>CM060900.1:478430842-479630842 GCA_030762935.1 Hymenopus coronatus
TCTAGACGGTGTGATGTGATGTGAGGGAAGAATTATCGATCGCACTGAACCCTCTACCAACTTAACCCCACGTTTTTGTTTTCATACAGCTGATTTATTTCTTTATTACTTTCTGTAGTCCTCATGTACAATGCACATAGTGGATAGAGAAGGTATTACATGGCGTTCAAAAATTCGATGTCGATATTTCACCGAAAAGGTGTGTGTGTGTGGGGGGGGGACAGCATAGCTAAAATGAAAAGACCGTTAAATACCAAACCTGGTATTTAGGTTTATTATCTTCCAAGAATGCAACACGAAGATTTTCAGGAAAATTCCACCACCACAGACTACACTGTACAGGGAGAATTTTTCGAAAATTTTGATTTTCTCAAAAACGGCTGTAACGATTTTGGTTAAATTCTCGTTTATTAAAGATATGTTCATCCCAAATGAAATGTATATCTTAAATTTTCTGGGGATAGCCTCTGAATACCTCTTTATTCTGGAAGAATTTTGCCGAATTTTGCTTAATTGCTAAACAGTAAGAGATAGACAGAAACTTGCTGCATAAAAATAAATGTAGATCTCACCAAAAACACACAATTTATGTCCTCTACGTTTTTTTGTGTAGGTAACCGTTTCCGAGATATTCCTTGTTATTGTTTTCAATTGTAAAGTATTTAGACAGGAAATTCCGTTTTCCTTTTGTTTTACTCTTGGACAAACAAAGAAGAGATTTACAATGACAATCGCATAACGACAGCTTTTAAAACATTGACTATCACTTTAGCATAGCGCATTCCTTAGAACAGTTTTCTCGATTAGAATGATATAGAAAGAAGAATAATCTTTTGCAAGTTTTTTTTCTTTCTTTTTTTTCTCTTTTTTTTTTTTTTTTTTTTTTTTTTTTTTTTTTTTTGTAGAGCAGTTAGAAAAAGTCATTTGAATGTAACACATCAGAATTTTTCTTTCAAACTCGCACGAGTGTTTCTATGCTTTTATTGTGCAGAACTTTCTCGAATTAACATTTTATGATATAATGGCCCATTTTCTCAAACAATTGTGGATAGCTCAATGAAGTTTAAGGATAATAAAAACATATTTTATGCTTTTATGGAACTGATTGAGTTTTAAAAAGGTGGATTGCTAATTTTTAAAAGCTCGATTACTTAAAAAATTACACAAAAAATCCACCATTAAGCTGGTGGAATGTGTATGGCTCTAATTTAATAACTTTATATGTTGTCTTTAGGGTACAAAATTTCAGCATGATATATTGAATAGTTCCTGAGATAAATTGTCTGCATTTAGCAAATTTCACATTGGCGGGTTGACACTTCAAGTCTCTCCTTAAAATGTCCAAGTTCTCGTTTCATGCATCAAATAATTGCGTTACCTAAGACATCTCTATGCTTTCTTTTTCTCATAATGGTTGCTTTCATTTTTAGTGGTTACTGCAGTACATATTTGCGGATGAATTTTGACAATCGTCCCATGACGACACCACAGCATGCGGTACATTTTAGGATGGTTGCCAACTCCCAAAAGAAACTTTTTCTAGGCAATAGTGGTTGGCGCTCAACCGAAATGCTTTACCACCCTGGAATATTGCCGATTTTCTGCATCTACGACTTTGCAGATGTGTTAGTGGTTTATGCTTTAGAGAAGGAAATGTATGTCTGACCATAAGGTTAAATATCCAGTGTTGTCCCTTGGAGCACCGCTTTATTTTATGATTCATGGAACACCAATCAAGGACAAAATTTGCCCGTATTACAATGGCCTATAAATCTTGTAAAATGTATTTACTTTAAGTAACTGACTTTCCATTGTGAGATTAATTAATAATTATTATTAATAAAGTGCTCAGTAACATAACTAAAAACGTAATGTTTGGAACATTTGCTATTATACCCCTGGAGCACCAAGTTATTTTAGGCTACATGGAGCACACCCACCAAGGGCAAAATTTTGCCATGTTAAATATGCCATGAATCTTGTTATAATAAGTTTAAGCGATAGTTTTTAAGTACTCGAGGCATAACTAAACACTAATGTTTGGAACATAAGTAATTTAGACACAATTAGAATTGTGGTCACAGATAGAACCAATCCAGAGTAAAATATGCCCTTTAACATATAGTTTTTGGCGCATTAACATTAATTTTTAACACACATCTGTAATTTTACATGGGTTGTATTTGAAAAATATTGGTGTATTGTGTTAAAATTTCATGTCATTATGTTAGAGGTTTTGCGAAATTAAAATCAAGTTTTCCACTCAAAGAGCAGTCAAACACATTATTAACAATACCCTTTATCCTTAAATGTAAATTTATTCTGAAAATCATATTTGCTTAAGACTTTGAATGGACTGTTTTATTTACTTTTATGAGCTCCGTTCCCAGCCTTCCTACCCGTGAAAACCATTTTTACTCTCTATTGTTTCAGAGATATTTGCGGTGAAAGTTTTAAGTAGGCCATCCTGTATTTGAGCAGTTGAACTCAAAAAACAAATGGAATCCTCCAACATTTCTTAAAGGTTTATTCATTTAATAAGCGTGAAACAAATGCACAAAGTATTTAAATTGATAATCTTAGGTTATATTTGTACACTTTTGATCGGATCACATCTAACCTCCAGCTCTGTTCTAATAGGACATAATGGGTAAAGTACAGTAATGGGCAGAGCTAGGAATTCGTACCGTTTTAAAGTTTGAATTTTGGGCCAAAAATTCTTTTTTTGGGGGAGGGAAGAAGGGCCTTTGTTTAATTTTACTTAATTCACCCTTCATCAATCAATCCAATTCACCCCTCATCGTCCCGTTATATATGTTGCGACCGGCCGTCTCGCCGCATCAAAACAAACCATAGATAACAACGCACGGTGGAGAGGTACACAAACTTGTTGTCAAGTAATACTGTTTCTAGAGAACAAAAATAACTTACGAGACATTCGTAAATGCACACCCTTTTAGATAACTATGTATAACACACAAATTGTTGCATAGTATATATTCTTCTTTACACATATCACACTAAACTCTTCACTCCTTTCAATTACGTTTTTCATGTTCATCTTTATTTCAGGTAGGATGCTCGTGGATTACAGTTCTACATGCAGCATTCATTCGGTCAGTTCCATACCTCTGGAATTTAACAAGGTGAGTAACATTTTGAACAAATTTGCAATCAGCGATATATTTCTGTGAAGCAGTTCTGTTACTAGACGTTTGACAGTTTGTATACTAGAACTGTCACTGGTTTCTAAATAGGTACAGGCATAACTAAATTGCTAGAAAACGTATTATGGCTGTAAAACACATTGGTTTTGCTCATATTTGAACAGAACAAGATGTTATTCGAATGCCTTCTTTGATACCGACATTGGTTCTGTGTCATTGTACTAATGGGTTGCGCTCTATGTTGACCTTTGTTCGCGCAAGTAGCATCGCATGGTATTGCCAAACCTGGCCACTCTTACTCTGCATAAGGAAGTCGGTACGAACTTTCTAACTCTGGTAATGAGGGTGGCATGTGGTCAACATTCGGCCTCCTTCAGCGCTTTGGCGTGACATCCTAGCCACTTCACCATCGAAAATCGTCTTAGTTGCCGCTTTAATTTTCTAAATTACTTCAGCCTTAACCATGAGGCTGAATGAACTGTGTACAATGCCTCTCAGGAGGGATAAAGGCCCCTAGCTGGTACTACAAATTAAACATGGATGCTAGTGCAACTTAGGCAGCAACGTTACCAGAGATAAACGGAGATGGCTCTCTTGTAATTGATTTTCTTGTAAGTAACTCACGTCATGAAGAATAAGAAGTATATTTTGAAGGTTGTGTGAAAAAATCGGTGAATTATTGTTAATGGTGATTGCTCTTATATAACTTAGAAGTATAGGAGACACAGTGAAGCTTACAAAGAGCACCTCTATTTTGAATCTGGAATTTCAGTCGGGCTTCATGGGCAGCTGTGGTGTGTGAAAATAAAACTATTTGAGGCCAAATTCATATTTAGCGGCCGTTTTTGACCATCAAAGTTGAAGAGCTATGCGTGGAAGGAACATCGATAACACCAAAGAGACGATATATCCGTGAAGCAGAAATATTATCGCTTAGAAGTTCCAACATTGAAAAAATAGCTCTTAATACCACTTTGGGCCAAAATAATTTGAATTTCTGAGAAGTATACCACCTCAGACAAGCACCCTGAAACCCAGACGAAATCCCAGCTTCGAACGAGTGGACTGTCGCTTGTTAGTGTTGGAAGAAGTGTAGCGTTCATTAAAACATATTTTTGCAGCATTATCCGTTTAGAAACATTTTCCTATTTGTTTTTATGTTCACATAAAAGAAATGTGCTTTAACATTTATGATTATTATTGTTCTCTCCCTCATATATTCATTAGCTGCAAAAGCAGCTTTATGTTTATCTCCAATTTTATTTTACATATTCTTTGCCTAGACATCGTAGGAGACATATATTATTATTATTATTATTATTATTATTATTATTATTATTATTATTATTATTACTCTTCATTATAGCTACTTTCAAATATTTGCACTAAATAAGTTGCCCTAAGGTTTATAATACACAAATTGGTGGTGATGCGGTAACACTTGAACTATTCGATGTCAAATGTAGGGCTCCTGGTCATGAAAACCACACAAACACAGCCGGACTGGTTTCAGAGTGCTAACCGCATGCCGTCTCCAATACTCTCCTCTACCCATGATGTTCTCTGGGATGTAGTAACAGGATAGTAGTACATCTTGCTTGCTGCCACTTTTTGGTACAAAAGGTTTAATAATGAGTTACTCCCATATCACCACCGTCTTAATATTTTTGTCATTTTATAGATACTGGATTACTTACTGTTTGCTTTTATTGGCTGAGACAGGGGAGAATTCCAAAGGGACTAATAGTGTTTTCTTCTTAATGCAGAATTGAAAGCAATATTAATATTGTTACTTCATTTATGTGATTAGTTCAATTTTCATTGGCACTCCTCTTTACCTCACGACGAAGTGGCGTAACATAATACGCGGAAAGTATGTCGCACCACTCGTCATAATATTTTCACAATTTTACTCGCAGCATATATAATCGCCGAAGTTTTCGAGAGAATTCTAGAGTGTCCACAGTAGTTGGAGAGACAGAAGCTTCTAGAACAATCGCGTTATCTCTTGATAGAGCTTCTGGTGTTTGCTCGATGAGGTAGGGAGAACCTTCCGCCGTCTCATTATCTCTTCCACCGTGAAGTCAGTCATCGCTGAAGGACACCATCATACATGAGACAATTTTGGATTTGAGCAAGCATCACTTCTGATAAATGAAGTAGTTGATCTATTTGTTTTGCTATAGTGTATAGTATACTTTGAAATCTATTGATGGTCTTGTGGAAATGAGACAGGAGAACCAGATGTTTGGAGCAAACTGATACTTGCAGCATATAAGCTTATAATATGTGTACACATGTACATGAGGATAGATTTATCCATGTCGCCTTTTATATTCTAAACTACATAACACATTACACAAATCAAACCATGATTTACTCTTAGTAGTCGCCCTCCGTGGTGTAATGGTTACCATGCTAACTTCATATACCCAAGATCGCGGGTTCAAACCCGGCGGAGGACGATGGATTTTTCGGGCGTAAAAATCCTTAGCATGGCTTCCTTCGGAAGGGAAGTAAAGCCGGTGGTCCCGTGTCGTAGATTTACGGCATGTAAAAGAACCTCAAGCCTGATAGAGAGGCCTCTGAGCAAAATTAAGCGGTCTTTCACGCCCAGTATAGAATGGGACGCTGAGAACCACAGCAGTTAAAGAGCGTCCATAAATAAAACGCCATTTACATTTACATTTTTTACTCTTAGTACATTTATATATTTTTGAAGCTGATATTTTGGTTACATAATCTTATTCCTATGCAAGCTGTTCGTCATTGGCAAGGGTTATCTATTGGAAGTGACTATGACGTAGCCGAAGAAGGAAGCTGCTTTGCCTTAATTGGAAGGAAGGTAATGTTCACGCTCTTTATTACCCCCAGATAATTGATCTAAAATGGACGTCAAAGCATAAGTAACTACTCTAATCCATTCTCTATTGGATTTAACGTGCTTCCTATCTGTTAAAGTCAAGTTTAGTAGTCACCTCTCATTGGCTGCAGTCGCAGAATCATTGATGTCCAATAAAATCGGAAGAGAACGTCAGATTTACGTTTTCATAAATGCATGAATTAATTATATTACCCAATATTTAAAACGGTTAGTTTTATTTGTCGACTCTCTTTAATTGCAGTGGCTCTCAGGGTCTCGTTACATATTGGGCGTGAAATAACACTTAATTTTGCTCATAGAATTTTTTATCATGCATGAGGTTCTTTTGAGTGTCGTAAATCCACAACATGGCACCAATGGCTTTACTTCCCTTCTTAAGTAAGCTAAGGATTTTTATGCCAGTAAAAATGCATCACTTTCCGCTGGGTTTGAACCAACAACCTTGATACGCAACAGTGTTAATGCATCTGAAATATGTCTAAATTCTTACTAAAAATAACATAGGAAAATCTTTCGGTTTAAAGCTGTCTTTCAAGATGACGAAAGCTTGTTGACATATCATGACGAATTTTGTAGCCTCATCTTATATTGAACAGGACTCTCATTAATCACCATTCAAACAGGAGAAAGAAAGAGGGCGCGGTATTATACATATATACCAGCTAGGCAAGGTAATTTCAGACAGGGTTTAACAGTGAATGAATATTACGAGGAGAACAAGTGGGTGAAATATGGGGGGGGGAAAGGTATCTAATTACGGATTCGGTTATCAAGAAAGCGGCAAAATTGAATCACTTATAAATCCTCATAACATGTCAGAATAAATATTTAATCTGATTAAAATGAAAACAAGTAACATTTAAACAGTATTTTCATTCTAAAGTAGGGAATATGAATGACAAAGTGTTCGTAAAATTTGGTGTACAATTATATTCTTGCTTTACTTCACCCATATCAGAGTTTTCAAACTTGTAAGCGCTCAAGAGCCGCATTAGAATCCATAAACACAATCAGGAGTCGCAATTTTGGCACTAATATTTATGAAACTGTCCATATTCAACCAAGGTACCATGTTGGTATAATAAGCATAGTATCAATAGATTTGAAGATTTAAACTATTTTAACTCCTTCAAATACAAATTTGCAAATGGATAAAATATTGAAATTAAAGTCTACAATGTACTACAATTTAATTTTGAAAAAGAGTACTCGGCAATGTCAATTTAATTTCGAAATATTGTTACTTCATTTGAGAAATGGTAAAAGGAAGGAATCAAAACATAGTTATATAACATAATCTACGGTAAAAAATAATTAGAAAAGGAAATGTAGTGGGATTGGAGTGCTAAATCAGCTCATATCAATGAGTGAATACACACTTCCAAAAATTACTTTTAGAATCAGAGTCTACAATAAAATTAATCACAAAATATATGTAATAATAACTTTCAGTAAACATTTTCTTTACCTTCTTTTTCTTGTTTAAGATTTTAAATTAGCTAGTTTTTGAAAAAAAAATTCTTGAACCACAAATATTGGCTTCGCGGGCACCAGTTGGAAACGCCTGACCTGCATTATGATATCCGAGATACATTGCTCTTGTTTTAGATTCAATGAGAATGAGTATTATTTTAAATGTAATTTTAATAAGTGTGCATACCAATGGAGGAGAATGAGTGGTGGCATGTGTTCTGAAACGAATATATGTACAAACAGAGATGGGTGTAATCATAGGAGCATGAAAAATCTGAAGTGTTCCGTTCACAAGAAAAGATTATTCTTTTATCAACGTCATGCTAATCAAGATAAATATTGCCAGACTTGGTTTTACCACTTGCTTTTTTGTAAGTAGAAGGGAAATAAGGGAATTCACTAGGCTGAAGCCATAGTCAGATGTTTTAAAAGCTGGTCGCGAAGTGAAACAATTCATATTTGCTTCTTTTGCTTACTAAAAGTAAACAAAAGAGATATGATAGTAAAAATGTTTGAGAAAAGATCAAGTACCTTAAAACTGAAAACAATAACTCGGAATATCTCGAAAACGGTTAACTCTACAAAAAGATGTATACGATTTAAATTGTGTGTTTTAATAAGCTCTAAATTTTTTGTGTTGTAAGTTTTTTCTATCCGTTACGGTTTACTAATTATAGAAAAGTTATACAAAATTCATCAAGAATGAAGAAGTTTTCAGAGGCTATTCCCAGAAAATCCAAATATACTACATTTAGTTTGTCATGAAAATACTTTGAACATAATTGTAGCATTTTAATAAAAATCGTTAGAACTATTTTTGAGAAAATTAGAATTTCCGAAACATGTTCTATTTAGTTGGGGGAAGGGGGGAGTTTATTCAAAATCTTCGTGTCGCATCCTTGGAAAACATGTTTTTAAAAATTTTTGGGGAGTTAGGGGGTCCCAAAATATGTATTTCCGTTGAAATTCCGTTGAAATTGTTGGTTGGAATATAGAACCTTCGGTGGCGTCGTGGCCAAGTGGTTAGACCACTCGCCTTCCACCTAGACGACCCGAGTTCGGTCCCAAGCGCCAACAAGTGGGATTTGTGGTGGGCAGAACGGCGTCTGTGCGGGTTTTCTCCGAGTCCTCCAGTTTTCTCCGCCAATTATTCCAACAATTGCTCCAAAACCTTTCCTATCATCCATTTCGCTTACATTTCATATAACTCACTTCCTCACGCTCATGCCAGGTTACGGGCTGACCACTTGTTCCAGGTTCTCCACTACATGGTAGCGTTCCGTTGGCTCCCCAACAGGTTTCTGAGCTCTAGACATCCGCTTGTAAGTATAAGGAGTGTCAGTCCTACGTAAGAGAAGGGTAAGTCGACTACGAAAAAAAAAAGATACCTTCTCCTTCCACTATGTACATTGTACATACGGGCTAGAGAAAGTAAAAACCATTCACGGCCACCTCTGCCGAGTAAGCAACTGAAATTGCTTCTATTTCCTGTTGTTGCACAATCCGCCCTGTACTTACCATTGCTGTATCAAACAAAAATATAACCAAAATATCCTTAGAATTATTATGGGATACTTTTGTGTTTGACACCGTACATAAGGATACTTCGCAGATATCAGGAGCATATTTGCATTCCAAAACCTCGAGGCCAGCAATGCTGTAGGGACAAGTTGACGAGCGGCTTAGTTTACTTTCATGTTATTAGTTAGCACCATCTTATGGATACTACAAGCTCTCCACGCTGTTAGATACTAAAAGCTCGTACAGTGAGGCCACTTCCGCAATTTCGTTCTTTGCTAGATTACGTTCAGGTATTTTTCTGACGTATTGTAATTTTCAAGACCTCTGAAGTAAGTTCCCGTGGACTAACAAGTAACATATATGGCTATTCTTTGGTATATAAAATTACCTTGGATAATATGCTTTGCACAGCACTATTTAATTATATCTTATTGTTAATCCTACCATAAAAAATCAAATACTTTTAACATTCCCGATTGGGGCAAGTTAACAATCTCGTCATCTTGCCCTTAGTGTATTTCACCGTTTAATTTTTGTGCTTTTGTCCACTTTTTTACTTTGTTTTGTAATTTCCTGAGCTACGTGAACTTCAAACTATTTCATTACACGCTGCAAGACGTATAAAGATGTAAATGATGCTTTACTATCCCCTTTTGGGCTATTTCATTAATTTCTGCCTCGTCAAATGCCAAATATGGTGAGGAATTATAAAAAAATCTTATAGAAGGGAGTGGAAAAGCCAGAACAAATGAAGAACCAGGAATTCTAACAAATATTACTCTCGTTTAGCCAAAACCGTGCCGAAATATTTTGGATTTTAAACCATTGTAGAACTGTGTGGGAAAAACTGCAAGAATCATATTCAATGTGCAAGAGTCTTATTACGTAGCTCGCTATGAAAGAGATGTTGGTTCAGAAACAAGCACAGAAGGTGGCACAAAATATTTAAAACAACAAAAATGAGTGTCTCATGCTGCAAAAACGGTTGCATTACTAAGAAACAGAAGTTTGATTCCAATAACTAAGAAGCCCGACCACACACGCATATGCCGTTGCAAACTTCCAAAGAAAGTATAGTGTAGTGTCATGTAACAAAAATTATGTTGATCCTTCATCAGAAAACTGGATGGATTGTTGCAAATGCCACACATGTAGGCACGAGAACTATTCCAGCCCTAACAGAGGCAATAAAAATGCATTCAACTTCGATGAGAACTAATATCTTGCCTCGTGGTCATGTATTCATTCTTTAATGAAAAATTCTGATCATATTAACATATAAATTTATCCAACTACATAAAATACAACAAAAGGGCATTCTAATAGACAAAGAAAACAACATTATCTCAAAAAATGTACTTATTTAGTAACAGCAGTCAACAGTCAACATCGTCTCCCCTATATTAATATATGTGAAGTTTATTCTTGCCTGAGATTTCATACAAGTGTCTTAAGTCTTGAAATGATAACTGTGCTGAGTAGAATTTATTCTATTCTGCATAGCTGAATAGAGTGTTTTTGTATGATTCACTTGACCGACATATTTTTAGCGACACCACCAGTGCCATTCACCAGATTCGTTGCTGAGATTTCCTTGGAGATATGCTTTGAGGTCCCCTGAATCAAATAAACCTCTTTTAGAAAAATATATGTGTGTCTGGACAGTATAGCTTGAAAAGAAAAATACCGTTAAACGCCAAACAGTGCTAAAAGTTTAGTACCTTCCAAGGATGCAACATTGTTTTTCTCAAAAAAATGGTTCTTAAAGATTCTTAATAAAATACCGCACATTAAAACTATTTGCATGATGAATAAAATTGATAGCTTGAATTTTCTGCTAATCGTCTATAAAGATGACTCTGGATGAATTTTGCATAGCTGGTAAGCAGTAAGAAATGGGACAAAATTTACTACACATAAAAGTGTAGCGCTGGTTAACACAGTTTGTCATGTCGATTTTTTATAGAGTTAACCGTTTCCGAAGAATTGCTTGTTATTAGTTTCAGCTTTACACTACTTAAACTGTTCTCAAACGCAAGCTATCTTTAGTTTCATATCTCTTTGTTTTACTCCTAGCCGTTCAAGGGGAACGGAATTTCAGTTTTTATTTTCTCTAGCCCGTATGTATAATGTACCTAAATAGTGTACTGAGAACATATTGTATTCCACCCAAATATTCGATGTCGAGATTTCACCGGAAATACATTTTTTGAGGCCCCCTGAGTCCGAAAAAAGCACTTCTATAATAACGTCCGTGTGCGTGTGACTGTGGACAAGAGAGCTCAAAAACGAAAAGACCGTTAATAACGAAACTTGATGTTTATATTTAGCATCTTCCAAGGATGCGATACGAATATTTTCAAAAAACTCTCCCCATCACAAACTACCCATTAGATGGAACATTTTCTGAAAATGATTGTTTTTAAATACCGTATATTATTTACATAACAAAAAATGTATAGTTTGAATTTTCCAGAAATAGCTTCTGAAGAACTCCTTACTCTGGATGAGCTTTGCAGAATTTTGCATATCGTTTAAACCGCAAGAGATATACAAAAACTTAATATACAAACATTATAGATGTAGTTAAAAAACATATTTATGTCATATGCGTCTTTTATGTAGAGCTAACCGCTTCTGAGGTATTCCATGTTATTGTTTCAATTTTAAACTACTTAAACATTTCCCAAAGGGGAAGTGACGTTTCGTTTCATTTCTCTTGTTTTACTGAAGGCCATGTAAAGCGAACCGAACTTCAGTTGTTTCACATAGAACCAGCTTTTAAAAGACTTGACTGTCGATATAGCCCAGCGTATTCCCTTATATCCCTTCTATTTACAAGATAGCAAGTAACAACATAATTTCTGCTAATGTTTACTTGTTTAGCATGTGTTGGATAAAAGCATAGTCTTTTGTAAGGAAAGTTGTTCGTGTAACAGCTAGAGAAAGTCAAGTGAATGGAATATATCAGATTTTTTCACATACTGACCAGCCTTTAAAGGATAAGACTCTTGCTTTGGCCTAGTGCATCCTCTTATTTCCCTTCTACTTACAAATAGTTAAGTAATAAGGTAATTTCTGCTAACGTTTACCTCAATTTGCTTGATGTAAATAAAAAAAAACGTTTTTTAGAAAAAAAAGACCCTTTGTATGTGTGTGTGTCAAAAACAAAAAGTCAGTTAAATAACAAACGTGGTATTTTAGGTTCAGTATCATCCAAGAGTTTAAGAAAATCCCCCACACCCAACTACCCTTTACATGGAACACTTTTTGAAAATGTTTATTTTCTTAAAAATGGGTATATCGATTTTGACTAAAATACTACATATTAAAACCATTTACATCGCAAATAAAATGTATATCTTGAGTTATCTAAGAAGAGCTTCTGAAAACCTGTTCAATCTGGATGAAGTTTGCTGAATTTTACATAATTGATAAACCATAAGAAACACACAAAAATGTACTGCACAAAACTATAGATCTCGTTAAAACACCCAATTTATGTAATACACATTTTTTTCGTGGAGTTGACCGTTTTCGAGTTATTTCTTTTTATTGGTTTCACTTTTAAAATACTTTAATTTTTTTGTACGGGAACATCTGGCCACGTAAAGAAACGGATTTCAATTCCATGGCAACCACATTTTAAAACATTTGACTGTCAGTGTATTTCCTTATTTCCTTTCTACTTATGAGAAACTAAGTAAAAAGAGCGTTTCTGCTAATGTTTATCTCGATTGGTATGAAATAGAAGAATAAGCTTATTAAAATAATTTGTTACAGAGATGTAGAGAAAATCATGTGAATGGAACACATGAGATGTTTTTACCAATAAAGACGGGTATTGATGGCTTACGCACTAAAGACATAAAACTATATCTAGTCCTATATAAGGCCGCGAATTGGCAGAGTGGTTGGACCACTCGCCTCTCACCTAGGCGGCCCGGGCTCGATACCAAGCGACCGCATGTGAGATTTGTGGTGGACAAAGCGGCGCAGGGACGGATTTTCTCCGGGTTCTCCGGTTTCCCCCTCCATCGCATTCCACCGGTGCTCAATTTTCATTTCCTATATCACCAGTGCCACAAGTAGTAAAAGCGGGTGTTTAGCACTACCAAAAAGAAGTCCTATATAAGTGGATTAAAATGGAGGTTTGTGTAACACATTAATTGCATGCTGGAGCGTTGAATACTCACAACGCAACGTAACGCTTCTAAAACGGAGTATTACTTTCGGCACGACATGGGATTGATATTACAAATAAATCTAAAAAATCTGATGTGTTCCATTCACATGACTTTCTCTAGTTGTTCCACAAACAAACCCTCCCTAAAAAAGATTATTTTTTTATCTGCGTCATCCTAATCGGTATAAACTAGCAGAAATGGTTTTATTGCCTGCTTTCTTGTGGGCAGAAGGGAAATAAGGGAATACACTAGCCGAAAGCGATAGTCAAGTATTCTAAACTATTCGCAATGTGAAACAATTGAAATTCAGTTCTCACGGAAATAAAACAGAAAGAGATGAAACGATAGTTCACTTCCTGCTCGAGAGAAATTTAAGTAGTTTAAAATTGAAATGAATATTAAGGAATACCTCAGAAACGGCTAACTGTACTAAAAATGAAATAGGATCTGACGTAAATTGTGTGTATTCGTGAGATCTACGTTCTCAGTGCAGTAAGTTTTTGTCCAACGTTTACGGTTTACGAATTATACAAAAGTCTTCCAGAATAAAAAGGTCTTAAGGGGCTATTCCCAGAAAATTCAACATGTACATTTTGCCTTGAAATATCTTAAAAATATGGCATTTTAATTAAAATCGTTGGAGCCATATTTAAAAAAATCACACGATCCTTAAAATGTTCCACGTAAGGGTAGGTGGGTGTGGAGATATTTTCTTGGAAATTTTCATATCTCATCCTTGCTAGATACTGAACTGAAGTGCCAAGTTTGGTATTTAACTGACTTTTCGTTTTTGAGCTATGCAACACACACAGACATTTTTCTAAATATGTTGTTTTGGTTTCAGGGATCTCAAAACATGTATGTCCGGTAAAATTCCAGACTCGAATTTTTGGTTGCATTACAATATCTACCCTACCTAGTGTAAAAATTGTACATATGTGCTAGAGAATGAAAATGAAAGCTGTAACAATACAGCTTCTGTCGTTGCCCACTTTTATTTAGGTAAAACTTGCTGAAGTAATGTAGCACCTAGACCAGTAAATCCTCCTCATGCAACATTTTTCTAGTACTCCTGACTAAACATCGCAATTTTCTCTTTTCTCTACGTACCTCAAACTGAAAACACACTTTTGGTGTTTGAAGCACTCTCAGGAACTGATTGAACGATCGTAGCAGCATTGGAACCCATGGATCCATTAGCTTTTTTTTATTAAAACAGTAACGGAGTCTGATCAGGGCTCCGGCACTGTATCCCTATTTGCATTTCCCCCCGTAGGTTTTTGCTGATTACTGGTTTTATTGTTTCTTTACAAACATATACACATTGCACAAACATATAACACCCATGCCCAAGGCGGGACTCGAACCCACGATCCCCTGCCCACGAAGCACCAAAGCGAGACGCTTTAGCGAGCGTGGCCATGGGGACCGGCACCTTCAAACTGCTTGTCATCCACCTTAATGTGTCGTTCCCCATGTCCGCGCTCGCAGAAGTGCCTCGCTTTGGTGCTTCGTGTCACAGGGGATCGTGGGATCGAGTCCCGCCTTGGGCATGCGTGTTTGTGTGTTTGTAAAATATGTATCTGTGTGTGTATTAGAAGCAAAAACAAGCCGGTAAGCAAATAGAAATACAAAGGTAATGCTGGGAAAATGGAAAAAAGGGAAAATAGAAAATAGGAAAGGGAAAAAAGAAATATAGCAAAAAAAAAAAAAAAATGAGACTAGTAGTAACTGCACTTGCCACGGAGTCTAGTTCTTATCTAGAAGCTAATATTTTAGAGACTTCTGGAATATCTGTCTTAAAGAATTTTCGGGACAATCTTGTATTTTTAAAGTTTCCGCAACAAATGCAAAGCGTGAGAAGTTTGCCTTTAGCGCCAGCCATTTGAAAGAACTTAAGACGGAGACCTCTTTTCAGCTTATCCCTCAAACTTCCTATTGTAGGAACTTCTTTTTGTAGTGTTTAACGCCCGCTTTTATTGTATACTACCTGATGAAACATGGGATGAAGATGGAGCACCGGTGGAATACTAAGTCGGGGGAAACCGGAGAACCCAGAGAAAATCCATCCGTGCACCGTTTTGTCCACTAAAAATTCCACATGCCATCGCTTGGGATCGAACATGGGCGGCCTAGGCAAGAGGCAAGTGGTCTAACCACTCGATCACGGCGCGGCTGAATAGGGAACTGAAACCAATAGTACTGTGATAAAAAGTTAAGAGAGTTTACGAACCTTTCAACGAAGTTGAACAATTGAGCATTTAAATAATGCTGCCTCTATGGCATGGTCAAGCTCCTGTGCTGCATGCAGGCGCAACCTTGTTCGATTTTTGATTGAGGGAGTGTTTTTTAGTAGTGAAAGGTTCTATCCTGATTTCATTATCGCGTGAATGTAACATTAGTTCATTCCTGTACACGTTAATATAATAACCAACACCCGGAGTGCCACCTACACCCTTGAATACCGAGCCAGGTGGCTCAGGCGTTTCGTCTGGAACTGGCGTTTAGGAGGTCGTGGGATCGGTTCCCCGCGGCCGACATCTCTCACCCATGGTCATTTCGGGGTTTTTCCCGGGTCACTAGGTGAATGCTGGGGAAGTTTCTTTATTCTCCGAACTTCTTGTCCCTTCATTTCATCCCAATCGATCTTAGTGTAGCTGAGGACTGCGACAAAAGCTCTCGATTCCGTGGAGGTGTCCGCTCCGGAAATACAGTTCTGGGCGACGGGATGGCGATGGGTTGTCTGCGGACTCAAGGTATTCTTATCCGGGACTGAGGCACGGGCTGGCACTACCCGCTTCGAGATGAACTGCTTAAGAACTGTTAGGGATGCTCCGTGGCGACACTCTCCCTGTCCGGATGTCGGCCGCCATTTGAAATTACTCATCTCATCGTCTCCTCCAGGGATCTGACACAATTAACCAACGACTGCACTGCGAAATACTCCTCTGTAACGTACACACACACAAACACACAAACGCACTTAGATTTGTTGTGATTGCTAACCAGAGCTCACCATAAGGGAGTCGAACATATCTTCTTTAGGACCACTGTCAATCAAGCCTCGGATAATTAGGTTCTGACACCTATTTTATTCCTCCCCTCTTACTCTCCAAATTTCAACTTATTTTAATGTTTTATGTACAAACAAATAATACGTTATTTATTTATTACTTTTATAGCATCTAAATTGACTAATTTTACTAGTACCTAAAGAATTATTTTTCGTGATATAATCTAAAAATACTTAATTTGGCTACTTAATAATTATAGTGAATTTATTTATATAAAGCAAGTTCTTACTGAAAGGAGAATGTTAAATAATTATCATACTCCTAATGTACTGATAGATGAAACTCAATTAAGCCTTTCAGAACGTTAAGTTCCGGGGGTTGCTGATATTCATACTGATACGCGACAATGCAAAGTTTTAGAAGGAATGCGCAAGTAAAATCAAATTATTGTTTGTTAATACTATAAGTAAGTATAAGTTTGTTATAAGTAAAATTGTATTGCGGATCATTTCACCACTGCCAGTGTGCCGGAATCTCGTCGTTTACATATTAATAATTATGATCTTCTGAAATTTTGCGCAATTTTTCGGATAAAAAAGAAAAACAGAATAGCTTTTAGGGCAGGTATCAAGGGCGCAGCAACAGTCGGTCGCATTCTCTATGTAGAAAAGGTGCAAGACTTAGTGACTGGGGGGCCCTATAGAAGTAACCGAAATAGGTTCATACCTCTTATCTCATGTGAAGGGGAAAGTGTTTCTCCGCCTTCAAGCGAATTTTAACGGAAGACTGAAAGATTCAGTAGTGTAAACCTTCTTCTAAGTACTTCATTGTACATACTAGGAGAACAAAATGGATGCTGAAAACTTCTACTCACGTAGTGTTTAATTTTTGTGTGCATTTACTAAAATATTTATTTAACTAGTCTATAATCTGACTGACTGTGACACGAGTATATCTAATTTTTACGAGTATTGCAGTTAGATTATACACGTGTTATATACAAAGTTTTATGCAATTTTAGCATTAAAATACGTAAAAATAATTAATAAATTTGCTAAATGAAAAAGTATAATGTATCAGAGATCAGAGGGTATGACGTAATATGGTTCCTAAGCAGATTATTCATTTGTTTCAGTACTTATAGAGGAAAATGGAAGGTAATAATAAATCTATTGAAAATATGGATTGTATTCCGGTTGACATTTTGAGCGAAGTCAGGAGTGCTGAGAGTTTATTAATTCCAGATAAACAAATGTATACTGTTGTTGGTCTATGGTTTTAAAATGAATTTTATGAGGTGATTCTTTGAACTATGATGCCAGAAATAGACAAATTTCGCACGATTTTTGCTGTTCTAATGAGCCGTTTACTGCTAGGATTGCATAACATAATTATTTTATTACTTTTACGCATACAGTAAATTAAATTATAATGTTAGTGCCTTATTAATACAAAATTATTATACAGGGAACTTTTGTGCATGTAATGCTTGAAATGACTGTGTACTTTTCAGAGCATAATAACCGTCTGTGTATTGAAATTGCTACTTTCAAATACATGTTAAAGTTACAGTTAATTTAACGTTTTACAGTTTACATTTACAGTGTTTTAAACACAATGGTGTGCCCAGTAATTTTTACAAATCGATATTTCAAATATCCTATAAATTCCTAAATTGAACATATAAAATCATAATAGATGTAACTTAATTAAGCCTTTTAGAACTAAAATCCCGAGGGTTGCTGATATTCATACTGATGCGCGACAATGTATAGTTTTAGAAGGACTGCGCAGGTAAAATTAAATTATTTGTTTGTTAAGGACGCTGTCAATTTCGGATCACATCACCGCCGCCGGTGTGCCGGAATCTCGTCTTTTACATGCCAGTAAATCTGTTACTTTTAAGCACACTTAAAGACCATTGGTCTGGGCCAGTTTTAAACCTGTGACCTTAAATTTAGAAGACCAGAACCTAACTGATTATGCTACCCAGGCTGACGGAATGCACAAACGCGTGTCTTTGTAATGAATAATGCGTACACCAACTTCAGAGACATTTCTGCAGGAGATGTGAGGGAAAAGCTTTCTCAGAGTTCCAAAACGTCGATATTTTTAACACAAGGGAACAATAGAGGCATGGGACGTTTCCCGCGGGAAACGTGAACACGAATAGACAGGTCTAAACCGAAACTCTAAAGCGTGAGAAAGAAGGCTGCTGGATAATTCGACGAGAATGTTGATCAAAATTCTGAATTATTATTTTGCATTATAAACAAGTAAACAAACAAATAAAAAGCCAACGGGATTGATACCCTAAACAAAGACCCCTCTACCCGACCCCCGCACATTTGGACCCATCCCATCCTAGCTGCACACAAGCGTGTTCATGAAAAAACACGACAACATTACATAGGCTCATGATAATTGGCAGGTCCACCATAAATAATGAAGAAATCCCCACGCGGGATGTGAACTGTACATGACGCAACTGACCGGTATGCTACCCCACCCCCACTACAAAACGGAACGGGTTTGGGGGATGGGTGAAAGCGCGTGATCATACATCCACAGATGCACGCGCGCGCACACACATACAAATCTGTACTACTCTTCCCTATACAGACTGCAAACTCTACGCTATTGTTATGACTGTTAGTAGGCCACGAGCAATAACAAATCTATCAATAACAGGCCGATTGAAAATGATAAATTCACCCATCTCCCCATCTCCCACTGTCCTCTCCTAACAGAAGCATGTTGCCAACACACACACACACACACACACACACACGCACGCACACACACAATTGATTGGTCGCTGGAGGTAATGCGGAATCACGTTTATTCCCATCACCGTCCGTACAGCAGTATTGTGCAACAAGGGGTGTGGGGGGTCGCTGGGTCACCCTCAGGGCCCCCCTTCCCGAGCCATTCCCCTGGAGTCCACTCTCACATGGGTGGGATGAGTTCCTGTAATCAGTTCAGTAGCATGCAGCGTGCAGGGGACCAAACCCCGTACCGCATACACACAGCATCCTGCTAACAGTGGCGTTCACACGGACCCTGGTCCGCCAACCACGAGAATTCTATGCACCGGTGGTTTTTCAGCTTCCAACGTTTCGTTTTAGTTAACAGGGTTTGAACAATTTATTTTCGCTATATAGTTTGACCTGCCAAAGGTCCATTGTGACATTCCCATAATGCAGTTGAGGTTTTCTACTGTATGATCTATGCGTTATCGAGCTTAAGGCTGAAACTTTGAACATTTTGCTTTAGAAAGTGCTGCTTGTTTTCAGCATACAATCTTAGAATTGCATAAATTTTCATTCCGACTCCTGGATTTATTACTATTCTAAAAACACTTCATTATATTTGCAATTTAAAACTCCATTAGCATGTAAGGGTTTTAAGGAAGCAAGTTCTTCACCACAATAACAAAGTTTAACAAATTCAAAATGAATTCGATTATAGTGTATCTTACGTGTCCCGGGGTTAATAATTAATATTGTAACGCAGGACTTACTGTTACAGGATTGGTGGAAATGATGCTTAGGGATGGGCGTAGTCTTAGTTATTGGGATTTACAACTGTGTTACACTTAACCGGAAAGGTAGGTGACAGGACCAGGTGTGGTAAAAGATAATACCGTACTTGAAACCAGGTGCTGCGAGAGAGTTAAAGCAAGGTAATACTAAGCTGTACTTACATTGTTAAAAAATAAGATGACGCTAAATAATTTAGACGTGGTCACCTTATCTGGTAACCTGGGTAGCGTGACATTTGATCCGAGGCATCGGGGGAGTTCTTGATCTTACACCGATAAAAATATCTAAGCTCCCCTTCGGGGTGCAAAGCGACGCAGGTTCGTGTAGCAATAATTGCCAAATGACATAGGGATACCAAAACCCGAAGTTTAAATGTATTTTTAGAACTGACCCAAGCCATAGGTTCTAATTATCCTAATAAGACATAGTTAACATCGGAAGCCAGCAAAAGCAGGTTCATCCAGAATGGATCTGTTCTGGGATATTTTATCCCACCGCGTCAGGATACAACAGATCTGGTCTACAGTGGAAGTCAAACTTCCGTGGCTTTCGTTTACACCCAATGAGAGATTGCTACCAAAAAACTAACCATTATTATGAGTAAAATATAAATGACAGCATTTAATCGTCAGAATATGCACTCCAAGTGTAAGCAGATATGACACTATTTCAGCGTGATATATATACGCAACATTACACATTTCTCTACACATTAGTAGTTTTTTAAATGCGTTTTATAAATTAAATATTTCACTTCCACCCCAATACGTTAATATACTTCACAATTTTATTGATCTTATTACATGGATGACGCGGAGATAACTCAACTGTTTTCAACAGATGTGAGAAAAACGTAACCCACGATGACTTTGGACTGGTAGTTGCCACTCTTTTCTAGCTGGTTGGTTGTCCGTTCCTTTGTTTTTCATATACTGCAGAGTTGTACAGCGTGTTGTATGTTAGGTTACACACAGAAAGCAAACAATTTGTTCATCTCTAGTGTAAATCACCCTGGGTGATTTAAACTTTCATTTGAAAGAAAGGCTCATTTTCACAAAATATTTCCGCTTGAACCTGGGAAGATTAAAATATAAGAGAATCAATAATATGGAATTTATTGTTACTTAAATGTATAATCCTCGTGTTATCATATTTTATTTAATTTGTATTTCCCCACATTTATCTTAAATATCTGTGTAAGACTTTCGATTTTGTTCCTGATGAATACAACACAGTCAAAATACTCGCTCATTTTATATAGTAAGTCTGTGATTTAATTACCTTACTACTTATTTAACACTAACGAACAAAGAACGAGAACAATGCCACTTATTTAGTTCAATTCTCTAGCACTTTACGACCATTATATTTTCAGAATTTCACAGTCATTGATGTATATGCGGACAGATAAGGTGTATTTATTTGTATAAAAATATTGGTTACCAAAATTAGATTATGGGCCATTGACCGCACATGCATGTTTAAAATACAGGTTAAATGTGAAGAAAAGCAAGCAAGGAAAAGTCCGTACACAAGGAAATTCAGATAACATGCCTGTGAGCTCTTGAAGAAATTTGATCTGGATTCGCACACTTTAACCAGCTGGCCATGTTTAGCCAGTTCCTCTGATAAGTCGTAGATTTCAAAATACCAATCTTCTTCTAGTTTTCTTCTAGTTGTGCGCATTACACCAATACTTTACCCCCTCAAAATTGACGCATTCTCTTGACAGAAATATTTTCTCTCCCCTCCAGTTTCGTTGTCTAAATCATCTAGTTCCTATGTGCCGTTTTACCGCAATATATAAAGTTGCTCAACTTCACTAATCGTTACAAAACTTTAAGTACAGAATGAGTATACAAATAAATAAAACACGCCAAGAAATAGTAAGAATAAATTATGAAATCATTAACTAATCCTACTAAATTCTATATGAATTAATTAATAGTATTTGCGCTAAGCAAATAGCCGTATGAAACTACAATCAGAATTTGGATCTAGAACAATAGGTGTGCAGATACAAACAATTTTTGGGTATCTGAAGACAAAAGGTTTGGGAACGAAGAGTAACTTGAGATACGGAAGCCTAGACAATGTGGGAGCAATACAAGTCGCCCAAAAATCAGTCAAGCGGACAGAGGATGTAATCAAGCGAAAATAATGTGATAATTGCCGATGAAGGACACACTGACTTTCTAAAATATGGGAACCAATAAAAGTTGTATGTCGCAATAGCTTTCACAATTGCAAACACTTAATATGACGGATTCAATGAAGACTCGTGTAGAAAGACACATTTTCCTATCTTCCCATTGCTTACTTTGGTACCATGTTTCAACTCCAAATTTACATATTATTTCGACTTCAGTATGTCAAACAGCACTGACGGTTTGATATATATATTGATGTGAATCTTCGAAGTTTGATATAAAATTAGCGACAGCCAATACGGTAAACAAAATTCAGGAGTTGATATAGATTTAACATTTTGTAATTACTTTAAGACAGAAATGTCTACTGCTTTCTGCATTTCTTACTATTAGTAATCACTTTTTACACACATACACACACAAACACATTGGCCTTCAGGCGTCAACTAATTGACCATCTGGGGAGAGAGAATGACTTGGATAGAACACAAACTCACACCACAAACACCCATGCCCAAGGCGGTACGTAACACTTGCAAACACATTACTGGACTGAGTGATCATGAGGCTAAACGCATGGAACTCTGACATTACATTCTGTTCTTCCACGATATGAGTGTTCTCCCAATTCAATATATCTTAATATAACTTGTTTGGTGTGTATGCTGAATCTGCAAGATCAATGAATCGAGATCCAGCAGAGGATTTGACGTTTTATGAACAATTCTGCTATATATTTAAATTATAGATGAAACTAACTAAACTATAACTGTGATTATTTACAAAATGTATCCAGGTCTATGTATAGATATTCCCGCTTGCAAAATATTTATTATAAAAAGCTTAATGACGGATACTGACCTAATTTGAGAAAATTTATACATATCTTCCAAATAGTTTTAATGTTTCTAACACATATGTGAAATGCACATAGCAGGTAGAGAAGGCTGTGTACTCTACACAGAAATTATAAGTCGAGATTTTACTGAAAATACATGTTTTGAGATCCCCTGATTATTTTTTTTCTCAAAAAGCTCCGTGTGTGTAGCATAGCTCATAAACGAAAACTCGGAGAAATATCAAACTGTGTATATAACTTTAGTATCTCTCAAGGATGCTACGCCAACATTTTCAGGAAAAACACTCCACTTTAAACAACCCTTTAAATGGAAAGTTTTTCGAAAAGGTTTATTTTCCCAAAAATAAATAATGATTTTGATTAAAATATTGTATTTTCTGGGGAAAGCTTCTGTACCCTCGTCATTCGGAATGACTTTTGTATAGCTGATAAACTTTTAGCGATAGACAAAGCTTACCACATAAAAATGTTAGATCTCGTCAAAACTCACAACTTATGCTTTGTATACTTTTGTTCTGGAGCTAATCATTTCCGAAATATTGCTTTTTATTGGTTTCATTTTTTAAAATGCTTTTCTCAAACAGAAGTTGTCCGTGTTTCTTTTGTTTTATCCATGGCCATATTAAAAGAGGTCGTCTCCTTAGCGCGCTGTAGCGTTGCTGCTTCCCAAGAGGGAGACCTGGGTTCGATTCCCAATACCGGCGTGGGGATTCTTCCCCCGCTGGGATACCTGGCCCGGAGTGCACTCAGCCTCGTGAGGTCCCTGGGGAGTCAATCGAGGAGCTGCGTGATGGAGAAGTATAGGCTCCAGGTGGTGAAGACCGCATTAACTGGCCGGGGGGATTGAAGCGCTGACCACGTCTCACCCCGCAATACTGCACCCCTCCATGACGTCTGTAATGGACCGAGATGGGGGACGCAGCGGTCGGGCGGTAGGCCAAGGCTCTTAGTGAGCTATACCACGGAGTCGCACATTAAAAAGAAGCGAATTTAATGTCAGCATAGCAACAGCTTTTAAAATATTCGCTTTGGCTAAGTGTATTCCGTTTGTACTCTTCTAGTTATAAGGAGCTAAGTAATAAGCCCATTATTCTATTTTTTATATTGATAAGCATGAAGTAGAAAGAAGTTTTTGCAGAGCGGGTAGAGAAAGCCACGTGAATGGAAACCATCAGATTTTTTTTCCATCAAAGTGCACACCCATCATTTTTATGTTCTTTATACATAAATAAGGGTTTACAGTGAACCACAATTTTGTGCTTAAACGTTCCTCTTTTCCGCTTTTCTCTTAAATAGTTTTAGAACCTAAGTCAATTAAATTTTCTGAACCACCTCGTAAAACATTCTATTAAATGATCAAATTTCGTCCTGTACCCCACTACCCCACTTTCAGCATCTTTAACCAGTTAGCGCAAGCGATTGTTACCTTCATATGATAACACTTTTAACTCCCAGCTTCTATCTAACGAATCGCGGTAGAGAGGGCAAAGAAGAAAAACACCAGATTTAAAAAGGCACATGTTTGGTCAAATAGTCGTATTAAATGTTATACCGTTGCAGCTGACAAATTTGAAAAGCAATGCTTTGCATTTAATCGACATGACACATTCTTCATAAAAACAAACAAACAAATGTTTGAATGTTTCCACGCTTAAAATCTCTATAGAACATGCACATTCATGCCGTATCTGGATTTGACAAATCATCTAATCACATTCGAAGTAGTCTACGTCTTGACGCGCCAATGGTATGTAATTTGAATGGTAATATTTCAAACTGAACTAATAAAATTAAAGATTAATATTTCAGCACCTTGATCTGTATAGCTATTTAATTTTTGTACAGAAACGACATAGAATACATTTCACTAAAAGTAGATAGCATTTTAATTTGACATCAGATTGATACCACCATGTGTCCAGTGTCAAAATGAGCGAAATGTTAAGTATTTGGATCTTTATATCAAAATTGAGTTGAAAATAACTTCATATATAATAGTATCTAATTACGATTCTGTTAAATTTGCACTTTTTTTTTGCGTCATGTGCTTTAGTTATTGCACTGGATGTTGTTGTTTCTTCTTTGAATAGAAACACGTGCTTTCTTATACTTACGGTATATTTTAGTGGTACAGCATATCTATTTGGTGTGAAATAGCGCTTTGTTAGTTGGCTCTAAAAAATCCAAGCTATACCAATATCGCAGTTCATTATATTATTTAGAAGAATTGAAACAAATTCCCGGTAGCTCTACTTTAAATTAGAAAACGTTTATCCCGTTTACTTATTCCACATTTCTTTATCCTGTGCAATTATCTATTATATATACCTGGGCTCTCTTCTAATGCTATGAATATTTCGAAAGCTTACATTTGGCTGTACATGCATACTAGATTCCCTGCTATTAGAATGTGTTTTCCTGTGTTTCATTGTAATTGCTTTGTATCCTTATCATAGCTACCATAATTTAAAACTATTTGTCAGATCCTGCTGTGTTCATTCCGAATGTTTATTGTATGTGATAGAGAGTTCAATGCGTGGTTAATAATGAAAAGTCATATGGTGTAAAATCTTAAAACCGTTATTTATTTTTCAAGAGATAGACTTCACATAAGGGGTATGAGAAACCAGTATTAGTGTTTAAGATGTTATCATAAGATCCACTACAAGTACTGATACAGACAATTATTGAGCCTAATAATTATCTAAATCTAGCAGCCAACGCTCAGTTATGAGATTTCAGGTATAGTTTGGATTCATGTTTTACTTACTGTTATGTTTGTTGATGTAATGCTGTGGCACTTAATTCCCAGATTACACGCACTTCCAAGTTTTCCCTTACAAACAGCGTGTCTGTTGTATCATAATTTATTTAAACTGTATTTTGAAAAAGGATCTAATACTCCAAACTGGATCTTTCAGAATCTAAATTATGTTTAAAAGTGTAAAGCGAACAAAAGGTAAAATTCTAAGCTGATTTCAAGTACATTACGAATAATTGCTACTAAATCTTTGGTAAACATTTTTCTTGTAGTTAGCGGCTAGCCAGGAGTGATTTGTTGTTGGTTAGGTATCAACGCAGGAGAAAACAGTTTCATGTAAGGTTGTAATTTATTCTGTACATTAGTACATCCTCTCTCCCTCTTTCCATTTTACAACATGAAAAATTGAGTTTTTTACAACGCAGCTAAGCAGTAATCATGATCGGAACTGCTCATTTAATATTACTCGACGTTGAATTTATTAGAAAAATTCTTTATATATATTAAATTCTTTAATTGGTATAACTTATACCTCAGTAAAGTAGAATCAGAATCCAAGTACGGTTTTATACTTCTAGCCATTTAAATTATACGTACAAAATGAGCTCTGCAAATTGTGCGTGAAATTTTTATAACGGTATTTTCTTGTATTGTTCCTTTCTTACGCCTTTACAACTTCAAATTTTCTCATAATGTAAGCTTTTGTTCAATTGCTTACAAATACAGACCCATAACGACCACAATAAATAGTTTGCATACTTTAGAAACACAGCCACTGCTATATGTACACCAGGCTATAAAGAACCTCCCTTTAAGATGAGTTTAAATGGGATTTTCATAATTTCTTTCCATTTTCAAGTTTTAATTGAATATGAATATTTCAAACCTGACACTCATTTTTGTATATCTTTCATAGAGGTACGTTAATTGCAAATAGTTTTAAAGTATTGGAGAAGATAATACTGCGTAGTAGATTTTTAGAACATTTGATACACTCACTTGGTAATACATCTACATATAACTTTGTAGATGTTACTGTTAGAGAAAAGGTATTTTTTATTTTGATAGGAAAGTTTTTCTTTACATATTCGCAGATTAATATTCCGCTCATATATCCTTTAAATGGCTTTCGAAGTACTGCGCAGTTGTGTTTGGAAAGTTAGGTTATTTTTTTTTTTTTTTTTTTTATGTTTGAAAGCAATTTCTGAAGTAAACCTTTATTATCTCAGAAACTAATTGACACAAAGGCTGAAATTTTTACCACATATTTGCATCTAAATAGGCTTTATTTTAACGAAACATTTTTTTATGTACAATCGCAATTTTTCAATAACGTTTTAGGAGCTTTATTAAAATATCTTACCTTTCCTTCTAATCAACAAAATTATTCTTTTTTTAATCACTCAACAGTAAAGATATTGCTGAATATACCTTCAAAAATTTAACTCATTATCTCAAATAGATTCTGAGATAATGGGTCAAAATTTAACATTGCCAAGACAGGGAATTTCGACTCCCCTAAAGCTAACAGAAATGTTTCTTTATAACAGAACTGGTGTGTGTTTTAGGCAAAGAACATACTTATACTAACTTATGAGTTAGTAATGAATACAAAATCTTATTTAGAGAAGGATATTTAGTAAGCTGCATTGCCATCCACCACAGGCTTTGTGTCTAAAAGAATTATTTTTGAGGTTAAGTGGACATTTTATTGAATTCTCACAAAATCTGTGTAAACAGCAATACGAAGAATAAAAGTCTGATGTGTTCTATTCACATCACTTTTTCTATCTGTTCTGCAAAAAAATTATTCTCACAAAAGATAATTCTGTTGTCTACATAATGCTAGTCAATAAAAATGGTCCAATAACTTAGTTCCTTAAATGTAGAAGGGAGACAAGGGAATACACTGGGCTAAAGCACAGTCATACCTTCTAAAAGATATCCCTATGCAATTTCCATTGAAATCCGAATTTCTTTTCGTCGCCAGGAGTAAAACAAAAGAGAAATGAAATGGATGAGGGTTTCCAGTTTGAGAAGAGTTTTAAGTATTTCAAAATTGATAACGGGGAATGTCCTGGAAATGTTCAACTCTACAGACAATTTAATATCGCAAACATTGTGTATTTTAATTAGATGTACAGTTTTGTGTAACAAGTTTTTGAGTAGCTCTTACGACCTACCAGTTATGCAAAAATCATTTAGAATGAAATTCAGGATATATATTTTATTTGCTATGTAATTTTTTCAATAGACAGCATTTAATCAAAATTGATAGTCATATTTTAGAAAATTGAAAATTTATGGAAGTATTCCTTGCAAACAGCAGTTTGAGGTGGGGCATATTTATAAACATCTTCGTGTCGCATCCTTGGAGGATGCCAAACTTAAACCGACTTTTCGTTTTTGAGTTATGCGCGCGCAATAACCTTTTTCTAATCTTTTTGATTCAGGGGTCCTCAAAGCATGTATTTCCGGTGACATGTACTATGCAGATTGTACATATGTGCTAGAGAAAGTAAAAGTATGATGATATATTATAATAAATGACCCTCTAATTTATCTACATAGCTGCAGTGAAAGCGTAGCTGCAGGGTTTACGAGTTTGACAGTCAAACCAGTCAACAAGCTTCCGAATGGCGCTTTCAAACTGAACCGAAACCTAAAAGGGCACGTCAAACTCGATCAAAACTGAAGGTCATATTGACAGTTTTTTTTTTTTTTTTTTTTTTTTTTTGGATTATTGCGGTGTCGTGCACTCAGAGTTCTTGCCAGAAGGTCAGATGGTAAATAAAGATTATCTGAGCGTCATGCGGCGTTTGAGAGAAAAATCGGCGAAAAAGCCAAATTTGTGGAAAGACAACTCATGGATTCTGCACCACGATGACGCACCAGCTCACAAGGCTATTATTGTAAACGAATTTATGGCCAAAAACTCAATAAATTTCATCGAACAACCACCTGATCTGGCTCCTGCTGATGTCTTTCTCTTTCCAAAACTCAAGGTACCACTTCGAGGCACCCGTTTTCAGTCGATAGAAGACATAAAGAAAAATTCGCAGCGACAATTGACATAGATTCCTAAAAGTGCCTACAAAAATGTTTTGATGATTGGATTATTCGTTGGCATAAATGTATAATATCAGAAGGGATCTACTTTGAAGGCGATAACATAAAATTGGATGAATAATTCATTTTTTGTGTTTTATTGGCAAATTCCCGGAGCTTTCTTGACACAGTAGTATACCAATATAAAACGTATTTCTATCTCTACCATGTCCACCAAAAAATTCGATACCAATATTTCACCAAAAATGCAAAATTTGGGGGACTCCTGTATAAAAAGCATGTCCAAAAACGGTCCGCGCACCGGCGTATGTATGTGTGTGTATGGACAATATTCCTAAATCACGAAAATTCGGATTAATACCAAACTTTATACTTATGTTTATGCGGCACGAAGATATTAAAGAAAATTCCCCTATTCCAACTGCGCAACAATGGAATATCTTGATAAATTATTATTGTATTGATAATGCTCCTCCTATATTTATGTTACTCAAGCTAAGATTTGTTTTGATTGTTAGAAACAGCTGAAAAGTTCAGTGCCACAGCCGGGATTTGAACACGGATCTCCTGCTCTTCGTACGGTTGCTCTAACCATTATGCTACTGTGACAATATGCCAGTATCACACTCAATCTCCAAAGTGTTCTCTCCAGAGAACATCTTAATAGCCACTTACATTCGTAGGTACTCAGTATGCGGGTAAATTCGGCAACTATTCTTAGGGAAATGTTATAATTAATGTATTAGTAATGCTCCTCTTAAATTTATGTTGCACTACGTAATACTTGTTAATGATTATAATCAGCTGAAAAGTTCAACCGGTAATTGAACACGGTTCTCTCGTTTTAAGCCCGGTTTCTCTAACCATTGAGATACTGTAACAACATTCCGGAATGACTTTCGATCTCCCAACTGTTTTTTTTTTTTTAATCTATAATAATCTCCTTACTTATAGAAGGAGCATTATCAAAACAATAATGATAATTACTTAACAATAGCGATAACTATGTTAATTTACCTCATTACTTAAGAATGTAAGTCGCCATTAAGGTGTTCTCTGGTGGAGACAGACCGTGAAAAAGCAATTGAATGTCATACCGGCATGCTGTACAGTAGCTCAATGGTTGGAACAACCGCGCTTACAGAGAGCGAACTCTGTTCAATTACCGGCTGTGGCACTGAATTTTTCAGCTGGTTATAATAATATCTTGATTTATGTTTGATTTTCTCAATGGTGGCTCATATGATTTTTATTAAAACAATTTAGGTATATTGAAGGAATTCACATGATAAATAAAATGTATAATCTCGAATTCCGTGTCGTTAGCCTGTGCACTTTACTTCATCCAAAAGGAAAATGTTATAATATTGTATAAATGGTACACAATAAGCATTAGATGAAAATATAATACGTAGTTCTTCATTTAAGGAATAGTTTTAAGGAGGATAATTTAGTGACACTTCATACCTTATTCCTGGAAGATGTTGGACTTGGTCCATTAGTGCCTAAGGTGAAATGAATATAACATATGCGGTGCGCTTTTTTGTCTTTACCACGGTACATTGTTGAGCAGATTTAAATTCAAACGCGTATTTCGTTTTCCATGAAGTATAATCCTTCGTTCTCTTGAAAGCAATTTTTGATATCAGCCGATATTGTGAGACAGTGAGTTTTAATTTTACTATGATAGTCTGAATTTTTCTTCGAATCCTGCAAAGAAAAGTGTAACCGTATGTTGCTAATGCATATATCAAGCCAATTATGTTTACGATTTTTACAAATTGGTTCATAATTAATACTATCTTTGAATTTAATGCGACCATTATTAGAATGGATGGGGTAAGTGATCATATTTTGATGTTGTATAAATTTAACTGTAAACCCTAGTGACTGCAAAATATTTTGTATTTACACTGACTCTTAAAACTTATACCTCATTTTATTCTAAAATTACACATTCGGTCTCCTCATTATTCTATAGTTAATGTCTTTCTGGTTTTGGAGATCCTGGTTTTGATTCCAAGTACTACCATGAAATGGGTATTTTCTTAAATATTTATGGTTGTTATGTAATGATTTCTAGAACAAGTACTCTTTGTGCTCTTATAGAGCTGGCTAAACTTCTTGAACTTGAACTTAGGGCAGAGAATCTTTGGATATATTATTTGGCAAAAAAAAAATTGCAATTTCGGAATATTTTTACTCGTCCACCTGACTCCTGTATTCTGGCTGATGAGGATTCAGCAGGTGAAGGTTTCTTCCTAACACTGAAGTACAAGCTATCGATGGAAGCGAGCTAGTATATGATTAAGACACCATGCAAACGCCTGGTGTCCAGACTAAAATAGCAGCAATATACTTTTCATCAGAACTAAGATTTAGAGAGGACGTATATTCAGTTCACTAAAAATACAAAATGGATGGATGGAGATTTCGCAACTAGCATAACATATTTTCACACAACTGAACTATCGCCACATTAAATCAGAGATGGGATTGAGATCTTCAAGATTTTTCTGGATGATGAAGAAATTGTCTGCATTGTTGAAGGGTTTTGGGTCTGGCCTGAGCCCATTTACGCTTGTAAGGGAAACTAAAGTGCTAGCTGATTGAGAATAAGTGGCTAAGATTTGGAAAATCGAACTGAATGCTAGAGGGAATCATCGTGCTTCAGTTGAATCCAGGAAGTTGTGGATCTCTAGATTTCAAAAAAAGTCTTTATATTAGTAACTAAGTGAGGACAACGTGTAAATCTTACCTATTTATATCACACTAGATGAGAGCCATAAACCCAGTTATAGTTTTCAAATAATGTGATCAGTGTCCATGTGTTAAAACGTTTGCTTCTTTTAGTGCTAACATATGTTACGAATGAATTCAAAACTGTAATTTTACAATCTGTGTAAGCATTTCTTTATGTATTGTCCAAGAAATACGCTCCGATGAAACTGTTACAAATCCTACGTGGATATACTTTTGAAGAGCTCAAGGGCTTATCGCACTCTATTTACCAATGCTTATTTGGTCCTGACTGGTGTTTAACACTTCTCTTAAACTAATTTGAAAAAATGTAAACGAGTTTAAGGAAAAAATGACAAGATCTTAGCTTACTCACCAATTTTTAGCTAGAACACCCTGCCCGCTTTTTTACCTGTGGACGCTCGTCTCTAGATGGAAGTTCATTTCAACAGTGCTGCCTGTAAAAACATTATCTGTCCATAAAGACCGACAAAGATTCTAAATCATCATTAGTTGGTTGCATTTTTTTGTTTAATGACGATTCTGAAGTTGCCTACAACAAATACAGACTTGCAAAAGCCTGCAAAGTATTGCCAGCGGATCTTTGCATTTTAAAGGGAGCAATTGAGTGGAGTATAAATGGCTTGCTCAATTTCGGAATTTAACTGATTCCAAGCAGCATTTGGGGCAATAATGAATGAATTTAACTTTCATTTTATTGTCGATAAAAGAAGCATAAACCGACGAAGTATAGATACCTACATGCGCCTATGCGTGGCACATAATCTAAAATGTTTATTGTAAAAGGTTTAACACAAATTGGAAATTCAATAAATTACTTTTTTATATATTTTACACTTAATCTAAAATTAATATAACGAAAACATTAACATAATTTGGGCCCTGATGTGTTAAATAACTATTGTTGTATTTGTGGAACAGTATTGTGTAATTACGCTATTTACAAGCCCACACATGTGCACGCACATCTTTTTCTATGCATGTGTTCTTTAGCTCCAGAGGATTGAAAATATATTTTAAGCTATTGTAATTTAGATATTGCATTTTTGGGTGGAATATAACATTTTACGTAGGTACCCATCTAATATAATAATAATAGAGAACTGTTAGTTGAGTTATCGTTTCACACAAACCGCGTGTAGGACAGGAGTTGGATAGGTAGAATCACACTGAAAAATTCAATGCCATCTCCGGGTCCCTAGCCGGTTTCTTTATCACTGAGCTACCATGGAAACATACCGGCCCGACATTAAATTCCCAGCAGCCTCGCGTGCTTCCCGATATACCACAAGGTGATCTCAAATTATTTTGAAATGACATAGCCCAATGGAGACTTACAATGTCGTATGCCGGGTTTCATAGTTAAGCCAAATTTTATATTCAATTGATGCTAGTTAAATTGTATTTTCACACAAGCCGTGAGTAGGACAGGAGTTGGACAGGTAGAGTCAGACTGAAAAATGCAATGCCATAGCCGGGCTTTGAACAACGGTGCTCACGGTCTCTATCCGCTTGATATAATATCAGATCACCTTGTGTATTACCGGGAAACATGCAAATTAGTTGAGGAATTTAATGCCGTGCCGGCATATTGCTGTGGTAGCTCAGTGGTCGGAGCAACCGGCTAGATATTGGGTGATCCATGATTCAAATCCCGGCCATGGCAGTGAATTTTTCAGTCTGATTCTACATATACTGCAGATATAATTTGTTGATCTTCTCTAACAGTTTTACGAAACCTGTTTTGGTAATACATTGACATTCTGGCATATGGAAAGCGAGTTAATCGCAATATGGGTCAATTACATATTCACGTGTCGCTAAGTGATGTACTAGATTATTTTGGTGCCCTTATATACGAGTATATGCTCTTTTATGCTCTTACATTTACAATTTTCTTATTGTTTAATAAGTCGTTAAACGTAGATTTTGAAATTATACAAAATAAAATATTTTTGGTTGAATACATTTTTGTTTTTGAGTTTCAATAAACAATAAGCCTGCAGCACCATAGCCAGCAATTAGAACATTTCCATGTATGCTAGAAAATCAAAGGCAATTGTTCTTTGCATCGCATACACTACATGAAAAATGCATCATGGCCAGCAAAAAATGCTTAACGCTCGTTAATTATCATGTTTGGCTACAGAAATTAATTTTGAAATATTTCAGCGCGGCTTGTATGTTCAAAGCACTGTATGTGAACCAAAAGTGATGAGAAAAATGCTGAAAAAGTGTGGAAATGTTCAAATTATTATTTTCCCTTGTATGCAGTAGGCCACCAACCAAGCAGCGAAGCAACCACCCCAACCACGCTTTGTATTATAGATACCACAAAAATCACCACAACAAGAGAGTTGTACAAAGGTTCATTTTTATTTTCCACATCATACAGCAATAAAACAACAAAGAGAAAAATCGTACTTCAATGAGAGACTAACGCTATTTCATTTTCTGGTATTTTATTCCATTTCATGTATCAAAATGCACACGACTTTGAAATGTTGTTTTATTGGTACAAAAAGTTGAATAAACGAGATGCACAAAATGCATTACAGTACTACTTTATCTGCAATGGTCATGCAACAAATGTTCAAAACATTTGCAAGGTGAAAACTACTGTGAGAAAATGTTAAATAGTAGTACACATTGACTGTGGTTTTACTATTTGTGGCACTAAAACAAAAACTAAATGTAATTTTAATTTTGACTGTGATATTTAGAGCATGAAGGATGCCAGCAGTTTGAATAACACCGTTTTCAAAATATACATTTCTATATTACTATAGGGTCAAAATACCCTCAGGTTATTGCAAGGCATAGAAGTGAAATTAATATATAAATAGGCAGTAAAGGTGACCGATACGTTAATTTTTTCAAAATATGTCCTCAACTGACTTTTTTAAAAAGTTTATTGTAGTGTGCGCATAAAAATACTCCTGTGAAGTTTGGTTCATAAGCGTCAAGTGATCTCTGAATTGTACAGTTTTAAGAAACAAATATAAATTTATATAAAATGCTTCTTACGATGCATTATTGTTACTTTTTATACAGAGTTTCAAATTTGTATTCTTAATTGATTAATAAAACAGGTTAGGGTACAAACTAACCTTTAAATGTTTTTTTTTCTTAAGTAAAAGTTTACAATTGTTAGTCTAAAATTTTCACCAAACTGAAGCTTATAAAAATTGACCTTGGTAATACATAGCATGCTCTTTATAACAATTGTTGTTTATAAGATTCCATTAGGTGTTTATTGAGGAAATTGAACCCATAATGTCACATTGATAGCTTCAAAATTGCAACGTATGCAGCAATTTGAGTGCTGAAAATGTAAAAACCGAGGAAAAACGCATTTACAGACTGGACTGCATATATCCCTTCCTGTTAACGGGTGTTTAAGTTGTGACATTACGCTCTCAATCTTAATATGATTGGAACGAAAATTATTCTAAAGAATTCAGACTTATTTATAAGCTAAATGCGTTAGACTTTACTTTTTGACTATTTTTTCGTCCTATTTTCACCAATCGGTCCACTTAAATGGGGTATAGCAAAACATGTACACTGGCGTTCGTAAAAAATTGCCCTTTCCCTTTAGAAGCAGTGTTTTCTCTCCTAAGGTGTCCACCTTCGAGTAATCAAAACTTTGAATCTTCCCAGCCGTTATCAGTTATTTATATAACAGGCGTGGTAAATATCTCGGGAAGATAAGAGTGAGTGCCCACATAATCGATGTAAAATGAAGAGGTGTTTTGGATACAGCCTATATCATAGACTTCAATTGCGGCTGGTACCAGGCAAAGATTTGAACAATACAATATAATTGTCCCTTCTGGAGGAAGGAGTGAAGAATTGTTTGACATGTCGTTGAACTGGAACAGAGCTTTAAATAAGAGATTTTACTAGCGACATTGTTTCTATCCTTTTATTATATTATAGTTTATATTTACCATAGTTCAATGAACGATTTTCTTAATGGTATGAGCTCATAATGTTACCCATCGGTAGTTCAGCCATAGTTAGTTTAAACCAAAATACTCTGCAACTCTAGTATCTAGAATTAACTAAAAAAACTTAAGTTGGTCACTCTGGAAGAGGAGGGGTTTAGATTTGTCAATAATCAGCATTAAGAGCCGTGATTAGTATACTTATACTTATGTGCAGCAAAGGTGACCATTCACACTGATCATAGTAGAACAATTTAAATTTAACTAACATCTGACTCCACCCAGTCCTTGTCACTTCTGTAACTAGTTTGGAACAAGTTACGTGAAATATAAATGAAGCATTGAGCAGTAGTGTGTTCCCTGAAACAAAGGGAGGCCAATAAATAAAATTACTTCCCAATTAATGGTACTCAGAATTTTGCAAATAATTAGAGGTGGACTAGCCCAATGTAAATGAATTTCCTGTAATGTAAACAACACAGCAGCCACGATATTGTCAACCTTTTCTGCTGACGTATAAATGGAAACGGAATCTAAAACTATTGCAGGAATCGAATTCGGTTGTAGCGCTGTAGGCTATTATGAAATCCTTGAAGAATTTCGATGTATTTGTTAGTATTAATATGTATTTTGATCCTCGGGGATCTATATTCCAGCAAAATAATAATAATAATAATAATAATAATATCACAATATCACAAAAAATAATTATAATGGCACTGAAAAGTTAACGAATGTTGTGTTGCAAATGAGGGAATGAGCAGTAACTCGTATACTGAATTTTGGTAAGCAAATTGGGATTTAAGTAATAATTTTAGGTAATAATTTACATGATAGCTCTTTGGAATCATTTGATAACTAGTAATACGTAAATACATAATTTAAACGGTCTTATTTTATTTTGATCTAACGTGCACATGGACTTTGTTGAGTCTAGGTAATTTGAAGATACATTTTAATGTACAAAGCACAGAAATGTCGTATACTTAAATTTAAAATGAGGAGTGGTGTGTGTGTGTGTGTGTGTGTGTGTCCAGAGGGGGGGTTGCGGAATTTTGGATACCACTAAGCTGACTTTCCCATTCGTTCATCATTGTAAATACATTTTCTTTCGATGAACAAACGCTAAAAGACCAAAAAGAAAAACTAAAGTAACAAAAGAACAAATTTGCAAAGATGACTGTCACTCTTCATTCGTGGAGTATAAATTGGACATTGTTCCATAGTTCATGCGTGTATAAATAAGAGAAAAGTGGCTTCAATTTCATCCAAAGAAACATACTGTGACACACAGCCGCAGCCCTCAATTATCGCGTAGAGGCATCAAGTACTGCCCGACTGACTCACCGGTTGAGGAGATAAGTTGACGGTGATGCGTTCTTGCTCATCGTTAACCCTAGAAGCGCAATCGAGAGACAATTAGATTACTCTGGAGTTTTTTTTTCCTCCATGCCTCCCTCGAACTCTTTATAGCATACCTACTACTGAACTGTAGCGGCTATATATATATATATACGCTCGCGAGTGAGTAAGGTGGTATGTTTCTGATGCGACTTAAAGTGCACTCGCTTAGGGTAAATTTCCATGATAATGTTTTTAGGGAGACAAATAGCGAGTAACTTTAAGCTCCATGGACCTCGAGATCATTTGGGCATCATTTCACCGATTCCATTCATCGTCTGATATGACCAACGAAGTTAAAGGACGTTAAGCTACACCAAAAAATGCGATCTAAGAGTGAGTTTATCAAGACAGCTATGACGCACACTGAACTCTGCCATTGCTAGAGATTAGAGAAGTCTTGTCTTCGACTCCCCAGCAAGTGAAGAAAAGAAAGAATAGGCTACTTCGCGCGTGTTTACTGCGGCGCTAGTGGAATGAAAATAGAAATGTGAGGCAAAACCGAACAAAATCACATAAATGAAGTGACAGTGAAAACTAAAATAAGTGAACTGATATTAAATATTGAACATTATCACTATTTAATTACTGAAAACATAAGACGTAACAAATAGAATATAATGTGTATGCGATACTTACGTCAAAATAATCCGATAAACTGTATAAAAACATATTATTTTCTCTGTGTGCAGCAATTGACTAACTATCGATGAATTTAAATAATACAGTGCATATGTTCATCTTAGGATCATAAATTAGTCAACTGATAGTGAACAAGGAAAGAGGTCATGTTCCTCAATAGCTGCACTATGTGCCATTTCCAATACTTTAGCTTAATGACCATGAAGCGCAAAATTCTCATAATCACTCTACTTGATTGCATATTGATGTTAAAAGTTACTATATATCTGAAAACAGTGCAGTTTTTGTCATTGAAGGGCTGGTATATCAATTTAGAATTTCATCTGCTGTTAATATATAATAAATTTGATCAACAATTCCGATAATTTTTTCACCGCTAAAAGGTATTTGCTCTACATCCACTGACACCTCGTACACATTTCCACAAACATCAGGTTGATGTTTAATCCGTTATTAGGAATATCAACGGGCTGTATGAGATAATGATTTAAAGTGGTAAAGGTGATGTTTTCACTATCATATTCCAGAACATTGTACTATAGTCTCATTGAGAATGCAAGGGAAGTCAAATAAACAGAATGAAAGAGTCGTTCGGGATTTTTAAGCAGCAAAAAAAGCTCAACAATATCGGGTAATCCAGTTAATCAATTGTAAAACCTACAGCGATTATTTTTTAGAAGTGTGCGGTCATCAAAACAGGCAACATGCAACGCTTTCTTTTATACAGGTTGTATCATATTTCGAGCGGATTAAAATACACAATAATGGAACCAAAGAATTTATCAGCAAACATTAATAAACTTCCCAAACGAGACACCTGTGCATGCATGGTTTCCAGTCGCCATCGACTTCATGTTGCTGTAGATGGGCATATGCTACAATGGGTTGTTCCATTTTGAGTACAGTACAGCACAGGTTACACTCAGACAATTGATCTTGCTGCTGCACCTTTTTTGCGGCAATGTCTGGATTAGCGCATTTTATAACACTCGAGAGATATGCAATCCCTAGGGTCCAAGCTAAAACACATGTAAATGCAAATAAACCACATATTCTTTACAAAAACCCTAAATATAAGCGAATAATTTTATATTAATACTTTACCTCTGGTATGACCTAAACATTGCCAGTAACCTAAACTTACACAGTTGTCATAACATATGCTACACATTTTAACGAGTTAACATTAGAAATGCATAAGGATATATCGCAAAAAACGACTGTGTAGGTTGAAAGATAAATGTTCTCAGGCAGCGTAAACACCAGAGATTGGGAGATGTCTGGAACCTTCTTTCTCACCTCCTCCCGAAAGTTCTAGGAATGAAAAAATCCAGAAACTATATAAATGAGCGCTCTCGCGAGTGAGCCAATAGCGAGTTTCAGTTGTGATACAAAGTGCTGGTAATTTAATACTTTCTCCACGTGTGATTCAGAGGAAAGGTGTGACGTGTAATGAGTGCTGCTTCTACGAGAGATTACAAGGATCTTGTGTTTAATTCCCATCGAGTGAAGAGGCTGCTTTGCGCGTATTTCATTACCCCGTTACGATGTGAACAGACAAGGAAAATTGGACTAGATTACATTAGTGAAGTGGCAGTGAGAACTAAGTCAGGTGATATTGAAAACTGTAAAAGGTAACAATACAAATTCATTTGCGCTGCGTCACTTGAAATATAGCTGACATACAAAATTTGCATTTCAAGAAATATATAAGAAAAACATACACATTTCCCTTATGAACGAAGAGTCTGATAAATGTACAAAACATGTACCTGTTAAAAATGAACGAAAACATAATAATGCATCACAGTAATACAGAAAATAGTTGTTATCTTTGTATTTATTTTAAAACATTGTTACATATTTGTGACATAAAATTGCGATTTAGTTTAACATCTTAATGAATCAGTACTAGAGGTCATACTAAAAGACCAGGTCGTATTTTAGAATGCCATAGCTATAAGATTCGATACAGGATCTGTGATATTAGAGATATAATGTAGTTACAGGTTGTACAACGGAGGTGGGCGACAGAAGCACTTCGTCCAATGGAAATTTTATTGCGTCTACCATCTGCTAAAGAAAGGGCTGAGGTGAATGAACCATAGGAAGTTTTAAGCCTATTAGTTGCGCGGAAATTATTAACAGTCTCAGACTCGAAGACCTGTGCCACTACTGGAGCTACTTTTTTTTTTTTTTTTTTTTAAACAGTAACGGAGTCTGATCAGGACTCCGGTACTGTAACCCTATTTACATTTCCCCCCGTAGGTTTTACTGATTACTGGTTTACTGATTTTACTGTTTCTTTTACAAACATATACACATTGCACAAACATATAACACCCATGCCCAAGGCGGGACTCGAACCCAAGATCCCCTGCCCACGAAGCACCAAAGCGAGACGCTTTAGCGAGCGTGGCCATGGGGACAGGCACCTTGAGGGGTCGAATGAACAAGCTGCCCTCTGGTGTTCACGAGGAATACTCTTTCCTTGGATCAACCATCCGCGCCACATGTCCAACATGACCGTCCGCCGCGAAACCTATAACCCAGAAGCACCTGGATCATGAAAAGGAAACGGAATGAATTGTAAATATCATAGTAGATGATAAACCACCCAAGCATTCCCCTACAGACTAGGAAAAACTTCGGAAAACTCAAGACTAGAGTGAATCCAACCTGTGAGATTCCTACGGTGAGCACTACACGTTACCACGGTGTCAACTTGCTCGATTATATAGAAGTATACATCTATACTTCTGTCAGCTGTGAGAGTATGAAATTCAAACTTTCACCCACCCTACGTTGGTGGCGTTCTTCAGAGATTATAACTCGATTCACCCTTCTGGATACGAAGCATTTGTACCCCAACTCATTAATTCTATAAAAGAAAAAGAAAAAAAAAATACACCAACTACCACAAAGCATTAATAATTATGAAATGGAACAGCAGGCCACAAAAGATACAATTACAACTAGAAATCGAATAGATAAAAAGATATTCCTATCCACAGCGAATAGTAGTTTTAGTTAAATGATAAAGTGTTAACAATCTGCTATGTGTGATATTTAGTTAATTTTGAAAAGAACTCTGAATTCCTAGCTTCATGGCTTGAGTGATACTTATAACTGCGAGAATAAATAAATACCCACATTAATTCTGTTAATGTCATGCTGAGCGCTGCATCTCTTGTGGTTTTGACATGATAACGAGAAAATTGCACTTAGGCTAGTCTTCGCCAAAACTGTAGTAATTTCTGAGCACCAGTTCCCAAAGCGGCTGCGCGGACCACCCTTGATCAACATTGAACATAATCGTAGCAGACTTGTGTGCGGAGTTTAGTAACGGGTTTATCTTGAATGACGCAACTAGCGACTGCCAGGACTGACTCTGGCAAGTATCGGATTGAAAACCTAGCACTACGATACTGTATCTGACACGATTAAAGAGAATAATGCATTTGGAAATCAATCTAACGCTGCTATCTGCATTTATCACGGTGTGTCCTGTAGAACAGCATTTTTATTGTGCTATGTTTTCTTCGATCGGAGTCAAATTTGGACTGTCAGTTGCCAGTAATACAGAATTCCCCTGGTGTTGCCGTTTCTCAGCCACGGCTAGCCATACATATTAAAGAGTAGATCCGTGAGAGTAGACATTTTAAGACTTACAAATTACAGTTTTTAAAACTTTAAATTTTTCCACACGATGCAGTTTTCGAAACAGAAGCTTGAGAATTTTTATGCTTGAATAAAAATGGTACAAAAGAAAATTGATGAGATTATGTTTTTTCTAATATCACCAGTGCTTGTGTATTTAAATAATAAACTGCATATTTCAATAGCAAAAATAAAATATTAAGAAAATGACAGTTAAATATTTTTTCCCCTAAACTAAAATTGAAGAAAACTGCTGCAGAGCAGAGAAGGAACAGGCAGAAGGGTCCAATTTATGTGTCTGGAGGGTTTTGGATTGTTTGAAGGTATGCAACTTAAAGGAAGAAGTATTTTGCACTTTAAAACTTTTTTTACTCGTTTACATTCTTTTCAATATTTTTTGTCATTCAAAATGTTCCACACGATGCAGGTTTTATTCAAGCTCTCTTAAATGTTTAGGATAGGTTCTTAACAAGCAAAAAATGATTTCTATCATATGATTTTTTAAAATTCCTAATATTGTTTTAGATATTGATTTTTAAATTCAATTGTTTTATAAAATTTCTTGAAAATTATGTCTGTTTCTTGCTTTAACTTTTTTAGCCTCTAGAACTAATTGTGGTAAAATAAATGTATATGACAGTTCTGTTTCTGATACTTAAATGCATATTTTGAAAAATAAGAAAATAAAATTTTTCGTCATTTACATCGTGTGGAGTGATTTGAATATGGCACCAGATTTTTAATTTAAAAATGAATAACTAAAAAACCACTTATGATACATAAACTAAATTTTAAACAATGTAGCTACTTTACAACATAGAAGCATGTTAAAAATTTCAGTCTGATTAGTTGAAAACTGTTGGATTTAGGATTTTGGGTGATGCATCCCTTTAAGAAAATCACTATTTCACTCTACAGGTATTTTTGATGACAATAAGCGATCTGTCTCCTCAATCTGCATTCAGTTCACATGATTATGTGTGCAGATGATACATTTTATACGAATTCCCATACGCACGAAGAAAAAATTAGGAGTCTGCATCCGGCATGCTTTTCGCTACATATCTTCTTCGGAAATTCGTTGAGTGTTCAATAATGTATTTTTGGTTCCAGGCTTGTATAGACGTAGAGGGGTATCGTTTCAATAACTGTTTGTTACGAAAGTTAATTGTAATATTCATGATGTTTCTCAGTTAGTATTTTACAATGGGCCAATCCGCTTCAACTGGATTAACGGATTCTTACACTCATGCCTTGGGAACTACGAGCTGCCAATTATATTATTATTCAGATAAAACCGTGTGAGCTGTTCGTCGAGAACTCTAGGTGTCACTATTTTGCTTAAACACTTTCATAAAATGGCGTTATCTAGTATATGTGCTTAAGAGAGCGATGAGTTATGGGGAAAATTGAATGGTATAATACTGATTTCCGTATTATTAATGCATGTTTAAACGATTATCTAGGGAAACTAAATTTAGAATTCATATTGGAGGATAATAGTGACGGAAAGACGTTTCAGCACTAATCTGAGGTTATTATATTTCCTCTAAGAACATTCTCTAAATTACAAATGTTTTGGTACAAATTTCATTCGTTCATTTACTTCAATGTTTACAACATATATTAACGGATGCATAAAATCTTAGCCACTAACACATGTGTCGATGAATTAAGAATATTTTTCCACCATGTTCACCTGTTTGAACAACAAATTATATGTTAAACACTAAACACTTTTTCAACACTAAAGCTTAGAGCGCGTCATTTTATAAAAGTCATTTCACTCGAGAAGCAAATATATTTTAGGTATTTCCGCACCGGAATGTAATGGCAGCCACCAACAGGTGCTCGGCGGGTTCATAATGTCTTAACATTACATGTATACGTGTTCTACCACGTGCCTAGTAAGGAGAGGAAGGATTGTATTCCACTTTAAATTTCTAAATCGAGATTTCATAGGAAATAAAAAATATTAGGCTCCCTAAAGAGGTCCGTGCGTTTCTTTGTGAACAGTGTTAAGTCGAAAACCAAATGTCAGATAAATACCAAACTTTGTATTTAACACCTTAAGCTATTCTTTGGATGAAAATCTTTTTCTGGAAATGTTTAATTTTACCAAAAATGGTTGTTAACAATTTTAATTGCAGTGTGTGTTTAAGATTTATACATACCAATAAAAGGTATATTGACTTTTCTGGCTATACCTTTTAAATATCCCTTCATTCAGAAGGCATTTTGTATAATTTGATGTCAATTGTAAATGTTTGTGTTTTTACTTTCTCTACACGTACTATGTATATAGTGTATAGAGAAGGTATTGTATTTCACCCAAAAATTCGACATTTTGAAACCCCTGAATCCTAAAAAAAAAAAAGATTTTATAAAACGGTCAGTGTGTGTGTGTGTGTGTGTGTGTGTCTCTTTCTATAATACTGTGGACAGCATAGATCAAAAATGAAAATACCACTATTTACCAAATTTGAGTTTAAGTTTAGAATTTTCCAAGGACACGACACCAAGATTTAGAGAAAATTCCCCCTCCCCAAGCTGCCTTTAAATGGAAAAAATGTCGAAAATGCTGATTTTCTCAAAAATATCTGTACCAATTTCGACTAAAATGCCGTATAGTTTAGATATTGTACATGGCAAATAAAACATATATCTTTAATTCTTTGGGAATAGCCTATGGGTACCTCTTCATTTTGGGTAACTTTTACATAATTGGTAAACCGTAAGAGATAAACAAAGGTCACTAAACACAAATGTTGATCTCGTCAAAACACACAATTTATGTCCTTTACATTTCTATTGTGGAACTGAGCATTTCCGAAATATTACCTGTTATTGGTTTCAATTTTAAAATACCTATACTATTCTCAAACAGGAAGTTGCCCGTGTTTCTTTTGTTTTACTCCGGCTCATGTAAAGAAGCAAATTTCAATGACAATTATATAGCACCAGTCTTTAAAACATTTGACTATCACTTTGGCTTAAACTCTACTTATAATAGACTTCTATTTATAAGGTACTAAGTAGTAAAACCGTTTTGCTAATACTTATCACAATTAGCATGCAATAGATAGAAGAACAAGCTTTTGTAAGAAGTTTGTTTGTAGAAGAGGTAGAGGCAGCCATGTAAATGGAACACATGAGATCTTATTTTTAATGTGCTGTCGCTATTTAGTTGTTTCTCGCGATTTAATGGAAAGAAATTTAGTTTCAAGGCCGATGTAAGCAGCCCGCTTTTAAGGATTTGACTTTTTGATATAAAGATCAGATTTGGTTACCCTTATTACCACTGTACCTACAGCTAAATGTGTGATGCAGTTATTTCTACAAACGTTTATCTGAATTAGTATATAGAAAGTTTTTATGAGAACAGTTTGTAGAAGCTATATAAAAATAAGCGTTAATGGGTGGAGAAAAATATCTGAATTAAACATATTGTATTTTGCAGTTATTAGATCTTCATATGCTACTTTATCAACTAAAGAGCGTTCAAACTGACAATTTCCTTCTTTCATCCACGGTAAGCATGTTCTGTTAGATGATAATACAAGCACATTTTGAAGTTCCTCTTTGATTGTCGGCCAATATATGCCAAAGCGTTTCTTTGAAATTGTTGGTGCACTATTTAGATCCTAAATGTTATGAATGGTTTGATTTCAACTCCAACTGTCAGCATTATTCTCGATCCACTTTCATTCCTCAAAAACAAATGCGTGTAACATTTCTTCTTCTTCTTCTGTTTCAATACAGATCTCCGTCATTTCTCTGGGCGCACTTTAGCCTAAGGCTTATTCTGCTACCTTTATTGTTTAAGATCAACTCACTACACCTGCATCCGTTAAAAAAGGAATAGTCTTCTACAGGGTATGGATGCTGCTGTTTTGGATCTCTAAACATTTCACCAAAAGTATTTCGGCTCATAGAAGCATAGAATATATTGGGCTTCTTTTGGTCTCGTACCTGCCCATTTACAGTCTAATTTACCCTGATAAACCACAGAAGCATGTCCTGTTAGAAAAGCAGTAATCGTTTTGAGCTGAATTCTATTATATTTTAATAGACTTTCACCTCTTTTCTTACATGATGCCCTAAGAAATAGCTTACTATGTCTGTTTCCTGAGTTTTTAAGCCAGGATTTGTAATGCTCTCTTTCGGACCAGTTCTTAATAGTTTCTCTCATTGAACTCCTAGAGTTTCCTAGAGCTGGCTCTGGTGAAATAAATTGTAAAGCTGCTCATTTTATAGCAATTTCATCAGCTTTTTTCATTGCCCTATTTCCCTATGATCCGGCACCCAGATGAGTTGAACATTCTGTTCTACCAGGCCATTGAGAATATGTAGTTAGTTTAGGATCAGACCTAACGTAACCTTATGACTACTTAGACCCATAAGTGCAGCCTGGTTATCTGAGAATCTAAGGATCTGTTTACCAATGTAACCTCGCCTTATATTTTCAAATATGCATTGCATAATACCATGAATTCCTGTTCCAAAAACAATAGCATATTTATCCAAGGGAAAGAATCTTTCACACTTTGATGCTATGCCATATACTTCAAATCCAGTTCCTGATCCATCCTTTGATCCTTCTGGTACCATATCAAGGTCTTCTCAGGTGTTTCCACAGTTTTCCTGGTATAACGTTTGACATCAGTTAACGTGAAAGAATTAATGAGTGTATTTTTTTTTTAAATAAAAGCATACACATATGTCTCTATCAATCGTACATGTTTGTATAGTACACAGAATACAAAGAAAGACCATAAGCTATAAGGAAAGAGACGTTTGCTACAGTAAAACCCACTGCATGTAAAATATAAGATAAAACCTATTCAAAAATAGGCTTTAAATAAAATTAGTCCACAAAGTAAGCCTATTAGGATGCACTTTTATGCCCTATTATGCCACCTAATACAAAGGTCGTGGGTGAGTGGTTAGACCGCTCTCAAATCAACTATGCTGCACAGAATCAATCCCAGGGGATCGCATTTGGAATTTGTGGTGGACAAAGCGGCGTCTGGGTCGGTTCTCCGGTTTTGCTGTTATGTATTCTACTAACTGCTCCATCACTTTTCCTATACATTTTGCTTTCATTTCATACCTACTTCCATACTTTCATGCCCCGGTATGGTCCTATCCATTTTTCGTTAAATGCCGTTGACTCCTTGACAGGCTTCTGACCCTGTACACCTAGGCGTAAGTCCTAGGGTGCTGCAGGTCCTCCATACGGGAAAGGTAAGCCGATTAAGTTATTTTATCCAAAAAACAGAAAAACATAAACATACATAACATGCGAACAGTAAGTGAAATGTCATAAAGGTGAAGCACGAACACAAAATTGGCATATTTAGCTCTATTTATACCTTCCTTCCCTACTTTCAGGCTGTCCTCCCTCGAGTAGAAATTTACCTATCCCTTCTATCTGTCTGTAGCGCCGAAAACATACTCTTATTATCCCGTACAACTATTTGGCAAGCGCCGCATTTGTGGATCAAAAACTGATCAGTTTGTTATCTACCACAATCGGTACCTTCCATTTTCCGTTTTGAGAAACATCCATATGTGTATATATTATTTAGAACATATAAAAATTGTGTACAGAGTTATAGAATAGATACCACGGCATCGTCTTTTTACTTTCTCTACACTTACTATGTGCATAGTGTATAGAGAAGGTATTGTACTCCACCCAATCTCCACGGAAAATGTATGTTTCCTGAGACAAAAAAAAAATTTGAAAAAGCTCCGCGCACGCGCGCGCGTGTGTGTGTGACAGCGTAGCACAAAAGCGAAAAGAGTGTTAAATACCAAATTTGGCATTTATGTTCCAAGGATGCAATACGAAGGTTTTCAAGAAAATTCCCCCCAACGGAAACTACCCTTTAAATGGAATAACTTTGAATATTTAGTTTTTATCAAAAATGGCTCAAACGATTTTGATTAGAATACCGTATAGTAAAAACATTTACATCACAAACTAAAATGTATATCTGCAATTTTCTGTAAATAGTATCTGAAGAATTCGTTCTGGATTAATTTTTGCATAAATGGTAAACAGCAAAAACAGCCAAAAGCTTACTACACAAAAACTGTAGATCTCGTTAAAATCCACAGTTTGTGTCGTATACATTTTTTGTAGGGCTTACCGTTTCCGAAATATTCCTTGTTATTGGTTTAGATTTTAAATTACGTAACTTTTCTCAAACGGGAAGTTGCCTTTCGTTTCATCACGTTTTTGTTTTACTGCTAGCCCAAAAAAGCGAACCGAATTCCAATTGTTCACATAGAAACTAGCTTTTAAAAGATTTTACTATCACTTTAGCCTGGCTTATCCCCTTATTTACCTTCTACTTCGAAGGAAGAAATTAATAAGGGAATTTCTGAGATGATTATCCCGATTAGCATTACATTCCCCTATAATAGAAGAAATGAGAAATAAGATTCGACAACTTACAGAAGAAAATTGGACAATAGACTTCGGTTGTGTAAAGGCGTACATAGGAATAGAAGCGGACAGCCTCGCCAAAGAAGCAGCTCAAGACAACGAACTATCCATAGTATACAACAATACTGCAACAACAATAGTCTCCGAATTGAGGAAAGCAACCCAGGAAAAATAGCAAGGGCAATGGGACAAAACACAGAAAGGAGCCAACTGCAGATCATTTTTTCCAAGCGAAGAACAAAAACTAAACCTCACAATTCCGATAACACCAGAAGTTACAGCAATAGTAAGCGGCCATGATAAAACAAAATCATACTTGCACAGGTTTAAAATAATAGATGACTCAACATGTCCGTGCAATCTAGGAGAACAAACAATAGACCATCTGATATATGACTGCAAACCACTGAATAAACAACGCACAATTCTTAAAAAAGAAGTTACCAGAACAGGCGGGAACTGGCCAACTACCGACAATGTTCTAATAACAAAACACTAAGACATTTTACAGATTCGTGAATTCAATAGACTTTGACATGGTAAAATAACACAAATGTTCAACAAAGTGGAAACAAAACATAAAAGAAATCTGAAATCATAGCCTATATACCATAAAAAGTGAGAACCTTCTTATGCAAATTTAATATCTTTAGAATTTGTAAACATGTAGTAGTTATTTTTTAGAAATTACACTTAACTTAATAGAAGTAAGAATTTTCCACATCCATACTTGTAGCATTACATATTTAAGATATACTCACTTGATTCAACAGAAAACTAAAACATGTAATATTATCTTGTAATGGATCATGCTGTTATTCAATAATAAAAAAAAAAGACTTGGATAAAAGAATATTTTATAAGAATAGTTTGTTTGCAGAATAGGTAGATAAAACCATATGACTGAAATACATGGGATATTTTACAAAACCAGCAACATCAACTCAAAAAACAAAAACAAAATAAAACCAAGCAAACAAATAAAAAAAGAAGTTGAAAAGAAATAAATGCGTCCAAGTACAGCAGGGTTAAAATTCATCTGTTATATTAGCTCAGGATTTAGGATAATCTTCAAAAGACAAGCCATGCAACATTTTGTGGAACCTGTTATTTAGTTGAATGGTCTATTACAGGGTTTGGCTTTGTACTGAACCTTATTATGAACTCGATGAGCCACATACTCCGGTAATCGGTTTTTGGTCAGATTTTACAACTATTTTAAGCAGTGTAATTTAGAGACAACGGACGCAACAGACGATGTTAACTACCATGTAGGCAGCTGGGTGTAGCTGAAAAACATACCAGTAGTCACAGTGAAATAATTGCAGATTCTGCAATAATAAAATACACTAGAACTTTTATTACCGTTTCACAAGCAGCGCTTGCGCTAAGGCAATTTCGTACATTGTAGAAAAAAGCAAGGTTGCAAACAACTATAATTTTGCACAATATATTGAAAGTATTTTAAGATATGCAGATGTGTTTGCTAATAAGCTAATAAATGAAAACATGTATCATTCTTTAACTGCGTGGTGTGGAAATACATTAATTAAACTCCAGGATTGGATTAATCAGTGGCTATAGGAGCATGTTTACATAAATGCCAATTGAGGGTTATGAAGAAGTTATGTACAGAAAAGGTAAAAGCTAGCATAGATGAGATTCTTGTGGAGTATATCCGAAAATTAAATTAATGAAAATATTATAAATTAAAAGGTCTCATCATATTATGTGAGAGAATAATATTAATACACGCACAAGGTGCTCCCGAATCCCTATTCCCATTTACATCTTATGAGTTACATTTTATGAGTTACATTTTATGAGTTACATTTTATGAGTTACATTTTATGAGTTACATCTTATGAGTTACATCTCATAGTTGTGCGCGGTGTGCCGGTAATGTTGGTAGCAGGTTATTAGGGTGTTAATAAAGTATAGACGTTCATTATTTACGAGTTGTGGCTACATACATACATACATACATACATACATACATACATACATACATACATACATACATACATACATACATACATACATACATACATACATACATACATACATACATACATACATACATACATACATACATACATACATACATACATACATACATACATACATACATACATACATACATACATACATACATACATACATACATACATACATACATACATACATACATACATACATACATACATACATACATACATACATACATACATACATACATACATACATACATACATACATACATACATACATACATACATACATACATACATACATACATACACACATACACACATACATTACATACTTTTTATTCCAAATATCAATCTTTGTAGACAGGATTGGAATTCAAACTGGAAGCTTTTCTTTAGAAACCAGCCACCTTAATCACTCGCACATAAAGCACAATAGCAGGTATGCAGTTACCTAAGAAGAAGCACTAAGATATCTGATTCATGGAGGACGGTATTTGTTATAGGTAATAATTGATTGCTCTTTCACACAATGTGTGTATAGGACAAGGTTGGAAAGGTAGAATGAGACTAAACAATTCAATTGCCATGGTTTGAATCACGTATCTTTCAGCTTCCGTCCGAATGCTCTAATCACTAAGCTACCACGGCAAAATCCTGGGTACATTAAATTGCGCACTGCAGCCGGTCTCCCAGCACTCTTGTCTTTGCTTCTTAAATCTGTATTTCTGTAAACCTTTAGAAGCGTAACAAAATTAATTCTTACCTTATAGTAAATACTGGACATGCCTTACCGCAGCTAAACAAGCATTGTACCGAGTAAACACCGATGGACGCGATTTAGCTGTATGGTAGCACTGAATACTTCTATTTCGAATAAGTAGAGTCAGACTGAAAAATTCAATGCCATAGCCGGGATTTGAATCGTGCATCTCCCGGTCTCTAGCCGGTTGCTATACCACTGAGCTACCTATCTAACTCCTGTTCTACACACGGCTTGTGTGAAAAAAGAATTAAATCAATACCAATTGGTCATAATATTTGGCTGTACTATGAATCCTGGGACTTAAAACACTTACAACATTGTACGTCGCCATTGGGGTTGTCATCTCAAAATAATTTGAGATCACCTTGTGGCTTACCGGGAAACATGCGAGTCATTTGAGACATTAAAAGCTATGCCGGAATGTTGCCATAGTAGCTCTGTGGTGGAGCAACCGGATAGAGACCGGGAGATTCGTGGTTCAAATCCCGGCTATGGCAAATTTTACAGTCCGACTCTACCTATCCAGCTCCTGTTCTACACATGGCTTGTGTGAATAAACAATTAAATCAATACTTCTATTTCATTTCGTACGTTTTTCTTAAGTTCCTCTGATCTGTAAGTGATTCTCATGGGGAACGTTCAAGTTGTTCGCTAATTTTGTCTTGTTTTTCTGCTGCTATCAGTGTACAAGTTTTTTTGTTGTTGTTTTTTTTTTACAATGGACCAGTAGGCGATAAGCCATTGGCATTTCAAATAAAATTTACATACATATATACGTTGTTCTAATGATAAAATGTCTTCTCATTGTCAAAATGAAAGCGAACTACCGACACGAATAATTGCGTGGTAACTGAAAGACAGAAAGCCTATCGTGAGTGCGGGGTGTGTGACTAGGGAAACCGGCCGGCATAGGCTCTTGACTCGCAGCACCTTGTGAGTGTTAAAATGTTGTACCAAATACGCTGCACTATGTACCAAATATACTTGCCTCGTCGTCATTGACAGTTTGAGAAATATCAAAACGATTATATAAAACAATGAAACAGAAGCAAGTGAATACTTATAATGATAAAACAGCAAATATATTTTCGCGTCTCTGAAGTTATTCGTATTTGTATCGTTGTACGATTCGGGAACAGCAAGGAGAATGAAAGAGAAAATAAACTAAAGTATTATCTGAATCTACACACTAAACACATGAATTACAGGAATTATAACAGACATGGGAAAGAAATATTAGTTTTGAATAGTTTGTAGAATATAGTTAAATTCTCTCAAAATCTAAACTCACATAAGCTTGAACACAATAGAAAGCAAATATTTCTTGTCTTTTAGATGCAAAGGATACTTACTCCCTTCCGCAACAAGAAGATAATGTAAACTATAAACCATTATCCCATAATATACTACTGCTGTGCAAAGGAATACGAAAGTGCTAAATTCTACATATTGATGGGGAAAACATAATAGATATTCTCAATTAATCTTATTATTTTTTCAAGTTTGATACACTACTACCAAAACAACTTTTGAGAAAAAAAAACTTTTCGGCATCTATATTTCGTATTTTGAAAATACCCTTTTATATTTTTGCATCTTCACAACATAACTGCAGTCTGGAAAAGTATTTGTGTACACCTACCGTGTCTATCCGTATGGGACAGCATCTAAATTCTCATAAAAGATCCTGGTTCTCAAAATAAAAAATAACGTAAACTATTCTGCTAATAAACATTTATTAATATATACACAAACATTCCCCCCAAAATTACATGCACCTTTTCGAGGGCGCATGACGCATGACGCCTTGTTCCGAACCTCCCCATCACTCCTATACGTCTAGGTTAGCAGGAGGGTGAGTTTCCCCCCCCCCACCCCCTTCGGGTGTTAACTATTTGACCATCAGGAAGGAGGAGGAAATTGATGATATTAGGAAGGATATAAGATATGTTTAAACTGCAGTCTTTAAAGAAATAGCATGGTAAACTGACTTTTGGTAAGGCTGTAATTTAGTACTGATACTGGCGTGAAAAGGGACGGAAAGTTTATGAAGGGTGCGGAACGTTGGGAATTGTAACGGGAACAACGGAAAAGAATATGATTCAGGTCGGCGCTTTCCCCCGGGTCAGCAGAACATGAGGGAGAGGTTTGTAGTTCTCCTTGCCTCTATGCTTGCTTTGAAACTTCGGTCAAAGTGCAAACTCAACTTGGTAGCCGACCATAATCGATGGTTATGGTTATCAGTAAGCGGAAGAGGAATTTGAAGCTTAAGCGCACAGTGGTCTTTTGTGCCTCTGGAGATCTCCTGGAGTGAGGGCTGAAGCGAGGACACCAGATTCGGGGTTGCAGGGTTGGACACAGACGAGGTCCATAGCTTATCGTGTATACCTACATCCTTAGGTCTACAAGATCCCCACAGGTCTACCACCACACGGAAAGGTCTATCTGAGAGCCCGTCGAACATAACTGCCTTACGCATTGCCAACCCAGCAGAATAAATCCATATCTTGCGTCTCAAACATTGCCAGTAAGCCATCTTGTTGATCATAATCAATAGTGGGCCAGAGCAACGAAGCTCATTCTTTTTCACGTTTTATACTAAATGTTTTAGAAACTTTGATTTTGTATGCATGTAAAATTATAACGAAATATTCCCATATTGGAAATAATTTTAGTTTTTTTTTTTTCTCATTCTCTTGGAATATAGAGAACTATTCTTTCGGTTGCATATTTTACCTTTATTTTACGAAATATGCTTATTTTTTATAAACTTAAAAGGAAAAATGTATTTGCTACAGAAGAAGGGCATTTTTATATCTGCTGTATGGAAAGGTTCAAGTAAGGTTGAGGAATTAAATTGGCACCAATACAGCAATCACACTAAAAGCTCGCAAATCCGTTTGGTTGCAAGAGAAAAATTGTGTGAAGGGAATTGGTGGCTAAAATATCTAATATTCTTCTCTGAAAAACGTGAGCCTGGCTGAACGTTACCGTACAAAATGTAACCTGTTTTTTACTCCATGAGAGTGGACAGCTAGTGGGTCGTTTATCTTGGAGGTTAGAACCATTTCTAGCTAAGTTACTCGGATATGCTTAACAACTGATTCCACAGTTTGCTGACATAGGTTACTACTATTTACAGCAATATGGGTCTTTGACCCACTGGCATGTAAAAAAACTGCTATAGGACGAAATTCCGGCGCACCGCGGGCGCTGATATGATCCTGGCAATTGGCAGTATCGTTAACAAACAACCATAATTTTCAAAGCCACACTACCATCCCGCTGATCGCAGAATTCTTAACTATCGCCTGCCATATTATGTATTCTCTTTGCTGGCCAACATGGCCAGGTATTCGGGTTTTCTTGAGATTACTAGACTTAAATATATGCCTCTCTTTTAGGAGTAGCTGAAAGACAAATTTGTGTGTGCATTTGCTACTCGCAACTGTGCAAAAAGTGCATAGAAGGAAGGCATAAACTCAATCACGTCTAATCTCATCGATGTTTGCGGAACAACGGCTGCGGTTGAACAGTAAGCGTTTCAAATTATACCATAAGAAAGTTTGACTTTATGAAACTGTATTACAAAAATTAAATAAATATCCCAAGGGTGTCCAGTTAATACCTCTTGTTCGCACCCTAGATGTGAAAAATGAGAAATACCTGCATATAGGAAATTGTAGTGACATCGGAAGGTCGTGTCTAATATTGTGGTTAAAACCTTCACTTTATGAAATGAGTAATGTGTTAAAAGTTAGCTAGTGTGAAAGAAAATGAACAAACACATTTAGCAAAAAATGCTTGTCACAGTAATATAACCATTCGTTGCTGATTTCAATTAATTTCAGGTGAAAACACGTCACCATTTACAACACAGAAAAAGCCACACATATATTCCAGACTGTCGTACATTCGAACGCAATAAAAACAGTAAATGGGCAAAACTCTGTTTCAACATGTGATGGTTACAGCTGTTGTCATTGAAATATGGATACCAAATAAATGAAAAAGGAACTGTTTTGTGTTTACAATTTGTAAGCAATGTAAGCCTCAGAATGAGGCATTCTCGCATTGCAAACAAGTTCGTTTCCATTTTGCTAAATACATTTAGCAGTATTTTTATTTATACGGCATTTCAGCGGATACAAGGGCGCTTAAAACTTCTACGTGAACGTACTACTCGTATATAGTATAATGGTGATCAACCTACCGGTCCTCGTGGCCGCGCTCGCTTTGGTGTTTCGTGGCGCACGGGATCGTGGGTTCGAGTCCCGCCTTAGGCAACGGTGTTTGTTAATGTATGTGTATTTGGAAGCAAAAAGCAAACGGTAAATCAAATAGGTCTACTAAGAAAACTAGAAAAACAGGGGGGGGGAAGGAATACTGCGGCGAAGTCCCAACAAGCCTCCGGAACTGCATTTTTTTGTTAAAAAAGTACTTGCATGATCTTACACGACCTTGCACATTGTGTTTGAAGTCTTTGTTTGGAAATTTTAAAGTATTTAACCTCGAGACAAGGCAGATACGTAAGGTGTCGTAAACTTAACGGGTGAGATCACTAAATATGGTTCAATTGATTTTGCTTCAATTTTAAATTCAAAAATATAACTCTACAAGCTTCCCAAAAAACTTATGAAATAAAAAATACACAGTCATATCTATGTGCGTTAGCACAGGTTTATTATGATGTGGGGATCCTAAGATATTCTGTATTATTATTTGTTTGAAATAATTGTATTTTTGTATCAAAATTAAGAAGCTAAAATACGCTGTATGCTAAAGGACGTTAATTGCTACTGAACTGAATACTTAGGGGCAATTATTTAGAGATTTCATATCAGAATGAATGTTGTAAACTGTGCAACAAACATTGTGAACGATATCACGCAGGAAACTGCAAAAATAGACAAATATCAGTAATAAAACTAGCATTAGATTAATGTAATTTAGTTAATATACCTATACATTGTCCGCATTTCAATTATAAAAAAGCGAAAACTCATTTTTGGATCCTTATTTATAGCCTCTAGTCATACATTTAATTTATTTCACGATAAAATGTACTCAACCCACTGTTACCGTTTCAAAATCAAACCGGAAGTCAAAAGCCTTAATTATTACTGAATCCTAATTTTATAGATTACTTTTAGCCCCTTTTACACGCTTAGCGCGTTGTATATGCAGGGTATTAATAAACTACACCTAAATGTTTTCAGAGATTGTAGATGTATGGTATAAGTAATGGTCCACGGCTAAACATAACACAACTATGTGGTATTGAACATATTGGTATCAGATGTAAATAAATCGGAATTAAGGCAAAGCCAGATGAAAAATTGGCTTAGAATGTCTCCAAAACTGCTGCAGGGGTATAAAAATATCGATTTCTAGCAACTAGATTTGCGTTCTCAAGATGTACAGCTATAAATATCTCAAACCTCGAATAAATATTTTGACAATGCGACACTGAATATGAATTAACTGACTTCTTGCTTTATATCGTATAACTGGTAAAGGCTACGAAAATCGTAATGTCCTTAAAATACGCTATTAATTAAAAACACGTTTGTGCTATCAGTTTTTTGGAGATATCCATCATTGAAGAATTGCATTTTTTAATACTTTTATAATTTTTTAAGTATCTACTATAGTTATTTATTTACTTCTCGAGATGTCGTGAAAAGTGTATAAAGTTTCAAGGCAAACTTATTGCAGCTCGCTTTTACACTGTAGATTTTGTTTCTTGTATCGCTATTGTACCTTCAACGAAATGTGTCAAAATATTTCTGCAAGTTTATCTGCATTATCATAATGTAGTTAGAAAAGAAGCTTTCACATGGACAGTGTGAAGAAACTGTAAAATAAACCCTAGTAGAATAGAGAAAACAACGGTTTTATAACTACTTAGATTGTATTTATCACCTACATATAAATGAATCCAGGAGTTAAACTAATGCATTTTTGAAAGGAGTTACAGCATTTGATGCTTGAAAGAACATAGGCTACTGAGTTAAGTATTACTATAATGAACAGCAAAACGTCCAGAAATATTCATGGAATATCTCCAGATACAATGAACTACTTTTTCAACAGACGACCAATTGTCATATACGCATTCTATTCCTTAAAGTTTGGTGGTATAAAGAAATATGTTGTTCTATAATGTTAAACCAAATGTTATAGCTTAGAACTAATGCTCACTTTTATTATTTAATCCATTCTGTGGTGGTTAATTATTTCCGAATGGCTTTCAAATCTTGATTGCTAGCACACTAGCTGGGAATGGAGACGAATGGTTCCTTGAGGACAAATTACCATCCTACTTGAGGAAGAAGTAGCAGCTCCATTTGTTCTAGGAAATCGCAATTTAGTGCCTAGATCACCGATGCTGCGAAAGTGGTGCGACCGATTAGGTGGGCAGCGGGCACATTGTATTAACGTAGGTGTGAGCGACGTCTACTATGCCCGTACAATGGAACATCAATAAATTTTAAGAAAAATTATAATCCACTTATACTACACCATTCGAAATAGCACAATGAAATGTGTAAAATCCTCGAAACATTACATCCTATTCTGGACGCACACACACACCACAAGCTACACAGTAGGGATTGTCAGTGTTTTTTTTTTTTTTTTGGTAGTGTTTAACGCCCGCTCTAACTATATATGGCACCGCAGGCGGTGACACTGATGATACATGAATGATGACGGAGCACTGGTGGAATGAGATGGCGGGGGAAACCGGAGTACCCAGAGTAAACCCGCCCCAGCGCCGCTTTGTCCACCACATATCTCACATGCTTGGGATCGAACCCGGCCTTCTAGGTGATATGCGAGTGGTCTAACCACTCGGCCACGGCGCGGCCATTGTTAGTGCGCAATTAGAGTAAGGTTCTCTTGAACTGCTGCCGCGATATATTGCTGTAGACACTGCATATTTTGGAAAACAGCAACTGTCTTGCAGTGAACCTTGTACACGGTGTATTATTAAACTAGCTATTAATTTATTTTAAATTACAAAGCAGTAATCAAAAACAACTTTTAATTAATTTGTACTTTTTAAAGACAAATACTAATCAGCGGTTGTAATCTAGTCGCGTGGGGAACAAACATATTCAATATGAAAATTTAAAGACTACACGGGTATGTACTAGTTCTGTACTCGCCAATAATATAGCAATCCTGTTTAATCTCCTTCAATGTATTCATTCTCCTGTGAATGATAATGGAAATTAAGATACATAAGCCTGCAAACAAGCTTCTTTCACCAACTACAGTTGAGCAAAGAAAGCTGATCAGGGTTATTATCCCTCCAAAATGAATTCGAAAGTATCAGTTCCTTTCCTAATAGATTAATCCGTGCTGTTTTCAAAAGTTTTATTAGTGCTAATCAGATCTGTTAATTTTGATGTGACGATATAACAAATGAAAGCGCTGTGAATATTGAAGGTTGTATATCGAGAACACGGGTTCGAGAATATCTTACGCCTTTACAAGTTAAAATAAATGTTAAAGAACACAAGTAAATTGCAGATATGTTGATGCGCAGTTCTGAAAATTCGGGGGAAATGTCCCTCTAATGGTTGTAACTCAGCAGCTTTTTGTTATGCTGGAATGATTTGCACTGTTAGTTTTTCAAGTCAATGTTTATTTAATGAAAGCACTTCATGTACAAAATTGGCTTTTTCGCCGGATGGAATTTTTTTATTTTTGGTCGTCATGGATTCCCTTTGGAAGGGAAGTAAAACCGCTGGTCCCGTGTCGTACATTTATGGAAAGTAAACTAACCTCAATCCTGATAAAGAGGCATCTGATCAAACTTAAGCGGTCTTTCACGCCCAATATAGAAAGGGACGCTGAGAACCGCAGGAGTTAAAGAGCTTCCCTAAATAAAACTCATTTTGTGAGGCGCCCAAGAACCCTGCATTTGACTGTTCGATGTACCATTGGAGATGAAAATTATAACTCTAGAAATGTATCGGAAAGGAAATTTGTCATTTTTTCAGATTTCGACCACTACAATATATAATTAGGGACTTTAAGCATATCCTTAAGCGAACATTTATTCTTAAAGCCCGATAAACAGTCAGGAAAGGAGACTCCTATGCATGACTCACCTGGTATAATTGTGAATGAAAGTATGTGCGTTTTTGATTGTGTATCACCACATACTATCTTCTTACCACGGTGATCAGTTGTTCTTCCGGAATGCTTTCATTATTGATGCCAGGTGGGTCTGCTATATACATATTGTCAGCACTATGTTGCTCTGTAAGCAACAATATCTCTTCTCAGCAGGAATTCAGCATGTTTTAGTAATTTTATCTGCTTTTATTGTTACAAACTGTAATTTTTCGTGATACAATGTGAAAATGTTGCTTGATGTTACATTTTAAGTTGATATCGTATACATTCAAATTACCTTCATAAATTTATTTGTAAACTGCTTGTACTGGGTCCTCAAATTCGTCCCGCCCTTACAGAGGGTGAATATAAAGCATGACGTCATTATCAGTTCAGTGAGCCCCTTGTCTCCAAGGGGAGGTGGGGAATTGAACCTTGGACTGCATGCATTGCAGACTTCGTAAATAGGTGGTTATGCTGGTCGGTGCAGAGCTGTTTTTCTGCAGGACATTTTGTGCGTTCTTTGCGCACGAAATGGAAATAACTACCTATCAGTATAATTGCTGCGTTTGCAAGTTTACGAGAAGCAGGCAGGCGAATGTTCCAAATATAAATATTGCAAAGGTACGATGCAAGTTCCATTTCACTAAGGTAACCTCAAAACTGTTGACATCCAGCCCTTCTACTTATCGTTCGCTAGTCCTCTGCAAGAGATAATTTGTAATAAACTCGCTAACTAGTATTGATGTTATTCGCGGACAAACGACTGGCGGCAAATACCGAATAAATCTGAAGACCCTATATTTATCTGTGACTGCTAAATTTGAAGATTATTTTCTAATAAAATCCATTTCTTAAATATCCTCCTTAAAGCTGTACAACTGGGTCTCAACTGCAATCGAAAATGTTTTTCATTGAGCTGAGTAAGTGAGGAAATCGTCACCGTTTCCTGTCACTCAACCATGTGTTTATAATCTTCCATTATTTCCTAAAATGACCCTTCTACTCTTTATTTTTCCGGGTTCTGTGAACCTTCTTATATTGATACCTGTTTTGACAACGAAGTAGATTCTCTTATTGGAGATTAGTATTCGTTGGGCATTAACACTTTCAGATATGGGCTCGTTTTTATTATTAGCTAGAATTTGCGAATGTAACATTTTTGCACCAGACTCTAATATATCTGCCAAATACTGAGACACGATCTTATCTAATTTGTTTAAAACTGAAAGCTGTAAATTATTTTCTTCAAAGTGATAATAAAACGCATTCTCTACTTTAGGAGGGTTCATTTTTATTGCCGGAATGTTGCTTTGGAATAATGCACCCAACTTAAGATATCGAGTTTAAGATATCACCCTTCGCTCGGTCTGTCTGTCTCTCTCTCTCTCTCTCTCTCTCTCTCTCTCTCTCTCTCTTTCCGGCGACAAGTAACGCCCACATTGCGCCAGCAGTTAAAATGAACTTCACTCCAATTGCATATTTGCGACCCCCATCTGCACATCTTTGTCACTGTAACTCGTGTGTGTGTGTGTGTGTGTGTGTGTGTGTGTGTGTGTGTGTGTGTGCACGACATGATGTAATATTTGGGGGTTTACATATTTCAGTATGCTCTTTATTTTTATAGCATTTGACGCCCGCTTTTACTACTTTGGCACCACAGGTGATGGCACTAGTGATAGATGGAATGAAGATAGAGGATTGGTGGAATGTGATGGCGGGCAAAGCGGAGAACCCGGAGTAAACCCGTCCCTGCTCAGCTTTGTCCACCACAAATCTCACATGCGGTCGCTTGGCAGGTGTGAGGCGAGTGGTCTAACTACTCGGCCACGGCGCAGCCAGTATGCTCTTTAGAATGTTGTATAAATCAGCATTAAGTTTTCTTAACATTGATTGATGGTCACTTGTTAGTACACTGTATGATTGTATTTTTTTTTTCTGTTTTTTGACTGTTTAACGCCCGCTTTTACTACAGACGGCACGCAGGCAATGACATTGATGATACATAGAATGAAGACGGAGCATCGGTGGAATGCGATGGCGAGGGAAACCGGAATACCCGGAGAAAACCTTCCCCTGCGCCGCTTTGTTTACCACAAATCCCTGCTTTCACCTGGGATCTAACCCGGGCTGCATTGGTGAGAGGTGAGTGCTTTAACTTCTCGGCCACGGCGCAGCCTTGATTGTAAGCTGCATTAGTAGGTAGGAATTAAAGAAAAATTTCATGACGAGTAATCTACCAATTTTATCACAATTTCCCTTTTATTGAAATTCCACGCCTTTACGGTCAGGCTAGAAGAGTGTTAAGTATGTTTGGATTGACGGACTGATGTGAAAAGCTCTTCTCAGTAATGAAGAGTGCAGTAACAGAAGTAGATTTTAAGATCTGAAATTAAACACGTTTTATGATACATTCAGCTGAAAGCATAACACCAAACACTAAAAAACATGGATAATGAAACTATTTTCCTACAGGCCGTGGTCCATTGGATCTTGAAGCACCCAATGGACCACGGCCTACAAGCCCGGAAAATAGTTTCATTATTCAAGACGCCGGCCGTGAAAGCCTCAGTTTGTACACTGAAAAACGTATTTATATAATGCAGTCAATAACAAAATTGTTTAACTATTGACCTAAAATTATATCTTTTATATTATTTACGATGTCATAATAGTTTCTTACTACCGCAATACGAGTTTTCGTCTATACATTCAAAATGTTTGTATTTATGCTTTGATTCTGCTATCTGGTTATAGTTTGTGTAGCACCCCTTATTAGGGAGAGTTATAAAATTAAAAGTAACTAATAATTACATTATTAGTATATTATTATATATATTAATTACATTAAACTGTAGTCGAGATTATTATTTCAGATAAGTTTTATGGTAGTAGTAATAGAACTGTAGAATGAAGAACCTGCTTGAAAGGGAAACTTTCCTTAACCGTACGAGTTGTTATTGGCAATCCGAAGGTGCCGGTCCACGTGACCGGGCTCGCTAAAGTTCCTCGCTTTGGTCATCCTTCGTGGCGTAGGGGATCGTGGGTTCTAGTCCCGCCTTGGGCTAGTGTATTTGTAAAGTAAAAGAAAACGGTAAACTAATTGGAAAAGAAAAGGAAATCTAGAGAAAATGGAAACAAAGGAAACAGAAAAAATAATACAGAAAAGGTTTAAAAAAAATAAATAATCGCAAGCTTATAATATGTTATGGCTGCTCTGGCGAGTCAGTCTACTCATGCTTTTCTCTTCTGAATAGTGCTGATGCTACGTCACCCACAATGTGGATGTCTGATAAAAGGTTCCTAATGGTCCTTAGAGGACACTCACCTCTTTAGGCAGGATAAAAGAAACTGAAGATTCCGTGTCACTAAAATGGTCCTTTCTTACACTACATGTAATGTTAGTATTCTGACGAATAAAAATGCTGTTAATTCGTACAAAATGTATTTATTACGCGAAATGGGTGCAAGCTCCGCTTTGTAGTTCTGGCTTACAAATTACTTGTAAAGAGCTCACAACTACTCGTACCTTGTAACTTTCTCCCATCACTTATTTACTGTCAGCCTTCTGTTGTTAAGGATGCACATTATGCAATGCTCCAGAATTTAACAGAATGCAGAATGTGAAATTTTTCTAAGCGCAGTTAATAAAACCTTCTTCCAATGCTGGGCCCCCTGTATCTATGGGTTAGCTTTCTTGAATCTCCTGCGTTTAAAGACTTCGTCGAACATTTGGTTGACTGTACCACATGGGTTTGGCCACATTTTAATAGTAATGCACAGGAAGATTATCTTGTTTTATTGGTCAAATTAGTCACAAAAAAGTCGCAACCTCCCAATTCATGCGCATGTGACCAAAAAACTAAAATTCTAATTTTTATGACGGATTGGAAATAAACACCTGATGTATTATATCAGTTATTTGATTAATTATTTTGTTCAACATCAAATTCTTTCTTTGAGTTGAGTGATTTTACTCTGGTTAAAAATGTAATATGTGCTCCTTTATCACATGTCGCTTAGAATTGTGTTTTGTTGCTTTTATTCTTTCCGAGAGCATGATTTTAGCATCCGGCATAATCATATATTTAAAACTGCTACCTTCCATATATTATCAATTCCTTTCTTCCACGCCCTTACTATTCAGCGTAATACGCACAAGATAACTAGGTTTTTATAGAATGGTGTGTAAAAATATTGACTAGAAATTTGAAACTAACATTCGCTGAAACAAATTGATCCAGATCTAGTTTTGAATCTTATTACCTATAACCCAAAATATAACACTTATATCTTGTTATCAAAGCGAGGTAAGCAGAGGTACGTCCCAAAAATTTAATCATTTGACAGTTATTTCACACATTCTTTTGGTTTTTTCCCTAAAAATACCAGCTTTTATGCATAAATAACTAGGATTTAAAAGTTCTTTGAATAATTTCGCCATATATTTTAAATGAAGCATTTCGCTAAAAACATATAGAAGATGAACAATCTAATGTATTACACTCACATGACTTTCTCTAGCTGGTCAACAAACAAACTTCGTACAAAAGATAATTCTTCTTTCTACACAATATAAAAAATGGCGTGTTATTTGTGGACGCTCTTTAACTACTGTGGTTGTCAGCGTCCCATTCTAAATTGGGCGTGAAAGACTGCTTACGTTTGCTGAGAGGCCTCTCAATGAGGCTTGAGGTTCTTTTACGTGTCGTAAATCTACGACACGGGACCAACGGCTTTACTTTCCTTCCGAAGGAAGCCATGCTAAGGATTTTACACCCGAAAAAAATCCATCTTCCACCACCGGGTTTGAACCCGTGACCGTGGGTATGTGAAGTTAGCATGGTAACCATTACACCACGGAGGACGACTTTCTAACAATGCTAATCGAGATAAACATTAGCAGAATGTTCTTATTACTTAGTTCCTTATAAGTAGAAGAAAAGTAAAGGAATGCACTATGCTAAAGTGACTGTCAAATAAGTAATAAGAACATTCTGCTAATGTTTATCTAGATTAGTATGGTGTAAAAAGAAGAAGAAGAATTTGCAAGAAGTTTGTTTGTAGAATAGCTAGAGAAATCATCCGATGTTTTTTTCTAAGCGAAGTAAGGAGAAGTGTATGATAATATTAATCTAATCAGATGAAAATAGTTTTATCAGTACTTTTAGCTGTGGTTATTTAGAATGAATAACAGTTTGAAATTGAGCATTCGATGAAACTAATTGAGGCAGTAAGTTAAATTTTGTTTTTGTGTCAAATACTAGACAAACACAATAGTAAGTTGTGAGGTAAGGAGAACACTGATTGAACTCCGATGATCCGCCACTGCTAGGGGCACGAGATTGGTGCGTTGTGTACAGAGACAAACACATATAGACACATCATCAAGCTGTAGGGGACACGCCAGGCCTATCGGCAGGAGCAAACTGTCAACCTGCAACAACAGCATCATGCGAAATAATAGACTGGGCGCCATCACACACTGTGCTCGGGTAAACAAGAGACAACAAACGTGTCCCGCGCAAATGAACCCTCTCACCACATCATGTGTGTGCCCACTGATCCTTTTCCTTGATTACAAGCTACAAGATCATCATCATTAACACTAACACAGGATTCCATAAGGCATGCCATTTTTATTGTTTACCGTAGTGGAATATTCTCTCATTTTCCGCACACCAAGCGCACATAAAATCCTGCAACAAGGCGTCAATGTTTGACTGCCTCCGTGGTCGAGGGGTCAGCGAGCTGACTTTTCACCCGGAGGTCCCGGGTTCGATTCCCGGCTGGGGCAGGGGGATTTTTCTTCTTCCCGAATTATCCCCTATCCCCCACAGAGTCTGGAAGTATGTGTGTGAGAGTGAATGTGTGTGTGTTTGAAGAAAATAAAACGATTTAAGCACAACGAAAATAACCTGCTTACAAACAACGAATTATTTTTAGCGCAAAAAAATAAAGCTATCGTGCACATTTACACAGCCTTTAAGTAGGACACTGTTGAGTTTTCCGACAGATTTATTTTGTTATTTAATGCACAAAAGCCTATGTCAAAGCATGCAATAAAAGTAGCACTAAAAACTCAAGCGACCCGAGTTCGATCCCAAATGCCGGCATGTGGGATTTGTGGTGGACGAAACGGTGTCTGGTCGGTTTTTCTCCGGATGATCTGGTTTCCCCGCCACTCATTCCATCAATTGCTCCATCATCACCTTTCCTATTATATTTTTCGTCATCCACTTCCTCACGATCATGCTTGGCCGATCACTCCTTCCAGGTTCTTCATTCTGTGGTTACGAGCCGTTGGCTCCCCAACATGCTCTCGACCCCTAGGCATCCGTTTGTAAGTCCCAGGGGATGTCAGTCCTATATACGGGAAGGGTAAAACGACTACGAAACATTTAATTTATATTATAAAATGCTCTGTTCATGAGCCGACTAGAGACACACATACGCTCTCGTCAATCTATATAACTGAATGAAAATTTAGTGGCTGTTTTAATAAGGATCGTTAAGTTTATAACTACTATTAAACTTATTATTGCTAAAGAATATTATCCCAAAAATTAGTAATTAAAGGATCAGGGATATAAAAAAGGAAATATAAATGTAAATGGCATATTATTTATGGACGCACTTTAACTGCTGTGGTTCTCAGCGTCCCATTTTATACTGAGCGTGAAAGACCGATTCATTTTGCTCAGAGGGCTCCCTTATCAGGCTTGAGGTTCTTTTACGTGCCGTAAATCTACGACACGGGACCAACGGCTTTACTTCCCATCCGAAGGAAGCCATGCTAAGGATTTTTACGCCCGAAAAAATCCATCGCCCTCCGTCAGGTTTGAACCCGCGACCTTGGGTATATGAAGTTAGCATGGTAAACATTACACCACGGAGGGTGACAAAAAATATAAGATAGGATTTGACACGCCCAAAGTTTATGTGGTTTTCACCTGGTCTGCTTAAAGGAACCTGATTCATATTTCGTTGTCTTGTATTAATGTTTACATTAAATAAATTCTGATGTACCACAACCCGCGAAGGGCCAAACTGATTCCAGCTACGGCCAGCATCACCCATTGGAAAGCTTGTCACGAACCAGGACCGCTGCCTATCACAGCTCATTTTATTTCACGATGTTTAGTTGCACCGGACATTACCAGAAACTTAAAATCCGTACTCCCAGGGTTAGAGTCGAACCTGTGTAGATTCTGTAGTCGGAAAGCAGAGATCAACATTCTAGCCCAGATTAGCTTTCATAAATAAGTATATCCAATACAGATATTTAAACATGTAACTGTAGGATTTTTTCCTTAATAGAAAGAGATCGACAATGTTCGTAAAACTAGAGACTGTAATTATTCTAATAGTGTTTTTCTACAGTTTAAAAACCTCGGCAGCATAACTGTTTACCATATCAAGGTATATTATTTCAAAATTCTATTCAAGCAGTCATAGTAATCTGTTCCAAGATTTGTAAAGGGAACCATCGTCTGCAAGTTTTTCAAGAAATATAATCGTCTACATAATTCAACACGTATAAGCTGAATATAACGCTATTCACTTGACTGACAAGTTAATTTTGTCCAGAGGATGGGAACATTTATAATGAACTATTTATGTTCTTGGTGTTTTATACCCGTTAGTTAATTATTATAATAATCATGTGTACCGCTAAGTTAATTATTATAGCATTATAGCGTTAAAATACCTGATAGCAATCAATAATCTTCATTATGAATAAAATAGAATACACCTTAACGCCTATAAACACCACTAGGTCCAAATTGCTTTTGTGATCACATTATAACAGATAAATCTATTGAACTACTATATAATCATGTTTTCTTTTTTGCAGACTTATTCCGAATATGAATTACACTTGCTAAAATCCTTTTAATTATAGCTTTGAAAAAAACATTAATTACATAATTTTTTTTTTCAATATCAATTCTAAACAGTGCATAAAATCATGTAAACATTCAAGTATTATTAATTACTTATCGATATTATTTCAGAATGATATACGTCATTGTCCTTGATCACTATCAGAAAACTCAAAATTCCTCTCCTGAAAATTCATCCTGTATTTTTCTGAGTTCTTCCAGTATTTCTGCATCCGCCAGTGTCTTCTATAGCTCATCCTTGAAAAGGCAACTACTGAACACTGACTCACATAACTGAAATCCTTACTTTAACAAACAAAAAACTCAGGGCTGGATATAATATTATAATTGCCGGGTATTTGAACCAGAAATGACATAAATTGGTTTCATTTAAAATACCAGGAAGTATTGCAAGGAAGTAGCCTGAAAATAGAGAGAAGTGTGGAGAGGGACCAAATTGGCCCTGCGGTCCTTCTAAGTAGATACCGTCTCACATTCCGTTACCTAATGTTAAAATGGCATTCCAAAGAAAGGTGGTTAATTATCCATATCTTTAATGAAAAGTAGCAGCGGCTGCTGTGTAGGAGCACAAGAGCACGTGAACCTCCAATATTTCTTAATGGATCTCCTTTTTCTCTTTCAGGAAACATTTAATAAAATGTGCTATCCGGTGCCACTTGTTTAAATATACCGCTCTGCTCTTCAGATTTAACACAGCCGAGAACCCGAGTATGTGGCAACAACGCTTGTAGCACAGGCCTCGTGTGCTAGCGTATAACTAACGTTTAGCAGCTCTGCGCTTGCGCGAATAACAAAACAGCTCGGAATTTTACAGCCAGAAATGAGCACAGTGCGACCGTGCACATTAACACCTCCAGGGTTCTGTTTATCAGCGGGAGGTGCTGCTATCTTTGAGATTTAGTTGAAACTATCCGGAAGTGCAACTGCAGTCTTTGTGAGACGCGCTATTTTTCTTAGTAATTTGCATTTTATGCGAGTGTTAAGCAGTTCAAAACAGAAAACAACCTCAACGAAGAAACATTTCTGCAATTAACCGAGCTACTGAAGATTGTTATTGCTACGACCATGACAACATCAGAACCAGAAATATGCTTTTCCACAATAAGAAGAATCGACTTTCAGCACTGGCAATGCTTGATATTGAGAACAAGCTGGTCAACAGCATAAAAGACTTTAACCACCGAGGGTTAGAAAAGTTTGCACATTTGAAAAACCGGCGCATGGAATTTCTGTACAAATAAATTTGGTGTTAATTACGTAATTAAAACAATGTAAATATTATTCACTGTAAATATCATTCTTCACATGAACTGCATCAAAGGGCTTCACCCCTTCATCACCTCATATTGATGTTAACTCTCGGAGAACGTCTTTACAGTACTGGATGGGTGATGATTTGTGTAACAAATTTACAATTCTTGTTATTAGGCACTATCATTGTTTCTAATATTACTGGATTTGATGTTGCGGCGACGGCGGTAGCAGTAGCGGCAGCGGCTGCGGTGGTGATAAATTGCTGATTTTGTGAACACCTAAATTTTTAATCCACGCGCCGCCACTGATGAAAAGAAGGACAGTATCAAGTTAATCGGGCTTATTTGTTGGTCAGAACATCAGCGGAAAACTCGTAAAGGGCCGAAATTGTCCTCTCGGGCCTTTTAGTGTTAATAGTATTTTTACTATCTTGATGATTTATGTATCATTTTAAAGGGCACACCGTGTGAAATTTTAAAAATCGGTCAAAAAAGCGCAAAACCGTACTTTTATAGCAAATAGTTATTGAAACCTTTGAGAATCCATATAAAATCAAATATTTAACTGTCCTTCCTTGCTTCGGGCTCTACAGCTCGTAAAATACTCATATTTCTTGGCGTACTATTTTATAAAATATCAGTTTTCTCAAAACTACATTTTCACCCCTTCAACGTGTTTCACGCGTCTCAGTTTTTGTTTGAATACCACTAAACTCTTACAGAATCATCTATTGTAACGTTACGGGTGAAAATTTATTCTATAGCCAATATTACTATTCATCAAACTTTTTTATGAAACTGATCAATTTTATAGATTAACATTTCTAACCTTTTAAAAATTATCATAATTGGTAACAAAAGTGACTGAAATATCAACTCGTAAATTTTGTGGTTCAAAGTTCTAATTCAAAACATGCCAACGTATTTTCTCAAATTTTAAGGCGCTGGTAAAATTTTGATTATGCGTTTACATAATTATATATTTACTAAATAACATTTATGAAATATAAGACTTGAAGCTTTCACGGCGAATGTTATTCATTATGGCTTCACGGGTGATCAGCCGTGTCAGGTGTATAAAATCCGAGCTTTCGACCATTGCACACTCAATGCAGTCCCTGATGAAGACCATGGAGTGTGCAATGGTCGAAAGCTCGGATTTTATACACCTGACACGGCTGATCACCCGTGAAGCCATAATGAATTTATGAAATAATTTATATTTTGTACAAATTTGTCTAACTCTAATGAAATTTTGTTTTCACATTAACATAGCAACAATACAATAACAATAAAATTTTAAGAATAATCTATACAGATATATAGGAATTTGAAATTTCAATCCCAATATCCTTCAATGTTTATGGAACAATTAATTATTGCAACTGATCAATGTATGTATCAAAATCTCTTTGTCTTTAATTTTCAAACAGGGCTCTGTTCTTTATCGAATCCTACACAAATAGACCTGATTTACACCTATTTGGCGAGGATAATAATTTTTCCTGAGTTCCCAAATCTAATTTAGAAGAAAAACTTGCCTTAAATGCTGTGGCTTTGTGCATTTCAACATTGCCGTTAACTAATTACTGTGTCAGTCTTCTCTCTGCAAAATCGAATCCTCTGCCTCCGCGGTCGAGTGGTCAGTAAGCTGACTCCTCACCCGGAGGTCCCGGGTCCATTTCCGGCTGGGGGCGGAGAATTTTTTTTAATAAGAATTATTCCCTATCCCTTACAGTCTAGAAGAATGAATGTGAGAGCGGATGTGTGTGTGTGTATGTTTAATGCAATAAAGATAATTATCTAGTGGCAATAACCTATTGTTAATAGAGTTGTTTCACAACTTAAGAAAAAGATAGAATCGTTAATCCTTGTTACATTGGGCTACTTTTTACTGTCTCTAGTCCCGTTTGTACAATGTACATAGTGGATAGAGAAGGTATTGTATTGCACCCAAAAATTCGATACCGAGATTTTACCGGAAATAAATGTTTTAGGACCCCCTGAATCCAAAAAAAAAAAGTATTTTCAGGAAAAGGTCTGTGTGTGTGTGTGTGTGTGTGTGTGTGTGTGCCTGTGGACAGCATAGCTCCAAAACGAAAAGACGGTTAAATACCAAACTTGGTATTTAAGTTTGATATCTTCCAAGGATGCGACAAGAAGATTTTCAAAAAAATCCCCCAACTCCTAACTCCCCTTTACATGGAAAAATTTCGAAAATGTTTTCTTAAAAATGGCTCTAAAGATTTTGATTAAAATACCACATATTATTGACATTTCCATCAAAAATAAAATGCATATATTGAATTTTCTGGGAACAGCTTCTGAAGACCTACTTATTCTGGATGAGTTTTGCTGAATTTTGCATAACTAGTAAACCGTAAGAGATAAACAAAAACTTACGACGCAAAAAATGTTAATCTCATTAAGATACACAATTTGTCATATATATTTTTTCGTGCAGTTTACCATTTTTGAGGTATTCTTGTTATTATTTTCAATTATAAAATGCTTATACTTTTCTCAGATAGAAAGTGGCCGCTTTTCTTTTGTTCTACTCCTGGCCAAGCAAAGAAGTGATTTGATTGACAATCACATAACGATAACTTTTAAAACATTTGACTATCACTTCAGCATAGCGCATTCCTTTAGTTGTCTTCTAGTTATAAGGAACTAAGTAATAAGAACTTTCTGCTAATGTTTATCTCGATTAGCATTGTGTAGAAAGAAGTATAATCTTTTGTAAGAAGTTTGTTTGTAGAGCAGCTAGAGAAAGCCATGTGAGTGTAACACATCAGATTTTTTTAATAGTGTTTAATGCCCGTTCTTAGTACATATAGCGCCGCAGGTGATGACACTGATGATACATGGAATGAAGATGGAGCACCGGTGGAATGCATTGGCGGGGGACACCTGAGAACCCGGAGAAAACCTTCCCCTGCGCCCCTTTGTCCACCACAGATCCCACATGCTGTCGCCGGGATTGAACTCGGGCCACCTAGGTGAGAGGTGATTGGTCTAACGACCCGGACACGGCGCGGCCTGCTACCGGTTGTGCACACAACTTAAAGCTATGCTCATTCAGAGAGGCAATTTATACCCTTCTTTTATTTCACAACGAGGGGAATATCGCTTATTGGTTTTTGCTTATATTTTGATTTTTTAGGTCAGTTATAGATGTGATAAGGATGGGTGAAAATGTTGAAATAGTGCTGATGGAAAAACAAATCACATTTGTAATCTATAGAAACAGGTCAATGGCTTTGTAATCAAGTGAAAATACGTTAGTCATTGAGCTCAAAAGACTGGTTTTTGAGAGCTTTTCCAGAAATATACACATAGGCTCATTAATATCTGAGCATTATAAAAACAAGCCAAATATAGGCACAGTTATTTAGCTTTGTATGGGGAGCAAATGGGTCATGTCCCAGGACTTACATGACAAGCGAAAGAAGTGCCGCCAAGTGCGCTCTTGCAATGACAAGCGAAAAGGGCACGCACCAGCCCAGGAATGTAAACTATCATTAATTCAAAACAAGTCCTCTCGACAGGTAACATGGAAGGTTGCCGGTTTCATTCACTTTACTTCGGAAAAAAAAAAAGTTTGTACCTCGTAGAACACATCCAAAACAAGAGTATCCAAATAGAGGGAAGCGGGCTCTGGAGAGAAGGTCAAAACAACGCGTGGAGTGATTGACAATTTGGAGTGACGTGTCAGTAACACGCTGACATACATGTCGGGAGTTTCAGTCCTGCTTCATCATTCACAACAATGCGGGTAAGGAACAAGTGCAGTGGTCAGTCCCCATGGCGGTTTGGTTAGCACGTCTGCACAAGCTTAACTTTCACTAGTAACATTTCAAGATTCCCAATTATTGCATTCCACCAAGCCAGCCAGACATGGTACCAAAGTCAGCCTTGTGCTCTGCGAGGAGCGCTCTCGTTACCCATATGAGCCCTGGACCTCTGGCATGAGGTAAAGACGACACCAAACTCACTAATTTATATGATGATACAACTATTGATAAAGTGGGAAATCAAACTTTTGCTGTCCAAAAAAAGCTATGATTTCTGTATAAGTATACAGTAGTACCATTAATTCCTGACACATTGTTCATTTAACTTTCAAATTTGAATAATGCATTCAACTCTCATTCAGGATCATTCCTAGTTAATGGATTACGCATATCCAAGAAGTGTTACCGTAATACAGTATTGAACATTTTACCATAAACTGGAGCTAATTTGGCCCTTAATGGATTACTTTGGCCCAACTTTGAAAAATACATTGTTCTATTAATATGCTATCTATTTATTTTCCAATGTGAAAATAGGAGCTATTGCTGTCATATTATAAAAGAGGAGCTCAAAACTTGGAGAAATCTATTAATCTTGTGATAATGGCACTTGAATACCATGAACACTATATTCTTAAAAGTTACAGTCTTTAATTTTGAGCCCCCTCTTATTAGAGAATCACAACTCATTATGTTTCATATTGGATAAATAAAATATATAGTAAAATAGTAGGTATAAAATAAAAATATAATAGTGTAAATTTAAAATATAATTTTTATTTTATTCTGTGTCCAATATGAAAAATAATGAATTGCTACTCACAATTAATAGGGGACTTCAAGTTGGGGAATTACAGAATTTTTAAGATTATGTTGTTCATGGCGAGTTTGTGGCATTGAAATATAATAATCCTAAAATTACTAGATTTCCCAAAATGTTTAGCTCCTCTATGAATATGCCGACAATGATTCCAATTTTACATCGAACACCATATAAAATATGTAGTACATTCATAAAATTATATGTTTTCCCAAGTTCGGCCGAAATAAAGATTCAATACTGTATTATGATAACACTTCCTGGCTACAGTTTTATCAGATAAGAATGATCCTGAATGACAGTTGAATGTAGTATTCAAATTTGAAACTTAATTTAACTGGGAAAGTGTCCAGAATTAATACCGCTACTGTATATAGTCATAAACGCGTAAAGGGAAATCACAGCGCCGTAAGAAGCAAGCTCATGCAAAGCTGCAAATTCAAGAACACGAAAGCGGATGTATAGATAATAATAGGATTTTGTGCCGAGCTAGCTATAATAACGACTATTAGCGAAATTTTAAATCGCTCAGTAAAGTGTAGTTTAGAGAAGACTGAATAATAGACAAAGATATGATTATGGTATCTAACTTCACTGGAACCAAGCGTAACAGTCGCTTACCCTAAAAAACCCATTTCTCATGAAATTAAGCCAGTTCTGTTCTAGTCCTCTTCGTTTATTTATTTGTTTACTGTCGAAATTACTACTCTAGCATTGACAATTTCTGTGACTACAGCAGTTTTTGAAATTATGCTAATATTGTATTGTGTAACCATTTAAATCAATTTTAGAGGTGTCGAAAGAAGTTCTTCAACACAGCGATAAAGGATAAATCTGTTTTGTTTTTTTTAACAGTACCGGAGTCTGGTCAGGACTCCGGCGCTGTATCCTCTATTTACATTCACCCCCTGTATGATTACTGGTTTTACTGTTCCTTTACACAAACATATACACATTGCACAAACATATAACATCCATGCCCAAGGCGGGAATCGAACCCACGATCCCCTGCCCACGAAGCACCAAAGCGAGACTCCTTAGCGAGCGTGGCCATGGGGACCGGCAGAGTGTTTTTACTTTCTCCATACGCACTATGTACATAGTGTATAGAGAAAGTATTGCACTCCACCAAAAATTCGATACCGAGATTTCACCGGAAATATCTGTTTTAGGGTCCCCACTATCCAAAAGAAGCATTTTCACAAAAAGGTCCGTGTGTGTGTGTCCGTGTGTCTGTGAACACGATAACTCAAAAACGAAAAGTCTGTAAAATACCAAACTTGGTATTTAAGTTTAGTATCTTCCAGGGATGCGACACGAAGCTTTTGAGAAAAATCCCCCACCCCCAACTACCCTTTACATGGAACTTTTTTTGAAAATTTTGATTTTCTCGAAAATGGCTCTAACGATTTTGATTAAAATTTCGGATATTAAACATATTTACCTGACAAATGAAATGTATATCTTGAATTTTCTGGGAATAGCCTCTGAAGAGTGGTTTATTCTGGATGAATTTTACTAAATTTTGAATGACTGCTAAACCGTAAGAGATGGAGAAAAACTTACTCCACAAAAAATGTAGAGCACTTCAAAACACACAATTTATGTTATTTACATTTTTTTCGTGGAGTTCGTCGTTTTTGTGACATTCCTTATTTTTGGTTTCTGCTATGAAAAACGTATACTTTTCTCATACAGGAACTTGTCAACTCCTATCCATATAAACAAAGGAACTTCATTGACATAGCAACCAGCTTTTGACTATCACTTTAACCTATCCCTTATTTCGCTTCTACTTACAAGGAAGCGAGTAATCAGACTATTTCTGCTAATTTTTTCTGATTAGCATAGAGTAAATAGAAGTATAAGCTTTTTAAGAATTATTTGTTGTAGGGATATGGAGAAAGTCATGTGAATGGTACACATCAGATTTTTCGGTTATAAAAAGCTTCGCAGTCGGTAGGAATCGAACCTACGCTCCCAGAGGGAATCTGATTTCTAGTCAGACGCCTTAACCACTCGGCCACGACTGCAATGTCGACTATGTACAGAGTAGTGTTCCTAACAATTAGCTTTTCTGAATAATTGTCATATAAATTGCTCTAAATTCCTTGCTGATTGACTAGCATTCGAAATGTGCATAGCTTTTCCAAACAATTATATATGAATATTAACTAAATACGCGCTTTTCGCCGAAACCCTGTTTGGATACCCTCAATATAAACTAACCTTTCTTTTGTACCGATTCGAATCACTTTTGAAACACATCAACCAGTTTTTTTTTTTTTTTTTTTTCCAAATTCTTTAAATTACAGAACACACGTTCAGATGCGTGGAACCATACTTAGAATTGCTTACCCTGCACTGTACTACTTCAAGCCGATTTTGTCCCCCTCCTCAACGTGCACCAGTTGACTGTATTGTACAGTGGTTGATGCGTTGTGAGACCGCGTGTTTCAATATTACTATATATAGCTTGTTATTGCGGTTTTAACAACAAAAAGTCGGTCTATCATTAGCACACACAATTTTATAGTATTTTTCAGAGCTTGATAACCCTACCCCACTCTTCTCCCAAAGGCGAAGTTTGGGCTTAGGATGTGTGCGTTTGGAAAGCATACTTCTCTGTTGCCAAGTCTCTAACTTACTGGTCCCTTAACTGAGGCGCGATTATCCAGCTACAAGCAGTATCTCCAGGAAACAGATTTTATTACAATGCCTCTCGCTCCTAGTATATGGTCGTCTTCTGTTTACAAATGGTTATTCCCAGTGGTAGGGAGAAGTGCTCCCGTTTGAAGGCCATAATGTTTTAGAGAAAACTATAATGTACAATTCCTATTTGAGAACAAACTATTGTAGAAAAGTGAGACTACGAGTTACACAAAGCTCTCTGCTGTTTCTGCGTCTCGGAGAAATATTATGAATAAAATGAGATTTGCAGGCCAAAACTAAATCACTGGTTCTTACGTAAAAGAGCTCGATTACATTACAGATAAGTTAGAATTGGACCTTCTAGGGTGTATGCACCGCTGCATTATACGGCGCAGGGTGCAAAATAGGACTTTGCTAAATTGACCACAGAGAAAACGCTCAACTCCTCGATTTTTAGCAATAGCACTATCCTTTCCCTACGCGTCACTTTGGCTCCCACTTCCTCACCACCCCCAGTTCTTCCTGACTACGAATTGTAGCGAGCCGAACCAAGTCGGACGAATGCACCGTGTACAGTACCTCTACACCTCGGTTTCCACGGGTGCGAATTTTGGCTTTGGAGAGATCCTAAGTTAGAATAAAGTCCTTAGAAATCTCCAAGAGAACTTGCACAAGAATGAGGAAACCTCCGCTTTGAATGCTACTCAACCCTATAACACCACAGTAGGTTAGGCATTGTAACCACGCGATGGTGTGAGGAGAGTTAATTTCTGCATTTGGGTATTCATTAATTTAATTCGTCTCTTTTGAAACGCGTTTAATTTCGTTTAGGTACGAATTATAGCTTTATTTACATGACCATAAAGAATAAATGAGCATTAATGCAAATGTCCTTAAAACTTGTGTGACAGATGTGAGCCGGTACAAAGATGTAACTTCCACTATGTTGTGACGAAAGTATGATAGTTATTGTGGTTATATAATTCGTATGAAAATGTGTGGGTTTGAATTTAAGGGATTGTCCTATCCGACACCGCCAGCAAACAGTGTGCTTACTGGTGTCAAGAAAATTTCCATTAAGCCGGCCACACGTCTAACCGAAGCCATTTTACTCTGTACGAAACAACATCTCAGTAAGTGAAGAGGACAATTTGTGTTAGCTAGCGGACCTAAAATGAATTTACTTCTATATTAATCATACTGATATAGCAGACTATACTAAGGCAAGTTAAGAAACTGCATATACAGCACTCTGATAACGGTTACCTTAAAGGTCATCTATGGAACTTCGTGGTTCATTTTAATTCATTTATAATAACTCTAAAGAACACTTTTATAGATACCTAATGCACACTGCCCAAGGTATGCATTTTCTTCGCCAGATAATCCAACTGCACTAATTACCTATAATGCCGTATTTCCACGAATCACAGAGTTTTGAGTTATCAAAGCACATTCCATCTGCAGTAAGACCGAGTAGCTCGTTGGTTATGGGTTGGCCTTCTGGTCCCAAACTCGGGGGCTGAAACCCTGCACAGACCGATGGTTTTTTTTAAATGTGCTTAAAAACGACAGTCCCGTGTCACTAGGTTTACCGGCTTGGAAAGGAACTCTTGAGGGACTAAATTTCAGCACACCGGCTGCGCTGATATGAACCTGGCATTGACAGCGTCGGCAACGTGCACACACTTTTATTCCAGTAGCGGGTTAGAAAGAGAGGGGAAAGTGTCGAATAATATCGGGTCCGCACGAAGATTTGCAATGAAGTTAACAAGTTACACTTTAACCGTCCTTGATCAATCAAGGCAGTATATGTGTGTGTGTGTGTGTGTGTGTGTGTGTGTGTGTGGTGCCGGAGGGGATTCCACACTGCAGTATTCGGCTATTGACCCCAGGAGGATAGGCTGAGACGAGATTAATTGCAGCGGGCGGTCGAAATTGGACGGCGGGGACGGAGCCACCGTGGAGGATCCCTAACAAAATCCAAGCAGTTCATCACGATGCCGGGAGCATTAGGAGCCCGCGGCCCCAATCTGACAGAACTTCCAACTCCATCCCACCGCCGAGAGCTTTATTACAAAAGCGCAGTCCCCACCTTTGCAGTCCTCGCCGAAACTTACAACCCTGAAAGAGACCGGTTGATTGAAATGGAGATGACAAGAGGGGACAGGAACTTAGGGGGAACGAAGAAACCTTCCAAGCATTTGCTACTGACCCTTGAAAACCATGTGTCAGAGAGTTCAGTCGCGGTAATCAATCCCACGACCTCCCGAATTCCAGTCTCAGACGAAACGCCTGAGTCACCTGATTCGGTAATCAAAAATGTGACTCGTACATATCGGTTTTATGAGGACCTTAATTAATTGATGCATTCTGATAACCTGCAGCCAAATATTTTGAAGTGTTGTTTGCTAATAGAAAGTCATCTTAAATTGCGAAGATGGTTGGTAGATAAAACTGCACTACTTTACGTTAGGCTTCAGCCGTTCATTCACTGGAGCAAAACCCGCCTTTGAACCGCATGCATGCCTGAAGCAATATTCGATGATGTATCGCACCTAACGCTGTGATACATAATTATGGTATGTTATTAAACGCCGTATAAATCACAGCTAAGAGAAGCAAATTGTGGTAAATAATGAAAAATAAATTCTACCCCGCTTTCCGACAAATAAAGCATGTATCGTACATATGACTACAGATACACAAATTCATAACACAACGCCGGTAGGAAAAAAGTGAATGTAAATAAATCATGGTGGATTGCAGAAACGGCGATTAGCGTTGTCATTGTTCAAACTTTACACAGGCACATGTTGTCACAAAATGGCGTATTAAACTGGATGAAGACTTTAAAATGAATAAAATCTCTTTTACAAATATACTGTTTTAACGTTACCTTCTGGGAGTAGTAGAAGTTTTAGTTACCGACTGAAAATTCACAATAAATGTAAAGTACTATATATTAAGTGCCTTAGAAATTCGCGCAGGCATAGCTCTTTATAAACACCAACAAAGAGACATGTAGGAAAGGAGCAGACACCTAGAACGGCTTTGTATGATAAATATTAAGGGGAGTGGGTAGTGTAAAATGACAAAAGATGACATTTTCTGATTTTAGCTGAAAAAAAATTATGTGATTCTTTCTGTTTCAAAATGTATATGGTTTACTGGTCATTTAACCTTTTTACTGCTAACATATTTTTAGGCGAGAAACACCGCCTTGGTGAGTTAAGGGGACAATATGGTGAAACATTGAGAAATTTGGTTCTGACAAATGACATTTGGCCATAATTTTGTGCATTTCAAGTTGAAAATGTAATAATATGCACTAATAACTAAAAAAAGTGAGTATAGTTCCTAGTATTTTTCAAATAGAGACTGTTTTGGCAGAGTGCAGCTTGACTCCGACCAAAATACCTAGCAGTTTTCCCTTGCTTTATCATTACTCGGAATTAGTGCAAACAGCCCGTGAGAGTTGACAGATATAATTGATTTAAAAATTGCTGCAGGAGAATATGAAATTTTACAATCGCTCATACCTCTGGTTCAGTTAACTGCGATTATCTTCAACTGAGATTATCCCAAAAATACTTTTTTTGAAACATATGTTCCCTTTCCTTAAAAACTATAAAAGCTACGTGGCTCAAAATGTGCACACTTGTATGAGATAAGCTATCACATACACTGAACTAGAGTTATGATTTTAAGTGCAATGCAAATTATATAAATTGAGGATATCGCTACAAAATTTTAAAAATAAAATTTGTTACAGACAATAAAATGTTTCAAATCAGAAATATCACAGCTTAATTCCCCTAGTTCGGTGGTATAAGGCAGAATGTCTGTATATTTAGCAAAAGTTTCAGTTTTCTGATTCTACTGCTTTCTCAGAAAAGGGAACGTAAATATGTCTAATTTTTGCCATTTATTTAGCAAAATATTTTTCAAGTTATTTTTTTTTTTTTTTTTCAGACAAACTACAAAACATATGATCATAAAAATTTAAAGAGACATACGTGCATGTATCCAGATTATTTATCAAATTTTTACATTGATCTATAAATTACAGCCAGAGAAATTCACACATCTTGGGTTAGCTGTATGTCCATATAATGCTCACACAACCCACTCCCCTAAGTACTGGCTGAGACGCGGCAACTATGACGCAAGCTTATCAGAATGTTCGCGCCGGGCGGTTACAGAGATAAACAGAAATAAGTAAACGCTCTCCCGCCCAGAGTAAACGTGGAAGTATTATCGAAAGACAACTGAAATATTTTGGAAGTTTCCATTCTTCTCTCTCCCGTGGCAATATAAGCGAACTCTTCATGAGTGAGGATTCAGTAGTTAGTAAATGAGTTGGTGAGTCCGTTTGTTCTGCGGCTTCAAGGGTGGTTTGATGATCTTTACATGCAAGTAAGGATGTAAAAAGTAAGTGCCTATTACAGTGTACCCTCATTTTAATCTAAAAATGTATATTTTAATACCAAATTGTGATATTTATTACATATAAGTAACAATATAAGCATTAAGTGATATGGCGCAGATTAAAAGACACTTAACATTTTAGGTTTAGAAGTGTCACATTAAGAAAATTAAGATTTATTACATGTGTTTTAGCACTGCAATTGGAAATTCATACCTTGCATATGTAGTTTTGAGAATAATAACTAACAATTTAGAAATGACATTGACACATTTGTCATGTACATATTTAATGTATTGAGAATGTAAATCTTAACATTAAATTTTGACACCTTTGTATATAAGGACTGTGTATTGACATAGTCTGTAAAAGTCAAGTTATATAATCTTTAATGTTTAGTTCTTGTCTTAAGTTTTAATTTACTTGAAAGTTTATGATGTTTACTATTAATTGTAGTACGAGAACCTTAAATATTGTATACTTGGTGTATTTAATTTTGTATGTTTTGACGTGTTCTTTGTTCAAGGCTTGCTTGTCCATCATGAACCTATAACACGGAGTGTAATCTAATCTAAAAGCTAATTTCTGGCTGGTTTTGGCAGGCCGTGAGTGTTGCAACTTGAAGGGATTAGGCGAGGTCTTGTGTTTGACTCTCCAGTGAGTGGAGTGGACTGAATAAGCGCCTGCTTCGCGCGTATTACATTCCGCCGCTATGTCACAAAGAAAAGCAAAGTGAGAGGAAAACACTGATGTGTTACACTCACATGGCTTTCTATATCTGCTCTACAAACAAACTTCTTACCAAAGATGTTCTTTCTACACCACGCTAATCGAGAAAAACATTAGCAGAATGTTCTTATTTCTTAGTTGCTTATAAGTAGAAGGCAACTAAAGGAATACTGTTAAGCTAAAGTGATAGTCATTGCAAATCACTTCTTTGCTTGGCCAGGAGTAGAACAAATGAAAAACGGACACGTCCTGCCTCGGAAAAGTATGAGTACTTTACAACTGAAACTAATAGCAAGGCATATCTCGATAACGGTAGATTCCACGAAAAAAAGTATTTTACATAAATTGTGTATTTTAACGAGTGCCAAATTTTTGCGTAGTAAGTTTTTATCTATCTCTTACGGTTTACTAGTTATGCAAAATTCAGCAAAACTCATCCAGAATAAGCAGGTCTTCAGAAGCTGTTCCCAGAAAATTCAAGATATGCATTTTATTTGCGATGGAAATGTCTTTAATATGTGGTATTTTAATCAAAATCTTAGAACCATTATTAAGAAAAATAAAATTTTCGAAAATGTTTCTATGTATAGGGTAGTTAGGGGTTGGGGGATTTTCTTGAAAATCTTCGTGTCGCATCCTTGGAAGATACCAAACTTAAATACCAAGTTTGGTATTTAACCGTCTTTTCGTTTTGGTGCTATGCTGTCCACAGACAGACAGACGCACACACGCAACACATGTGGACCTTTTTCTGAAAATGTTTTTTTTTTGGATTCAGGGGGTCCTAAAACATGTATTTCCGGTGAAATCTAGGTGTCGAATTTTTGGGTGCAATACAAGCCTTCTCTGTCCACTATGTACATTGTACATACGGGACTAGAGAAAGTAAAAATTGAACTATGTAGATCATATTAGTGAAGTGACAGTGAAAGTTGAACTAGACTACATTAGTGAAGTGACGGTGGGGGACTCAATGAAGTGAGAGTGAAAACTTGTCAATTACAATATATATTTTCAGAATGTTTTTGTATAAAGAAACAAGTCACATTCTAAGGCCTCTCATTTCTGTATTTGGAGGAATAAATTTGCGTGTGTATAAAAACTGTTAGGACTCCAATAGAGTAGGCAGTCACTATTGGCTACAACTTCAGGCAAAATGGATGAAGCGAAAGAAACACAGGAGGCCGCAAATAGAGAGACCGGAGACACGAAGTCACAGTTCCTAGTTCACCACCGGAGCCGTTCAGTGTGAGCTTGGAAGGACCCAAACAACCGAGGCAGCTCTCTTGCCTCAGATCATGCATCAGCGCAATTTGTTCAGCTGTGTATCAGAATGTAAAGTATGAAAAGGAAACGGATTGAAAGGAAATGAAGGAGAGGAGATCGCGAGAGAGATGCAACACATCATTAGCCTACCAAACAGGAAAAATTATGAATGAGAATCGAACTTGGGACCTTCCCAATTCAGGTTCCACTCGGTAAGGGCCATTAAAATATGTGTCACCACTTAATTCAGAGAAACTTAATATATGATCTAACCGAACGTAATCATTTCTATCGGGTTTATTTTAATGGAAAGATAAAAATAATAGGCCACAATTTGTGTGTGTGGGTGTGTGTGTGTGTGTGTGTCTATTTTCCCTCGACAAGCTTTATCCACCTTGGAGAACCTGCAAAGTGATAGGCACCATACACATTAGAAGTTTTAATCACGTTCTCAAAGAAGCATTAATAACTTTTCGAAACAACCATTTTTCATATCCTCATATATATTTTTACTCTGAAGAGTCAGAATTGAAATTTGTGAGGGTGATTATATTTGTTTTTAATTGATTATGTAATACATATTTTGTTCTTTTATTACTTTTGTTAACCTTTACTATGGAAAGGTATTAGTTACACTTTTAGAATAAATAAAGTAAGAGAGCTACATGAGCACGTTGTAGATGTGTTTGCATCGAAACATTTGGGCCGTTTATGTTAAAATGTTTATGTTTTATTTAAAGCTATTTCAATCATTTTGACCACTATGACAGAATTATATAGTGTCATAGAACATGTATGCGATACGAGAATATTATTTTCAAAACCAAAGCACCAAGTTTCATAAAGGCCTAAAATAACTTGTGCAAAGTATTTGTTTTTAGTTATTGCTACCGACCTCGGCCTTGGAATATTTTACACGATTAATCATATTTTTTACATTATCGCTGATATTTCATGAGGCATTTTATTTAATATAGTTAACTCTTTTTTAGTCTTTTATTAATTTCACAGTGTTCAGTTGTATTATTTGAACAGTATAAGTGTATCTTTTCTTTCATTTAACAAATTACCTAATAAAGAATGTTCATAGACTGTCTTGCAACATTCACTTAAGTGTTAACAAAAAGTTTAAAGCTCGAAATTTTAAAATACATTACGTTATAAACAAACCTTAAAACGGTATGCTTTAATATATTCAGGGCATAATGTTAATGCTTTAAAAGGATCATAAAGATAAGATCACAATTACTTCAAAACATCTGAACATAAAATTGCTTACAGTAAACAGAATGTGAATAATATCTTAGATACGTGTTCAACCCTTTATTTCAAAATATGATTATCTACACTTTTTTGTTATATGCTTAATATGATTATGTACATCTGAATAACATATTTTGTTATTATTATTATTCTGAATTTTGGGCTTCAAAATATAACGAACAAGGAGTAATCATATAAAATTGGCCGAATATATTAATATTTAAATTACATCAGAGAAATGAATTCATAAAAATTATACTCGCAGTTTGTAAAGAAAACATTAACTTTATACAACCATTACTTTGTTCAGCATGCATTTAATAGGTAGATAAAGTACTAGATTACATCTAAAATTTCACCAACAAGATTTCACCGAAAATGCATACTTTGAGACCCTCTGTATAATAAATGTAGCTTTGAAGTAAAAGTTTGTGCGTACACGCATTTGTGTATCTATGAAAAGTATATATATCTGAAGCCAAATGGTAGATAAATACCAAATTTTGTATTTAAGCTCAGTATGTTTCAAATATAGGACAGGAAGTTGTTTGAAAAATTGCCTCACCCATGAAAGCGTTTCCTCCCCCGCCCTCAGAACTGTCTATAACCATGTTGAATTATAATAACGTACATTTAAGACATTTGCATGACCAAAATAAATGAAGAGCTTTAATTTTCTGGAAAGTGGTCTTAATCATTTTTCATACAAGGAATAGGCATGTTTGTCTGGCCCAGTGTTGACCATCTTTTCCTCGGACGCCCAACATCTCTTCTACCCTAAGTCAATAGCTATGTGAGGTGTCCATTCAGAGGCAGCTTTGTGGCAGTTTATTTAACTGGTAAACTATAAGAGTAGAATGTGTATCGATTAAATCTATTTAATACACATGATTCATTTCAAATAATGTTTTATGTGGCCTCAGCCATTTCCAAAATTGTAGTTACTTTTGATTTGAGCTTTTTGAATATTATATAATATTTGACGTGCTGTCAATGTTTATTTGTTTCTCGCGATATCAAAGAAGTAAGGAGCAAGCAAGGCCAGCGCGATCCGCTTTAAACATTTTACTATCATTTAGATTTCTTCTATCCCATTGAATCTTCATCGAAATGTTTAATGGAACTACTCCTTCAAAGATTAGGTTAACATAATTACATACATTAAGTTAACATAGAGATGGCAATTTCTTACCTTGATTCTCTTAGATACTCTTGAACAGTTTTTCAACTCTTTTAACTTTCTAAGCTTTTTATTGGTGAGGGTTTATGCTACATAAAAAATGAACATAGCTTTGTTGCCTCGCACATGTCCCTAAAGAAAGTTGCTAGACTATACTTCTTGATAGACCTACCTTCAATTCCTTTGAATGAATGAATGCAAAAGTCCTTAGGCCTATGTGTCTAAATGAAAACATACAAAATAATGGAGGAATGTAACAGTAAGCGCTGAGCTGTAAATGAAGTTGATTTAGCTGATGCGGTAATTTGCGTTTTTGCAATAGCGTGACTCAGTTTCATCCATTACATTTACCTACTCCAGTGCCAAGAATCTGTGGATCCTGCAGAAACAATTGAGAACTAAAGACTGATAATACAGCGCATGGAAATATTGTTGTTTTCCTCCATTTGTTATTTATAATTACAGATTTAAATTCGAGTCACGAGTGTAGTTTGTAAAATATGCGGGTACATTTGTGTATTCCACCGCACACCGTATTACTTCCTCTAGCACTTATGTACAATGAACCTAGTAGGTAGAGAAAGCATTGTATTTCACCCAAAAATGTGATACGGACATTTTATCGGAAATACATTTTTTGATGATCCCTGAATAAAAAAAATAATTTATAGAAAAAGGTTGTGTGTGTGCATGTGTGTGTGTGTGTGTGTGTGTGTGCGCGCGCGCGCCCACGTGCTGTGCCTGAGTTTGTGTTATCTGTGGATAACGAACTCAAAAATGAGTGAAACATCAAGGTCAATAAAATACTAAACTAGGTATTTAAGTTTAGTATCTTCCAAGGATAACAAAATTTTCCGAGCTACCCTTTTAAAGTAACTTTTCTTTCTTCGAAATGTTCTAGTTTCTAAAAAAAGGCTAACGGTTTTAATTAAAATACCGTATATTAAGAATAATTACTGGAAAATAAAAGGCCATACCCTGATTTTCTTGGGAAGTCTTTCATTCTGAATGAACCTTGTATAACTGGAAAACCGTAAAAAAAACTTAACTACAAAAGGTGCACATCTGATTAAAGCAGTTTGTTCCCCCTAAATCTAACCATTTCCCAGATATTCTGTCATTTTTAAAACACTTAAAACTTTTCTCAAACGAGAAGTCTTAATCCGTTTCATCTCTCTCTTATTTTATTCCTAGCAATGGAAAGAGAACCAAATTTCAATGCCGTCGCATAGCGACAGCCTTTAAAAACTTGCCTGTCGCTTTAGCCCAGTTTATTCCTTTATATCCGTTCTACATATAGAATCTATGTAATGACATTATTTCTGGTGATGTTTTCCTTGATTATCATGTATGAGAAGATAAAAGCATAATCTTTTGTAAGATTAGATTGCTTGCAGAACAGATAGAGAACGCCATGTGAATTAACCACATCAAATTGTTTTAGATAAGATTTTTTACCAGTGCGGGATTAAAATATTAAGAGGAATAGGTTTCCTTCAAAAAGAGTGAGAACACTCGTATTCTTAAAAACAAACGAAAATGCTTTCATACCTTCACATCTCTGCATAGTTTATAATACTTATTTTTTTCTTCAAATATTTGTAACTAATATGTATTTGTATTAAACATGTATATGCTAATGTAGGATGTTGTATAGGAGACAACCTTAATCCACAAACATTCTATGCTTCGAGTATTATATAGTTAATTAATGTGGCGCGCGCCCGCTATTTTTATTAGTTGTTTGAGTTTGATGTAAAATTCAGAATTATTTTATGTTTTAATATTTCAAAATTGAAGAGAATTTCAGTATTTGTGTTTCAATATGGATAGAAAATACGTTAAAAGAAAGTTTTATGCACAAACCTTAATTACATAAAAGTAAGCAAAGGACTGTTTTTATTATTATTATTATTTTATTATTATTACTATTACAATTATTATTGTTACTACTATTATTACTGTGGTTGTTATTATTGTTGTATTATTGTTAACAGTGGTGGTGGTAGTGGTAGTGGCGGTACTACAACTAGCCTTTAGCATTATCAAAATAAAAATGCTGCCAATTGCACATATTCAAGCAGGAATAGCTTTGGTAAAAATATTGGTTAAACTCGTTTATGCACTGAAAACTACTTGTAAGAACATAATTCAGTCAACAAGCTAATTTCTTTACAGTTTTATGAAGTGAATATCGCGCATCGGTGCTCACAAATTAGTATCAAGCAGTAGTGGTATCACCCCATTATTAGAATAAGCAATAATGGATAGAAAAGATCACGTGGATGTAACACATTAGCTTTTTTCACTCTAGTCGTTTTTTGGAAAACAATGGTATGTATGGTAGCTAAGAGACAGAGAATCGAAACGAGAATCCCAAAATCCTTGGTTGAAGCCCTGTCAGTTTTATTGAACAATTCAAATATTATATATACTTTTGTTTTGTCAAAGACTAAATTGACGATACTCTTTTCCAGAAATTTCTAAATGAAAAGCTTTAGAAAATACACATTAAGAAAGAAATGGATCAATAAATGTACCTAAATTAGAAATTGTATACTAAGTTTAACTATGAAGACACGTTAAGATATATTTGGAAAGCATGCTATCTATTAGATTTATATGAGGAATTAGTTCAGGTGTATTTAAATTATATCTATTAAAAGCATAAGACTCAACTTCTATTTTATGGATAAAGTTAGTTAATTTCCTGTAGCTCCTAGTGGAACACAGGGCATCGTTACGATGTTTCCTTGATCAAATTTAAATTTCTAGTTCCTGAGTTCGCCGCTATGCGCCATGGTGACGACGGATCGGCTTGTCGCCCATATACGGCACTGCAGGACGAAATTACGACCTGCGGACGCGAAATGACACATTTTTTCCCAGGAACCTTCTTCTTACAAGGTTTCCTTTGCGTGCAAATAAAAATTAAACGGAACCATCGGCTTTACTTTCCTTTCTAAGTAAGCCATGTGCCTAAAAAATATCCATCACTGTCCGCCAGGTTTGAACCTGCAATCTTAGGTTTTAGAGGCTAGCGTGATAGCTACCACACCACGGAGGGCAACGTTTGAGGGATAAAGGATCTCCATGTTCTAATATGTTTATTTGGTGATCGCTAAAAGTCATTTTAAAGTTAATTGGTATTACTTTTGTTCTAGCAATGGTGTATCTCAACATTCTACTTTAAGTAACCTATCTATCAGATAGTGCTAAGTGTAATAATGTGATGAGTTTGATGGACACGAGTTGCTAGCGCTCTTTTAAGTCCGCTGTGATATGGAGCCTTTCCCCTGGAAGCGTTGTGGTGGGATGTAGGTCTATAATTCGTATGTTTAAATTTAGGCTGGGAAAGTATGTTATTATGGAAGCTTAGACCTTGAGCTGGGCAACAATAATGAGTTTGTTAGTTCACTAATTAGCTCGTTGCCCTAACCGCAGCGCATGTGTATGCTCTATTTATCAGAATTTAATGAACATTCCGAATATAAAATCCATTATATTTGCTTCAAGAGCAAAATGTAATTCTTCGTAAACGTTTGGGTTTATTAAAATTTTCGTTTCTCTCGCCAATGAATATATACCAGCTTCCATCACTGTTACATTTGCAGAATGAATCATGTGGAAAGCTAATTCGGCACTAGTCCTGTTACTCTAGATTAGGAAAAGCCATTTGTTGCTTTAGAAAATTTCGTAGTAATTGCTATTTGAATATCACTTTTAAGAAATTAAATATTCAATACCTCCTGAAATTAATACCTATATTTTGAAATCGTATATTTCTTTATATTTTCTTGATTGACGGCTAATTATTACAACTTCTCAACTCCGGAAAAATAACTAAAAAAGAACACATGACGGACTATAAAAATCTTAAAAGTCCAATTTACCAAATATAAAGGAGAAGCAATATTATAGAACGATAATTCTATATCCTAAAGAAGTAATATAGTTTTGACTAATTATTATTTTAAACTAAGAAAATTGTAAAACACGTAGAAAGAATATATTTTCAGGTTTTCGTTACAACAATCTGCGTCACGTAAAACGATTTTGAATTAATTCCGGTCTTGCCTTTTCTGTTTTTTTTTGTTCTGTTTTGTTTTGCATTTTGTTTCATTTGTATAGATCCCCTTTATTTTATATGGATATCGGGGGCTTTGCTCATATATTCACTATAATTTGTCATTAGGTTAATGGTTTCATATCCTTAACACACGCACTTTCCATCTTACATGCATACTTATAGACTCTGTGGGGGATAGGAAATGTTTATGGCTAAACAAAAATTCCCCACTTCAGCCGGAAATCGCACCCGGGACTACCGGGTGAGAATTCAATCATTACCAATCATCAATAATTTTGCTGGATTCCACAGACTTTTTGTACAAATTAGCAACTCATTTTTCTATACAATTAGTATGCAAAAAGTTATGTCAGGGAATATAGAGTCATTTATATAACCGATTTCTAGGTTTATTAGTTCCGCATACAGACTCTGTATGATAGCCATATAATTAGCTTACAGCTAATACATTTCATTTCCAATCAAAACGAAGAGTAAGAAGATGTATTCTCACTGAAGCTAAGAGAAGCTTCCTGTTACATCGGACGCGTTTATTTTGTTTTCAATCTGAGAATTTGAATGAGGCGGTAGGACGTGTGTCGGAAAAAGGGACACAATACCAAGAAATGTTCGTACATACAGAACCATATTTTGACCTTATGCGAACATTCTTGGCTTGGGAGGTACTTAATTTGCGGGAGCAGTCGGATAGATCCCTAAGTTAAGAGCACTCACCTCTCACCTAGACGGCCCGGGTTAGATCCCAAGTGACTGCATGTGAGATTTGTGGTGGACAAAGCGGCTCGGGCGGGATTTCTCCGGGTTTTCCTGTTTCCCCCGCCATCACATTCCACCGGTGCTTCATCTTCATTCCATGTATCATCAGTGTCATCGCCTGCGGTGACATAATTAGTAAAAGCGGGCTTTAAACACTATCATGGGCACGTAAAAGAAATCATGGCTGGTCCATAAATAATACGATAACAGAGAGAGAGAGAGAGAGAGAGAGAGAGAGAGAGAGAGAGAGAGAGATTAAACGCGAGGCAATGGAGCGATCATTAACATTATCCAACATTCAATAGTAGAAATTAACTTTATTCATATTTAGCGTGTATTTGAATTGCTAAATCATAGTTTTCTAAAATTTAAATTTTTAAAAATTTATTGGTATTCCAAGCCACGTTTTGTGAAGTTCCCCATTCTTATACGAATTTTCTCGAATATTTCCTTGGACTTCGCTCTACTTAACACAAATATGGTCGAGATTATTATGTTAAAAGTGATTTAATATATGTTAATTATTAAAAGTATATCCCATGTCTCTAAATCTGTTCGAAAGATTTCGAACCGTTTGACTATGAGGCGCGCGAAGAGCTAGCAATATGTCTATAAATTGCCATTTCTTTCAGAGCATTTTATCATACAGAAATCCTAAATGAGAGTAATATTGGCTGACCTCCTGACATTAAAACAGCACTAACTAAAAACATGGTCTGCAACGTAGAGCACAGAGTTCACAGCAATTGATTAGCCGGCACACGGCGAGGAGCATAAAGGAACAGTATCAGAAGCGGTTAAAAGCAGAGCAGTGTAAGTAAAGCAGTTCCCCGTAATCCGGCCATGCGCCAAAACGAAGACTATGCATTCTAGACAAAATTAGTGCAGCAGTCCTTAATTTTGGTTGGAGAAAAACTGACAATAATAGAGATTTAGTTTGTTCAATCCTGGAAAATAAACTCATGGCTCATATTGGCAATGTTCATTAAGTGGAATGCTCTCTTGTGCCTAATTTCATAAAATGGGGCCTTATTAACTTTGATGTTGGGGTTATTTAATGCAAAATTCCTTAATTAAATAAAAGTTGCGTACCGTTTGAATTACATGAATAAGTGGGTGCCGTGCTTGTAGGAACCCTCTATTTATAAAAGTTTGCTTAAACGGAAACTGTAAACTGAAATCTCTAAATGGAATCGCGGATAATTATATATAATGTTTGAGTTTACTTGATCCTTCTGCAAAAACTTGTTTGTTTATGCCTAAATTTGGGATGTAAACTAATACTGCATAAAATATGTCTAACATTTAAAATTGTTTGACTACATAAACGCACATATTGGCATAACCTGTGCCCCCTTGACAGACACTATACAATATATTTTCATCTTCTGAAAAATTATGGGAGCCCAGAGGTACGAATTCGTAGTCCGAAGCTGTGGAAGCGAATTGAAAAGGGTGTTCTGTTTTCAAAGACATTCATTTGAGTTAGTAATACACTCCTATATCCGTGCATCGTAAACGCGCATCCTCTCCAAAATATTTTACCAACAGATGGTTACTTCTCTTTGAGATGGGGAGAGGAAACTACGCATAGCCGAGGAGATTACTCCGGCGGCAACCGCCGCCGCTCCGCAAGTATTCGCCGAGGGAATAGCTTCACAATCGACGCACCCGAGTCTACCTTAGCCTCGGCGGCAGCTTCGCCGCCAGTCAGCATCACTTTGCCGCGACTGCAGCCGCAGTCGGCCACCGCCAAGCGCCACTCCTGCTACAGTACTATGTGGTGGTTCGGGGAGCCCATCAGAATTCTGAACCCGGCATGTCTCTTCCGCCGTGCAGCAACGGTGGTCCTCATTCACGAGTGCCACATGCATCTTCTGCGACCGATGACCAACACCGCTCACGAGGATGGAATAGCTGGAGAGGCTGGAGAGTCTACCTGAACGTCAGATCTACCTTTTCAAGGTAACTCCTGTTTGTTGAGGTCAGACGAAAGGATAGACACCAACCATTCGGGTAAGGTTCAAACGTCTGCTGTTCACTGGCGATGTGCCTCTACTGTGGTACCAACGTCCTTGCGGCAGATTTCATTACCTTTGCCCTCTGCGCCGTTACTGTGCCAACTGCGGTGGTACATCGCAATACATCGGCCAGCACTAATACTCCCTCCACCCAAGTAGCAGGTAACCGCCGCAGACGACTGAGACACCTCCGCCGACTACGCCGATAGCTTCAACTGGAGAGCGACGCGGAATACAATGCATGGCCTCTTTGCGGAGGGGCTGATTATCGATGTCCGTGTAGGAAGAGACGCTCACTACCAGCATCTCAGCCAAGCTACAGAATATGTAGGAATCCATCGCTGCCGCCTATACTTACCCCAGAGCGCCTCTGAGTTGTCTACACCGCTGGATAAAACCACCACCAGCTTACAGTGCTTGAACAGAACAACAGCAGAGACAGCTTACAATGACAGCAGTCAGTTTATTACACCAGTTATCACCTTTACCTAGCTCACCTTCCACCGGACGTCATTCCTCAAGCTCAGAAGCTGCCTCTAGAGATATATTGACTACACAGTCAACAACGTAAACGACGATTTCGAGACAACACATTCATTCTGCACCTTTCCTTTTCCTCTAGTATCACTTTCTAACCTAAGCTACAGTCAGGGCAGTTTGTCATGGCTGCAGCCTAGAATCTTAACTTTCGCCCACTACCGTCTAATGAACCATGACAATACAACTTTTGACCTACTAGCACGGATACTATGGGGGACCGCGCTATTTTTCCTCAGATTTACTTTCTCTCTTCCTCTCCTATCCACTGGAGGTTTTTTAATTGGTAATATCATTGTCAACATGGCGAGTCCCCAAGACCAACTCTCTCTTGTCAGTAGGCAACTATCATTTTTCCTTAGCGCGGAAAACATTAAGCACATCCGCATCTATCAAACTTTGGCAAAAGCACAACACCGAGAATATCTGAAAGGGGAATTCATGTTTTCGCGATGCCATGCAGGACCTCCACACGAAAGTCCTGAATTGAACGACCAAGCTGGCAGCTCAGTTGGACGGATTCGAGGCTCCAGGCAACAATTCTACCCTACTGCCTAGGTTAACTAACAAAAATTGCATACCATCGCATTACGAATACTGGATACCATCTCATTACGAATACTGGATACCAACAGAAGAGAAGTCTGAGACTAATGGAGTAGCAAGCCCCCTACAAATAGGACGCAACCGCTTAAAGGCGTAAATTTCCAAAATCCACGGCATCTGTGCCCAAGATCTCCTAGCGTCCTCAAAAAATTGAGGATGCCACACAACATATTGCAGTTGGATGAATGCTTTGCTAAACGTTGAAACTCCTGAATTGAAGTTCAGCGTGTCAATCATTGCTATGGCCACTAAGAAAAAAAGAAAAAAAAAAACAACTACGCTCCTGTTCAATGGACAGCAGCATTCCTGCTGTCATTTACTGAGACAATTGCTATGCGAAATCACATATCCTCTTGTTCTCGAAATCCTCCTCCTAATGTGCGTTAGGCCGCGCCGTGGCCGAGTGGTTAGACCACTCACCTCTCACCTAGACGGCCCGGGTTCGATCTCAAGCGACCGCATGTGAGGTTTGTGCTGGACAAAGCGGCGCTGGGGCGGGTTTTCTCCGGGTAGTCCGGTTTGCCCCGCCATCGTATTCCACCGGTGTTCCATCTTCATTCATGTATCATCAGTGTCACCGCCTGCGGTGCCATAAGTAGTTAAAGCGGGCGTTAAACATTACCACAAAAAAATAATGTGCGTTACTACTTTACCGGCCTACCGGCCTTCTTTCCTCTGGAAATATAAACCATACTAGGTAAAAGTCGCATGTGTGTAATATACAAATGTTTTGTTAAAACTTGAAAACCACTGTTCAAAAATAGAAACAATATAAATTTTTAAATATTTAACTCCCTCAGGGGTGCTTGTTCCATGTCGATTTCTGATTGTATTAGGAACTGGACAACGCTATTTATCACAATAGCCAAATGGTTTGTTTTACCCTGTTATTACAGAATTACTTGTTACTTAAGCGTTAGAGCAGAAGCTTTGATTTCATCACTCATCGTTGAAATCTGGATGGGTCAATACATGCCTGCAGTAGAGCACGCAATTATTGCACTTTTTCTATAATAAACTGGTGCAACTGCGTAGGAGGCTTTGACTGGGCGACGCTTCCCTTAATCGCCACCAGCTTCGTTCCTAAATCTAGGCAAATTGGACGAGTGTACTGAGTTCTGGCAATTTTATGGATCAGAACTGTGCCACATACTAGTAGTACAGTTGTGTAGCATTGATGACTGTTCATTAAAATGAATCTGTTGCAAGAGTGGATGACTTTGTAAGATGTATATGTGGAATAGTTTTCTGCAAGAAAGTGCTAGACAACATTCCAGGTTTTAATTTTTTGCCAGTGTAGCTATTCGTTATCTCATGAATACATTAAGAAATAGGGATCATTTTAAAATGTGTTTTAAAATGCATTGTATTGTTAAAGCAATCCTACGAAACAGGCAGCAACTAGGAATACGAGTGATCAAAATCATAATTTTGAGCTACTATTTAGTGAATATAAACGAAGTCTGTAGTAATTTTCGGTGAATAATCTGTAGTTTTTTTTGTTTTTTTTTTGTTAGTGTTTAACACCCGCTTTAACTACTTATGGCACCGCAGGCGGTGACACTGATGATACATGAATTAAGATGGAGCACCGGTGGAATGCGATGGCGGGGGAAACTGGAGAACCCGGAGAAAACCCCCCAGCGCCGCTTTTCCACCACAAATCTCACATGCGGTCGAACCCGGGCCGTCTAGGTGAGAGGAGAGTGGTCTAACCACTCGGCCACGGCGCGGCCGTAATCTGCAGTTGGTGTAGTTTCTTAGCCTCCTTAAAGAATATCAGCTAAGTACTGAAAGTGGTTATTATATATTGTAGCTTACGTTGCTTGTAGTTTTGCAAAGTATCCTTTTTGCAAATATTGTTCAACTCTCTATATGTAGAGTATATCCGCATATACTCTGGTTATAATATAACTGGAACAGAGAATTTCCAGAATATTTTCGATTTTTGTTGAATGACTGATAGTAACGTAAATAATGAGTGTCGCATCAACAAGAAATTGCAGTTTTAAAATACATGGTGTGCATGTTTCCACGCATGAAAGGCAAACATGTTTCTACGAGCATGGTATAAATACATACGAGGTCCTATTTAGAAATAACCCATATATCATATTGATATCTTTGACCAAAACGGAGAGGAATCTAATGTGGAGCAAAATAAAACAAAATCGAAATACTTCGGCTGAATTCCTTCGTGTGTGTGTGTGTGTGTGTGTGTGTGTGTGTGTGTGTGTGTGTGTGTGTGTGTGTGTGTGTGTGCAGTATAACATACTTCATACACATGTTGTTCTCTAACCTGTTTTATCAATTCAAGGGAGAAAATTATTTAATATAAGTTATAAGAATGCTTTGTTATCGTTATTTCTCTACTCTACCGGTTACTACGTGAAACAACAACATTCCAATCTCATTGCTAGGAAACTCTAAAAAAGCACAACGTTGAGTATCTCTAAGTTTATTTCATGTGTATAATTTTTGTGACTTTTTAGAAACTCACTTTTACTATGGTTTCTAAACATCATATAACTTCTAACTTTTGTTTTCTTGGAAATCATAAAAATTTAACTTATTAAATAGTAGGTAATAACCTAAGTGGCTTCCAAGTACTATATAATTACATCGTTACCTCGTTTATGTACTCAAGAGAATATGTTCCGAAATTATTAAAATGCATGCAGTAATTTAGGAGGATAGCAATTCTATTACAAGAATATGTTAACATGTTAATTTACACAAAAAGGCGTACAAAATTTCAGTGTATCTAATGACGAACTTAATGTCAGTGCAAGAGCTTCTGGTTCGGTCTCATTTTTAGGCTTATTTCCAATTTCTGCACCCATACCCGGCCTTTTTCATCCAGCCAGTGCACAAAGTGTGGAAATTTGTTTCTTATGTTTCTTGAGAAAAGGATTATTTTTATTATATAAATTTTAATATCTTATTATAATCTACACCAGGGCCTCTCAGGGTCCGTTACATGGCACAGGATGCAAACTACGGCTTAATTAGGTTGACCACAGTGCAAACATCAACTCTTTGGTATGTAGCTCTCTTTCTTTACGCTTGTCGCGCTAGCTCTTCCTGTCTACCCCTTCCTCACTTTTCCCCCGTTCTTCCGCTCTGCGAATTGAGTCTAGCCGAGTTGAACCGATGCACAAATCTCAGTGCTTTGAATTGCACCCGTGCAGTTTTACACGTTTGAGAGACCGTGATTCACACTAAAACTTATAGGCCTATAGATACAATACAGGGAGAGCCAATGATCTGGGAGCCGGCTGTACGGCGTTTTTCCTGTTCGCATCATCGGCGCTCGTTGCCGCCTGGTGCTATCATAGAATGGGGTTGGCGCAACCACAGAACAGTTTTTTGAAAGGAGATGCTGAAACGGCCACCGTCGTTGTCCATACACCTTTGCCACCACTTTATTAAGCTATTCACTCACCACTCGCTGTGGCTCACATTGAGAAATGCTGTCATTTCCTGACGGATATTTTATTTTAATTCTTCCAGAATGTGTAGGCTGGGATTGTATACTTTGTTTTTATTTACTCCAGAGATAAAAATCGCAGGGGGTTAGATCGGGGGACTTAACTGCAAACCGTACTTTCATTTGATGAGCTGACTGAGCTTACATATGCGAATCATAAATAAATACACGCTGTGCGTTAAGAAATATATACAGTCACTGTATGCTTTCTGGCCAAGTACTGGATAAAATAACAAATAACTCGTAATAACCGAAGTACACCATCTGATTGTCAAATCAATACTCAGTTCCAGAGCAGAGCAAAACTGCGTCAGAAGCATGATCTTATTTATAACAGCAGTGCAGAATCGTGTGTCCACAGGCCCAGTGGTAAAATACCGCGCAGCCGGCACTCAGTTTATTGGCTCTCATGGTATAAAAAGCATTTTACAACCAAATGTTTGTTCTTACATTTAAAAAAGTAAGTTTTTATACAGAATCACATTAGAAATCTCAGTATTCAAATTGTACAAATACATTCAACTCAGTAGACATTTTAATTTTCTGAGAAAAACTAAACCTATCTTACACTAGCATGAATTCTGCTGTTGACATAATTTACTAAAAATTTATTTTGAAGTTTCCAAAATTGGTAATCAAAATCTTTGTAAGTACTACATGTAATGTACCCATTTCAGAACCACGCCCCTATAGATTTCGCGAAATATTTGTAATCCCTCGACCGGTTTCAATCTTCAAGTCTCGATTATTTTTAGTATACGATCAATTTTGACAAGCGCGCCGACCATCTCGGATGTGGCCGCCCGGCTCTGGGCGGGGGCCCTAACACGATAGAAGATATTGTGCAATCTATGACACAACTAGAGAACAAGCTCAGTGTGACTGGAAGGGATGTTACTAAATTTACGTTAAAATATGTACCAGCTATTATACACAACCATGGCGATATTTTTTCCATGTATGAAAATTCTAACCTGCATTTTTATTTAAATAATGCTTTTTACTATCTAAATTATTGTCCTAATAAACACGAGTTTCTTGATGCATTTTTAAAAATATTCAAGTACAAAATCAAGTTTGAGAGTGAACGAGTTTACAAATAAATCTATTATATGTTTTATAATAACCCTAATTAGTAGTGAAAAATGACTACTTTACGTACAGTATAAAACTTGTGATTTTTGAAAATGTAATAATTTATTTAGCAAAATTTGAGCAGTGTTTCTAAAAATTAATATTACCATTTTCTTTAACGCGATTTTGAGAGGCAGTATAACACTTGAAACGAATTAGTGAAAAATTGCATTGCGTGGAACATTTTGAGTATGGAAACATGTAAAATGTTGGCAAGAAAATAAGGTTCAAAGTTGGAAGTGCGTACTAATAAGCATGCGCTTACCAATTTATAGCTTCAGTTGATTGGTAGTCAAAGTGAGCCAAGTGCGAAAACAACATACGTATTTTGTTAAATTTTAGAATTCATATAATTGTGTTATGAAACAATATATGTATACTTTTTTTTCTTAATTTTACATAATGTTTGGTCTAATTTCACAGATGCATCACCTTAAGAAAGAATGACACTAAGGAATGGAAGGGAAAGAAAGCGGCCGAATAACCAGTGGTGAATTTTCAGTGAGTGTATAAAGAAATAAAGAATGCAACTAAACGTCAAACCTCATCGAATGCTGTTACTTGTCTAATCATGAGTATGCTGAATCATTTTTAGGAGTGATGGGTGAAATTTCAGCCTTTTTCAGTCAAAATATGTTTTTATGTGAAAGTACTACATACATTAAAATACAAATACGCAAAGTTTCTAAGTCCTATGATGTTTGAAAGTCACCTTATGTGTCTGCGCTATTGAAATTCCCCTTGGCAGGAATATTAGGTTATTTTTCTATTCTTAACTTTTACAACGTATTTGAACATTCAAAACATAATGTAATTCACAAAATACACACTATAAAGTTGAAATTTTTACTGATCCTCCCAAAGTCGTTCTTAATACTACTCAGTATGACTTTTTATTAGAACATTAATTTTTTAAATAAAATTAAAATGAATGGTGAAGCAGTAAAAGGTTTTCATATTTTGCTCTCATAGTGGATATTTGTCTCCCTTTGTAAACACAATACAGAAAATCCGATGCTTAAATTTTTTCTGTATGGTTCTATGATACCTCCAAAAGCGTTCAGTCATGTTACTCAAGATTGGGAACATAGATTATGAAGAACGAATATTTTAAAAACAAAAAATGTAATAACAAAAAATTTAATAACAAAAAATGTTCTATATAAGTAAACAAAATTCTGCAGGAATGACCCTTTATACCCTGATGCGAGTAGAAAAAATCTGATGTGTACCATTCACATGACTTTCTCTATATCTCTGCAACAAGTTATTGCTAAAAAGTTTATGCTTCTATTTACTTCATGGTAATCAGAAAAATATAGCAGATATATTCTTGTTACTTGCTTCCTTGTAAGTAGAAGCGAAATAAGGGTTAAACTGAGTCAAAAGCTGGTTGCTATGTGACTGAAGTTCCTTTGTTTCTATGGACAACAGTTGACAAATTCCTGTATGAGAAAAGTATGTTTTTCAAAGCAGAATTAAAAAACAAGGAATATCTCAAAGTTGACCAACTCCACAAAAAATGCATATTACATAAAGTGTGTGTTTTAACGTGCTTTATATTTTTTGTTTGGTAAGTTTTTGTCCATCTCCTGCGGTTTAGCAGTCATGCAAAATTCATCCAGAATAAAGCGCTCTTCAGAGGTTATTCCCAGAAAATTCAAGATATACATTTTATTTGTCAGGTAAATACCTTTAATATAGATATTTTAATCATAATCGTTAGAGCCATTTTTCAGAAAATCAAAATTTTCGAAAAAAAACTCCATGCGGGTGGGAGGATTTTTCTCAAAATCGTCGTGTCGCATTCCTGGAAGATACTAAACTTAAATATCAAGTTTGACACTTCACTGACTTTTCGTTTTTGAGTTATCCTGTTCACGGATACACGGACACACACACGGGCCTTTTTCTGAAAATGCTTTTTTAAGATAAAGGGGACCCTAAAACATATATTTCTGGTGAAATCTCAGTATCGAATTTTTGGGTGGAGTTTACTGCATTCTCTATACACTATTAACATAGTACGTATAAAGAAAGTAAAAATGAACTCTATATCTAGTAATGAAATTGCCAAAAACATAAATGACACACATGATGTCGCTTAAGGGTGGGTTTTATTGTGGTGTACATTTTAACGTGTTTAGAAGCGACAGCAACAGCACTGGACGGTAAAATTGCAGGGAACACCTACTCAAGCATCACATACCCCCAGCTCAATCGACTTCCCTACACCTCACAAAAACATGGACCTTGGAACCCTACAGTACCCACTTCTTCCACAAGTTTCTTAAATTATTGCAATTTTTTGCGTATGGGAAAATTTAAAAAGAGGAAGCGTTGAAACGAATCATTCGTGAGGAAAATTTTTGAAAACTGTACTGAGACAGCGATACTTTTATACTCAGTTTTTATTATTTCGAACAAGTCGAGATACCGCATTTTTAAGAGGTTTTATTCATATCAAAGTATGAATTCTTTCATTTCGTCCTAGCGGGTATTCGAGAAATAACTGGGCCAGGTAGTGTCTACTAAAGGGTTCGCGATATGCTTGCCAAAATTGACCCTGCGTTTTTTTTTTTGTAGTGTTTAACGCCCGCTTTAACTACTTATGGCACCGCAGGCCGTGACACTGATTATGCATGAATGATTATGGAGCACCGGTGGAATGCGATGGCGGGGGAAACCGGAGAAAACCCGCCCCAGCGCCGCTTTGTCCACCACAAATCTCACATGCGGTCGCTTGGGATCGAACCCCGGCCGTCTAGGTGAGAGGCGAGTGGTCTAACCACTCGGCCACGGCGCAGCCACCCTGTGTTGTGATAGATAGTGCCTATACATGCTACTTACTCCTGAACTCTATAAAGCAACAATTATCAGCGATGCTGACCTAACCCAGTTATAACTAACAAGGATATCGATTATATGTGTCAATTTACAAGCAATATTATTAAGAGCCTAATTCAGCAACTACCTTTTGCAGCAGTTTTGATAAAAATTCTATTTTGAATTATTATTCAAAGTAATATCAAGTGTTACCGTAAAAATTAAGATGTTTGCTACTGAAATTCCTTGCTTTTTAGTAACATATCCACAATTTTTCCTTGTATATACCAGCATATATTTTAAGATTAATGAACCAAACCTGGTGATAGTTAAAAGGATGTTATTTTCTATAAGACTCCCATCATCTAGTACTTGCGTTGCTTCCATGGCTAATATTTTATACATATTTTATATATTTTAAGTTCCCCACTCTTCTTATTACAATTTTATACCGGCCTATAATAAACGTTTATTTGTGGACAAATTTAAACTGCGATAGTTCTCAGCATTCTATTCTATAATGGGTGTGAAATACGCTTAATTTTGCACAGAGGGCTCTTTATCTGGTATGAGTTTCTTTTACGTGTCGCAGATCTATAACACGGGACCACCGGATTTACTTCCCTTCCGTAGAAAGCAATGCTGATGTTCTTATGCCTGAAAAGTCCATCGAATTTCACCGGGTTTGAACCCGCGACCTTGAAATCAGAGGTCAATATGTTACAAATTCTGTACAAATTATGCGAATCTTGTTTTGGTGAAATAGTTTCAGTCGCAATTCTCTTGTGTAACATTCTTGTCACAAAAATAGCAATATCAGTCAAAGAAACATCCATAAAGATCAATGTGTTGTTTGTAACATAGACGACCTGTGCTTATTCTCTACGCTTTACATTTTTTTTTTTTATAGTGTTTAACGCCCGCTTTTACTACTATGGCACGCCAGACAATGACTCTGATGGCACGTGGAATGAAGATGGAGCACCGGTGGAACGCGGTGGCGGAGAAAACCCGCCCCACCGCCGCTTTGTCCACCAAAAATCTCACATGGGATTGAACCCGGACCACCTTTGTGAGAGGTGAGTCGTCTAACCACTCGGCCACTGCGTTTTATGTGGTGCAATACTAAAATACGGGCAAATTTCAAATCACGATGTCTCACGAAGGTGAGAATGCCAGTGAAAGTCTTTTACCATGCCTTTATCTACAAAATCTAATATATGCAGAGTTTCAAAAATTGCAGTTGTAATAATCGCGTCTCAAACTACACGCTATGCATTCATTACCATAAACTCAGCATATCAGCTGGATTGATTAGTAAGTCTATATAACCGTTCTGGCACAGTCTGGTGGAGTATACCTCTTCGTAGCCTGAATTTAACCGACAGCTTCTATAATACCCATTTCATAAACACTGGTAAGACTGTTTGGTGTATGAGGGAGGCTTGCAACAGCAAAACGGGTACTGACTAAGTAGAATCATCTATAATGTAGCGAAAGATAGCCAAATGTGTTGTTTTTTAGAAAAACATCTAAAGTTTGGATCTTAGATTTAGAGATAGTTTTCACCTACTCACACCAGTAATCCTCTGCTACAACATGTATATTATAAATCCGTTACTCTAAATTATGATGTGTACAATTTCACGCAAAATCTACATCGCTACCACCAAAGATGATCAGGTTGACATCTTGCTCTCATTTTATATTTAGAAGCCTTATTTCCCAAAGTTAGATAAATACGTGAACCATTATCTCAGTAACAATTTAACATAATACTTTATTCGCATTCTTTTCAGCCAGCTGGTGGATAAGGGGGGATATAACTCAAATTATACCATAATTTCTGAATGGTTCCTTTTTACCTCTTTTATGAGAAATTGCATGAGAAATTATTCCAAATCCTGGGAGAATTAAAATGTAGGGTGTCCAAAAAATCAGAATAGATCAGAATCAAAGAGAGGAGGACAGGTTAGTGCAGCAAGTGGACCCTTTCCCCCCTCCATCAAGCCCTAGCCAAAAAGAATACGAATAGACTGCACTGAAACTTTTGCGGAATGTAGATGACTGCTAGCTTACTGATCCACTTTTATACAATGGCAGTTTATTAAGGAGGACTGAAATGTTTTCTTAATTATGCTATATTTTGATCAACATTTATCACCGATTACTCCCTTAGAAATAACCAACCAATTATTAATACAAAAATAGATCCACAACAGCTCTTAATAGGCTGTTATTATCGTCCTAAATAATAATTTAGTTTTCTGGAGTAGTGTTGGTGTCTGAGAAAACAGTTCGTTTATTTCACAAATTCATATGCACAGAAACATCAGTTGAAAGCAAAAGTATAGAAAACAAACTGTATATGATTGCAAAGAAGTAAACTACATAACTTGTACAAAAAATATTCAATGCTTAAGAATAGTTTCAAGTTACTGAGAAAATTTTCACCTCAAAATTGATCCAAAGTTTACCTGTCTTCTCCAAAGTAAGAGTTTACAATATTCTCTTTGTCTATGAATGGGGCAGTATTTACAGCCCAAACTGGCTTTTGTAGTATTATGTTTAAAATATATTTAAAATATAAGTATTGCGCCTACAATGATTACAAATATATGAAACTAAAGAATAAAATTTAGTTCATTTAGTCTCCCGTTAAGCCAAACGTTTATTATATTTGAAATCATACATACAAACAAGTAATTGTTTATTTGCTCATTCTGAAATAACTTATGCAAGTCCTTAAATTCTCGGGATAAGATAATAAACAATTATTCAATATGCGCCAAATATAATACCTCAATGTATTCCTTTCTTGACCCGTATATAGTATGCACATGGTGAATAGAGAAGGTATTGTGTTCCACCCAAAAATTCAGTGTTGAGACTTCACCGGAAATATGTGTTTTGAGGTCCCGAGTCCGAAAAAAGCATTTCTAGAAAAAGGTCTGTGTATGTGTCTCTGGACAGCATAGCTCAAAAACGAAAAGACAGTTAAAACCAAACTTGGTATTTAAGTTTAGTGCCTTCCAAGGATGCGACATAAAGATTTTCAAGAAAATGTCCATCCCCCAGCACAAACTAGCCTTTACATGGATTTTTTTTTAGATTTTCTCAGAATGACTCTAACGATTTTGATTTAAATGCCGCACGGCGATTAAAGATATTTACATAACAAATAAACTTTATATTTTGAATTTTCTGAGAATAGCTTCTGAAGATCTCTTTATTCTGGATGAGCTTTGTGGAATTCTGCATAGCGCTTAAATCGTAATAGATAGACAAAAACTTACTGCACAAAAATGTAGATCTCGTTAAAAACACACATTTTATGTTTCGTTTCGTAATCGTATGACTGACACTCCCCTAGGACTTAAAAGCCAATGCCTAGGGGTCAGAAGTCTGTCGGGGAGCCAATGGCACGAAACCACAAATTGAAGAACCTGTTACGAGGGGTCTGCCCAGAGCCACGTATGAATATGACGTAAGTGGATGATATGAAATGTAAGCGACATTGATGATTAGAAAAGTGATGATGGAGTAATTGGTGGAATGAGTGGCGGGAGAAACCGGTAAAACTGGCCAGACGCCGCTTCTTCCACCACGAATTCCACATGTGTACGCTTGGGATCGAACCCGGGCCGCCTAAATGGGAGGCGAGCGGTCTAACCACTCACTCACGGCGCCGCCATACATTTAATGCTATATGTTGTTTTTTTTTTTCTTTTTGTTTTTTTTTTATGTAGAGCTGACTGCTTCCGAGATATTCCTTTATGGGTTTCAGTTTTAAAACTTTTCTGAAACGGGAAATGATGTTTAGTTTCATCTCTACTGTTTTACTGCAGGCTATGCAAAGCGAACCGAACTGCAATTGTTTCACATAGGAGCAGTTTCTAAAAGAATATGACTATCGATTTAGCCTAGTGTGTTCCCTTATGTCCCTTTTACGTACAAGGAAGCAAGTAGTGAGACAATTTCTCCTAGTGTTTACCTTGATTAGATTGTCGTAGATAAAGAATAATCCGCTGTAAGAAAAGTAGTTCGTGTAACAGCTAGAGACAATCATGTGAATGGAACACATCAGATTTTTTAAAGATATAATCGAGATTTTCGTGCTGTGCTAATCGAATACAGACGTGAATGAATCGACTAATTGGAGTTCAGTGCAAACGAGGCGAGTCTTGTCCTGTCAATAAACTAGTGGCACAGAATTTCTCACTCTATGTCGCTGTAATAGCATAAATGGTAAGAGCAAACGGCTAAATGCATACGTTCAATCACCGTGCTGCCCACAACATGATGTCATCATCGGCATTGGATGGCGAAGAACTGAGAATCATAGCACTGCTTGTGGGCAGGGAAAGGTTCTTGTTGTGTTCAGATAATCTAATGGAATTTGCAGTTCCGAATACTTGAGTAGCGTTAAGTGTATGTTCTCTGGAGATTTCTGTTCGCCTTTTCAAGCAAGTTTAACCTTCCTAATGCGGTTGTATGGTTTACGTAAAACCATTAATGGGAGTCCCTTTAGACGTCACATAATATTTTAAAAAGTCTATAATCTATATCATCGTAATTTTAATGATATACACTGGTTATTTCACATGTGATGGACTTGAACAGTACATACAATATTAATCTCTACCCCCCATTCTAGGATAAAAATCGTATGTTTTTATGATAATTAATTGCTTCTTCCATATTAGTCGTCTGCAGGATAGGAAAATTGTAAATGTAGTTTTATTTATTGGACACTCTTTAACTGCTGAGGTTCTCAACGTCCTATTCTATAATGGGCGTGAAAGTCCGCTTAATTTTGCTCATAGGCCTCTTTATTAGACTTGAGGTTCTTTTACGTGCCGTAAGTCTACGACACGGGACCAACTGCTGTACTTCCCTTCAGAAGAAAGCCATGCTAAGGATTTTTACGCCCGAAAAGCTCCATCGTCCTCCACCGGATTTGAAACCGCGAACTTGGGTATATGAAGTTAACATGGTAACCATTACACCACGGAGGGCGACTGTAGGATAGGAGTTGGAAAGGTAGAGGCAGGCTGAAAAATTCAAATCCCGACTATGACTTGAAAAGCTAATGTGAAAGAAACAATTAATTCACAATAATTTATCTTATTTTATGGTCTAAACTATAAAGCCCGGGACTTAAAGTATTAATGGCATTGTAAGTCGCCATTAGGGTATGTGAACTCAAAATCTCCTAGTGTTTTACCGGTAAAATCGGGAATCATTTGGGAACTTTAATGCTGTGACAGCATTTTGCCATGGTAGCTCAGTGATAAGAGCAGCTGGATGGAAACCAGGAAACCCATACTTAAAATCCAGGCAATGCCATTGAATTTTTCATTCTGCCTCTACCTTTCCAAAGTGGTGTTTTTGCTGTCTGAGTTACCAGAATTTACCATTCTTGACAATAATATGATGTTTGCCACTATTGTATTCCTTATTATCATTTCTATTTTCTGAATCGATTTCTAGTTCATCTGTAACATTGTTTCTAAGCAATTTTAACCTTCCGATCTATTTGAGAAAATACCTTACGCATCTTCTTTGTCATTAAATTGTATTAGTGTAGAACTTGCTCTACACCACCTTCTATATTCAAATCAATTACCTTTGTTCTTTTCTTTCGCAAATTACTGACTGACTGTATATTTGTCTACACAAATATTTGTTTGAAAAACAGGAACAACGCCAACGAAATAACAAGTAATGCATATAATATAGCTCCAAAGGACTGTTTAATAATTGTGAACCGTAACACTTTTATCCCATTACTGGAAAAAAAGGCCTCTTTTTTCTAATGCATTTGGCTTTCTCTCCATATACTTGGAACATATAAGATATAGTGCACACAAACTTGTAACGAGATAAGTTATACCGTTATGAAGATATTCTCTTTTTATACATAAGTAAATGCCTTTTTGAATCGAGCGGTTTCGAAGGGCTCGGGCGGTTTCGTCTGTGGCTCGTCGTATTTGAGAGGTGGCGGGTTCGATTCCCATGTCTGGGCTTATCTGACCCATGTTTTGTCTTTCTTCTCTCTCGGGGGTTTGCCCTTGTCACGAGGCGAATACTGAGTAGCTTCAATACATCCCCCGAATTTTAGGTACATCATTTCCTATTCCCAACATTTCCCATTCATCTGTTTTACGGTTGAAGTACCAGGGGACGGTTTTCGGCGGGTTGCGGCTGGATGGTGGCTTGCGGACTGCAGCGGTTTACCTGGCGCGTCGTCGGTAACGCTCGATCGGGAACCATCTTCGGGTCATGGCGTTTCCTCTGGGGGTGTGGTGGCTCGGGGCTTATGAGCAGGGACCGGGCGACGTCGGAAGCGTTCCATCTGTAACCGTTAGGAGACCCGTCCATGCCTGCGCCCGTGGTCATCCGATCTGGTGGCCATTTGGTTCTCTCTCCTCATTCCTTCCTGCTTATGCTCATATAAGGAGCAAAGGGCCACAAGGGCTTATTTCCGGTGCTCGGCCCCAGTGTTAAGGAGGGCGCGTTCCGTGCGTAATCATTTTTAATATGGAAATTTAAATGTTTCTTGGACCCTCCGTTTTATCGTATTTCTCCCAAATTTTATTTTGAATTTAGCTTACAAATAAACATAAGTTGTTCTGCAGGAAGTTCTTAACTTTAGTTAACTGAAGGAAAAACATTTTGTCCGCATGTTACTGAAACCCTCAAAAAATGTAATACGATTTATGGGAAACAATTTCGGTTGGCCTATTCAGTAACTTTTAACTGTGCGCAATAGTTTTCAAATACAATTCTTGAAGCTTTCCTGACAATTTAAAGCTAATAAATGATATACAACGTTCCAAGGACTATTTTAACAGTGAGAAATTGTGAAAAAGGGAATTGAGAAAAATAGATTTTAAGATTTAAGGCACTGCTTTGTATAAATTGTACAGAACCAATTAATTATCTGTTGTGGCTTCGAAATATTTGACATGAAAAGCCTAATTGTGTAGCATAAAAGCACAAATTATAAGTGTAATGAAAATGCAAGAAAGAAAAACATTCAAAACTTTCCATTCAAAAATTAAAGAATTGGCACCTCCTAAACCCATATTTCTTCTTCAGCGAATGACCCTCCTTTGGTAGGACTTGAACCCCAAAGTACTTATAAAAACATCCAGGATTGGTGATTTGGTGATTAGGGCAGCGCTTGGCTTGACTGTTAAAAATAAATGGAGTGTTATACAAGCATGCTGTTTAGCTACTTTGGTTCTCAGCAATCCATTCTATGCTGTGCGTGAAAGACAGTTTAATTTTGCTCAGAGATCTCTTTGTGAGGCTTGATGTTCTTTTCGTGCCGTAAATCGACTTCCCTTTCGAAGGAAGCCATGCTAAGAATTTTTACACCCGAAAAATTCCATCGTCCTCCGCTAGGTTTGAACCCGCGACCTTGGGTATATGAAGCTAGCGACTTGGTATGACTGAAGAAAACGGAAGTGAAATTTAGTAATGAAAGGGATTATAGGAACATTTGCGGATCAAATTATTCTTTTCAGCTTTCACCTTGTGACCGCGGAAAACCGCGAGAAAAAAAAATCGGTCACATTGATCGGCTCCAGGGGTTGAACTCGGCACCAGCCGAATAGCAACCGTACAATTTACCCCGGCGGCAAATGTTTCTGCTCCTATTTTTATTTTCTCTATTGCGTGCATAATATGAAGAGAAAGTATTCCATTCTGCTCAAGGTTCTATTGCGAGATTTCACCCGAAATACATGTTTTTAGGCCCCCTCATAAAACAAAAATTTTGAAAAAGGTCCGTGTGTGTATTATTATTTTGCGGGTGTCTAAGAACACCTTAACTCAACTACGAAAAGTCCATTTGGTATTCCTTTACAAAGATGTGACGCAAACGTTTAAAATATCCGCGACTCAACCACCCTTACATGGAACACTTTTCCATTATTTCTTCTTTTCTCAAAATTGACTCTAATGGTTCTCATTAAAATACCGTATACTAAAGACAGTTACACGAAAAATAAAATGTCTCTTGAATCTTCTGGGAATAGCATCCGAAGCCCTCTTCATTCTAGATGACATTCATCAATGGCAAATTGTAAGATATAGATTAAAATTTACTACACAAAAAAGTAGATCTCATTAAAATATCAAATTTATTTTATTTATAATTATCATAATAATAATCATCATCACAATTGTTATTATTGTTATTATTATTATTATTATTATTATTATTATTATTATTATTATTATTATTATTATTATTATTCTTATCATTATTACTACTACTATTATTATTTCTTTGGAGTTATCTATTTCCGAGGTATTATTTTTGGTTTAAATTTCTTAGTTGTTAATTCTTCTCAATTAAAAAATCATTTATTTTTCTTTCTTTTTTTCCATACTGGTTCATACGAAGAGAACGGTATTTCAAGGCTATCACGTAGAAACCAATTCTTAATATATTTTACAGTTCATTTTATCAAAGGATATTCCCTTTTTTTTTTTCCTTTTACGTACAAGAAAATGTGTAACAAAATAATTTATGGTAAAAGTTTATCTTGATAAGCATTTATAGAGGAATTATTTCTTGTAAAGTGGTTTGGTGCTAAATAGGACGAGAATCCCATGTGAATGTAACACATTATTAGGATGTAACTCAATCTAAAAGGATAATTCAGAGCTTAAGTAATTAAATTTTCAGATGGACCCCGGTTAGTATAAGGTTAGTATGAAGATTCCTTATTTACAAATTAACGTACGCTCCAGAAACACAAAACGGGCCGAACCTAGCTGGTACGTTACACCGATAACATGTTTGTTTCCGCCTGTGAGTGGAAATCGTCAGTTTTTTTTAACAAACAAAGAGTAAACACTGGAAAAATAAAAGTACTAACGTATATCAAGACTGGAGATATTGGAAGTGCCTTCCTATGTTGTTCAAGCATTTCTGGCACCTGGTTAAGAAGTTGGCCAACACAAGCTACAGTTTCCTCTGAGAAACGACAACAATTTCTCAACGAATGTTTTTCGTAACTTCCTCTGAAGCGTGTGGTTTCAATTTGTAAACTTTCTCTTTTAATCGCCTTCAGAGACAAAAATCGCAGCGGGTTAAATTGTATGAATCATAAATTAATACTTAATGGGAACGGAAAGCTAATGCCCGAGCAGGTAATTCCAATTAATACACACTATATTGCCTCAACTAACAAACAGTATCACATTTGCAAGAGTTCAGCTTATATTGAACGATCGCGCTCACCGCCAGCTGGCTAAGAGTCGTGGAACCTGATCTGCTCTATGCTGATCAGAGCTCAGAAGTTGTAGCCTAGTCATTGCTAAAAAAAAAAGACCTACATAATAGCTATAAATGTATGAAAATGAACCTAATGGTATTGAAAAATGACCTACAAAACGACGTGAAATTCAATATGACATTAATATGTGAAAAAATACTTATTGAAAACTTTAGATGTACTTTATTCAGAATTGCGGTAAGCAACCATGACATTCATAGTATCTCGAATGTGATGAATCGCAAATTACGCCGAAGTATATTTCTGTACATTGCAAGACTTGTTTCGACTCTAACTGATGTCCTGGGTGCCTGGTTGAAATAAGTAATGTCTCCTAGGAAAGTCTCTCACAAGTACATCAATGTTAAAAGTTTGACCTTACAGAAATGTACCAGCTTTACGTTTTGTGTGGTAGCCAATGTTCTTTTACAGCATATTTGTAATTTTCTTACTTAATCTATGTAGATCAATTTTTCTTGCACATTGTCTAAAATGCTGTTCGGTTCTTTATATCTGCTCGAGAATTTTTTTTATAGTGTTTTAACACCCACTTTTATTACAAGTGTCACCGCAGGCGATGACACTGATGATATATGGAATAAAGATGGAGCACCGGTGGAATGCGATGGCGGGGGAAACCGGAGAACTTGGAGACAACTCGCCCCTGCGCCGCTTTGTCCACCACAAATCCCACATGTGGTCGCCTGGGATCGAACCCAGGCCGTCTAAGTAGAGGCGACTGCTTGAGAACTGCATCTCTCGTATGTTTTTATAGGCACATTTTTATTGTCACAATAGAAAAGCTCCTATAAATTAATATTAAACATTTCAAGTCAGAATCAATCAGTGTGTTCTGACAAATTTTTAATGCTGCAGCACTATTCCTATCAAATTTCTGATTAGGCTACGGTAAAATTGTCAGAATAATGTAACAGGGAAAAGTCAGAATGGTGTAGCTAGAGGTAACAGCATCAGCTAAATTTGGTCACCTCATTTAAGGATTTGCGAGGAGCTTTGTCTGTAATTTTGAAAAATAGTCTATGCTAACAATTAAAGGGAGAAAAATGCAACAAAAGAGTAATTGTACTAAAATATGACCACTGGGAACTAAATGCTGAAAAATGTAAAAAAGCATAATAAAATTAAGTAATTTTTATTCATCTAGAAGCAAACCGAAATTATATTTCATCCTGTATTTTTTACGATGTCTCGGAAGAAAGGAGACACTGGCTTCCAGGTTCTATTAACCACCTAGTATATCAATTTAGAAAAGCACATTTGTTCATATTTCATCTCTCAGGAAATGTGTTATTACTTTATTTACACATACTATATACATAGTGTATAGAGAAGATGTTGTATTGCACCCAAAATTTGATGTCGAGATTTCAACGGAGTATGTATATGTTTTGAGGTCCCCTGAATAAAAAAGTAGAAAAAAGTTCGCGCGCGTGTGTGTGTGGACAGCATAGCTCAAAAACTAAAAGACCGTTAAATACCAAACTTGATATTTAAGTTTGGTATCTTCTATGAATGCGACACAAAGATTTTTAAGAAAGTCCACCACCCCATACTACCCTTCACATTGAAAAATGTTTGACAAATTGGATTTTCTCAAAAACCGCTTTGAGGATTTTAATTAAAATATCGTATATTAAAGCTATTTACATTAAAAATAAAATGCATATCTTGAATTTTCTAGCAATAGTTTCTGAAGGCCTGTTCATTCTGTATGAATTTTGCTGAATTTTGCATAACTGGTAAACCATAAGAAATAGACAAAAGCGTACTTTTCAAAAAATGTAAATCTTGTTAAAATACACAACTTATTTCGCGTAATAATTTTTGTTGTAGGGCTAACCGTTTCCGAGATGTCCCTTCGTATAGGTTTCAATTTTAAACTAGATATCTTCTCAGACGAAGTCACCATTCGTTTTACCTCTCTTTTGTTTTCCTGGAAACGCAAAGAAAACCGCACTTGTTTCACATAGTGACCAGCTTTGAGAAAGATTTGTCTATCGCTTTAGCCCAGTGTGTTCCATTATTTCCCTTCTACTTAAAATGAAATAAGTAATAAGACCAGTTCTGCTAATATTTATCTGGATTAGCATGATGCAGATAAAGGAATACTCTTTTGTACGAATAGCTTGTTTGCAGAACAGATAGAGAAAGCCATGTGCATGGAACACATCATATTTTTGTTTTTTCGTTGGCAAGGCTTGTGGTGCACATGTCTACTCTGTGTCAGGTTTTTATTTCTCTGGATCACATTATAGCTGTGTCGCAGCACAAAAAGTAATGGCTAATGGTATCATATCTCCATTAATGTAATAATCAGAGCTAGAAATTTTGAACCTCATCGAAAAATGCCAGTTTTTTGCGACGAGACTACTTTGTCATTCGTCAACATACGCAGGGCTGTACAGTCACTGAACGCTGCCGCTGTTGGCAGGCTGGCGCATGTGAAGGCAATTTCAATCGTTACATCGATGTAAACAGTTTAATCACAAATACAGAATATATGTTTTTAAAATCTACAAGCAGAAAACAAAAATTTAAGGTAATACAACCTAATATGCTTTACCTCCTCAGCCTGTTACAGCTCCTGATTAAATGCGGTTCTAGGTTATGCGCATCTTTACAAGTTATCGCATTTTTTAGCGTTTTGGACAACGATCATAGTTCTGCAGTACGATCCGCGGAATCCCTCATTTCAACCACATTACATAAAGATTTTATGTTCATTAAAACATTTTTTTTAGACTTATCTAAAACAATAATACATGTAGAAAAGTCTGGATGTAATGCTTAATTCGATAGGGGTCATAGAAGAATTGGCCCAAAAGATTGATAGAGCAACGGTTTGTTATAGATAAAGTAAAGCAGAAAATAAAAAATAAAAACCATCCATCAGAAAAACCCAGGGCATTTCAAGATGGTAAATATTAAACATAATTATAATGCCATCATAAATTAGCGCCTACAACGCAATATCCTCTACAAAATTTTATTTATGTCCCTAAGGTGCCTCAAATTTAAAACTATTTACTCGTTCTTAAAAATTATGCACGCTACGTTTGTTTAAAAAATTTGTATGAATAGATATTTTGTCATATAACATTTTATAGTAGTATCATAAGAACTAAAATCTAAAATTTATTGTATGGAATATAAACGATGTACAAGCAACCATATATATACTCTGAATTTAAACTGTACCTTGTTTAGGTGTTTAGTGTGATCAGGTAGCTTGTTTCATAATTTAGACTCAAAATACCTACATATAGGTATTTTGAGATTATATAATCCAAACTAAGGAATGTTTAAGTTCTATTTTAAGCACTACTGTAACTATGCAGCACTTTTAATTTTGATCTTTCAGAAGAACCGTGCACAAAAATATTCAAAATACAAAGGTTGTATACAGCTAATATGTTTAATTGTCCTTACAGCTTTTTTATGTAGAAGATGCATTTTATGCATCTGGTTATCACCTTTTCATAGAATTAAGCCGTATTTCATGATAGAATAAAAAAATCGAGAAACATGCTTTTCATATACCTAGAAGGAGTATAGTCTCTCAGATTCAGTATTAAGAATATTATATGTACTGGGCAAACTTTTCAGGTATTCAATTTGAGAATTACACGTTATTTGTTTATGCATTTACACTCCCAAAATGCTTATATCAGTCTGGTAGGATACAATCTTAATTAGAATGTTTTTAAAGAAAAATGGATAGACGTAGTTATCTTTACTCAAGAGCATGCTGTTCGCCCCGAACCATTTAGAGACGTTGAACGTTGTTTATACTTAGGTAACTGCCATTAGTAATAAAAGTTGTATAATTAGCAAACATTAAGCACAATTGGGGCTCAAACCTGGCTCAGACCGATTTTTAAGCTTGCTTAAAAGTGACAGACCCATTTCAGTGCATTTATTTGTATGTAACAGGACTCCTGCGTAGCGAAAGTACGGCTCACCGGCGGCGGTGATGTGTTCCAGACAATTGGCAAAGCCGTTAACAAACAAAATATTTCTTGGTATAAATAATGATATAGCTAGGTAAATCTTTTACCGCTATTAATAACAAACTGAACCCAAAAACTGAACCCTGCGGAACACCACTATCAATGCGATGTACTGAAAAACTCGCCATTGATAGTCATGTTATCTGTCTGTTAAGTAAGATTTCGGTAGTTAATTAGATTTTTGGAATACTACAATAAAGAAATTTATCCAGCAAAACATTGTGATGAATAGAATCGAAGGCTTTGCTTATATTACAAAAATATGCTAGAACTTGGGCAACATTTTCAAAAGAGAAATTATGAATTCCACCAATGTTTTAATAGCTCTTATAGACACTTTCCTTACTGAAATGCATGTATAGACACCCACACCATGCACACACACACACACACACATATATATAGTTTGAAAGTGTTTCTTTAGTAAAAAACATCATATAAAAACATTTTATTTATAGCACCAAAACGATAATTACGTGATTAACATATATTTACTTGTTTGTTTACAGGAATTACTCTAGAAAATTTCAAACCGTCAGAATTACTACTAGCAAAAATAAAGCACTGCTTGGTAGGATAAAGAATGGCATATTAGTCGTTTTTATAATTATGTTGCCATACCAGAAATATTTGTATTAGTGGAACTTAATCTGAGACTAATTCTTACTCTTGTTCGAGAGAAACCTCTTTCCAATAAAAATTGTCATACGATGATGTAGGCTTGATGAAAATCTTTAAATGGATGTTTTAGGTTTATTGGTTTTTTAATCGGTATAATAAACATACTATATAAAATATTCATTTAAGGGAGAACAGAAATTACTACTTTAGCTTTACTTTTATCACACCCTTTAATTTGTGTAATGATAAACTTTCTTTTGTTACTGGAAATTACAATCAGACTAACACTCCTCATATTGTTTCATAATTGTAATAACTAGTATAGCGAACAAGTTTAGTAAATGTAAATTCATTTGATGTACCTATCTTCTGATATGAAAATGCATTTTTGCACACATAATTACATTTATGTAAAATTCTTATTTAAGATTAGAATCCAAATAAATACCCAAGGTATCATTTCTATATTTAGTCCAGGCAAATGGTTCGCCTGTTTGTTGCATCCTGATTTTAAATTCACATAATTTGATTCACACCAATCTCTAGAATCAAACAATAAAGCCAAAAATGAAGCCAAAGCTCTTTCATTCAAATTCCTGGCTAGATCATACGCAAGTGCTTAGGTACTGGAAATGATGTATATGATTTATAAAAAAGTTTGAGTCCTTATTGAGCCTTTGGGTACACGAGTTAATTAAGGAATTTTGTTACGAATATGTAGCTTATTACTACTTAAACATTTTGGCACTGGCTATTAATGTAAAACTACTTCTATGATTTTTCTTACGTATTGTTTGCTGTGATGTTTAACCTTTTAATTTAATAATTGTGTACTTATACTTTTTATATTAAATACAATAGTTTGAGTATTGTTCTGTTCCATAAAATAAATAAAAATAATTAGTTTATGTAAGGTTTATAAACGTGTTAGCGTTAAGGTGGTTATTTTTAGTAATAAAACGCTTATTTAAGAGAATGCAGAATTCTGCAAAGTATGTTATAAAACCATTTGCTGTTTAAAATTACTGTCCGTTAATAAAATTACCTACACGAAGTATGAGTGAAGTGCGAGGCAACTTTAATAATGGAGTTTTATGATACAAAGTATAAACAACTTTTAAAAATTCTGAAAAGGTTAAAACACTATTTTGCGGTTGTTTGCAGAGTTGCAATTTTAATTTAAACAATTTTAGCTTGCAAAGACTTGTACAAACTTTGTCTTTCTAGAATTGCAAAAACATCTAACTTTATAATTATAGAGATGTTACAAAGGATGTTTTGAGAACTTTTACAGCGAACTTAGTACCTTAACTGCATACTTGTTTTCTTTTTCCAAAATACTTCAGTTTTATCTTAAGTTGTTACCTTGTTTTTTTCAGTTGTTTACAGCTTCGATGGAATTTTGTTTTTAGATATTCTGAATCAATAGCGTTACTTTTTCCAACATTAGGCAGAGTTTATTTTCATAATTTAGAAAATAAATCATTTTCGCTGTGTAACGTCGTCTAACAGGCTGTGCCTTTTAGTTCTGGCGTATATAAACTAAATCATTGTTTATTTCAGTTGAATACATACAGTGTAGCATTTGGTAGTTTGCCAGCATTAATGCTCGTTTAAAATCTTTAGTACAGTTTACAATCAATACGGTTAATGCTTCCATCGCTTCGACATCGGGATTACACGCCGCATTCGCTTGCCCGATCGAGGTTGTTCAGGCCCGCTCTCTGGCGGCAATACATGCGCTCCATTGAAAAAAATCCCATGCGTCCCATTCATATGACTTTTTCCACCTATTCTGCATCACCTATTCTTACAAAAGCTTATTATTCTATCTACTTCATGCTAATCAAGATAAACATATGCAAAATGGTATTATTATTGAATTCCTTATAAGTAGAAGAGCAATGAAGGAATACACTAGGAAAAAGCGAGTCGAATATTTTAAAATCTGGCTGCTATGTGATATAAATTCAGTTCTCTTTACATGGCCAAAAATAAAACGAAAGTAACAAAAAAACAAATTCCCCATTTCAGAAAAGTTTTAAGTATTTTAAAACTGAAACCAAGTAAAAGCGATGCCTCAGAAATGGTTAAACCTACAAAAAATGGATATAAATAAACTTTGTATTAAATTACATTTTTGTGTAGTAAGCTTTGGTTTATCGCTTAAGGTTTACAATTTATGCAAAAGTCACCCACAACAAAGAGGTCTCCAGAAGCTATCCCCAGAAAAACTAAAAGTATATATTTTATTTGAGGCACAATAACTTAAACATACGGTATTTTAATCAAAATCTTTATAGAGATTGTTTTAAAATCGAAAATTTCGAAAAGTGTTCCATGTAAAGTGTAGCTTGGAGTGGGGAGTTTTCTTGACAATATTCGTGTCGCATCCTTGGAAGATACTGAACATAATTGTCAAGTTTGATATTTAACCTGCGTTTTGTTTTCTGAGTAATGCACTCCACAGGCATACACAACGCACACGCGGACCTCTTTATAAAAAACTTTTTCTACATAAAGGGGTCCTTAAAATGTATATTTCGGTATCGAATTTTTGGTGGAATACAAGACCTTCTCTATCTACTGTGCACGATTTAAATACGTGCTAGAGAAGGTATATTTATTTATATTTGGCTTAAAGGTTTCATACGCAAACGAATTTCGCAGAAGAGAAATAGAGAAAATGGTAGTTTAGGTGTTTTCCGTACCTTTAAGTAGCTAAGTAAGAGTATCCTATTTGCAGATAATAAACACATAAATGTTTAATACATACATTTTTGTGTGTTACAACAAACCTGTTCCATTAAATTTTATGATTTGTGAAGTACCTACACTTAAATGTAATTTGTGTCTGTGATGAAACATCGTCGTTTAAACTTTTTTGTGTTATATAATTTAATCATGATAAAAGAAATCTACACTAACTAGTAATTTTAATGTCAATATATGGATTATATACTTCCCTTTCGGTTCAGTGGTACATAATGATAAAAGAAAAACAAATAATGCGTTTCATTCAAACTCCACAAAGTAGTGTTACAAGAGATCATTCTTTTATCTAAATCGTGGTAAACGAGATAAACATTAACAGAAACTGTATATTAATTCCTTATAAGTAGAAGGCAAACAAGGTTGCCAAGGCGATGGTAAAATCTTTTAAAATCCAGTAGATGTGTGAAACAATTAAAATCCTGTTCTCTTTGCACGGCCAGGGGTAAAACAAGAGAGAGATGAAACGTACATCTGAAAAAAGTTCAAGTAGCTTAAAATTGAAACCAAAATCATAGAGTATCTCGAAAACGGTTAACTCTACAAAAACTGAAAGAGGTTTGTTTTTAAACGAGATCTACATTTTTGTGTAGTAAATTTTTGTCTATCTCTTATGGCTTATCAGTTACGCAAAATGCATCCAGAATATAGATGTCTTCAGAAGATATTCCCAGAAAATTTCATATATGCATTTTATTTGTGGTGTGAATATCTTTGATATACGGTATTTTAATCAAAAATCGTTAGTCATTTTTGAGAAAAACAACATTTTCAAATATTTTCCATGTAAATGGTAGTTTGGGCTGGGGGAATTTTCTTGAAAATTGTCGTGTCCCATTCTTGGAATATATTAAACTTAAATACCAAGTTCGGTATTTTACGGTCTTTCAGTTGTAAATACACACGATCGCGCGCCGAGCGTTTTTATAAAAATTGTTTTTGTTTTTTTTTTGTTTTTTTTTACTCAGAGTATCTCAAAACGTATTTCCGGCGAAATCTCGACATCGAATTTTTGGGTGAAATACAATACCTTCTTTAGCTGCTATGTACATTGTATGTATACGTGCTAGAGAAAGTAAACATATACTAAATTGTTTTACTATTTTCAATAAGTTATAGCTATGTTAATTTCTAGGCCACGCCTAGACAGCCCGGGTTCGATCCCAAGCGACCGCATGTAAGATTTGTGGTGGACAATGCGGCGTAGGGACGGGGTTTTTTCCGGGTTCTCCGGTTTCCCCCGCCGTCGCATTCCCCCGGTGCTCCATCTTCATTCCAGGTATTACCAGTGTCATTGCCTGTGGTGCCACAAGTAGAAGGCAGGTTTTGAAAACTATAAAAAAAGCTGGTTTTTTATATACAATTTATCGATTGCAGCAGACTACAATTTGCACCTCGAGTTTCTATATAATATGAGTAACATTCAGAGGGATATGTTATGTCGTTTCTCCTGAAGCATCTCCGTAGAGATTGTGCTGACGGGAGCCGTTGGAGTATTTGTGGCGAAATTCTCTAATGACAAGTAGTGATTGAAAATCAACTGTGCCATCAGTTGTCAGCAGTGTTAAGCCTTAAACACGTAGTGTAACGTATATACATCACGGACTCTTAAGCTAATTTGATTTTACACATATCTATACAATGAAATGTATTTTGTGGACAACCGAGAGCATGGAATCGTGCCGATACAATGATCAGCAGTATATGTTCATACGGAAATATTACTTGTCACGCCCACCCTCCAACCCTTGCGTGGTTCTAGCACTGAATGTTTGTCTTAAACCTCTATTTTCCTTTGTTTTTAGCTGTGAATCCGATCTGTGTTCAAAGATTAACATTTTAGCGTCGTATTTTTGACGTCAAGCCAATAAGATTGGACCGCCGTTTCGAAGCATGCCTTCCAGCCACTCAGGTGAAATGATCCGTACTTCATTCCTTTCGCCGCTCTCCTAGGATTGAGCTTTATTCGAAGGCTAATGCTTGTGTGTGGGACTAGAATTCAAACTCATCCATACGTGTATTCTGTCCAAATTTTAAAGAAAAACACTCTGCAACAATTATGCATCGACGACTTTGTGCACTTGACTGCATTGTATTGTGTTTTATATGTAGATTCCATCATCCGACTAACAGATAATAGTGTGCAAATGTTATAATATTTTTCTGTCATTTAGAGGAAACAGAAGTTTTAACCAAATTAAATCAGCTGAATTCAGTTTTGAAACCCAAAGTTTTCTGATGCTCAGCAATATTTATTCTTTTCCCTTTGTACTGCATACATAAATGTTACAATGGCAACACAAAAGTTACCTAACATTGCCATTTTTTTCTGTATTTTAGGTGAAACCCATGTCATTTCAACTAAATTCATTTCGAAATTCAAAATATTCTAATATGCACCATTTATTTTGTGTTAATGTTATAAGTGTAAGTTTGATGTAATGTCCAATATCATTAGTTAATAATGCAAAATACAGATTACAACACAGAATGGGCTGAGAATATTTATTTGTAATGCCTACGTATCAAAAGGTGGCAACATATATTCTGAGAAAAAATACAAATGAATTTTTACGGGAAGTAGGGTATTCAATTAGTAGAATCATAACAATTATATTAAAATCACAGTCCAAAAGATAATTTAAAAGAAACTGTTTTTGTATAAACGATACAAGTAAGACAAAATCCAATTACAATTTCGTTTTTTACATAAAAATCTACCTAACTTACCTAATTGTATCAATAGGGCAACCTCTGTGCTGCTCAATGTATCGAGAAGTTTTAGAAATACCTACTGTTTTGAGTTTATTTGAAAATAGTTGTGAAATGCTATTATGGGTATTTAAAGCAGTGCAGTTTTTGTGGTAGCTTTTAAGGCAATAGCGGCGAGTTTTTTTTTTTTTGCATAACACCACAGCAAAATATATTTGTTATTGCCTGAGGCGCTTTTAATTTCACTAATATTTGTAGCTGCTTCCATCGATGAGTTAAATAGTCCAATTCAGCATCAGTATTTTAAATCTATAATTCTCGAGTTAACCATCCTCCCCAACTCGTATGCACATATGATATAGAATCTAGATCTGAAATGAAGGCTGTGACTCATCACGAGCAGAACTGGTGTACATAATTTAATTTGACTCTTTGTTCCTATAACTTACACGATTAAGATAATGTTATCATTTCATTATTATAACTGCCATGACTGTAACTTCTTCTTATTATTATTATATTATTATTATTATTATTTTATTATTGATAATATTATTATAGATATTAAATCCCATAGTGCTACAGTTCCATGGGACCTGTAACTGTCGGTCTATCGCCCTCTCACGACAGAGATGAGCGATTCCCCAAACTGCGTGAACTGAGGTGGCCAGCACCACATATCCCAGGAAAGTTGGCTTTCGTGGCCAGGACCGCTACCAATCGCAGCTCCTCACTTTCCTCACGATGATGAGAGGACATCTGTCTTATACCCGGGACTTAATATCTGCACGCCAAGAATAGAATTGCACCCAAGTGTATCTCGTGGCTGAGAATCATGAGTTCCAAATGTAGCCCATAGCGCAGACAGAGAGACACTAAGGCCAATGACACATGGTACCACTTCATTACTTTTTATAATCATTTTATTATAATTAGTTGTTTATTATTCGTAGTATTACTGTTGTTGAAATATCTAAACGCATTATAAATATAACGTCATTCCGAATAAGATCTTCTTTATCCAATATTTAACTATGCTACATAAAAAGAACACGGAAATCTGATTTATAGATTTAATATTTACAAACGCCACAGACTAAAATGTATTACTATTAACTATAAAAACGAAAACTGATAGTAACTTGACTGGCTCGACAGAAGGAGCGATTGTGGAGAATGGGCCGAAAAGTAGAATTACTGGTGCGCATTACTAAATTTACAGCTGTGTTTTAAATCTAATGCCTTTCTCCTTAATTTTCTAACATGCTAAAGAGTACAAGAATAGCTTTGGAAAATCTGAAGAGTATTCTAGAAATTGTTTATTAACATTGATTGTCATATTCTTTTTAAAAAAATTACATTCAGTACTACTTATAGGCAAATGAATTTGCATTCTATCGAAAAAATTTTCAGAGAAACTTCACAATTGATATACATTTTAATATTCATTAACTCTAAAACTCATTCTTATAAATTAGTGAGAAACTCCTAATTACAAAACTAGTAGTAAAAATAACTAGTTTCATACTTAAAACGTAAATCTATAAAGAAGTAAGTGTACAATTTATGTAAATCTGCTGAAATCACGCTTTACATGCAAAATGTTCTGTGTTTCAATTTTCTATGCTAAAATTTTATATTCTTAAAATTCTCTAACCGTTTTTCCACAAGTTTATTTACTAAAATTAATCGGCGATGTAATCAGTTTCATTTTACCAGCCTAACATGTAATCAATTTACTTTTGTCTAACATCACCTTAAGATAAGTAAGTATATGTCATCAGTCTAAAATATTGATAATCTGTTTTTCATATAAATATGGGAGTACAGCTGGAACACCAACACTTTTAAAAATGAAAATTGATGCATAAATGTAAACATTTATTGCATAATAATTCCACAGCCATGAATTTCATAAATCACGATGCTTTCATTAAGATAAAATAATCATTTGGTAGCTATAGAAGTGTGAAACTGATGAAATTGTAAATAAAAATGTTAGTATTTTCAGAACTAATATTCACTCAAGGACATCTGTATAGTATTTTATATAATATTATATGATATAATATATGGCATATTGTGTCCTTAAAATGAGATCTTCAGCGATAGAATTACTATTAAATTCAGTTATTCGAAAATAACGTTAAAAAGCAATGCACATTTCGAAACATAGCAGTTATTTTCCTCGGCATTAAATCGTTTTGTAAATAAAAATAGCACAGACATATAATTCTTATGTGTAAACATTTATTTTGTTTTGAAATATTAAAAGTATTGTCCTTTAGAAGTTTATAGGTCTCAACCACATTTTAATAGAAGAATTATTATTTTCTGAGTTTGACTGTAATGTTTTAAATGTTCTTCTTATCTGAGCTTAACTACTGATAACCAACACCTAAACAGAAGAAACGCTCTGCTTGAACATATAAAATAATTATTTTAATAAAAGAATCACTATTTTCTGATTTTACTGTAATATTTTAAATGGTCTTCTTATCTGAGCTTAGCTACTGATAACCAACACTATAACAGAAGAGACACTCTGCTTAAAAATATAGGGCAACACTTTTATCTAACAGGAACACTTCTGGATAAATCTTAAGTGCGCTGTCAAACATTTTGGAAAAACTTGAAATAACAAATTTGATCTATCTTATGTCATATTAAATACCACATCTTTGCATTGCTTTGTTATATTAAAATGGCTTAAGTGTAATAAAACAAATGTGCATCGGACAATTTTGAATTTTTGAATGGAAATAGAAAGATTCAGAGCTTATTCACAATAGGTAGTTAACACAAATATACTAAGAGTAATCGAATGTACATATAAAAAAATTGAGCATTTTATTTTTTCTTTTCAAGCTGGAACTTGAGGACTGAACATGTTGCTGCGTGTTGCTCTTGTAGTTATGCTTATTAAACATATGAAATTTTAATAATAATTCTTAAGATAATTCATCTATGAAAATTAAAGGATGTACTCAGTTTAGGTGAGTAAGGTATCTTATTGAAATTATACCACTTATTACATACAATAATACTGCTATTTTTACGAAATTTCGGAGTTTTAACTTGCATGATTACTTAAATAATACTGTTTCTAAATTCATTATTTTAATAAAAATGAGCCTTGTGTTGCATTTCATGAAAATTCACACTAAAATCGTGGTTTTACTGTAAATGAGTTTACAAATATATTTATCATATCACATTCTTATATTAACCCTAATTATTACAGAAAAACTTATTACTTTTCGTCCCATCCGAAACACTTGATTTTTTTTTTCAAAATGAATAGTTTATACTTTTTCAAAATTCAATAGTATATTTTTATAAATTGAAACATTATTTGAAAAAGTGTATAACTATTTTCTTTTATGTACGGTAGAGAAGCAGGAGAAAGTTTTTGAAAAATAGAAAATATTAGTATAATAGTGCAAAAAATTTATCGCGTGGAGCATTTTCAATATGGAATAGTGAAACTTTGGAAAAAAGTTTACCCTATAAAAAGGTTTAAAATGTACGTGCCTATTAACGTGCCTATAAACAATCATGTGGCTTCTCATTTTTAACCTCAGTTAATTGGTAGCTAAAGTGCACCAAGCCGGAAAAATTATGTTTTCTTAAGTAATTTAATATGAAAACATAATTTTTAATGTTTCTCATAATTTTGGTCAAGATCTTAAGAGTAATGTTTTGAAAAATAGAAAATAAGTAAAGGGTAACTGGGGTTGCATATTTTTTTATAAATCATCTAATTCGCATTCTTCGAAGTCGTTTCTGTAAATACCAAATTTGTATGAACAGAGATTTGTTTTTTTTTTTTTTTTTTTTTTTGTTTTTTTTTTTTTTTCATTTATGCTGTTCACTGACTCTCATAGATGGATCTTTCTCAAAAAAAATATTTTAATGGGTTCAGAATGCCTCAAAACGTGTTTTACCGTGAAATTGTCATATACAAGCTTTATTGGAATACAATACTTCCGCTACTTATTTTAAATCCATAGTAGAAAACATAATTATTGAATATAAGCCGGTGTTTCCAAAAGAAAGGATAATGACTTTCTTATGAGTTCAGTATTTGTAGTACTGCTAATTACTTTTTTTTAAAATGAAAGAAGTAAACTTATTTAATTGCTATGTTGATTATTATATGTAGAATGTCTCTCATATTGCACCACTCTAACAGCAATTGAAATTCACGGCTACCAAAAGCCAGAGATGGGCGTAAAGCAACTAAACGGATCATATTAATCACAGTCCCTCATTACGGTAACGCACATAAAGGTAAATTTATAACAAACATTCTCTATATATTAACTAGTATAGGTGCATCTACATTTTCGCTACAGCAATGCGAGGTAGCACAAAACGTTGTCTTCATAACCTATATGTATAAAGCTATTGCACATCCAGCATTATAAAATGTACCGCTATCATGTTAAAGCTACTTGTTTAATCAATAAATTGTATTTCATACACAGTAAGTTAGTCAAGAAATATAAATAGATATTTGAAACGTCAGTGTTATGTTCTCCATAACTTTCATTCCCTTTATTTTGGAAAGATAGCTGTATTCTTAAGGAAAACGGAATGCATTTCATACTAATAGTTATGTAAACACTAAATATAAGGTGCATCAGAAAGAAGAAAACAATAAAATATAAATGTTGTTATTTTAAATTCAAATTTCTCTAGTAATCTGGAAATTATGCAGCTTCATGATATTAACAAACAGTGTACTTTGTCAAATAATTGAGATTTTTTACAATACCAAGATTCAAAGTTCTTTTTTCAGTAATCGTTAAATTAATTTTTACGTGTTATGTATTACATTTATAACTTCAGTCTAGCTGAATATATTTTTGTGGAATTTTTCAATGTCATTTTAATAAAAAAAAAACTAATCTTTGTGTGCTTATCTACCTAACTTTACCAAAATTTAATAATAATAATAATAATAATAATAATTTTAATAATAATAGTAATAATAATTTTAGAAGAATTAAACTCCGCACATAATTTTTCAATCACGTTGTTGGTAACTAAATTAACCTTTGTGTAACATTAATTGAATTTTATTTGGATTTTATAAAAATTAACCATATACTCCATTAAATTATTAAGACACAAGTCCATACCCATTATCAAGAAAATCAGATTTAAATCTCTTCAACCACCTACAAGAAAATAATGGCGTTAACATTTCACACGCTATTTGCACACATGTTCATTTAAATTGCACATTTCAATATTTTAATGCACAGAAGGGCGAAACGGTAATCTGAACTCTAGAGGATTTTTTCTTTGAAAATCTAAATAAAGTGCAAGTGATAATTTTAAAGCGCTATAGCGAAAAGCGTAGCGCAAAAATAATGCGCAGATAATTATGAAGTAGAAATTCAGTACCAAACTATGCGCTGTTGAGGTTATGTCACAGAGGCAGTATGATACGAGTAACAGCAGCACTGCTTTAACACAATTCTTGAAACCTTGCTTCAAAAAAAAAAAAAAAAAAAAAACTTCTTCAGTCAAAACGAAATATAACTTACGCGACGAGTACTATCTCAACTAACGTGTTTTGGTACACAATAAGAAACTGACCATTACCTGTGCGAACTGTTCCTGTGTACCGCACAAGCCGAGAGTTCGATATTATCGTGCCATCCAGTAGGCTTCACAACCAGATTGTGGCACTAAGTATCGGACACACCTAGTGACAGTAATAAATACTGTGCAATACTGCGTTTTGTTTACATTTCACTGGCTATAAGGGGATTTCACAATTGAGTCGGCTATTGCAGTATGGTCATGATCATTAAATTAAAATTGTACAGGAAATATTAAAAATTATCTGGAATGGAAACAAATTGAGTATTTCTACTTTATTTTAAGTGGTGGGTAAGACTAAAAACGCGTTTTCTGCCACACAACATTTTATTTATTTATTTATTTATTTATTTAAGTAGCTTAAAAAGTGGTAGCTACTTGCTTTAAACGTTACATTTAAAAACTCTAAACTGTTCTAGAAGTAAGTTTTGCATTATATATTTTACTCCTGAGAAAAATACAAATCTTCAGGAAAAATAAAATACTTGTGTTTATGAATATTTTGGTGTCCTTTCATGATAACTGGAAAACCTTTAAAATGAAACTAAATGTAATCTTCTCCATCATATTGATCATTAGCGGTTGATCAATGTATAATCTTTACTTAAACCTCGGGTTATTCTAGTACATAACACTTTTTCCTTTGTTTACTTCAGCCATTTTCCTCTCATTGATAATCATTTTACCGAATCGATATGTAGGTTTTGCGTAAAGTATAAATATCTTTTTTAGGTTACGTAAAAGGTGAAACTTTTCCTTACTTAGACCATCAATGTAAATGTTTAATGGTGTATTGATGTCGTTTATGTGTAGACTCCTTCATTTATCCTTTTCGTAAAATGGATAACTCACGATCTTTCTGCAAATACTGATTCAATTTGAGAATCGAAACATGCTGTATTTAATGTTGATGCAGGTAGCGTAGTGAAGATATAAAATAAAAGAAAACAGAAGAAAAAAAACTTTGCATCCCCAAGCTTCTATACCAAAATGCGTATTTTGGTACTGTCTTTTTACTCCAGTGTATTCTGTACATTGTTTTGTTGCACCCGGATATAAAACTTTATATCATAAATCTACAGATATTTATTGAGGCAATTTATGAACTCCGATTAATGCTGTAATGGTTCTCACATTAAATAAATGACATAAGAAATTAAATGCATTTAAGAAAATAACCGAAATAAGGTGCATAATTATTCTTCCAACCTATGGATCAACATTAAGAAATAAAGGTAAAATACGTAGCTTCAAAGTAAAATTAATATTTTAGTTACACTAATTTTCTATTCCAGCATACATACTCTCGGATATTGATTAACCTGTTATTTCATATCTATACAAAATGAACCCCACATAATTCTGTTCTCTCCATAGATTTGCCATTTACCGTACCACATGCTAGAAAAACGACAAAAGCCGGTAACGGATATCTTGTGGCAATGCCATAGGAATTTAGATTTCTATTGACGTTAGTCTCGCTGTCAAACTAGCCCAGAAATCAAAACTTGTGTTTTGGTAAGCATTGTATGCAAATGTAAAAATTCCTCAAAATAAAAAATGTATATTGTTGAAAAACCTTAAGCCTCTGAAAACTGTCTATATCACTCCGCTGTTTCAAATTTATTACTGATACAAGGTGTCTTGCCGTAGCGATATCAGTAACAAATTACAAACGGCTACTATTTCAAATGTTTCACAAGCTATTCTTAAGCGATTCCAGAGTACAGTTTTATACTCAAAATAACAGAAAAATTTGATGGAAATAGTCCGTGGTGTCTAAATACATTGCAAATAATCTTTCTACTTTTCTAGTTGACTCACAGTAAATATATATTTCATTGGTTAGCGCACGTTGAATGCATTTTTAAGAGAAGTTGAATTAAAAGCAGCGAAGGCATGAGGATTCTGGGTTACGCTATAAAATTGAAGAAGTACGGGAAATTCAAGATGGTCATGATGGTCATGGCAACCACCAATATCACCATCACTCTGAAGACAGTATTGTAATTTAGGCTCTGTACAAACCTGAATTACTCTATATAACAATATATTTTAGTATATGTTCTTGCTAATGATAGCTCCAAGAAATAAATAATCCCAACTCAACATATTCCATTTAAAACACATTTATTAATATTGAATACAACAAGGGCTCCAGTTAAAGCGTATACCTTAACGCCACCTTAATTCCCTAGATTTATGTTATATTTTTAGGGATAGTATATGTTTTTCAAACCTTTCTATCCTCTACGGGAGTATAATTCTGGAATGCAATCCCCCTTTATCCAGAATTTCCATATCAAATTACTATAATTAGTATAGGTATTGGTTGAAAATGAGGATTGCAATAACGAGACAGTTTAGCTACGAGGTTCTGTCTTTAACGGCTTTATGGCTAGTTATGGAACATGTAAAAATCAATGAATCGATTAGACTAAATTTCTAATTATACTATTATAAACTGTAATATTTATGGATTTACTTTTAAGATATATAACCTTATTTCAAAACTTTACATGCCTTATGCTTAACGCAGTTTCCTTTATCGCAAATGTCAATATCAAATAAACTTCTCCAGGTGCAGTAATGAAGAAACTAAAGCCTAAAATATCTAATCAAATTCCAGAATATTTTATAATTTGAAAATATCTAAGATGGATCTGTGAACACAGGTAGTTTTATTTTCAAACTTAATACTACGTTAACGCTTTTGGATGAATTCGGTGATGGCAACACACCAAATAGAGAAAATACGGAAAACAGTTTACAGAGTAGGGACATTCCAAATAATAATAATAATACTAATAATAATAATAATAATAACAATAATAATAATTAATAATAATAACCATAATAATAATTAATAATAATAATAACTACAATAATAATGATAGCCACAATAATAGTAATTATAATAATAATAACCATAATGATAGCCACAATAATAATAATTATAACAATAGTAATAATAATAATAGTAATTTTAATAATAATAATAGTAATTGTAATTTAAGTGAGTAACGTAAGATTAATACTGTAATGAATTTTAATTATCTTAAACGTACGTTGGTATATTGGCAATGGAAAAACGACTAAAATCTACCATCTGGCTTACACTATTTGACACTCCAAAGATATGTAAATTAGATAGATCAGGGATATTATGCATTTCTGTTTAAAACTCGCGTTACTCCAGCAGATGCCATGGTCCTATATATGTAGGTGGTCATGTCTGTTTGCTTTCAGAACCCTAGCAGTTTTCTGAAATTTCTCTGTGTGTGTGTCACAATATTTTAGATTTGTATTTTAGGAATCTTAATAAACATAACCGTGTTACTATTAATTTATTAGTTTCTAGATTTCTAAATTAATGTATAGAAAATTTTAGAAATATTTAGCACAGAAAGTTTGTATGCTGGTTTTAAATATGATTTCATTAAACTGGCTAATTTCTGAATATTTCTAAAGCTAAGAAAGATGAATTTACAATATATTTTAGAAGTATAGGCATTACAAGTATCAAGAGCCATTTATGTAACTTTTAAAACATTGTAAATAGTTATAGATCTTTTTAAGACGTTTTCATCGTAAAGGTTTAATTTATTTTACTTCTTAAATGCTGTAGCTGTTGAATGTGTTGCAGATTTTACTTGTTTTGCCTTTAGTGCACCTTCATTTGTGATTCATCTTGTTTATATTTCTGTAACCTATTTTATAACTCAGCCTACAGTGATAATTATAAAGTGAACCAGCAATAAGTACTTTCAGAACTAATTGTTATGTTTACTGAATTCACTATAGCTATATTTGTTCCCCTCCTCAGCATTAACCAAAAACTAAAATTATCTCGTTTGAAACTTAAGTCATTTGAATTGGATTTGACGATGTGGTTTAAGGTGTTGTTCATAAAATTGGGGACATGTAGATGTATTACTTTTCTAGTATTTATCTTATCGTATATAAGGAAATATATTTCTCCTGCATAAAATAAGACATTTTTGTTGAAAAAAAATTGCAGAAAATTGTTTTCACAGATTTTTACAATCATTTCAGTATAGGTCTAAAACTCAATACTGCGATTGGCTTATCCAGCTACGAGCTAGATTTTTTTAATGTGTTATGTTTCTTGCTTTCCCTTTAACCTAATTCTTCTCGTTAAAATATCTTAATATATCCTTATGTGACTATACAATCTGTAAATTCCAATGTACCTCGTCTTGTACTTTTAGAATTGCAATATCTTAAGTCTGTCTTTATATGTATATGTTCTTTAGTAAGTAGAGAAAGCTTTTGGACGTGTATTGGATGGCAATCTTCAGTTTCCGCTTAACTACGATTACATTATTTTGTTACTGGATGTAAAATGCCGAAAATCATAATTGTGTTTTGCTTTTAAATCTAACCTCTACTGCTATCCTCAATAGTTTTTGCAAAATATTTTGTATTTATTTCCATACCACACGGCATGCTCAACTAAAAACGAATAGTGTTTTATCATACTTAATCCCACGATATGTCGGGAATTTATCAATAAATTCGCCAATGGGAAGAAGGAGCAAATTTGTGTAGTGAAACTCCTAATCTCGAATGGGATTTATTAAGACATTTCGACTATAAAATATACTAATACTAATTATTTACTGAATGAGAATGGATTTTTTACTGCAATGGTCAAAATACCGAAAATAGTTTTTTGTAGCAAATGTTTATTAAAAATTTGGGAATTCCGTAGTCAATATACCTGCTATAGCACAACTTTTTTGTTTGTTTTTTTTTCTCTAAAAAGTAAAATTTCACCCTTTCAAATTGTTTCACTCGCCTTAGTTTTGTTTAAACTTCATTGACATTTCCTGGAATGTTCAGAAGTATCTATTGTAACATTCTATAAGGCAATTTAATGTAAATATTAATTTCACACAGCATATCAATGAAAACATTCAAACATTAAAATTTCTTATATAATTATGAAACATTTGAAAATTCGCTAACCACATCATTTTCAATATTTGTTTGTAGTTCAAAGCTCCAATTGCAAAAATCGCAACCAATTTTTGCATCTCATGCGGCGCTTAACATATTTCGATAACGCGGCATTTTTACATAAAATCTATGACATAATTTATAGCTCAAATATATATCCAGTTTGAATGAAAGTTTGTATAATTATTAGACAGAAACGCAATCGCAATATAATTTTCAGAAATATTCATACCAAAATGTGAAAGTTTGAAAATTCACTTAGTGTGTCCTTTAATTGCCGCGAATAAATAAAATAATTTTAAGTCATCAAATTACAAAATACTAAATGAACAATCGAATGTGTGACGGAATATTATCCGGTACTGTCAACAATGGTAATGAAAAAATAGTTAACCTCAAAATAAACTAAAATTTAAACATGATAAAAATACTTTTTTATAAGACAGTATTTGAATGTGCAAAGGTTAAAGGCACAATTGGCTGACGTATCCTATTATTCACTGAATACTAATATTGTTACAGTTCAGTAACGAGCTGACGTTTAATCCCATAAAATTGCATCCTTGTAAACATATCATAAGATAAACGACCGTGGTTACTCGATATCCCCAGAATTACTATTCTTCGTTATTGGTTTAGATTAAATGTGCAGCGTGTAAAAAGGTATAAAGCGTTTTTAAAAGTTGTCTTCTTTAGAGGATTGTGTTTCAGAAATTAATTAAAAGTGTGCATTAGATGATTGAACGATCTATAAGTTTAATTTCGGAGAAATTATTTAAAATAGGTGTGCTTTCAAACATGTATTTTATCCTCATCCAAATTAACCAAGTTGTTCACACTCAAAAAGTGATACTTTAAGGGGACTGACCTGTGTAAATTGACCAAAATTCTTGAAAATGTTGATTTTTTAATGTTAGCGCATGAATATACCTAAGTTACTTTCAGCCACTTGTAATTTAATTACTTGCCGTAAGACCTTTTAAATGGAATCTTTGATGGCAACAAATGACACTTTAAATATTAAAAGGCGTGTTTCTTTAAATACATTTTCCAACGGATGCAAATTTTCGAAATTTGATTTTGCTACCAGAGGACCTTAATATCAAGATAACTAAAAACTGTTGTGGCAATTTTCCAAGTAAGTAAAACTAATTATGTATTTGTATTAAAAAAATGAATTAATCCACAAAAATAATGAAAAAGTATGAACGATTAATTTATGATGGTACTTTTTTGCCAAAATCTTTAATTAATTTGAAATTCGTTCGATAATGTTTTAAAGTGATATTCCTGGAAGTTAAATATGACTTTTTGTCACAACATTTTGAATACTGAAGCGCAAGGAGCTTTTTTGGTAGAGTAGTGATAAAAAACAAAAATGCTTTTTTTTTTCTCTAAAACTACTTACTTGGTGATTTGACTCAAAATTTCAGAATTAGTTACACATAAAAATAGAGATATGTGGTAAAGAAATGAATATTATTACTTAAGAAACATTGAATTTGAAGTTTTTTCAGTTTGGGCCTCTAAGTTAATACATTCTGAGTTTTTGGTTAAATGTAATGAAACTGTGTTATAATTTACAATTTCTGTAAATTAATTAATTTCACAATTTCTGTTAGATACATTTTATTTTTAATTATTTTAATTCATTCAATTGAATGCTTTGATGTACTGCATTTTAACGCCATTTGTAACAAATATTCTTCTAATACTGGTACTTCGATAGTTTTCATCTTGCTAGAAATATTCACTTTCAGTTGTCAACATTCTTATTGACGAATTATTTCGTTCGAGTAAAAGTTACATGTATAAATATTTGTATATACTTTTTTCGGGTCAATAAATATGATTGGCTAGCAATGTGATATGATTCAATTCCGCTCCAAAGGATTTCACTGATAACCATTTTTCTCTCTGTTCTATATAAAAAGTTTGTTCTCTAAATATTTATTCAAACTTCTGCCTCTTAAGAATAAGACTACTATTTTTAGTGACATCGTAGCGTAAAATTATTTTAAATCATAAAAATTGTAACATAGTTTTGAAAATTAACTAAAGAACTATATAATTTGCAGATGACCATGAAATTCTATCTATGTTTTTATTTATAATCTCTCCCTAACTGTAAATTATATTTCGTTAATATTTATTTATTCTTGGTGCTTATAAAACAGTAAAATGTTTAATTTATCTCTTAATTAATAATTTCGTAACAATTTCTTGCATATAATGCCATAAACATCCTTCAATGAAGCAAGACAATGAAACACTCATTGCTTCATTTTGTTTCTTAAAATTTCGAAGCAGTGCATTCTAGCCACTCTATGATAACTTACATAGAAGCTTGACTGATTAATCATGGACGTAGATAGCTTTTCATTATCGACGTTGGCGACGATTAAAACAAAAAATCCTAGGTTTTACACAAGTCTTGGGTGTGTGATACCTTCCCTTCTAGTATAAATTTTCTATATGTAAAAGTACGTCCTGTCTAGAAGGTGGAAAGCCGATATAAATAAAAGATGTGTTATTGCCTTACTCGAGAGGTTACACAATGCCCACTAATCGGGTCTTCTCACTAACGCTGTTAGTCACAGTGGACAACAACATTAAGTGACCGGTGTTATCGTTTATAACTGCCGTAACTATGCGCCGTTCTCGCCTGATCTACTTCATTTTAAGTGTGATGCAAAGATAGTTTTGCGCGTTTGACATGCGTACACTGGAATGCTTTGATTAAAATTATTTTGGAGCACTTCTTCAATTTACGTTTACTTGAATAATAGTATAAGGAACTGGTATAAAACCTAATAAAGAAAGCATATAATGGTTGTATCACATACAGACCACACTCTTGACTGCAAAAATTAATAAAACTTTCGGTCAGCTCTCTCCTTTTCAGATTGGGGGGGGGGGGGAATATGAGATACAAAAGGTACGTGCAGTTTGGGAATATTTTAACTTGCTGGTTATTTCTAACTATAATAATAATAATAATAATAATAATAATAATAATAATAATAATAATAATAATGTAATAATAATAATAATTAATAATAATGCTATATAATAATTATAAACCCGGTTACAGATTACGTTACTTCACTATAAATTATGTATTAGACGAAGGCGCATTCACAATTAACTTTATAGAACACTAATACCACTACCAAGACAATGTTTCTTGTTCTTTATCTCCAGTATTGGATACTTTTGCTGAGTAATTTGCATAATATTAATTAAAATATTAAGTTATAATTAAATATGCATTATTATTATTATTATTATTATTATTATTATTATTATTATTATTATTATTATTATTATTATTATGTTAGTGTAGTTATTGTCGTTGTTTTAGCACAACGCCTTTAGCGATACTCGTAGCATCAAAACATTTAAAACCATCGTACTTTTACATCATCTCCAGACCAGAGTGACCAAACATAAATGAATTTTCTGCTATGTGCTAACTTTTCACCAAAAGTAAATTGTATTATTTTGGTCCAAATTTCACTACTGAGACATCATGGCTGATGTGGATAACCAACCGAAATATAATAGGTTTCTGATCAGCCCCTATTATGTCTTATCTTTCATTTCAAACTGAAATAAAGAAGAAAATAGATTTTCCATGTGGAGTACGTGTGAAAAAAATACAAAACACGTATGTATACCACAAAATGGAAAGCTATTAATGAGAAACTTTGTTTATTAAGTATATACTATTGCAGAAAAGTCCAATATTAAATTGACTTTTTTAATGAATTATCTCGAAGAAGTGCGGTATTTGAAAATAAATTACCTCGCAACTAACGACAAAACGAAATCCACTGTGCTACCATAGGCTTCACTATCCATTCCACTGCACAGAAAAAGTTGTTTTAAAAAACTTCACTTCTCCAAAAACCGCAACAAAGAAAAAGGTATTCGGAGATGTTATATTCGAATGTCATTTACAAATTGTAAACTCGGTCTTTTAGAATTTCTAGATCGAAAATTATTTTTTTGAGTAATAGAAAGGCATTATTTGTAATGCCGCTGCCTTTAAATATCATTAGATATATATATATATAGTTATTATCAAGATCTCCTTGAGCTATAATTTTAGATTTTGTCAAACGGATTAGTTTTCTTCAAGATCATTTTTCATTACAACACATAAAAAAGTATCTACCGTTTAATGTAGATTCAAAAATAATTTAATAGAATAAAAAACGGTTTTTAGGAAACACTGGGATATAAATTTCTAAAATTGGGTAGTATAAATTAGAAATAGTTTGCAATATATTAACTTTTAACATTTAAGTACTAAAATGTGTAATAAATGAAATGTTATCATTACTTTTAATCTCCAGAAATGGTGTTAGATTCTAAAATAAGGCATTTAAAAAGACAAAAATTCTTGCGTGTTAAAATTCTATTGGTTTGTTTTCGTTCCGTTGGTTTCGTTCATCAGTTAAAATAAATTGTTTCGTGTTCACTAACACAAAAGTTATGAATTCCTATTTCAAAATTCAAACACACACATAATATTCTCTGCGGGTAGGCTACTATCTACTGAAGATGAGGATTAAACTGTTGTAAGCAATATTAGTTTGTGTTAAAGTTACACTGTTTGTCCTGTTTTGGTAAAGTTACAGAAAATGGCAATTCCGAGCGAAGCGTACATCAATTCTAAAACTTGTTCATCATAAACCTCAGTAAGTTTGTTAAACACTATTAATTATATTATATCAAAAAATCATTATCAACGGATGTGAGAACTTCTGTGCAAAATAAAAGTGTCGCAGTTGTTAAAAAGGTGAAAGAATATTCAACTTTTGGAGCCAAGTTTTTGAGGTAAACCAGTCTTGGCTTGTAGGGATATTAGTAGAGTATTTCTTGCATATGCTTTGCACTATTCAGTTATGTTAATTTATGTTTACATACATAAAATAGAATTATTAAATAACGCTTTGTTTTTTCAGTTAACTCAAGGAGGACAGAGAAACACTGTCTACCAAGAAGGGTCCGACTCAGTTTGACAGATGTAGTTTTGTCTTTTTTATATGTAAATACTCAACAGTTATAATGATGTATAGTGTAATGTAGTGCTACTTCTATATTATGGTTATTATTTACGTTATGTTTTATTGGAATATCCTGAATGTTTGTTATTTACAATAGTTTATTAATACCAGGAAGGGAATAAATAAGTACGTTATTTCGCTAAGCAAACCCGAGCGCTTCTTGCGATTTAAGGATTAACAGAAAATCTAATTCAAAGCCTCTAACAGGATTTGCTCCTTTATAGACTCTAACAGTATCACGATTATTTACACCTGCATGCATATTTCACACTTGGATCGCTGTTGGATATGATTAAAATGATTTTTCTTGTATTGTTACTTCTCCAACCTCCAGTTTTGCAGATTTTTTGGGTCGTCACAACTCTAATGTAAGCGTAGATTATTCCATTATGAATGTGATGGAGTTGCTTATTTTGTTAGTTTATATACGAACTGGTGGTAGTTTTACTTTCTCAAGTGAAGTATATAAAACATCAGAATTATTTACCTGTAACCTCTTTTGTCACAAAAAGTCTGGCAGGAGACAATTAGCAAAGTAAATACAACTTCTGCGATTTAAAAGTCTACACTCGTCATTTTGACAATTGGTTGCTGTTCTAGAAGGAAATTGTTTTGTCGCTCTTCTGAGAACTACTAATCGGTTAATTATTTGCATTAATTTGTCAAAGATTTAGTAAATATAAAGGGAAATAGTATGTTATTAACCGTTTACGAAGAATTATTTTTTTAAAACACAGTAGTCCTCATAGTGAAGTGTTTGATCCTCCCGAGTGTTAAAAAGATCAGTTCGCATATTCGCATAATACCATTTAGATAGCTGTGATATTGCACTTATTGATAAGTTGATCATTTTAACACAAAACTGTTTGTTTATAAAACAGGCTTGCTTTTGGTCCGCTATTGTGGTGCGGTGCAGTACACCAAAGATGTCCCTGGTGATTTCTTTTAAAAAAATATACTTTCTCTCCCAAAATAACCTACAACAGTTCTCACGTATCCTCTTAGGATTTTGGTACTCCTTTATTGTAGTCGCTTACTTTATAGACTACTTCATCATTTCTTTCATTTCAATTCAAGTGATTGATTACAAGCGGTTATGATAAAACAAAACAAAAAAAAATTTAGTGTAACACTATATAACTGTAGGTAATAAATAAAATTCGTTTAAATTAAATTCCTGTATCTGGCATTCCGGTCAGTTCTGTTTGGCCAAAATATTACATTACTTGTTATTGTTGATGGTGTAACCCAGTAAACGCATTGGCACAAGTCTTACTGGCGTATTTGTTGTTTTAAGATTGAGGATTACATAAAGTCTTATTTTAAATAATTTTTGGCAAATTTATGTAATACAGTTAAAGCGCTATATCAATTTAAGTTGTTTTATTATTAATACTGTTATCATGATAATATGCAGTATTATTACCATCATTGTTATTATTGACTACTGTATTGGATTCAAATAGAGACACTTATGATCAAGTTGATTCAGACTGATGGTGCGGCAGAGTCAGATAACTGCTTAAATGAGCAAAATAAATTTCTGTGCGAATACAATATTTCGTTTCATTTCCATTATATACAATTTATCGGTGAAATAAAATTCGTTTACCCTTACACCTCACTTGAATTACAACATACAGAGATTCTAACGTTTGATGAATTAACTACGCAGTGTCAATAAATTAAATGTGAATTAAATAAAAGTGTCATTTTAATCTCTATAAATAGAAATGTGATATACTTTTATCCATGTGCTGTATACGCTTTTTATATTATTTCCATTCCTGTACTATTTCCTAAATACATACCAATAACGCTTTTTAAACAGATTTATCTCTCTTCACACTTACATTTTTGTTAGTATGTTTTATACATACATTTTTACTAAATAAAGGCATTGCTAAGAACATGTAATTCAAAATGGCTACGGCTTATTTCGATAAATGTTACAGCACTTAATATCATTCCATGAACTTCGACAGCCACATTTGTTATTACATAAATTTTCAGGGAATTATTATTGCATTCTACTGTAAAAGAATAAAATAAACCAGTATATTTTCTGCAGAGAAAATTATAGTTCCCGTATAAAGCGTAACGAAAGTTAATGAATTTTAAAAAAAAAACTTTTTAGCCATTTTCTAGTCCTTTACTTGTTTGAACATCAGCTACAAAGGAACAGCATACCACGATGCGCTTCGAATACCTGATAAAATGTGTACTTGAATTCTATTTCTTTCGAAGTTGTAATTGAAAGATATTGAAATAAATCGCAAAAAATATTTCAAAAACTCACAAAATTATTGTTTTAATCACTTTTGACCAAAGTCACTAATAAAATGCATAAGGAAGAGTTACTAAAGGAGTTGTTCTTTGCGATCTAATCGAATTATACCTGAATGGCGAATAATCGAATACAGAACTAGAATATTGTAAACAATGAAATGTTACGTATTTCTCGTTTAAAGGGAATTTTGTACAGGCACGTTTTAGAAGATTTTGACCCGGTTTTATTGCTATGACAGCTATTTTACAAATACTTCAGACTGTTCCAGAACATTGTTTACAGTCTGAAATTCTCTAGTCATTTAGCACGTTTAGTTCTTAAATATATAACATAATTTTGAAGGTAGAATTTTTAGAATATAATCAAAATATATCCGGATTATTTTGTAGCTCATTATCACGATTGTTTTCAATTCTAGTTTATTTAAAATGCAGGATAACTGCAATTATGCGATTTATAATTATTTAAATGAATATAACTGGCATTAAAATATGCCACGATGGTACGATATATTTATCGTTCCCAATCATCCTGCTGTTTTTGTTGTTGTTTTTGTTTTTTGTTTTTGTTTTTTTTGCCATTTTCGAGAATACCGTGATTTTAAATTAATTTTATGCACGCAAGGAGTTTGGCAAGAACGTGCCTGGAGTTTCATTTATTAAAACAATAGTATTTTTGAAGTTAAAAAATATTCACTTCTATTTTGATATGCATTAAGGATTTATAAATACCGATGTATATTTGTTGTAAGTATATAAACACAACTGCGTACTAATCCGTTAGAGTTACTGAATAAACAAAGTGTGCTTTGGCCTGTGTATTAGACGCATTAACCTATTTATGCGCTGAATACCAAACGGGTCGCTACAATTGTAACAATTTGTCGCCCCCGTGCCGAGAAAGTTAAGAAACAAGGATGCCGGCAAAGAAAGAAGAGTAAGGGAATATTTTTCTGGCATGCGCAAAAACTTTTCTTGTAAACTTCGTAAGAGAGCAACTAGGTCTTGCTCCCTTCTTCCTGCTTTTAAAGGTTTTCTTCCCCACTGGTTTTCTCACAACCCCACTTACTCCCCCCTTCATCGTTATCTGTGACGTCGTCTTGCCGCGACTTTCAAAATAAAAGTAAGCAAAACTTTGGAGAAGAGCGCCGTGTGACAGAAAGTAGCGGTAAGTTTAGCGAAACCAACTTTACATAGAGGGCAGCGGAGCGTGCAGTTAGTCGAGCACAACAGATGGAAATGCCGGCAATTCAGACGTCCCTTCCCGCAAACATTTTGAGGTTGTTAGTATTGCACTTAATATTTTCTTGTGATTCAAAAATACCTAGTTATTTCTGAGGCAATGCTAATCTTTGTTTATATTACAACATAGCTCCTTCTTAACATGTCTATTATTGTTTATTGAACAGCGCTTCATTGTTTCTTGCAGAATTCAATTTCGCAACATTTCTGCTGCATTTAAAAAGTAATTGGTTTCTCTATGGATACCTGAGGTAATGTATTTTTAATCAATTGTTCGCATGTATAAAAAAAATATTTTTGCACTTTCACGTGGGAATAATTTGCAGCTCGCTTACTTTTGAACACTTACACTCATAACTCCTCAGAACTTGCTAAGTACATGATCTGTAAAACAAAGTCTTACCTCTACCACTTCTGCCGACGAACCTGAGGTCGTTGAACTTCGCAACCTGGTTCTTCATGACGGCAGTACAGTTACGAAGTTCAGCGCAGTAATTCTCGTCATTGCCCGCTCGTACGGTAACCAGAGTTCCATCTAGCACATCTCCGAGGGCCACCACCTTGAAGGCTACTGGTAAAGTCTTGTTGGAGCGCCAATGTGGAGGAAGGACGGTGCAAACAAAATGTGGGCTCCCAGTTCGAACCAGTTCTCCTGGATGTTCCGATAGGAAGTCCCCAAGTGTCCTTTCGGCTAGGATATCGGATGTCATCTTCGTATAGGTGTCATTGAGGACGCTTCCACTGCCAGCGCTGCTTCCTTCTGGGGAAGCTGCTGCCGCAGTGGTACCTCCAGTGTTCGCCGTTAGATGCATTGGGTCTACAATTAGCGACGAAGAGGAGGAATTCACCGACGACGACGATGAAGCAGCTGCTGCGGCAGGTCGCCGAAAGTCACCTACTGCCCCGCCAGCAACACCGCACGGGGGTAAGACGGCACCTGCCTTGCTGCAATCACCGACCGCCGATGAGGAAATAGCCTTGTTTCCCCAAATCGTGGTGTCGGCTATTAATTACTCCTTGTATATGAGAACTCGCCTCCCCTGGTTTCCCCTAAGTCCTTTGGCAGCTCTACCTTCTAGAGCCCCAGTTTACCCATGCTCCTCAGAATATGCTACATACTCTGGTTCTCCATCACCAGCGGTCACATAGACCGCATATGTAACTTTAACACCAACATCTTGATTTAAGGAAATTGTACCACTATGAAGCACTTCGCACACGTGATACCACAAAGATGGCAATGACAGCACGGTCACAGTTTCCAAAAGGTCAGCTGAGAGATCACCATGTCAAATATTCAAGAATTTGCTAATATAATTTGTTTTATTACTAATGTCTATGCTTTTAAATGCGTGTGTATTTACGTGCGTGTACCTGCGCGCGTGTCGACAATTAGGCCCTAAGGCAGTAAAGGTGGCGTCCATTCTGTTCTATAGGAGAGGTGTATTTGGCGGTATTATGACGATTTTGGTGGTCATTGTCATGATGTCGCACCACGTGTTCAAGAAACCAACACGCATACAGTTGCAGTGGAGGACTCGCAAAGCTTACAGTTTGCTCACCTCTTTTTCCTCTTTACCACCTCTCCAGTGTACGCACGCACTCAACGTACACACACACACACTAGGATACACTCACACACACACGCACACCCTCACCGGTTTTATGAATGAAAAAAAAAACTCTTTGCTGGGCGATCGCGCGGCGTACATACGGAGGGTGACGAGAGGTAGAGCGAGATAGAGAGAGGCGGAGAGGAAGGGTGAGTGGGTAGGTGGGAAAAAAAATGAATGAATCCGCGGGAGTTTTGAAAATAAAAAAGGACGTGACACACAGCAACGATGCTAGCGCGGCGTGACGACACTTCCTGCAGTTGTTGCTGTACAAGAGGAGCTCTCAGCGTCTTGAATCTGCTTTAATGATAATGGTGAAGATGCTAAGGGCGTAGTCTTTTCTCCGATAATCGGCGGCTTCTTCGAGTAAAGGATGCTCGATTCGCTGGCACTCTCGATGTCGTCTTTTGTTACGGGAAACTCGATGGAAGCAGATCCTCTTGACGGAATACCGAGAACAAATTAACAAGTACTCCGCACCCGATCACTTAGCGCGCCGACGAACCACTGAATGTGGAGTTGGGGCCGGAACGGCCGCCCGCCCGCCCGCTCTTGTGGAAGGTACCCACCCTCTCCCCCGTGCGGTGGTAGCGCGCGTGTGTATGTATGTATGTGTGTGTATGTGTGGGTGGGTGTTGAAGTGGGAGCACTGTTCCTTATCCGTGGTGGCGGCGGCGGCGGCGGCCAGTTGGGGGTGGGGGCACTCTTCCACAGTTGGACTTAGGTACGCAGAGACGGCCAGTCGTTCGCTAGGACCTTGTTCTCCGACCGTATGTTAAACACGCAGTTAGTTCTCCCTACTCTTCTTTCCCCCACCTCCTTCACATGTTCTTCTTTACCGAAAAAAAAATCGTGCCGAGAAAAAAAAAAAAAGCGCAGAACCAGCGCCGCGCTACACCACGCCACGACGCCCCTTTTCTTCTGTCCTTTTCTTTCGCGGCCCAAATAAAAACGCGCGTGTTTGTACCGCCAAGACGGCGAATACCACGAATGGATTAAATCCCAATTGTTTTACCCTGTTGATGTTAGAACTGGTGCTTGGCCGCCGTTACTGGGCCGCAGTTAGAGCCTTAGTGTAGGTGACAGCACAACAACGCAACATAACATTTGCGAGAGAAAGAGAGAGAATCAAGACCATATCCAGTACCGTGCTGACACACGCTCGAACACATGCTCGCACGCGCGCGCACACACACACACATACATACATATTTACATGCATACATATCCCTCGACACACGCACTAGTTTGGCTAGGTACAGTAGTATAGATAGTGGTGGGGGGCACTAGTATATTGTACATGCGAGCGGGTAAAGGGGAGTTCCTGTCCCACCACGCCGAGCCAACCGACCTGGGGGCTAGACTTTCATGGGCTTGCGTTAACGGGGCGGAGGGACGGTTTGCGCTCTCTCTCCCTCCATTACCACCGCCGCTCATCCCCGGTAATTCCGGAGAGAAGGGGGAAGACGAGCGGCGGCGGGAAGCGAAAGAGGGGGTGGTAAACGACGCAGGCTCCAAACTAACGTGGACACGCGTTCGGCCTAAGTTGGAACGAGATGGAGATATCCGACGCCGACAGGGGGAAGGTACAAAGAGGGGCGAAGGGAAGGGATAAGGGGAAAGTTCTACTCATAGTCGGTGACTGGATACGAGGAGAACTAGTGCGGTATAGTACATACAAGCCTCTGTAGCTCCAAGTGTGTTTGCATGTGTGAGCACGCGTGCATTAGTGTGTCTCTTCTCTATCCTCCCCCACCCCGAACAAACCCGAATTTGACCGACTGAGTGTGTTGCCGTTGTCGCCGGCATCGGACTCGACTCCTCGACTGGATGGGATTGCCTTGCCACATGCGTTACTTGCCGGCGTGAGATGAAAAGCAAAGTAACGTTGTTCTCCTTTTTCTTCTTTCGCTCCCTTCTTGTCTGCTGCCCTGACAAATGCACAGTCCGCAGTGCTCCTCGTTCTGGCAACTCTCGGATAATCCTACGTCTCTTGGCATTTAGGTTCTTTCTCCACATACATTTCAGATGCTGTACATTTGCTGTCACTATGACTTTCTTAAATTTTGTATAGGAGTTATGTATACAGGAGATTTCAGAAACTTCCTGATACACATGGCTCTCCTGTCGTGTTGACTTAAACTTTAAAGACACTTGGTACAGACAAGTAGCAATTTCCATGCTGAACCTCAGTGAAATACATATGAAAGTTTCTTAAAAACTATACAAGTCATCATAATGAAAATTTTACCACTTGAAAAAAAATTCTAATTCAGAAACCATAGTAAAAGCATAACGGTGCTTAAGTTAATAATCGCTAAGTTATTGATATTTCAATAAACAAGACAATTTGCAACATGTTTCACATATTTTCTTCTTTGGGTACTTTTCTAAAAATGTATAATAGATAAAGTTATGGGTTTTTGTGCATACGCAACATGCATAACTCTAAAGAGCCGGTTTATGTCACGTGTGTATAACATTCCTAAAATAGTATAAATACCTAAAGAAATGTGTATATAATTACCCATATATTTTTGAAATCGCTATTTCTTGGATAAAATGTCTTAATATTTCACCAGCTATGTTAAATAGCGTTTCTAAAATTACTACAAAGCCTTAAGGGTGTCACTTTGTTTAAGAGAAAAATGAACTTAAAAAAGAAAATGTTTGAAAAAGTTTGCAAATTTTCTTGTTTATTTAAATATCAACAAATTAGCCATTTTTAGCCTAAATTATGACTTGACTATGGTTTCTGAATTAAAAGGAGCTGTTTTATATATGGTAAAATTTCCATTATGATAGTTTGTAGAGTTTTCAGGAAACCTTAATATTTATTTCATCGAGGTTCAGCATGAAAATTGCTACTCTGTCTTTACCAAGTGTCTCTGGAAATATCCCCAAAATTGACAAAATAAATATGTGTGTGAGCGTCGCTAAACGCCACATACATTCTGCTTACTTCTATATATCGTTTATAGTTGTACACAAGTTTAAATCATTTCATGACTTGCATGATTCACATGTGTTCTGTAAACTTCGGTTCTTATAAAATTGTTGCAAAACACGATATATTTTGCCTATGTAAAGTTAAAAACAATGCAAGGAAGTCAGAATCTCCAAATTGGAAGTTAGCTGAAGAGGAACATAAAATGACTAATGATCTATACTTGCACAAAATGATTTTTAAACATCATAAAGTCGTGAACGGATTTATTTTAGCGTTAACATTCTTTGACTCTTATTTTCTCGGGTTTTCATTTGTCTGCAAATTATCGTTTAAAGCTTGTTCCACAGAATATACAAATGAATACAATTTCGTGTACGTCTTCATACAAAACAGGATAAACAAATGTACGCAGTTGGGTTAGCATGATTAGTTGTGATGTTATTAAGCAATGGTACCCATAATAATGTGTACATTTTTAAGCAAAAACTTTAAGGCTTCATATCTATAATTTGTTATCTTCCAAACTAAGAGAATAAATAAAATGCATCTGAACAGTTTACTAAAATACTGTTTCAAACTTAAGAAGTAATTTTGTTTTTCAAAAACTAATTTTATTAATATATTAATCTTTAATACACCAATATTTAATATATTAAGAATTTAAGTTAAATTAATATCCTTCAAATTTATAAATAGTTCGAGGAATAAAAATTAAGAAAATAAATAAAATGCATCTGAACAGTTTACTAAAATACTGTTTAAAACTTAAGAAGTAATTTTGTTTTTCAAAAACTAATTTTATTAATATATTAATCCTTAATATACCGATGTTTAATATATTAAGAATTTAAGTTAAATTAATATCCTTCAAATTTATAAATAGGTCGAGGAATAAAAATTAAAAGTACAGCTGATAAAACTGTTCATAAAACTTGAAATTGCAGAGATTTGTCGAAACGGCTAAATAAGAGATTAAAAAGTTAATATCTTCAATTCAAGAAATATGCATGGAATTTAATATACATGCTATATATTAATATAATTGGTGTACTAAAATTACAAATTAATCAATCTAGAGTTGTAGGTTTTAATCATTGTCACAGATGTGATCCTTAAAGGGATCACAGCACTAATGTTTCAATGACCCGTTTTATTTGTGCGCAATAGATTACTTTTACTATGTTATATTACGGCATGGTCCATTTAATGGTAATTTTTATTACTACATGTTAAGTTTAAGTGCTTTAAGTAATATGAATTCCTCACTATAAAACATGATACAGTATAGTTTCCATACTACTCTAAAATAATCATTACTATAATTTTACATATTTTAAAGTGTTAACAATTGATTCTCTTAGGAAATAAATGCGCTCTTTTACACATGTTAATGAATACCTCAGTAGATATTTACGCATTATCTGTTCCGTCTTAAACGCCATTGTGGCTCATTTCTTTTTTCAAAACTAACTTGACGAAATAAGCATATAAGTGAGGACACTACCCTATGTCTCTCTTCCTCCCCCCCTCTCTCTCTTAAAGTCTATTCTTTCATGTAAGTCTTTGCCAGTAAAAGCAAAAGAAAACAGTGTATTTTGCGACTTATTATTTATTATATTATCCATTACGTTCTTCATTAACTTGGATGAAAAAAAACATGCATGAAGGACATTTATTGGTGGGGACTCGGTGGTAAACCTAAGGGGGCATCCCAGGAGGGAGGACTGAAGTGAGAGAATACACCGGGCGGCTGGAACCAGGGAGATGGCACAGCCATGACAGGTTCCCTATAGATTCCAGATTGAAGCACCCTGACAGTCGGGCATGTAGATTGAGGCCTCTCGCCCCACATAGTGTCCAACGTCCCAGCCAGGAGCAGCAGCCTGGCAACCAGCCGAAATCGGTTGACGGAGATATTTATTCAAGTATATTTTTCCCTGCCACGCCGCACCGAGCACAATCGTCGACACTTCAAACCGTGAAAGGAGACAACGGGATGAAGGATGAATGAAATCACTATGGAAACGACATGGGTGAGCAGGAAATTCGAGGGTGAAAGAAATCTACCCAGCATTCGCCTGTTTGGGGGGGGGGGACAGGAATAAAGGTTATAAGGAAAAAAGGTCAATAAAGTATTTGGAAAGGATAAGGGAAAGGGGAGAGAAAGAAATTGATGCTGCGGTGTGTCTATTTATTAGGATAACTGTGGTGGCATGTGGCCCGGCACCGCCGAAGCAAACCGAGTGCTATGGGTGACTGCTATGTGGACGGATGTGCCGACTTTAGGTGTAGGTATGACGTCTTGACCGAAGCCCAGGCGCATACCTACTAATTAGGGTGTTGCCTACCATTATGGTGGCGTCTGGTGTTTGCTAATGGCTGCTGTTCTCGAATGCGTATAGAATTACTGGTGCAAAGTTTCTGAAGCATCTGCCTCTGGCTGTTGGCGATGAGCTCGGCGACGTTGTTTACTACCAGCTCCTGGTTGTCAAGGGCGGCAGAATAGCATTTGGTGATCTCGTTGTGGTTGTGGGCGAGTTTGTTGGTGAGCAGGTCCTCCTGTTGCGTCAGGCGTGTTGGCAGGTTGAGTAGCTCCGCATGGAGGTCCTGGATTGCCTCCACGATCCTGGTGTTGCCGTCGTAGGTTTCCTGGAGGAGGGTGTAAATAACGTTGAGTTCCAGGAGGAGCTCAGACGTGTCCTGCGGTGGCTGCTCGGAATGTTGAGGCTGTGCGTCTGTCTGCGTAGCCTGGGAGGGCAGCGCAGGTGTCGGCGTCGATGTCCGGGCTGGTTGAGGTGGTCGTTGATGCCTGCTCCTCTGGTACTGGGGGAACTGAACCTGGTGACCCGGGAAAACCCCCAAATATCCCATGGAGTAGCTAGGCCGGACACTGGAAGCGAACCTGGACCTCCCAAATGCGAGAACACATGCAAAGTGGCGTCACTCACACACATTACTAAATAAAGTAAAAGAAACTTCTTTGTTTATATAATACCTGTGATATCTTTTTCACTTACGCATAGATTGTATATGTTACAAATATCGTTTTTATAATCACTATGAATACAACATTATAGTGGTATTACACTGTGAAAAACAATAAAACCGAAAATGATATCAGTAAATAAATTTGAACCATTACTACCGTATTCCAATTTCGGTTACTACCTAAACAGCTCCTAAAAGGCCAAACCGCAGCTATCTTTGGCTACTAAATAATTTCAAAAACATAGCACTAATTTCCAAATGGAATGCTTCATTGGTGACCTGAAACCAGAGTATAAATTAAAATAACATACATAAACTATATAGAAATTACGTTTGTTAAATGTTAGTTCATTGAGTGGGAAATTTCTTCAAAAATGTTAAGTCTGGTTAAAATGGTACATCTGTGTTAAAATTTAAATTTTTCTAACTCAAAATCATTATCCACCTGTACGTTATTCACAGGGTTAAGGAAAATAAAGTAATACTAAGTATTAAAGCAAAATAATTTTCAATTGCAAGAATAATTTTTGCTTTAAATTTTACCTTAATACTTCTTTTTACCCTATTACTCCGGCCATAGTAGCAAACATACCGCCTGGGGGATGCAATTTGCTGGCCGTACCACCTCAACTGTGCATAAATGGACGTGTAGTCGGCAGTCTGGTTGAAACAAGGAAACAAAACAAAAAGCTTAATCCCGATGCGAAAAGGTACCTTAAGATCAGAGCTTTAAGCTAGGGCATATTAGTTCATAAATTATATTTCAGAAAGGCTATAATGTTCCACCATATATAATATATAATATAATATAATACATAACGTTTTAAATGTTTGGCTTCGATAGTACAAATCCAAAAGCGTTTTACCAATGAATTGTATTTCGACTTGCGCATCCCCATATATCGTTGCAGTATGTATATTAGTGAGGGTTCAACAAAAGGGGTGAGGCATCAAAATTTGAGATTCGATCGCCTCACTTGTACTCGGCCACATTAAACCTCGCGTCCACCAAATAAGGCGGAATGTACTCGCTTTGTCAGTTACTTACCTCTTACTTAGTTGTTTTGTGTGACTAATCTCTAACAAGCAACTGCAATACATATTCAAAGTAATTCAATCTATCTAACTTGTTGTAACAAATGTCTTTATTGACTAAAAGTTGTGTACAATTAAAGTCTTATATTCACTGCTGCAAATGCTTCACCCGATACTGCTAGCTAAAACTCCAGTCACTCAAGGCTCAGTGCAATTCACAACAAAACATAACAACTGGTTTGCCATTCTTCCTCTTTTTATGTATAGAAAATGACGTCACAGAACTTTCTGGAAACTTGCCGAAGATACTGAACTCTTCTAAGCGAATCTCGAAACTCGAGAAGAATCTCGCGTTCTGAAGGTTCCTGTTTCCGTCACATCGCTCTTCCTGTCATTTGTGCATCAAACTGCTATGACTCACATACCAAAGCGAACTTGAGTTCGGTCAAACACGGACGACGACGTCAGAATATGCAAAACTAACCAACCATACATTTGACTATAATTCAAGTGAAAATTAATTATTTTTGTATGGATTTAACATTTTATGCAAAAACAAAAACAATTAAATGATAAGTGTGTAACCAATTTAATTCAACCTTTCTCAGGCATAGGAAATAGAATTTTCACGGACAATTTATATTCTAAAAACCCTACTTTTTGTATGCCTTAGTTGTTTTACATTTTGTTTAGTTTAGCTATTAATAAACATTAGGTACTATTTATCTTCAAGTGATTTGCTTCAACTTTCCGCTTTCCGCTTCAGAACATTCTTTTATTATGAATACTTTTGGTTGTAAATGAAATATTTTACATCAGTTTTTTATCGCCCTCCGTGGTGTAATGGTTACCATGCTAACTTCGTATACCCAAGGTCGCCGAGTTTAAACCCGGCGGAGGACGATGTATTTTTTCCGGGTGTAAAAATCCTTAGCATGGCTTCCTTTGGAAGGGAAGTGAAGCCGTTGGTCCCGTGTCGTAGATTTACGGCATGTAAAAGGACCTCAAGCCTGATAGAGAGGCCTCTGAGCAAAAATAAGTGGTTTTTCACGCCCAATTTAGAATGTAAGGCTGAGAACCATAGCAGTTAAATAGTATGCATAAATAACTCGCCATTTACGTTTACATTTTTACATCAGTTTTACTATACTTCCCTGTTGAATGTTCCTAAATGTAAAAAATCTGATTTCTGAGAAAATGAGTAACCAGATTTCACCTTTTACAATCTACCAGTTGCTCATGGCTATTTTTACAACAATGTAAATTGAAAATATTTTTCCTGCAAATTAACTATAACGTAACAGATTAGCCCTTATTTTATGGGCTTATTTCAGTTGCAAATTTGAAAGAAACCACAAATCTCAAACATTAATATTACTAGAGTAATATTACAGTACATATTCGCAATATCCAATAAGCCCTCTATTCAGTGCTGTGTTATTGTTTGTTTATCTATCCATTTATGTAGTCACTTTTAACTACTATAGTCATATCGGGGGCTTTTAACTTGTGCATCAACTGTAATAAATGTAAATTATTGAAACTATTTTAATCATTTTATATCATTAAACACATGCAAATTGACTCAAGTTCCTACTTCCAGAATCAGTGCGAGATAGTGAAAAATTCGCTTAAAAAAAACTTCTCCGTACCAGCAGAAAACCGAACCCGGAACCTCCGGGTGAGAAGTCAGTTCGCTAACCACTTGTGCATGGAGGCAGTCTCAGCGCTGTTGTACGGCGCATTTCTTGTATTTCCTTAAGTCAAACACGATGTACCAGAAATACTGAACTTTGAACTTTACTGTTGAAGTAAAACTTAATTTAATTCAGGTTTTTCCTTCTTTTCTTTTTTATCTCTCTTTAATTTCACTTTTTTTTAAACTTAGTTTGGGACAAAGGGGTAGATAGTTAAGGCTAGCTGGTTTCCAGCCATCCATTTTACTGGTTTCGAGCGTAAACTTCTTATTTTTTAATGTTTATGCATTTTTATAATTTTATTTCAATACTTTTTTTTATTTAATAAGTTTAAATATGTATTTGTAAAACTATAATATTTGCATTTGGGGAAGGTTTAATAAAGTTAAAATCTGTAGATATACGTTTCGGTATAGATAACTAGGTGCCGGGATGGAGTATTGCAGATTTTATTTATTTATTTATGTATTTGTTGAAGTAAAATGAGATTTGAATGAATTTAAACATTCAAAACATGTTCACACATACAACCATGAAATCTGACAAGCATATACTCATGTATGTTAATGTACCTAAAAATTGTTTTCCTTTTGCAATTTTTTTTTTTATATCAATGATTTCAAAATGCTTCCTTTCATTTTTTTGCAAATACTTTAGAGTGAAAGAAAATAAAAGGTTTCTCAAACAATGTGTTAGCGTAGTGCTGGTGGCCACATGACACTTCCTGTACTACACTGTGTCTATGATCTTAAAAAAGGAAGCGAAGGGTGCCGCAATAATGTGACAGACTTCGGCCATATTGAGCTGGTGCACCGCAGAGTTATTATTTCTTTGGAATAGTGTTTAACACCTACTTTTACTATGACACTGCGGGCGATTACACTGATGACGCATGGAATGAAGATGGAGCCCCAATGGAACGCGATGGCGGGGGAAACCGGAGAACCCGGAAAAAACCTGCTACTGCGCCGATTTGTCCACCACAAATCCCACGTGCAGTTACCTGGGATGGAATCCGGGCAGCCGTCGCAGAGTTAGTAGTAAGGAAACAAAAGTATCAATATTTTAATTCATACAGTACTCTACGTCTAAATTAAATTCATTTTTAAAGTTAAGTATTAAGTTAGAATTTAAGTGTTTTACTATATGACAGCTGCAAAATTTTGTTTGGTGTTAAACACTAGCAGCATTACTATCGGTATTAAGTTTGGAATGAATCGCCTAATCTTGATTAAATCTTGTACTCCTCTCTTCCCTCCCTCTCTTCGCCTCTGTCTTTCTAATTTTTCTTTACCTCCCTAACTCTTCCGGAATCATTTTCAGATGTATTTTTCCGTAATCATTTAAAACGTGGGTAGATTTACTGAAAATTCTACAAACATTTTCTAAAAATTACAGAATTCCATTCTAGTGACTTGTAAATAACGTTTTGCCTTTCAAGTACTCCTAAAATTATTTCTAGTTTATGTCTTATTGTCCTTCCTTTTTGTCCCATCCCTGATCAATACGTTACTGCTTCTAAAATTGTAACTTAACCATGGCACCACATCTTTGCGTACCTCACATTAATGTTCTTAATTTTAAAATTATCAATTATGTTCTGACTTGCAGCATTCTCACCCAGATAAATTCCAAATTAACGTTCCAGAATTTTTCCACACCTCGTTGTAGGTGATTTCTTTTGAAAAACATATGATTTGCTACACTCACATAACTTTCTCTACAAATTATGCATGAAACTATTCTTAAAAAGATTCTTTTATCTAGTCATTCTAATCAAAATAAAAATTAACAGAAATGCTATTGTTACTTAGTTCCTTGTAAGTAGAAGGGAAATAGGGGAATACACTAAACTAAAGCAATAGACAAATCTTTAAAAACTGTTGCTATGCGATTGCAATTGAAATTTGGTTCTCTTTCCATGACCAAGATTATTAAAAAAGAGGAGAGAGAGAGAGAGAGAGAGAGAGAGAGAGAGAGAGGTGAGCGCCTTCCATTTGGGAAAAGTTAAAATATTTTAGAATTGAAACCAACTAATGAAAATATCGTCGGAATGGCTAGCTTTACAAAAAGAAAGAAGAGAAATGACAAATTTTCTGTTTTACGATATTTATTTTTGTGGTAGATTTTATCTATTTCTTGCAGTTTACCAGGTATGCAAAAGTCATTCTGAATGAAGAGGACTTCAGGGGCTATTCCCAAGAAATTAAGGATATAAATTTCATATGCCATGTAAGTTTCTTTAATATACGTAATTTTAATCCAAAGCATTAGTCACTATTTAGAAAATGTTTCGTGTGATGTGTAATTTTGGATGGAGAATTTTTCTGAAAATCTTAGTGACGTGTTCTAGGAAGATTCTTAACCTAATACCAAGTTTGACATATAACCGATTTTTCGCTTTTTAGTTATGGTGTTCACACAGACTTTGTTTAAGAATGATAATTTGGGGGTTTAGGAGCATTTAAAACGTGTATTTCCTGTAAAATCTCGGTAACCAATTTGTGGGTGGAATGTAATACATCCTCCGCCTATTATGTCCAGTGTACATAGTACTTGTTGGAGAAATTAAAAACCAATAACAATTTACGACAATTTCTTCACTATTTTTCTGCACTATGAACCAGGATGAACCAAATTCAACGCTGGAGACAAAAATATATATCTTCCCTTAGCTTCAACTAATACCGCACATAATACATCTATCGCATTGCAAGATTTTTATGGGTGCCTTGGAGGTTTTCATACACAGAATGGAAAAATAAAACCTTAAAAGTGTGTATGTACTTGTTCTTTGGGCTGCTTACAGGGTCCTCAACTTCGCTCAAGTTATTCTACAAGTGAGATTATTCCTTGTTTGTTCTCTGTGTCTCTCCCTCCTTCTATCTCTTTTTATGGCTTTCTGATTGTAACTTTTCTTCTCCTACGTGCAGCTAAAATGAGTTATTTAACGTCAACGCATGTAGCGCAATAAAAAAAGTTGGAATCCTTTGCTTTCTTAAAACCGCCTTTGTGCTCTACAATTTTTTTCCGAATAAGCGAATGTATAAAGCTGATTGCTTTAGGAACACTTGTCAAATTTTCATAGTTTGCTATGCATTTTCCGAGAAAAAAAATTACTATGCTTGTATTGCTATTTAGTATGTACACAAAATTTTATTGAAAAGGATTAGAACTTTGAATGTCAAAAATGTTTTCTTAAAATGTATGTGAATAGGTGTCTTATTAAAATTTTTTCACATCTCATAAGTCGAAAAAATTGGTTGTGAGTTTTGAAACTAGTGCTTTAAACTATAAAGAAAAAATTAACAAAAAACGTTTTAATATGTATGACGACCGATTCGTGAGCTTTTATAAACTTATAAGACGTTTTATTTCTTAAAATTGCTCATTATTGATATAAATAGGTATTTTGTCACATAGAATGCTACAGAGGATACGCTGTACATTTCGGGAAATGTTTGTTGACTTTGAACAAAAACTGAGATATTTTGAAACTGTGAAGTTGTTTTGGGAAAACGCTGTTTTGTAAAATATTGTCCTAGAAGGCAGTGTGTTTGTGATTTTTAAATGGCTACAGAGCCGAAAGCTACGGAGGACGACACATTTTCTATGGACGCCCAGAGTTTTGAACAACCCTTTACCACATTTACCTTCCTGAATTAAAGTCAAAAAGATTCAGTCTTGGTGTTGCTTGAATGCGCTATTAAATACAGTGCCTTCGTGCTGGGCCAAGACCACGGACCGCTAACATACTTCGCATATGGTTTACTACACTGCGGGATTTTTCATTCCGTAATTCCCGCGTTACTTACCCCATAAGTATTTTTAACACACATATGAATATATAATAAGTAATAACCTTGTTGTAAGTGTTTTTGAAAGTGGTGTACATTTGCCCAAAGACATTAACATTGTTCGATGAAATTACCATTCACACACATAAGTTGTTCTTGCGTATTGTTCAAATTTGTGACTACAGACACACAGTGGGGTTTCAATTTAAAAAATTTAGTAGCTGTATGAACAGAGGTTTGTGAAACACCCAATTGCTATGCAACACGACTCAGACGTCCTAGATGAGCGTGCAAATGCAACACCAATTTCGTCCAGCTTTTCCTGTTAGACCATGCTGTTTTCGCTTCTTTGGTTTGGTGTTTAGCGATCCCATTGTTCTAAATGTATCAATCGCACATCTCAAGGTGTCGAACTGGATAACCAGAAAATTTCTGTTGAAATTGTCTACATACCTCACACATGATTCAGTTTTCGTGATGTTTGGTACATAAAAATAGGCTGTCTAAGCGTGAATTTCTTGGCTGACATTTTCGTGGACTGATAAGACTGATAACATTCCTAAGGAAATCAAACACAACAGACGTTGGTATTGCCAAAACTCTTCACAGCACGTAGACAAAGCAACGGTTGAGACAGCTTACAGCTGATAAACGTACCCTTGACACGTCGTGCGCCGCTTCTGCACAGTGGCCGATACCTATGTAAGGCGGTTGTGACCTTGGCATAAAATGAAGCCCGAACGAGCTCTAATAAAAACTTGTTTCAAACTGTGGTGAATCCAATCTTAGAACCGGAGTCGATGTAAACAAACGACTTTATATTGCTTAGCGTTGAAATGGTGTTCGTGCCATTGTATGAATGCAGGAGAAATGTGAATACAACATACAGAACTAAGCGGAAGTTACATCCTCCTTTACTTTTGCTATTTACATTATTTACTACTAATACTAGTCAATTTTTTCCATTAAAATGTGGTACTACTTGAAACCCCACAGACACCCTCACATATTTAAGATGTTATATGTTATGGTGTGTTTTGTTTGCTCTCATATCGTAGATTAGTTAATTACGTCGTATATTTACATCAAGCTGGTGCTAGGGGTGGAGCAAATGTGGAGCCTACATCAGCCTTGACAAGTGTTAAAGGAGGGGAAGTGTGACGTCCAGCCATTTCACCTAGAGTTATCAACAATATAATGTACAGCAGTAGTGGAAATACTAAATTTCAAGGTAGCTGGCCCATATCAAAATATGTCATGCAGTTTTTCTTCTTCAAATGAAGTATACAAACCTCTTTAAGGGCGTATAGTATGACGCTTATATATTTTAATCGACACTAATTTATGAACACCAGGCTTAATTGGTGACGCAGAGAGGTGCAGTATTGATAAAAGGATATCATCATAAACTGCATGATGTGTCATTCTTAGTTCAATTTAGGAAGATGTTGTAATTGTGGAACCAAACATTACAACAATACAGCCTGCAAAATTACTCAGTTCGGGGTATGTATCGGCTGACAACATTTGGTAAAGTTGCAAGCCACCTTTTCCTATTGTTTTAAGAAAAATACTGTTCTGTAATGTAATTAGTAGTAATTTTAACTGCAAAGGGGCATGCATTATATTGAATGAACATGGGTTACAAAATAGTTCCATAGTTTTCCATATTCAAAATGTCTTGTCAATGAAACGTCGTTGACTGCCCTCTGTATGCTGTTATTCGTCATGTACACAGCTAAACAGGTACAATTGAGCAGTTACGGAAGGGGTGGAAATGTTTGCGCTCAGAAGAGAGCCATTTTATAAGGTGGCCTACACACTGCTTGTAAAACAATCAAGGTCTGATTTTAGAATTACCAGTTACCTACATTTCATTATACTCCAAGCCAAAAATAACAGAGAAGAAGTTAACAGTAACCTACTGTATCCGAAAAATAATCACGTGCTACTAAAGATCGTTTCCACCAAAAAACTAAAACAATATGTTTTATATCGGTATTAAGCATAAGACATCCTTGTGACCAAACAAACATAGAAATGATCCTTTAGATTAGAAGTTTATACTATTTTTCGTATAAATATTTATTCTGATTCAATTAATTGCTTTGCTTCTACTAAATCTGGCGATCTCGACAGTACCATGCCAATTGGTATTATGGCAAATGAATAAGCTCTAAGTATACCTCTTTTTCTAGAAAGAGGTCTCCCCGAAGTAGTGCTTCCAGTCAAGTTTAAAAGTGACACTAGGAGGGGATAATAGCTACTCAGGTACCAACAGTATAACAGTATGTTATTATGTGTGGACGTTTTTCGTTGAAACTCTGAAGAGTCAACAGCTTCAGATTAATTTCGATCCTCGACACCAAAATCTCATAACTCAAAATAACAAGTTACCTAAACTAATTCTAAAAGCGATAATATCACCAAATAATAAGAACCAGCCGCAAACAGGCAATGTTCTGTTGCAATCTGGTCTATGTGTTTGTTTGCAAGAATCGTAAAAAGGGTTGTCTTCGTCTTCTTTCAGACTTTAGGACCCAAGCTCGTATCGGCCTCAAGACGGAATACACATTCAAATTTTCGAGGAATTCAATTTTTAAATAACTAGACACCAACACACCATAGCGAGATAACTCCGCAGTAACATACAAGGCTCACATTCGGTCCAGCGCCAACTCCTAAACTAAGTGGTTTTATCTAGTTGGAAGGCGAAATCTGGAGTGATGTCCCATCTTCACGATTTTCATTCCATCATTTCCCTTAATTCGTCTTTCTTCTCAATTTCCAAACCTGATATTAAGTTTCATGGCATGAGGCGATGCCGGACTGATGGTTCGGATGCTTTTTCCAAAGAATGAGTAATGAATGGGGGCTTTGGGTTGGATGAGTCGTTCATCGCACTCTGTGGGCAGCTCCAAAGTGGGATCAATTTTTAGGAACTTCCGCGCATCTCTGTGCTCTACCTGTCTGCGGTTCCTTTGCTTCATCCCTTCCTGCTGGAGTTGCATGGTAAGCTCAATACTTCCCAAGTAGGTCACAGTGCATTTGTGTCCCTCTCCGTTATATAGCCTATGTCAACTTGCTGAAGTCTAAGAGTACCGGGTTTAAAAACGAGTAAAATCCCTCTTGACAGCTGAAGGCAATTTGCATAACGAGTTTTTCCCGCCCGCCACATACCTTTATCAGGTCTACTTACTGGGCTGCGAATTCATGAGGCCCATACAGTGGTAAAGGCATCCGTACCCTGGAATAGGCTGACTTAGGTCTCATACTCTATAACTTCAAAAAAACGCACATCCACCATAACGTATATTTGGTAAAATAACAAACGATAGCAATTCCATTTCGTAAAATAACAAACGATAGCAATTCCATTTCAGAAGATTTAGCACATAAGTGGCAATAATCTAGTGAAAGGATTTTAAACATTGATTAAAATTGGTTTTGTTACGAATTTTTTAAAATTATGAATATTACGTTTCACAAAATTATTTTGGAGTTTCGACAGATGTCAATCCTAACGCTAAAAGTGAGTTAAAGCAAGTAGAGTTACTGAATAAGTTTCAGTCCATTGTGTGAGGGGTTACAATTATTTCAAAATTTACACGTATGTATTCATTAAAAAGGCCAAACTCAGAATTTCATAATATGTCTGAATAAAATACTGCTTGATATTCGCAGAGTAATCTGAAGTTTCTTTAGCTAAGAAATATTTCTTGATTTTAGCTCAAGGGATGCTAGGGTATTATATCAGGCACTGTTGGTCACTAGCAAGCAGTCGCATAAAAATAACATTCACAGATTCTATATTTTTGCTTTCTCAAAAAATGTATTAATAGATATGTCATGAAACCTTTAATCCAATATTCTTAAAAATGGGAAAGCGGATATATTTGGATGTCTCTAATACCTCAACTGCAATATGGGGAGACTATAGGCAAAAATGACTAACAATGACATTACTAAAGCGGTTTCACTTTAAGTTAAAAGGCGTTGTAAACAAAATTATCTGACTAGGGAGCGCCTCAATAGTGTCTCTTCCTCTACAGATAACGCTTCGTTGCAGAACGAAATATTTGTAGTTATTTATGGTGTATGGATACCTTAAAAATAAATTTATGAAACAAAATGTATTGGAAGAGATTCACATATACTTTGGCCAGTCTTTTGAGTCAGTGAAAGGGGGAATATCAGCAGCCGCACCAAAGTTTAACTAAATGAACTGTTATAAAAGAGGGTTTATGTGGTTATGTGCAAGCGCTGTAGTTTGTGTCCAGATCAACTATCAGTGTACTCTTGTCATGTGATGCCTGTGTTGAGAGTGACGGCTGAGATTCCTCCTACACTATGTACTGGGTCTTCAGATTTATTCAGCCATTAAAGACATGGCGTCATTAGGTTTCAACGCATGGTGTCATTATTTCAGCGAGCCCCTTGTCTCAAAGGGGAGATGCGGAATTGAACAGTTGGACTGCATGCATTGCCGACTTCTTAAACAGGTCGCTGAACTGGGCGTGCAGAACTATTTTGCAGTAGGACATTTTGTGCCTTCTTTTCCTGAGTGATTGAAGTGACCACCAATCACAGAATTTGCATGGAAGAATAAATACTACGATGGCGAGTTTACGAGACGTAAGCGAATGTCCCAAATGCAAATATTGGAAGAGTACTACAGAAGTCCTATTTCACTAATGTGGCCTCAAGACTGTTGACATCCAACACTTCATTGTTCTCTAGTCCTCTGCAAGAGGTAATGCGTGATAAACTCGCTACCTAGTAATGACATCATACCTGGTCAAACGACTGGTGGCAAAGACCAAATAAATCTGAAGACCCTAGAGAAACAATCAGAAAAGTGGAGAGAAGACAATAATAATTGTGTTTGAAGTTTTTAAGAAATTCTCTGAAAGTACCCACCTTAAAAAGTGAATGTAGTTAGTTGTTTAATAATGACTGACTTAATTAATATGGTGTAGAATTGTGCTCTGATTGTTTGCGTTGTTACTGCTCACCATTTTCTTAAATCGTGACTCATAAACGCTTAAATAAAAAGTGGTAGAATGATGTTTGTCATTAAAGGAAAACAGTTAGCTAATATCAGTTTAATTCAGCTTCTTGAAGTACACGTAGAATAGTAGATACGGCTACGGTGCTATTCAGATACTTTGTCTTCTCATTTTTATTATTTATTATTTGTAGTTATTGTTTATTATTAATATTTATTATTATAATTTGTATTAATATGCGTTATTATCTATTATTAAAAAAGTAATGTTTATTATTTATTAATATTTATTATGATGTTTTATTTATTAACATTCTATATTATTTATTATTATGTATTATTATTTATTATTATTTATTTATCATTATTTACTATTTATTTATGATTTATTATTATTTATTGATCATTATTTATTAATATTTATTAATTGTTTGTATTATCCTTATTATTAATATTATTATTATTATTATTTATTAGAAGTTTAGAATATGAGACAAAATATAAGAATATAGATTACCAAATATTTTAAGGCTAATGACCCCTAAGCTGCTGAATTTGCAGTATTCGCATGCTGTCTGGAGCAATTTCCTCTTTGGTACTTAGTTCCTGCTATCTCTCCACGTGGTGTTGTCATGTTTTCGGCGGAATGATACATACAAGTTTGTTTGCTTTTACTTTGAGCTTAGAATGAAGCAGGTGCCGTATTATTGATTTCAATTTACTTTTCAACTGTACGTATGTTTTATAACAATTTAGGCAAATATATTTTAAATATATTTTTAAAATGGTAGAAAAGCATAACCTACTCATTTCGGTGTCAAGACAAAGGTTAGTCAATTTTCTCACACCTTTCCACCTGAATTTATTTCCGATTGAACCTGATTCTAAACTTAATGATATATGGTGGTTGCTTGTGCCCTAGAGCTTGCCCTAATCTGGAATTTGTGGCTCCAGCATCAGCATCACTAACTAGGATTTAAAGTGCTTTCTGCGGTGTTACCAATTCTGCGACAAAAGATAAGGGTGAACCCACATAGGTACCAAACATGCGATTGGCAAGCTGATTGTGTTAGCACTGTAGAAGAACATACTTTAGGTCATTTTAATGTCAAATTTCAGTAAGTGTATATCATAAATATAGAGAATTATCGAAAATTAACCGTTGCAAGTCAAATTGTTCATCCACTTCCGACAAGGAATCATCTAACGTCCTAAGGTATCATGCTTGACTCATTCTGTACTATATGCTGACATTTATTGTATGTCTGTCTATATGCTGTGTATCGAGGTATTATACATACTCTGCCTTAATCTCGAATGTGTAGCTCAGGCACCAACAGCACTGCCAGGATTTAGAAGTATTATTGGTTTGTTACCAAGTCTACAATAAAGGATGGGGTGAACCCTCACAACAAAATGGTGATTGGCGTGTGTGAATGTGTTAGTACTGTAGCAGACCATATTTTTGTCTATTCCAATATAAAATTGAAATAGGTATATATCTTAAAGATAGAGAATTATCGAAAGTTAACGGTTGCATATCAATTTTTTCATCAATTTCCAACAACGTTTGCTCTAGTGTGCTCTAGTAGGTATCATGCTTGATTCATGCTGTAGCTTATGCTGATATTTATTTTATCTGTTTGGTGTGTATCGAGGTACCACAATATGATGCCACCCATAATACACCCTTAAATATCTTTGTCTCTTGAACATCACTGTTGTTTTGGTCATTAATAACACGCGTTAATTCACAAAAAAAGTATAACTAAGACACATTTATCGCCCCATCAGCCATTTTTTGCGAAAATTTTATATTTTGACCCATTGAAACTTATTAAGCACAAAAATACAAATGCAACGGTCCATATTTTAACTCGGGACTCTAGAAGAAATATAAGAAATGACGCGATATGGGAGCATTGTGCTCAGAATGCTGGTTGAAGGAAATACTGGTCTACAAAGGTACTACTATGTTAATTGTAGTAACTTCTGTGAGCACAAGCCATGTAGTTTTTTTCTTGCTTTGAACAGATTTTTCTCTGAATAATATTTTCTACCATAAATTACATGACACTTTAAAATTGTTGAATGTGGTTAAATTAAACGTTCGGATGAAAAAACAATCTCTAAACGTTGTTGTGCGTCTACTTTGATACTAATAATATAATAGGTTATTTTTTAAAAAAAAAAATTGCCATTAATGTTGTTCAAAATAAGAAATAAATAACAATGTACAAAAGTAGATTCAGTAAACTGAAAAGACAAACACCTACATCCTGTAAACAACCAAATTTGATATAGTATCTAGATAACTGGTAACGAATTTAGCAGCTTTAACGGGATAGGTGTTTTAATCTCCGTTAACTTTGATATTTGATTAAGTTTCTGCAGTTATGAATGTTTACTGTGTGTTAAATTTTAAGTAAATAATTTTTGGATTCTGTTCCTTTATGTTGTGCTTAGTAATCTTGTGGTTATTCCGTACTGTGAAATAATTCAGTAGCGCACTTTCAATATACGTTATGGACGCATATTAACGGTATTAACGCATATGCTGAACCATCATTCTCAGTCAACCCAGTGCTGCTGCACTGAATGAGTAAATCGATTACTCATCAAGAAAAATCAGCAGCAAATTTTCTGCCTTAACCGTGTTTTAATGTCATAGAGATAATTCGCAAAGCGGACAGACAGAATACATTATATGAGTCATGAATATTGCACAGAATTTCATCTGTCACTTCACATCAGCTGAACTGCAATATAACATCCTTGATTGATGTTAATATTCGCGGAAAAACGAAGCGAGAATGATACCCCTAGACGATAGACTCGAGTTAGGACTTCGCCGGAACAGAACAATTACACTAATCCCTAATCATGACGCGATAATGACAGTAACAATTCGCATGTAACAAAATATTTCACTTTCAACATAAACGCTGATTTCATTCTTCATTTAGAGGAAGATTATATCGGCATGCAAAGGCAAAGACCCGAAATGCGAATAAAATAGATATCGAGCTAGCAAATCAGGCATTACAAGTTATCAATGGGTAATTCAAACCCAACTTCAATATATATGATCAATGGCATGTGGTTAGGTGTTTCAAATGCTTACAAATCGGAACAAATTCGGTTGTTTTCTATAATAATATTAAATAAGAAGACGCTGGATAAAACGAACTCGCTTTGTTTGTCCTCGAATGTGTGTTTATGTAAGTGAACGTTTACATGGGAGGGGGAGAGAGCGAAAAAGATAAATCCCAAACTAGTGCCTCATTTAAGGGAAGATTCCTTATTCCCCAGATATTATATCTGCTACTTGATTTTTTGTTCCACACTAACCGTGGCCGAGTGGTTAGACCACTCGCCTCTCACCTACACGGCCCGGGTTCGATCCCAAGTGACTACATGTGAGATTTGTGGTGGACAAGGCGGCGCACGGGCGGGTTTTCACCTGGTCCTCCAATCCCCTCTATCTTCATTCCATTATCACCAGTGTTATCGCCTGCGGTGCCACAAATAGTAAAATCGTGCGTTAAACACTACGAAAAATAACTAGCCATGTATAATCCAGAAATTTCATTGAACGATCTTTAACTACTGTTATTTTCAGTGTTTCATTCTATATTGGGCGTGAAGGACCCTTTAATTTTACTCAGAAGATCTTTATCAAGCCTGAGGCTACTTTTACGTGCCGTAAACCAACGACATGAGACCCAACAGTTTTACTTCCCTTCCGAATTAAAGCATGCTAGGGATTTTTACGCCCCAAAAAAGCCATCACCCTCCGCCGGGTTTGAACCCGCAACCATGGGAACCAGAGGTTAGCACGTTACCCCCATATTACCGCGGACGTCTTGTAGGATAGGATTTGGATAGGTAAAATCAAGGTGAAACATTCAATGCCGTGGCTGGCATTTGAACCACGATCTCCTGGCTTCCATCCAGTTGCTACCATGGCATTAAATTCCCCAACTAATGCATGTTTCCGTTAAAACACAAGCTGATCTCATTATTTTCAGACTATAGTCCCAATGGCCACTTACAGCGTCGTTAGTACTTTGTGTCTTGGGCTTCATAGTTTAATCAACTATGTGGTGAATTAGTCAATTTCCTGTAGCTCCTAAGTAAAGCATAGGGCATCGCTACGATGTGTCTTTGATCGGATTTAAATGTCTAGTTTGTGAGCTCACCGCTATACACCATGGTGACAACGATCGCCTCGCTGCTCACATAGGGCACTGTAGAACGAATTCACGACTTCCGGACGCGAAATGGCGGAATTTTGCGCAGAAACTTCCTTTTGTCAAGGCATGGGGTTCTTTTACGTGTAAATAAACATTATACGGGACTCCCAGCTTTACTTCCCTTCCAAAGGAAGCCATGCTAATGATTTTTGCTTCCGAAAAGAATCCATCACCTTCCTCTGCAATCTTGCGTTTTAGAAGTTAGAGTGGCAACCACTACACCACGGAGGGCCACCATGAGGTCACTTAGTGTTAATTAATTGTTTCTTCCACACTAGCCGTGTGTTAGACAGGAGTTGGATCGTTGGGATCAGACTGAAGAATTGAACTCCATAGCCGGGATTTTAAACTGTAAACTAAAATTCTTAGGAAATTGAAGTCGCCATTGGGATATGTAATCCCAAAATAATTTGGTATCTCCTTCTTGTTTACCGGAAACATACGAGTAGGTTGGACATTTAATATTATGTCGGTATATTGCCATGTAGCTCAGGGGTTAGAGCAAATGGACGGACACCAGGAGATCCGTGGTTCAAATCCCAGCTATGGCATTACATTTTCCAGTCTGATTCAACCTATATCTGCCAAAGTTATGAAAGTATTAAACAACTGTTTTGCACATCAGGCTGGGTTTTTTTACTTGAAGTGGAAGTTGAGACAGTAACTCTTCTATATCCACTTAAACCATCGAAATTATGTAACTAACAATACATGTAAAAATAAGATGTATTGCACAATGAACCGATAGGGATCATTATACTTAATTAAATAGATAGCATTTGTATATAGTAATGTAATATTAATCATAGTAAGGGGAATAAGTTTTGCTTTAACTATTATTTTATTTGTGAATATTTGTATTTTGTTAATATTTTACACGCTAAGACGACAAGGTTTGATACGTGGTTGTAACTGTAAATGCACAGGTTTCCGTTAGCAAAACCTTGAAGTATTGTTAGTTCAGCCTTCAAAAGGAAACATTCTAGAAAGGTTATTGCTCTGTCATTTTTTAACGTTGAGAGGCTTTAGGAAATAGAGGCATAAGTACTTTCAACCAATGGCAAGAAGGGACGCTATTCATACAGAAGGATGTTTAAGTTTAAAATTCACAACCGTTTTGGGCAGTTCTACGCCAGATTCCAAGGGCGACACTATGTCGGTCGCTGGAGCAAAATCGCGCCACATTGCTCACCGCGGTTAAAACCAAGAAGTTATGGTTTAGCGTTCCCCAGTTTATAATCATGTTTGCAGGTGTCACTTGGTTGTCAACGGTTAGGGCTTATACATGGTTTATACAGTGTAATATTATGCCGTGCAATTTTCTTCAATAATATCTTACGAACCAGTGATTATTGTTATTTTCTTACTACCTCTTATATTTCCTTCTGTACCACGCCCTGTACCGAGGAATTCATGTTCGCCGATGAAGAAGAAAAACCTGAGCTAACACCGGAGCAGCAAAGACATCAAAAGGTAGGGAAATGTCACTAGGTTCCACCCTAACCGGACCAACTGACCCACACAATAACGCCGACGCTACTTTGTCATTTCCCATTTAAGATTATATTCAGGACAAAGTCGCACCCAAATAACAGTTGCAAAGTATGCCTTCTAAGTCCAGTTTACATTTACATTTGGGTTTGTTCATCAAGGAAGGTAGATTTATTTCAGTCATACTATATTGTGATTACACTTTTGGCACCAATTATTGTTTTTAAAAATAAGGATGTTGTTAATAGCAAAGTAAATCAACAGCATTAAGAGGAATATATGTCTTAATTGCATCATTACTGCTAAAATGAATTAACAGAACGTTTCTATTCTGTTTTTGCTAAATGCATATTATGAAAGTTCATACTTTGCTTAGCTATGGAGTACTATAATGAGACAACAGTAGCGGAGCCAAGGATGTGTTTTTATTGCAAAAGAAAGCTATGCATATTATTGCCAATATATTAATACAGAAATTGTTTTATAGAACTTAGCTAAGAGTTTTTGGTTTAACGATAATTAGGAAGGGTTGAATTAAAATAAAATGCTTTGTATCCAAGTGATATACCATTGAAATAGCATAAGCTTATTTTTTCCTTAATTATTAAAAAAATTCGAATTTTCGAGAATAATGTAGATATAAATGAAAAAATATTTTCATTTTTATTTTACATAGAAAATGTGCATTTATTTCAACCCACAAATTAAAACTACCATGAAGCTAGACCGCACCGTGTCCGACTGGTGCGACCACTCGGCTCTCACCAAGGCGGCCCGAGATCGAACCCTAGGCAACCGCATGTGGGATGTATGGTGTATAAAGCTGCGCAGAGGTGGGTTTTCTACGAATTCTCCGGTTTCCCCCGCCATCGCATTCCACCGTTGTTCCATCCTCATTCCATGTATCAGCACTCCATCGGTGATATTGCCTGCGGTGCCATATGTAGCAAATGCGGGCGCTAAACACTGTCACATGACTTTCTCTAGTTGTTGCAAAAACAACTTTCCTTAAAACAGATTATTCTTTTATCTATAACATGCTAATCAACGTAAACATTAGCAGAAATGCTCTTATTACTTGCTTCCTTGGAGGTACGGGAATGCACTAGGCTAAATCGATGGCAAATATTTTAAAGCTGGTTCGGTTCGCTTTGTATGGCCAGCAGTAAAACAAGACAGATGAAACGAAATGTCACTTCCCGTTTCAGAAAAGTTGAAGTAGTTAAAATGGGGACAAATAACATGAAATACCTCAGAAACGGCCTGTTCTATATAAAAATACTTATATGACATACATTGTATGTTTTAACGAGATGTACATTTTTTGTGTAATAACTTTTAGTCCATCTCTAACGTTTTAACCGTTGTGCAAAATTCGACAAAACTTGTCCAGAATAAAGAGGTCTTCAGAGACTATTCCCAGAAAATTCAAAATATGCATTTTATTTTCTATGTAAATATCTATCTTTAATATACGGTATTTTAATCAAAATAGAGACATTTTTGAGAAAAAGCAGCATTTCAAAATATTTTTCCGTGTAGGTAAAGGGTAGTTTTTTGGGATATTTTCTTCAGTTGGAGAATTTTGTGTCATGCCGGCATGTTCCAATGGTAGCTCAGCGGTCACAGCAAATGGATGTGAACCAGGATATCCGTGATTCAAATCCCGACTATGGCATTGACTATTCCAGTATTCTATAATCTAAGGAAATTATAATTAAAACCCTTTTTAAGATTTAAAATAGCATTTTCATGTTTAATTATAGATAATAGGTCTGTTAATACTTAAGTCTGTTTGGTCTGACTGAGCTTATTACAAATTGCATTGGATAATAAAAATCTATTCATCTATTCACTTCATGTAATTACAAACGAATAATATACACAACACTAATGCTTATAAATTCAGAAAACAGCTGAAGTATCTCAATGTACCCAAAATAAAATTATTCAAAACATCATCCTAAAATTTAAGATGATATATTTGTGAAATTTGACCAAAACTTAAAACATTATTTCAATTAAATGATATGAATTGTAAACTTTGAGAACATATATAGTTTTCTTACTTGGCGCAGTTTGGTTACCAATTAATTGAAGCTATAAATTGATAGATGCATGCTTATTAGTAGACACTCCCAAATTTAATATTTATTTTCTCGCAAAACATTTTTGCAAGACTACTCCGTAGTAGAAATGTTTCACACGATACAATATTCTTACTAATGTTTTCAAAAATCGTATAATACCACTCAAAATTGCGCTAAAGAAACTGGCCATATACATTTATGAAATGCTCCAATTTTGATAAATTATTAGATTTTGAAAAAAAATCAAGTTTTTTGGACATTCTGAAAGTAATAAGTTTCCTACACTAATTAGGGGTAATATAAAAAAGAATATGACAAATGTCTTAATTGCAAACACATTTACTGAAAGGGACTTTTTAATGTGAATACTTTAAAAAATGCATCACGTGGTTCATTTTTATTAGAACAATAAAATTTAGACAGTAAAATTAGGTATTATTTAAATGGCCATGCAAGCTAGAAATTTAATACATGGCGAGCCGCGCTATGGCTGAGTGGTTACACAACTCGCCTCTCGCTAAGGTCGATCCCAGACGACCGCATATGGAATTTGTGGGGGACAAAGCGGCGCAGAGGCCCGTTTTCTCCTGTTTCCCCCGCCATCGATTTCCACTGGTGCTTCATCTTTATTGCATGTATCATCAGTGCCATCGCCTGCTGTGCTATTTGTATTAAAAGTGGGCATTAAGCACTATCAAAAATGATACATGGCAAAAATATCAGTATTTTTGTATAATAACTGGTGTATATTTCTATCAGATATCTTTGACAGATGAAGCCGTTCAGTCCAAAAAGTGGGGAATAAACTGGCATATATTTGCAAAGAAAGAAACACTATGGTTTTATCGAACAGACTCTTTCATGATTAACAGTAGTACCAATATTTTAGAGACAAACTTCTCCAACAGAATCTCTACCTCTACTACAATGTGTGTAGTGGTGCAGAATTGACAGTATTCACCGTGTAAAATGACAGATACTTGAACTACAAGTTTTATCCTGTAATAATAAAGATGAAATTACGAGGACATTTCTATTAACAATACTGCACAATATTCGAAAATATTTTTGCGAAAAATGTAATCATTTTAATCCCAGATTAATATGAAATATTTTGTCAGCTGATTTGAGTTTACCTTCAGCTACACACAAATTTCACTACCGTCTCACTTGGCCGGCATATGTTAAGATTTAATATGATTTTTAAATGCTTTAATATTAAAAAAGAAAGAAAAATACTAAAAAAAATCTGTTTCACTAACTAATGTTAACTTTAAAAATGGTTTAAACTACATGTCAAGTTAATATCAGGTTTCCTGTTTATTAAATCTTGAAGGTCACTTGGTAAAGACAGAGTAGCAAGTTTCATGCTGAACCTCAATGAAATATACAATAACGTTTCTTGAAAACTATTCAAGCTATCATAACGAAAATTTTGCCAATTATAAAACGTCTTCTATTTGTGAAACCATAGTCAAATCATAAATTAGGTTAATAATGGCTAACTTGCTTCAACTCTTATTTCAATTGCTAACTTGTTGATATTTCAATAAACAACAATGTTTGTAAAATACTTCATGTATTTTCTTCTTTAGGTGTGCATTTCCCCCCAAACAATTAAAGTGAGACACTGAAAATCTTATAGCCAGTTTATAAACATGTCCTTTGACATAGTTGGTGAAAGATTGGGAAATTTTAACCAAAAATAGAAATTTAAAAAAATATATAATTGTGTACACTTTATTTTTAACTCTTTAGATATTTATATATTTTTTTAGAAATCATACACAGGTAACATAAATCAGATGTTAAGAGTAATACATGTTGCATATGCACAAAAAATCACAGCTCTATCTATTATGCTGTTTTAGGAAAGTGTATCTAAAGAAGGAAATATTTTAAATATTTTACAAATTTTCTGTTTATTGAAACATCAACAAGTTAGCAACTATTACATAAGCTATGATTTGACTATGGTTTATGAATCAGAATAGGGTTTTTTGTAAGTGGCAAAATTTTCATTATGAGAGCTTGAATAGTTTTCAAGAAAACTTAATATATATTCCATTGAGGTTCAGTATGGAAATTACTGCTCTGTCTCTACCAAGTGCCTTTAATTAATGCTAAAGATATAAAATTGTGTCATAAATCAAGCGGCAGATGTTGAAATTGAATTTATAAATTCTAACCGTTGTTAAATAATCAACATTTACAAATGTCATACCGAGGGAGGTTGCATCACGGTAATACATACATTTGGTAAGTCCCGGTGACTGCCCTTTCTGACCGATGAGTTTTTCCGGGGGTTTTCCCGAGTCGCCAGGCGAATGCTGGAGTGATTTCTTTCAACCCACGAGTTTCCAGCACATCCTTATGCTCCATTAATAATTTCATTCATCCTTCATCTCATTTGGTCCCTTTCGGTGTTGGAAACGTTGGCGAAGGTGTTTAGGTGCAGCGTGGCATGAAAAAAAGAATGCTCTTCTTGGAACTATCTCCGTCACTGGACCTTCGGATCGTTGCCGGCGTATATGGCCCACCTCCTTGGAACTTCTACTGTCGGCGAGAAATTGCCTTGTGATTGACACTTGTGGGACGTGTCGTTAGCTGACAGGGCTCGTCAGATTTCTGACCAATCATAGTTCAAAAATGCATTGCCATCAAAGACATGATGTCATCGACCTCACTACACCTACAGGCTCAGTGGAAATTTACGCGCGTATTTTCATGCATGTACTTGTCTGATTGTTTGATTTAATTCTGTGAAGATTACGGTGTTGTTACACACAGTGGTTCCGTAAGGATTTACGTTTACAATAATCGTTGCTACCTTTTATATCTCGCGGACATTACTGTTGTTCTCATCCTAGAACTACCACGAATGGCACTGTGATTTTAAATGTGTTACAGACATGTTAAACGGATTTAGGTTACGTTGGCAGAAATAATAAAACTTTTACGTTTAGTGAAGTACAGGAACAGCATCTAATGTGGAAAGGAATATATGAGCTAACTAGTGAGGAGTGGATAAGAGTAGTTCAATATACGAGAGGTGTGGCGGAAAATGCATGGAAAGAAGAAAGCATTTTAGAGGAGGTAGTGGAACGTGTGATAACAGCAACGATTAAAGTGAAAGTGAATGTGACGAAACTATGAGTGAAGAGGAGCTTGTGTTTTGAATATCCTACACTTGCGTTAGCATCGTACTTACACAAGAGATATTGACAATATGTTCATTTTGTTCCGAGGTAAGCCACATTGTAAAAGGCATAATTATTAAGTGATTGCAAAGAATGTACCTAAATTAGAAAGATGAGCTCTGCATTAGAGGCTCAGAAACCTAGCAATCACCTGCTTACTTACGCCAAATCGCAAAGTCTCGCGGAACTTAAGTTTCGCCGGTTACACATAACCTCCAAATTATAAATTAGCAAATTATGCAGATTGGATCGAATACTTATATCTACTTGTTCTTATTACTTAAATGTGTTAATGTTAATAACGTGTTTCATAATGTTTAAAATACCTTTATAGTTGCCAATCCTGAAAGTTCTTTGAGTCTTCTCAATTCAACATCAATCAGGCTCCACCAGAAAAATACTCAAGTCTAAGTCAATGTTCACTCATTTCCCAGTTGTCATTCTATTTTTTATTTGTTTATTTTGTTTCAAAATGTGATATTGCCATTTAAGTGAATTAAAGTATGAGTGTCCCACAAGTAAGGTACTTAAAAGAGGTTGAAAATGGCTAGAGTGGCAATAAAGTGAATGTTTATCCTGATTTTTGTCTTCGTCAACATCCACACCTGGTATAAAGACCTTCATTTCTCCGAAAGAGCAGACAAGTCTCACCTCCTCTCTCTCTCTCTCTCTCTCTCTCTCTCTCTCTCTCTCTCTCTCCCTCGCCCTCAGCACTCCAATGCTCCTAAAATCACAGACTACCGCGTCACATATGTCAATCTGCGATAGTCACAGTTCTTCTACTTCTAAGACAAAGGAATTAGTAGCTTGCCGTTTCATCGACACTAGCCACAATTGGTTGGCTTTGAGCCTGGAAACAAATTATGGAATTATAGAAAAGTACAGGTATTAGTAGGTAGCTCTGCAGAGATTTATTTACTAAAATATTATTAATTTACTAAAATGATTTTCGGCTGTTCTTGATCAAAATAGAGTGCGTAATACTAATGCATGGGAGAATTAGGAAGTTTTTGTTATTTCACTATTAGGAATCTCTTAAATTTGTTGCTTATAGGCTGAAGCATGTACTTGGTAAAGAGTGCACATTATTTCATTGGCTCACTTGTGACCAACTACCCCGGGCTGTGTCAGTACGTTTCTAAGGAGGAGTAAGTTGATGCCTCTTACGACAGCTTAAAGATTCCAAATATCACCTCCAAGTTTTTTGCAGGCCACAACTAATCTAGAGGTGGATAAGTGATTTTTATGTACTGACTTTACAGCAATTATTAATAGACAAATTTCCACAGTACACTACAATACCATAACTTTTCCTGGGAGAGTTTGCATGGCGTAGAATTCTTTAATTGCCCACTGCACTGTTTCCATTACGAACGTCTGCATCTCAGGATTCACAGATCTTTGAAGGGGATGATAATTCATTGCTGATTTCTTGAAATTTCTCCACAACCCTTCTCTAATTTGTCTGGCTATTGCGTACAGCCTAATTATATGTATCACTATTTCAAACGAATATTGCAATGGACACCTCTATGCAAAAACCAAAGTAGTTCATATACGAACGGGGCTACTTAAGTTTGTATTGGAATGTTTCCTGCTTCTTAAAGCGTAATTTCCCACCTCCTCCTTGCGCAAGTTGTTGGGTCATTCCAACAGATGGTCAGTGATTTGTCTTTGTTTTTGCAAGATGAAGAAGATACATGTTTATAATAAGTATGACTATGATGATTATTATAACAATAATACCTCCGATTCACAACACCTGACGCCGCCTGACGTCCAAATCATTCCTATTTTCCCATTCTTCTGGGTCCCAGTTTCAGGTTGCTTGTAATTCACCCATCCACTTTTTTATTGGAGGGAATTATCTTCTTATATCTGCTATCTACTCCATTATTTTCTTTAACAATCGTCTTTATTTTCTATATGTCTATACCAATGCAGCTTATTCTTCTGTATAGTGGCCAAAGTATCCGATTCTTCCACCACTCCCGTAATATCCTTTGCTTTCTTGGTTTTTATTTTTTCCAATCTATATTTTAGCAGATATTCTTAATAATCAATTTATTTAGATAATATTTTCCTTTGTTTACCAATGTGGATGTTCCTACCAAAAATAGAGCATATAGTATATATTTCCTTCTTTGCTTTGGAAATTCTATGTTATATTTCTATTGTAATGTTCTTAAGCTGATATATTTTATCTTCTTTTAGCATTTAATACAATTTCTTATACATTGTCGAATTTTAATAATTATTTGTCTTCTCCTATAGATAAACACTTTGTTTTCTTCATTTATTTTAAAATGTCATTATTCGCATTCTTTTTTTTCTCCTCACATTATTATATATAATATTAATTATAACATTAAACACAATATTAATGGCAATATTAAACATAACATTAATAGCATTATTTAACATAATACCTAATAATAACAGTAACACTAACAATAACAATAATGAACAATTATTGTTATTATTAGTAATGTATCTGAAATGTCAAACTAGTTACTGAAATTGACAAATCCATGAAGTCAACAGCATCTTTTTTGATAATTTCTCCAACAACTTTCGGCTTTTAGTTTCTGTAGCACGTATGTATACTGTAAATAGGTAGAGAAAGTATTGTATTACACCCGTTAACTTGCCGCCGCTATTTAACCGTAAATACCGCTGAAACAAAAAAGATTTTTTAGAAAAAGGTCCGCGTCTGTGTACGTGGAGAGCATAACTAAAAGAATGTGGCTAAATAACAAACCTGGTATTTTAGCTCAGCATCTTCCCAGGATACCAACCAAGGATTTTCAGGAAAATCCCCCCAGCCTCAACTATCATTTACATGGAACATTTTTCAAAAATGTTTATTTTCTCACAAACGGCTCTACCTATATTTATTAAAATATCCTACGTTTTGATGTATTTTGAATTATTTTACAATACCCTCTGAAGACCTAAGTCTTCTTTCGTTTTATGTCTCTCTCTTTTTTACTCCTGTCCATATAAAGGAGCCGAATTTCAATTATTTCACTTAGCGACCAGTCTTGAAATGATTTGACTATCCCTTTATCCTAGCGTACTCCCTTCTACTTAAAAGGAATCAGGGAACACCACAATCTTTGCAACACCTCTTATTGGTTCTTATTTACTTCTAGAACATTGGATGGAGATGAAAGTGCTGAGTGGTCACATGTGGTGGCTGTAGATGTGGAAAGTATACGGAAGAAATTAGGGAATGGAAACCGTTTTCTGTTCGACCATACCTGACTTCCTCTCGTACTAGTATTACACCATGTTTACTAAATCATAATTTATGATGAAATCACATATTTTTAAGGAAACTCATTTTGCAGCTTTCAGTTGCACCTACGGATGATTGACATGTTGTGCGGAAGTAATTTTACCAGGAGGCAAGTTAATTGTTTACATCTTGTTGAAGTTTATTGATTAACGTGACGCTCGCTAAAAGCAAACAGTGCCTAATACGTAAGTTATTACGTTCACAAATTCTAAGTGGTTTTCATAAAAGTCCTAAGGCTACAAAGGAAGTAACCCAATTGCACAGGCTTAATTTATTTGTTAATCGCTATATCTATAGGTGGATTTTTGATGCACAAAATGATGGTAAAATTCACTCCGCTGGAATTTCTGCCTGTCGCGAGATTAGAAATACGAGAGCCGTTTTTTTATTCAACTTCCGATAGGCTATAAATAAAAGACAAGTCCATAGAAAACAATTATTTTATTACTAAACATTTTGTACACTTATGATTACTTTTCAACATAATCACCGAAAAGATTGAGACAGTTATCGTACCTGTGCACAAGCTTTGCAATACACGCTTCAAAAATGTTGCCGCCAATGATTTCAAATGAGCATTGACGTTGTTTTGAAGATCTTCGTTGGTTTGAAAGTGCTGCTCTCCTAGACACGTCTTCAGCTCTGGAAAAAGGTAAAAGTTGCTGAGTGCCAGGTCCTGACGGCGGATGATCGACAATGTCCTATTGAGCCGACGGGTTATGCTAGCAATATATGGACCAACACAATTCCTGAAGTCAGCATTCCTCTTCATTTGCTTTGAATGGCTCTCCGCAAACGTCGTAAAGTACGGAGGTTGAAAAAAAAGGGCCCTCGTAGGATGTCACATTTGGGTACTTTCTTTGTTAGTACTTGTACCAGTAGCAGGCAGGCAGGCTGGAGGGTGGGTGGTCAGGCGGGCGGGAGAGCGGGCAGGTTGGTAGATTAGTTGCTTGGTTGATAAGTAGGTTGGTTGGTTAGTACGTAAGTCTGTTAGTTGGATAGTAAGTAAGTTGGTAGGTTGGTAGGATGGTTAGTAAGTAAGTTGGTTAGTTGGTTAGTAAGTAAGTAAGTGTAAGTTGGTTAGTAAGTTCGTTATTTGGTTAGTAAGTAAGTTGGTTAGTTGGTTAGTAAGCAACTTGGTTACTTGGTTAGTAAGTAAGTTGGTTAGTTGGTTAGTTATTTAGTTAGCAGTAGTGGTAGTAAGTAGTTAATATAGTAAATGGAAGTAATTAGTCCGCAGTAGTTTTTTTTTTGTTTCTTTTTTTTATCCCTATTTACATTTCCCCCCCGCCTCAGCCAGTGAATAGGCTTTTTATACGTCAGACCCCGGGAGGAGAGAATGATATGAGAGGAATTACATAGGGTAGCCGAAACCAGACTGCGACAGGGAGCCATCGTGGAGAGTCCCTTGCAGTTTCCAAGTAGTTCTTCATATCGACATGGTGAGCGCTATTTGCCTACGCCTCAGGACTAAATAAAGGCCCCTAAGATTACAGATAACCGCCTGCGCCATGGTGCCGTCGAGAGCTGAGTTTCCAAAGCAGAGTCATCTGTACGAGAGGGCGTCACCACCGTGGTCCTCGCCGACACTTAAACCCTGAAAGAAACACCAGACGGATGAAATGAAGGGACAGGAATTTCGGGAGAATGAAGGATTCTCCCCAGCATTCGCCTAATGACCTGGGAAAACCATCCAAAAAAACCTGAGTCAGAGAGGTCGGCGACGGGGAATCGATCCCACGATGTCCCGAATGTCTGTTACAGCTGAAAAACCTGAGCCACCTGGCTCGGTTCCTTTCTTAGTATGTAAGTAAGCGTTTTGCCTTGCAGATTCCAAACGTAGACTAATTTCCGCAAAACGGAACTGATTTCATGCAGGATTTTAGCAAATGCTGATGGAGTATTCCAAGATATGGATGGAAATCAAATTTCTATCATTGTTTGGGTGTTAACCTGGGTCTTAATTATAATATCAGAATTTTAAGAATTAAGAAAGAGCTAAGTAAAAGGGAAAATCATACTAACTTCTTCAAATAGGGGGTTTGTCCTAATACGAATGGGTAGATGCGCCTCCGTATAAATTTAATGATGAATATTAATTATTAATGTAGTTTTATTTAACTCAATAAAAACATTAAATATCCTCATGTACCTACACCATAGTAAAGGAATTTGAGTTTTAAGTTTTGCTGTTATCTACCTTAACGTCCATTAACCTGGTTGATCATATCGGACGATGAATGAAATCGGAAAATCATACTAAAAGCATATCGGAGTTCATAGGGTTAATATTACTCGACATTTGTCTTCTCAGAATAAGGGAAAACTCCAAAAAACCCTTATCCGGTAATTCATATTAAACAAAATTCGAACTCGCTAGAATGTGAAGTAACACGCTATCCCGACACTACCGAAGCTGGCACGTATTGTTTTGAAGAACTGGGCTAGTGGCGCATGCCCGTTGTTTACAATTGGACAATTCTTTTTACAAAAAACAAATAGAAAGAAAAATATTGTTGTAAACAGGTTTTGAGAAATTATTGTAGTATTTGGTTGATTAAAGTTGTAATTTATGAACTAATTACAGTCTATAAACACAATAAAATAAATGCAAAGCTAATAAAAGAGCTTATCGTCCTGCGTTGGTAGTGTTTACCATATTTCCCTCTAAAACCCAAAATTGCAGGTTCAAACCTGCCGGAGGGTAATGGACTTTCTTCGTAAGCAAAAATCCTTAGCATGGATTCCTTCGGAAAGGGATTAAAGCTGGTGGTTCCGTGTAATGCTTATTTGCACGTAAAAGACCCCCACATTGATATTATAAGTTTCCTGGTCAAAACTCCGCCATTTCGCGTCCGCAAGTTGTGATTTCGCCCTACAGCGCCAACCGTGGGCGACGAGCTGATCCCTCGTCACCATGGCGCTGAGCGGCGAACTCACAAAACCAGAAATTCAAATCCTATCACGGAAACATCGTAATGATGCCTTATGCTCCACTTAAGAGTATCAGGAAGTAGCTAATTAAACAGGTTGTCTATTGTTTCTCTGCTGTTAATTTGTGCCATTGGCTTCTGAGTAGTTTTGTTGTAATTTATGCTGAAATTGTTTGCACCTGTAACAGAAATTATATAGAATTCTATAATGGCAATCAACTTCGACGGTTAAAAATAAGATTTCTGATTAGCAGAATTCCAACAAAGCGCTGACAACAAAACCTAGGGTTTTCCAGGATGCTGTGTAAGCAACCGTGTTGGAAAATGGACTTGGTACGACAGTGCCGATGCGAACCCATTGCTCAGTGCTCCCTCCCTAATATCGTCCGCAATCCTAGAAATGATCAAGTACGGAAAGGTGCTGAGATCAGCAGCTTTTCAAGTGTTAAGTAACTCTCACTGTTGCGGTCGTGTAGACGCATTTAAATAGTTCACTCCTTGTTGCTTCCTTGGAGGGGGAAAAAACCCTAGGAGCTGGAAATATTTGCACTTTTCTCAGAATGCTCTTTTAAGGGCTTACCGCGACTTCGAAGTAAAACTAAAAAAAAAAAAAAAAAAAAAAAAGCTCATCAAATTCTAAAGCCGTTTTACCTCTATATAGAACCACCAGTCAGATCATGAAGATCCATTACTGCAATGTAATTTGTTGCATTTACACATATCTGTAGCTGATTTGTTCTTACACAATTGCGTTTTTCACACATTATACGCAAATGAATATAGCACACATAGTTTTGAAATATATATTCAAGGAAAACTTATTCAGACCTGGGATTGTTGATGAGAGTTTAGGCTCTTCCATAAAGATGAGAAGCCACTGGCAAATAATGAGGTATAATGGTAGTAAAACCCAAGTGAAATGTTATCAGTATGCCAAATTGCTTGTATAAAATTCATGGATAAAGAAATGAAACTTACTTTTGTGCGGAATGTTCAAATTTCTCAGAACAGTAACAAACAGTAGTCATAATATGAAAAATCTTATGCGTTCTCTTCTATTCACATGACTTTTATGAACCTATTCAAACAAACAACAGTGTAACAAACTATTCTTACAAAAGCGTGTTTTAATATCACCAATATTACTGTTTTGGGTAAGCGAAACATCAATTACTAAAGTCAGTTTAACTGGAAGAGACTTCTTAACATTAAAATTAAAGCAGGTTCGTTTTTACTAAGAATTAACGAAATTGCAATATAAACAACGAAAAGTAACGAAAAAACGAAAAGCAGAAACACTTGAAAACAGTTTCTACTGTAAGAAATATTAGATTGTGCATTAACCTTTAAACGAACAAGTCTTCAGAAATGTGTCCAGTCAGCATTCATCTGAAGCAAAAGTCACTGGGTAGAAGTTCATAAAATGTATCACTCAATAATGTTAGGATGGATGGTTATAAAATCACACAGCTGTAAAGCGATTTTGTTCATGTGAAAATTCCATAACAGTCAATGGGTTGCCAGTCCCGATGGCCGCGCTCGTTAAAGGGCCCAAGCTTTGGTGGTTCGTGTCACGTGGGATCGCGGAATCGAGCCCCGCCTCGGGCGTGTGTGTTGTAGATATGTAAATGTGTGTACATTTGTAAGAAAAAAAGAAGGCTAACAAATAGGAAAAATAACATCAGAAATATAGGGAAAATGATAAAATAATGATTAAAAAAAGGAGAAAAATGGTTTTTGTATAACCTACATGACAAATATAAAGAGTTTTATTTAAAGTGCTCTCTTGAAGAGTTGACTTTCATAAAACTTTATCAAAGATAAAAGAAATGCACCAGTCTTTCATACGAGTCTTATAGTCTATACACCGATAAAAAGGACCACTTTTATAATCGTTGTTTCATATTATTCACAATATACTGTAAAGTTCTAAAAAAAAAAGGCTTGCTTAAAAGCAAGAAATCAGTATAATTGGCGATAAGCTTTTGGTTCAAACAAATTAACATCACGTTCATATTTATGTATAATTGGCGCCATGGGAATTGTGAAGTGGAAGGGAAGGAACTGTTAACTACCAAGCATGTACATTAGATGATGCTTAGGAAAGGGCAACACTTTTCAACGTAGAATATCTTAAATACGGCTAACTCTACGAGAAAAGTTTATTCGGCACAAATTGTATAGTTTAGTGGTCTCCAAGTGGTTTTCTGTAGTAAGATTTTGTCGACGTCTTATGGTATACCAGCTATGCAAAAATGTATTGAGAATGAAATGAAATGGCGTGTTATTTATGGACGCTCTTTAACTGCTTTGGTTCTCAGCGTCCCATTCTATATTGGGCGTGAAAGATCGCTTAATTTTGCTCAGAGGCCTCTCTTATCAGGCTTGAGGTTCTTTTACGTGCCGTAAATCTACGACACGGGACCCACGGCTTTACTTCCCTTCCGAAAGAAGCCATGCTAAGGATTTTTACGCCCGAAAAAATCCATCGTCCTCCGCCGGGTTTGAACCCGCGACCTTGGGTGTATGAAGTTAGCATGGTAACCATTACACCACGGAGGGCGACGTATTGAGAATGAAGGGGACTTAGACTATTCCCAGAAAATTAAAGATATGCATTTTATGTCAGGCAAATATCTTCAACATGCAGTATTTTAATCAAAATTGTTCTGAGAAACTAAAAATATTAGAATGTTTTCCATGTAAAGCGTAGTCTGAAGTGGGGGGAGGACTTTCTTGAAAATCTTCGTGCCACTTTCTTGGAAGATGCTGAACTTAAATATTGAGTTAGAAATTTAACCGACTTTTCATTTTTAAGTTATCGTGTTCAGATATAGGCACACTGACCGATTTCTAAAAATAGTTTTTTTATTCATATATTTCCGGTGAAATCTCGGTATCCAAATTTCGGGTGGAATACTATACTTTCTCCATATACTATTTAGATGTATTATACGTCTAGAGAAAGTAAAAAGGTGTTAGCTTTTACGTTAAAATGTTATATTATGATATAAAATCAATAGCATATGCTGCAGTTGAAATACATGTAGGCCTCACCAACATTTGTATTCAAACACATTAATATGCTCTTTAATTCTTTGAATTATTAATGGTATTTTCAATTACTAAATAAAAGAAAATGCAACAGCTCGTATAATGCTAATAGTTATGTTTTGTTAGAATCAAATTTGGCGACATTGGTTATAATATTTATTTTTGATCAAAATGACCCTAACAACCCTTTTAGGTACCTATACAGACTATACGGCGCCTCTAGCCATATCCCCCTCCTATGTGGAGTACGACAGAGGGAGAAAGAGTGAGAAGAGAGAGGGGTGAGAGAGTGAGTGAGGGCGAGAGAGGGGAGGGGGGAGATGCAACACTTTCAGTTTCTCTTCTGGAAGTTTCGTAATAACGGGATGTTTTGGTGGAAACTTGATCTACAAAATGTATTAAGGAATTATAAGAAACATCCGGATATCCTTTCCCTCCCAATCATCCCTTTGTATCGGACTCGTTGTCCGCAGGTTTCCTTTAAGATTAAATATCTTGTGTCTATCCTGAACATGTTGTCTATATCAATATAAGAATTTTTTATCGCTGAAACAGTTAGACATTTCGATTTTACCAGGTAATAATATTATATCTCGACAATATGTTTTCCTTAAAGTTAAGATTTCACCAGAAATACACCATATCAGAAACCTTACTTCATGGCGAAGGGGATCATGGGTTCGAGTCCTGCCTTATGCATGTGTATTCACACGTTTCAGAAATGTGTCTATGTGTGTATGTCTCGGAAGAAACCAGCAAAAGCAATATTCAAATAGCAACTAAGTAAATGTTTAGAAAATGGAAATAGATAAAATAGAAAGAAAAAAAAAACACTCTAGATAATGGTTAATTTATGGTGTGGCATTTTCATTTCTTCATTTTGTTGTTTTTTTTTTTTGGTAGTGTTTAACGCCCACTTTAACTACTTATGGCACCGCAGGCGGTGACACTGATGATACATGAATGATGTAGCACCGGTGGAATGCGATGGCGGGGGAAACCGGAGTACCTGGAGAAAACCCGCCCCAGCGCCGCTTTGTCCACCACAAATCTCTAATGCGGTCGCTTGGGATCGAACCCCGGCCGTCTAGGTGAGAGGCAAGTGGTCATTTTGCTGTTTTGTTCTTTTAATTTGAATAGTGTTACACCCCAGCTCTTACTGCATACGGCACAATAGGCGGCAACATTAATGGTTCATGAAATTAAACGGAATTTAAACGCAGATGTTCACGATTTAGTGCCTTAACAACCGTTCGATATGGTTGAGAGTGTCAATGAATGGAAAAACGAAGCATTATATATATATCAAACTTAGTATTTAAGGTCAGAATCCTCCAAAACTGTGGCATAAATATGTTTTGGAAACTCACCTCGTACCAAAGAACCCTTTAAATAGAAAATGCTACTGATATTTTTATTTTTCAAAAGTGCTTCTAACCAATTTATTAAAACGTTACACATTTAAAATATTTGCATGGAAAATAAAAGGAAAATATGTCAAAAGTTTCTGGATGCAGCCTGTGAAGTGTTTCATTCGGAATGAAATTTGTATAAAATACCCGTGGCCGCGCTCACTAAAGTGCCTAGCTTTGGTGCTTCGTGGCGCAAGGAATCGCGGTTCGAGTCCGGCCTTTGGCATTGATGTTTGTGTGTATGTAAATGTGTATATTTTTGTGTATTTGTCAGTAAAAATAAAATGGTAAACAGATAGGAAATTATAGAAAATATAGTGACAAAGAGAAAAAAAGAGGGGGGAAAAGAAAAAACCGGAAGTTACTGTACATAGGCCCCGGGAGGGATGAGGTGAGAGGATACACCGGGCGCTCGGAACCAGGAGCGACAGTACAGCATTGGCAATGTCCCTATAATTTCCATATTCAAGCCACGGATCGGACAGACACACGGGGGCTCCCGCCCTATATAGGGGTTCCTGGCCACCGCTAGGTACGGTCCTCCTCACGGCAAACAGTAAAATTGGGGGACGGAGACGAATCACTTTATGCATCCTTCTTCCCTGCCTCGCCGTACCGAGCACCATCGCTGACCCTTGCAGCCCTGAAAGAAACCAACGGACAAAGGATGAATGACTTGACAGTGGAAACGACATGAAAGGACAATAAATTCGGGGGATGAGAGGATTCTACCAAAAATTGGCCTGGTAACCCGAGAAACCCCCGAAAAACCCACAAGATAGGTAGGATGGCCACGGGAAGCGAACCCGCGACATGCGGGTCACAGATGAAACCGCCAAAGTCATCCCGGTCGGTTAAATTTGTATACCTAATTATAATTACTACACCTTGAGAGAGAGAGACAAAATCTTACTACAGAGAAAATAGAGAACTGGTGTCAAATTATGTGGTATTTGCACATTTTAGAGATCTTTTTTAATTGTTTGACTACTTTAATGTCAGTTAAAAAACAGTTCCGCTATTCAGTTTTTCACGTATTATAGAAAGAGAATGGAATTTCATGTCAGCATATGTGAAACTGATTCGCTTCCAAATCACATTAACTAACAACATGTAGTAGCCTTGTTTATCATTCTCCTGACCGCTTCTTTATCTATGAATGCAGAAGAAGGGTGACTGACACCGAACAGAATTAAAGGAAAGCATTTTTAGTTTTACTATTCATACTATTTACTATATCTTGTTAATCAAAAGTTACACATTATTTTAATTAAAATACACCTTCAAAGTTGACAAACAACCAGGCACATTTAAGGTACTATAGGGTCTTCGATTTTTATTGTGCTCTTGCCGCCAGTCGTTTTTCCGCGCATGGCGTCAATACTAGGTAGCGAGTTTATCACACATTGCCTCTTGCAGAGGACTAGCGAAAGATAAATAGAAGGGGTGGATGTCAACAGTTTCGACTTCACCTTAGTGATATGGGACTTGAATCGTACCTTTCCAATATTTACATTTGTAACATTCGCTTGCGTCTCGCAGCATTTACGGTGATAGGTAACTCAAATAATTGGACGGTTATGGTAGCATAATGATGTCACAAATTTCCCTTAACAATAAACACTTTCTCATACTCTTTACAATGAAAACTGACTACGCAGAATACATTAAGGGAACAAACATTCTGTGATCGGTGGTCAATTCAATCTCGCATGCAAAGAACGCACTAAATGTCCTGGTGAAAAAAGTTCTGCACCACCAAGTACATAAACCTGTTTATAAGTCGACATTATAAGTCGACAATGCATGCAGTCAAAGGTTGAATTTCGCACATTCCCTTTGGGACAAGCGACTCGCTGAACTAATAACGACGTCGTGCATTTAAACCCACCGGCGCTAAAGGCCGAATACATCTGAAAACCTAGTATGGTGGTAATCGAAAAGGACTACACAAGGAAACAGATATCATTTAAACACACAATTTATTTCAAACTAGCTGAAATTCACGTGGTGTCATGGTTTATTCCTTACCACATTATGTTTCACTTGTCCAATAGCGATGTGTACTTATGGACTTACTTAAAAATTGCTAAACTGCATACTCAAACAAGTAGTTCATTAAAACTCAGGACACTACAAAGAAAGAAAAGAAACTGCGGAAAGAATATGAAAAAGCACGGTTGAACAACCACAAGTATCGGTTTGCAATGATAGTTTCTTGTGAATGCAGCCGTGACTTTCGCATTGTTACACTTGGGGTGACTCGTCGCTATTTACAGAGAGAATCTGTTGGGAAGAATTAATAGCAGTTCAAGTAATATCAATGTGCCCTTGTTTATTCTCAATAATCAATATACAAAAACTACTAGAAAATGTTCTTTATAACAAAGAAGAAAAGACGAAGCAACAAAATGAACATACACAAGTGGTATTTCATCTGGTTTGAGGCTTTTGCTATTATCCATGTCCGCTTATCATTTTATGCCATCAGGTTTGTTTTTGCTTATAAAACATCTGCAACTTGTGGTTATAAAACATCTGCAACTTGTGGTTACCAAAATTGAGAAGCTACAAATTAAAATATAAGTATGTCCGAACATCGAAGTATGTTCACAGAATGTGTGAATGTCAATCTCAACTTATTTATTCCTCCATGTAAGTAACGAACGTCATTAATTTTGTAATCAATGAGATTATACTGAATCCATTTATTTTATACCATAATATACAATAAATAATCATATTAAAATAAATTATATAATAATGAAAAAGAAAAGTTAGTGGTGGTATTTCGCCTGCCTTGATGCTATTGCTATCTAATCTAATGCAGTTTGAAATTTTGTTGATACTTCGGTCATGCGCTTATATCGTCTTTACATTTGTGCAAGCATAATAGCTAATGTAATTATTTTATTACCCCATGATCAATTTCAGATAGTAGATTAACGAATATGTGAACTCGCTGTCATTTTGTGAGGCCTAGAATGTTTTTGTTTCTGGTAGAGTTTAACGCCCACTTTAACTACTTGTGGCACCGCAGGCGATGACACTGTTGATACATGGAATGAAGATGGAGCACCGGTTGAAAGTGATGGCGGGGAAACCGGAGAACCCGGAGAAAACCCGCCCCTGCGCCGCTTTGTCCACCACAAATCTCACATGCGGTCGCTTGGGATCGAACCCAGACCGTCTAGGTGAGAGGTGAGTGGTCTAACCACCTGGCCACGGCTCGGCCCAAGAAAGCTTGAGAAAGTACCTATTATTTATATATTGGCAATGTTTGAGCGTTACGACTATCACTGAGAAATATAATAGATAGTCTTGTGAAATTATTAATGCACTACATGAAATGAAATAATTAATCTTGTGAAATTTAATCACATTTGGAATTCCAAGCTAGACAGAAGTTTTCGCATTGCCATAGATTATACGTGCCAAGTTTAGTCAAAATCGGTGCAACAATGTATAAGCATATAAAGAACATACATATATTGAATTTTATATATTAGATAATTTTTTGTGGCTTAAGCCATTTGTAAGATATCCGTTTTAATGGTTCGAATTGTCATTTTAATCTACTTTATCGTGTTTTTGAAGTTCTATTTCTTTATTGCATGAAAACAGTAATTGAATTTTAGAGCCAGCATTTAGAATCTAGTTCTTCAACATTTGACTATCTCTATTTCCTATGAATACATCTATTTCAGCAGATAAAGTGTATTTCTATAGATATTTTTAGATTTTTATACTCATTTTCGTGCGGGATTATTTATAATAACGGGAGGTGAATAAGCGAAAATAAATTATATTTAGTAGAGAACAATGCTAATAACGCATTCGTGTGTGTCATTTTGTCCACATACTGTAAGCATTGTCATAAATGAAGCACAAATTTGGGAGTCAAATGAATTTTGAACGGCCCTTGCGTTATGTCTCTGGCGTATGTGCGTATTCACGTAACGGCCAGCTCCTGTGTTTAGTACAACTCGCACACCGCCAGCCTGCATTCAGTGAGGAAACGAAGGATCGATTCAGTCGCAAACTTACCTTTACACAATGAATGACTTTACACACCTATGCTGAATTAGCAAATACTTATTTAATTTACGCCGCAACTGAGGAATCTGCAAATGCTGTGAGGGACCTGTATCATCGGTGATTTCTATATCATCATCTTCTCAGAAGACAAACGTTAACTGCAGTGCATCAAAGGAACTTCAACTCGGGTTTTCTTAGTTCCAGATTTGAAGGGTTTTAAATTGCACATACTTAATTTTAATTTTTCACCTTTATAAGAGGGATGAGGGCGACCCTGTAGTTTAAAGAACGGAAGTGCAAACCTTGCATGTTGGTGTGAGTTACGAATTTGTTCAATAAAATATAATTTAAATAAAGCATAATGCCACTGGTTTCAATATCAAATTAAGTCGTGAATATATCCTAAATTTTAATCAGATAATGCTGTATGAAAACAAAAGTGTATAATTACGTAGATTGAAGTTTCAAATGCAATGAGTATTCTTCCTTCACATCATTAAACCACGTTAGTCGGGTAGAGGTCAAAGAGGGGTCAATTGTGTGACCTGATATGTAAACAACCACCTAACGTCCGAGATAAGAAATAATAGGCATCCTAAAGACACTGTGACATTTTTCTCGTGAACATAAGTTCAGGTAACAGCGAAAAAACTGCAAATACCGGATCATCACATTATCCTCAAACGTCAATACAGTTATTTGTACTCCCTCCCATCTTGTATATAAAATGTTTTCACTAACTTTGTAAATGTTTTTTTAGCGTGCCGCCCTGACTTATTAAATTTATTATTTAAAATTATTATGTAATACCAAACTTTATATTTAAGTTCAGTATTTTTCAAGGATACGACACGAAGATTTTCAAGATAATACCCCCAACTACCCTTTACATGGAAAATTTTCGAAAACGTTTGTTTTCTCAAAAAGGCTCTAACGATTTTGATTAAAATCTCTTATATTTAAGATATTTACATGACAAATTAGATTTATGTCTTGAATTTTCTGAGAATAGCCTCTGAATACCTCTTTATTTTGGCTGAATTTTTCTGAGTTTTGCGTAACTGGTAAACCGTAAGAAACAGATCAAAACTCACTGAAAAAAACTGTAAAACCTTAAAACACAGAATTTATGTCATATACTTCTTCATGCAGTTGACCATTTCCGAGATATTCCTTTGCTGGAGTTTGCTTTAAAATACTTAAAACATTTCTTATACGGGAACTAATCAACTCCTGGCCACGCAAAGAAACGGATTTCTACCCCATAGCAACCACATTTTAAAACATTTGATTGTCAGTGTAGCCTAATGTATTCCCTTATTTCCTTTCTACTTATAAGGAACTAAGCAATAAGACCGTTTCTGCTAATGTTTATCTCGATTAGCATGAAGTAAATGACAGAACAAGCTTATTAACAATAATCTGTTACAGGGATGTAGAAAAAGTTACGTGAATGGAACACATAAGATTTTTTTCGTTTTACTTCATGTTAATCTAGTGAGCATTTCCATAAACATTTTCATTACACAGTTTCTTGTAGGTATAAGACTTATAAGAAGTAACTGAATCTACAGCCAGATGTACAAAACCGGGCCACTGTATACCGATATTAAACTTCCACACAGTTTCCACGACACTGCGAAAAACAACTGATAGCAACAGCAGGAATAAAATCAGATATTTTGAAACTACTGGTGCTACGCTGCTCACAAATGACTGATGGAACAAAGATTTATGGACATTTTTTAATGAACTTCTAAAATTTACAAGTTGGTGGAATAAGTTTATTTTCATCTCTTAAAGTTGAGTAGCGAGTCAAAGCTATACGAAACTCATTGTGAATGAAGAGTACTTGCAAAATGTACATTTTACTTGTCATGTAGATAAGTAACCGAAATTAGGGATGGGACCTCATACCTTCATAGTCCAGATAGTTGGTAGGATCTAAGTATGTGTACTACTTTATCTTAAACATTCGATACTTTTGAATGTTTAAGTTTTGCATTATGTGAAAGTTATAGCGTTTAACGCTATGCAGGAATGAAAGGAGTTGTCTAAAGGTTATTTTGTTCCCAAAGAGTTACTGGACTGCGATTGATCTTGACTGCGTTTGCTGTGAGTGAATAAATGCAACATTCCATAGATTCTTGTCTAAAGAACATGCACAACAAAAACAAGGGAAAGAGTAGACGTCACGTAACATGCAGCGACAAGTGAGTCGTGAAGCTGATTTAGCTGACGCACTAAATCACGTTTCTGCATTAGCCTGTCTTGGCCTCAGCCATTACATTTACCTACTCCGGTGAACAGAATCTGTTAATCCATCTGAAAAAAATCCCAACCTGAGACCTGGAGAGATTATAGTGATGGCAATAAGTGTTCTTTCTTTCCATTTGTTAGCTTTTGTTTATGCAAATCAAAATCGGTATATGAGTGCCCCTTACAGTTTTGTTTTACTAATGTGCAACAGTGATATTGCATAACTTATAAATGAAGTGTGGAGCTGTTTTGAAGTAGATAATGTTAATAACAGAGCAATGTGTAAAATATGCAGAACATATTTTTGCGTGGTGGTAAGTCACACAATAGAAGACATTTAAAGATACCGAGAGAAGTTTTCAGAACCTCCAATGAAACAGCAATGTAGGCGTTTCCTCTCTCTGTCAGAACATTATGCCACTTCATGTGAAGCTGTGCAAAGCGACAGTCTATCTGTAAGGTGTTATACCAGGTTGCCCTATTGCCCCATATTTGGCGTGTGCGGATATTCTTTCATGCGTTAAAAGATTTGCAGCACTCAACGGGACTATTTCAAGTTAAAACTTGATCCTCTTGCTTATTGCGAAGACGGTGAGGTGGGTCACCCTCATCGTGAGGGGTAAAACGACGGTACCTCTTGCAGGTTCCCCACTACCCGGTTTTAACTTGAAATAGCCCCGTTGAGTTTTGCAGCTACTTTACAAAAAGGAATATAGGCACACGCCAAATGCGGAGCAGTTGGACCACCTGGTGTAGCTTCAACATAAGCCACATCAAATAAAGTACTGCAAGGTACTTAGAAAAGTGTTTTGAGACAATCCAAAGGTAGGAAACAGTTGCTCGTGGCTTGATCAGTTACGTGTGTCGCCTATTTGTGATAGCTACCGTGGAACAACGTGACGTGCTTATCTCCCCATCCCAGTGTCTTAAAGAATCTGACTAAAAAAAGTACACAGAAAAATACAATATTTTATGGTCAGAGTTTCGAGACGTCCAAAGCGCAAAGGTAAGAAATAGTTGTCGTGCCCAGTTCAGTTACGTGTGTCGGCTGTTAGAGGTAGCTGCCGTATAGTCACGTGTCGTACTTATCTCTCCCTTCCAGTGTCTCAAAATACTTTGGGCGAAAGAATAAAAAGGTAATCTAGTGAGCAAGCTATCTTTACAGTTGTTTATAAAGTAAGGATCGCGTATCGAGTGTCGGTGTTCACATTATTTAGCGGTACCCTCCCATCACTATCAATCAAAATCGCTAGAGGAGCAATGACAAAATAGCTATACATCATATTTACCTTCTCTAACACGTATATACAATAGGTAGATAGGGTACTGTATTCCACCCAACAGTTCGATTACCATATTACGCCGTAAATACCTGTTTTGAGGACCCCTAAATAAAATATTTTTTAGAAATAGGTAGTGTGCTTCTGGACAGCATTGCTCAAAAACGAAAATTGTGTTGAATACCAAACTTGGTACTTAAATTTAATACCTTCCAAAAATGCGACATGAACTTTAAAAATAGTCCCCCACCTCAAACTACCCCTTACACGCAAATGTTTCAAAATTTTCAATTTTCTAAATATGACTACAATGAATAAGATTAAAATGCCTTATATTAAAGATTTTTAAATGACACATAAAAATATAGACACTCAATTTCTTTGCAATAGGCCCTGAAGACTCCTTATTCTGCATTAGTTTTGCATAAGTGGTAAATCATAAGAGATAGACAAACATGTATTAAACAAAAGATGTAGGTCTCATTAAAACACACAATTTGTGTCATATACAAACCAGTTCCGAGATATTCCCTGTTATTGGTTTCAAGTTTAAAAGGCTTCAATATTTCTTAAATGGAAAATCTTCTCCTATTTCATCTCTCTTTAGTTTTACTTTTGGCCTTGGAAAGAGAATGGAATTTCAATGACAATCACATAGTGACAGCTTTTAAAATATTTGACTCTCGCTTTAGACTGGTTTGTTCTCCCATTTCCCTTCTACTTACAAGCAGTAATGAGACTATTCCTGTTAATGTTTGTATTATCATGATGTAGATAAAAGAATATGTTGTGCAAGAATAGTTTGTTAGCAGAAGATAGAGGAAGTTATTTGAATGAAATACATGAGATTTTTATTTTTCTACCACGTATGCACATAAAATGTACATAGAGAAGATATTACATTCCACCCAGAAATTCGATTTGAGATTTCACTAGAAATAAGTATGTTTTGAGGTACCATGAGTCCAAAATAAGAATTTTAGACAAAAGTTCGTATGTAGTTTATGTGGGCGCGGGTGCGGACAGCACGGCTCAAAAACGAAAACACCGTTATATACCAAAATTGGTAAATTTATGCTTAGTATCTTCCAAGGATGCGACACGAAGATTTTCAAGAAAGTCCCCCCCCCATCCCAAAGTATATTTTACATGGAAAAGAATTTGAAATTTTTGTCTTTCTCAAAAATGGCTCTAACACGATTTTCATTAAAATACCATATATATATATTAAAGATATTCACACAACAAATATAATGTATTTCTTGAGTTTTTATTTTTTAGAATAGTCTCTGAAGACCTCTTTATTCTGGATGATTTTTTCTGAATTTTGCATAACTGTTAAACCGTAATATACAAAAATGTAGATCTCTTTAAAACACGATTTATATAATATACTTTTTACGTTTTTTTGGTAGAGGTGAAAGTTTGCGATATATTCCTTGTTATTGGTTTCAAGTTTAAAGTACGTAACTTATCTCAAACGGGAAGTCGCCCTTCGTTTCATCTCTCGTTTTTACTGTGAGCCATGCAAAGCGAGCCGAATTTAAATTGTTTCACATAGCGATGTGCTTCAAAAGATTTTACTATCGCTTTAGCCCATTGTATTCCCTTATTTCTCTTCTGCTTACAAGGAAGAAAGTAATAAGACCAACTCTGCTAATGATTACGTCGATTAGCATGATGTAGATAAAAGAATAATCTTTTGTAAGAATAGCTTATACGCGGAACAACTAGATTAAGTTAGGGGAATGGAACACATCAGATATTTTTTATATAAAACACACCTGAAGGATTTCCATGAAAATGTGTTGTATCTTTGGAAGGAACTGAACTTAGAGATATTGATATTTATACGACCTTTTTTTGAGTGTTAAGGCAATGTATGTATGGAAATTGAAATATCCACAGTTTTCTTCCAATTATTTTTATTTTTTACCATACACTAAAGACATGGATCAAGGAAAGCACAACATTTTCAATGTTCTAAATTTTTTAGGATATTAATTGTTTTATTCATAATTAACCTCTTTTTGATACGCCTATATAAAAGCTCCTTGTGCCCTAGATTTTAATGTATCTCTCTGATATTTTTAATTTTAGCTTAGTACATAAATATAACGAAATTGTTGTGCACATATTGCTTAATTTTAAATAGTTTAAGAGAAAAAATTGTGTGACAGTAAATTTTTCAGTTGTTTTTTTTTTTAGTATAAGTTATGGAATATATTTAAGTTGTTCACTCCCACATAGTCCCTTCTCTTATTCCAGTACCTCTTATTCGTGTATTTTCGGATAAATCTCGTAATTCTAACTTTGCGTGTAGTGCGATACTTCATATTGCCTAATATATGTAGATGGCACTGAAAGTAAAAATCTGATGTGTTGCATTCACATGACTTTCTCTACATCTCTGCAACAAAGTATTGTTAAAAAGCTATGCTTCTGTTTACTTCATGCTAATCGAGAAAAAAGTAGCAGAAATCGTCTTATTACTTGCTTCCATGCAAGCAGAACGGAAATAAGGGAGTAGCATAGGCTAAAGTATTAGTCAAAAGCTGGTTGCTATGTGACTAAAGTTCCTTTATTTGAATGTACAGGAGTAGATAATCTCCCGTTTGAGAAAAGTATAAGTTTTTTTTTTTTTTTTAAAGTTGAAACCAATAACAAGAAATGTCTCAAAAACGATCCACTCTACCAAGAAAATACATATAACATCAATTGTGTGTTTTTAACAAGCTCTACATTTTCTGTTCAGTTGGTTTTTGTCTATTTATCACGGGCTACCAGTTATGCAAAATTCTGTACAATTCATCGAATAAAAGTCTTCAGAGGCTATTACCAGAAAATTCTGGATATACATTTTGTCATGTAAATATCTTTAATATACGACATGTTAATCAAAATCGTTACAGCCATTTTTGAGAAAATCATTTTCGAAACTTTTTCCATGTAAAGGGCAGTTGGGGGTTGCGGATTTTCTTGAACATCTTCGTGTCGCATCCCTAGAAGATGTTGAACCTAAATACCAAGTTTGGTATTTAACGGACCTTTCGCTTTTGAGCTATGCTGTCCACAGATAAAGACATACACTAAATGCACACACACGCAAGGACCTTTTTCCAAAAATGCTTTCTTGGGATTCAGGGGAACCCAGAACATGCATTTCTGATGACATTTTGGTATCGAATTTTTGGGTGCATTACAATACTTTCTGTACATACTATGTACATACGAGGGCCGGTTTTTTTTCAACCTCCGATAGGTTATAAATAAAAGACAAGTTCATAGAAAACAATTATTCTATTACTAAAAGTTTTGTACACTTATGGTTACTTTTCAACGTAATCACCGAAAAGATTGATACATTTATCGTACCTGTGCACAAGCTTTGCAATACCCGCTTCAAAAAATGTTACCGCCAATGATTTCATATGAGCATTGACGTTGTTTTGAAGATATTCGTTAGCTTGAAAGCCACGTCTTCAGTTAAAGGAAAAGGTGAAAGTCGCTGGGTGCCAGGTCAGGACTGTACAGCGGATGATCGAAAATGTCCCATTGAAATTGTTCAAGCAGTGTGTGGACGAGCGTTGTCATGGATCAACACAATTCCTGAAGTCAGCATTCCTCTTCATTTGCTTTGATTGACACTCCGCAAACGTCGTAAATTACGAAGACCTTCAAAACAACGTCAATGCTCATTTGAAATCATTGGCGGCAACATTTTTGAAGCGGGTATTACAAAGCTTGTGCACAGATACGATACATGTCTCAAACTTTTCGGTGATTATGTTGAAACGTAACCATAAGTTTACAAATTGTTTAGTAATGAAATAATTGTTTTTCTATGAATTTGTCTTTTATTTATAGTCTATCGGAGGTTGAAAAGAAAATAAACTTCCCTCGTACATAGTAAAAGTGTAAAGAAAGTAAAAATGTTAGGGTTTAATTTACTTTGTCGGTCATCCTTGTCGTGTAAGAAGTTCTGTCACAGGATGATGTAAACACTGCATCAGCTGTTTGTAGCTAACTGGAAGCAAGGTCGATGTGGGAAGCCGGACACAACTCGCTTTTCCCTACGTGTTCCTGGCTAGGGAATTCGCTAGTACTCGACCCCTGTACGTCTCGTTACGTTACCCCTTTTCCATTATTGAACCCTTTACAGATGGTGTAATTAAAGTAACTTCCCAACCCCTGTTTGTTACCCCCTACTTGGAGCCAAGCTGTGTTGTACTGACTGACTTACTGAAAAGCTTTAGGTTAAAAAACACTCCAACTCCGATTAAAATAAATCTGCAATTTAAAACGAACGCTTACATTCATGTAGTTAACTGTTGGGAAGTGGGGCATCATAACAGCTCTTTAATGTGATTAATGTACTACTTGCTGAAAAACATGGCGGAAACGAAAATAAAAATCTTATATGTTCTATTCACAAACTGCTGCTCCACAAACAATTTTTTTTTACAAAAGATTATTCCGTTATTTACATCATGCTAATCCAGATAAACATTTGCAGAATTGGTCTTATTACGTGCTTCTTTGTAAGTTTTTGTTCTTTCGTAGTCGACTTACCCTACCCTATGACTTGCAAGTGTGCCTAATAGCCGCGCTCGCTAAAGTGCCTCGCTTTGGTATTTCATGGCGCAGGGGATCGTGTGTTCGAGTCTCACCTTGAGCATGGATGTTTATATGTTTGTAAAATGTGTGTACATGTTTATATTAGAAACAAAGAGCAAACGGTAATCACACAGAAAACAAAGTAAATGACAGAAAAATAAAAAAAGATGAAACAACAAGACTCTCTTTGGTGCTTGCTGGCGCAGGGGATCGTGTATGTATTAGGACCACAAAAAGAAAAAGCAAACGATAGTCAAATAGAAAATGAAAAAAGGGGTGGGGGAAGGAAAGGAGTGCAGCATCGGAAGCCTGCCGGGGAGTAAGACAGGTAACCACGGAAAGAGAAACCTGGAACGAGTGGTCAGCCGTTAGCCAGGCATGAGCGTGAGGAACTGGATGATGTGAAATACTAGCGAAATGGATGATAGGAAAAGTGATGATGAAATAATTGCGGGGAATGGCGGGGGAACCCGAAAGGGAAATAAGGGAATTTACTAGGCTAAAGCATTAGTCAAATCTTTTAAAAGCCAGTCGTTATGTAAATCGAAATTCAGTTCTCTTTGCTTGCTTAGAGTACACAAAGGGGAGACGATAAGAAAGACATATCCTGTTTAATAAAAACTGAAGTAGCCTAAAAGTTGCAAATTGTGTGTTTTAACGAGTTGTGTAGAAAGCTTAACAGTTATAAAAATGTTATACAAAATTAATTCAGAATGAAGAGTTCTTCAGAGGCTTATTCCCTGAAAACCCAAGATATACATTTCGTTTGTCATAAATATATATTAGGTATTTCAATTATAGGAGCCATTTCTGAAAAAAAAAAATTATGTAAAACGTATTTAGAGGTGGAAGTATTTTCCTGGAAACTTCTGCGTCGCATCCTGTGAAGATATTGAACATAAATATCAAGTTATCAAATTTAACCGTTTGTTTTTTGAGTTATGCTGTCCACTCACATACAAAACATGTATTTCCGGTAATATCTCGATATCGAATATTTGATTGAAATACAATACGTTCTCTGTCTACTATGTACATTCTATACGCATGTGCTAGAGAAAGTAAAAAGGTGTTTGCGTGTTTATGCAAGCGCATAAATGCAAGTGTAAACAAAATAACTAAGATAAAACGCTGCAATAATGCCAAATTCAGTATTTAACTTCAGTACATTTCAAAGATTATTTTCAAGAATATCCGCCACCCTTATTTACACTTTACGTGGAAAAAAATTAATGTGTTTCATTTTCTAAAACAGCAACTACGATTTTCATTAACATACCATCCATTTAAGATGTTTACATAACAGTATTATGCTGATCTTGAATTTTTTGAAAATGAGTTGTGAGGTCCTTTTCATTTGGAAGAAACTTTCTATATTTGTTACGTGTAAACCAAAATCAACCAAGAAAACCTATTACAAAATAAAAAAAAAACAGAAAAGAAAAACACACACCCACAAATTCTTTAAAAGAGACAATTTATTTGAAATGAGTGTTTTGTAATATAACCCTTTACTGCAATATTCGTTATTAATGGTTACATTATTCAATATTTTTATCTTTCTAAAAGTGCTTCCGCTATTCGTTTGTTTCTCGCAATGTAATGTTCAGATTCGTTTAGCAAGTAACTCTTAAACATCTATCAATCCGTAAACCACGATTTACGTACAACGAAATGCGTACAACGAAATGCGTAATTAACCTATTTCTGTAAAGGTTTATCTTCTTAATACGAAGTACCAGACGATATGACTTATCGTAAGAATTTTTTAACGGTCCCCAGATCGTAGACATTCCTAGGTATGTTTTTTTTTTCTCTCTCTCTTTTTTTTTCCTTTTTGTTTTGTAGTCCATTTATTGATTCACATATTCCATTACATAGTGTAATACTGTGGTGTTTTTTTTTCCATGGTATTAATTTAATAAAATTCATTGGATTTTAAATGTTAATACTTACATTGATATCCTATTTATTTTAAACAGTATTTTACCGAGCCATGTAGTTCAGGCGTTTCGTCTTGCGACTGGCGTTCGGGAGATCCGGGTTCGCTCCACGTTGACCGCGCATACTGGCCCTGAGTTTTCCCGTGGTTTACCTGGGGCCACTTTGGCGAAAACTGGGGTGTTGTACATCTACTGTAGTCCCTTTCCCTTTCATTTCATTTCCCTTCTTCATCTTTCAGGTCGGTACAGGCTCTGCAGGCAGATGGCACGGTTGGTTGCTCCGAGTGAAACTCTATTCCTCCTGGTTGCGCTGGTTGAGGCTAGGTGCCGTTGTAGAGATATCCTTTCGGCCTCCCGGCCCTGTATAGCCTCCGTAGCGCGCCAGGGCTGCCATCTAGTGTCTGTTAAGAACTTCTGTGCGCCTCTGAGCTTAGCTCCGTCGTTTCCTGTGTGCTGGCCTGTGGTTTCACCCTCTCATCCCTTCCTCTGGTGGGGTGGTAAGTCGCAATAGATCCGTACCGGGTCGTAGTTGCCGAAGTGTCCCCCACTGGTAACATGCTCTACCCTCTACACAATATTTTCCTCTTCTTTGAAGTATTCTCCTTTCCTCCTTAAAATTGCCACAGTCATATAATATGCGGTCTGGTATTTGTTCTCCTCCGTTGAATGGACAGTTTGGTTCTTCTGTTATTTGAAATCTGTAATAATATGACTTTAGCCTTCCATGTCCTGTCAGTAATGCTATAAGATTTACCGTTAAATTATTTCTTAATTTCATTCTTTCTAAAATAGTAGATAAATATTTTTTGTCTCTTGGCCATTGGTTGTTCCTTTCCGAATTTTTTGAACCTTAAAATTTTAAATTTTTGCTAATGGCGCTCCTTGGAATTCTGTTCTAAACAGATTTCTTCTTCATTTACAGTTGCTTTCTTAGCCAGTTGGCTGCCTTGGGTCCATCCTATTTCTATTTTTCTGTTTTGTTTTTCTGATATTCTTAACTGTACTCTGCCTGTATTAGGTAATTGTGGAAGTCTGGATGTTTTTTGTAGTGTTTAACGTCCGCTTTAACTACTTATCGCACCGCAGGCGGTGACACTGATGATACATGAATGATGATGGAGCACCGGTGAAATGCGATGGCGGGGGAAACAAGGTGTACTCGGAGAAAACCCGCCCCAGCGCCGCTTTGTTCACCACAAATCTCACATGCGGTCGCTTGGGATCTGGATGTTGTGTCCCTTCACCTCCATCCCCCCGAAGACAGTGGCAAACGACCGCTATGTCATCTTTAATAGTCGCCGCGGTCGGGTTGTGGTCTCTTCGATGAATTCGTCCCGGCTCCAACCGACCATGCTCACCCTCATCGTAAGGAACAGTTTGTAAAATCTATATAAAGCATACGAGAGCGGATAGAGAACGTCATATGAATGTAATACTTATATTAGGCCTTTATACGTCCTATGACTATACTCCTTATGCCTGAAGAAAACTATAAAAATAACTAAAGATAGAGTTTTGTAAGATTTAATTAGCAAGTAACTAAAGTATCCCTTTGCGCATTAGCCTTTCCATGTTGAGAAATTTTTATCCCATAGTGCGTTTAAAAATGTACAATTCCTTTGATTTTGTTGTTTTTTTAATTGTTTCATTTGTATAGTCCCCTTTAACTTCAAAGGTAAAATCAGGGGCTTTGACTTGTGAAACAACTGGTACTACTGTAGGTTTAGTACATTAGGTTACACAAATCGATGTTACTAAACACATGCACGTTTATACTTCCAGACTCGTGGGGGATAGGTAAGGAATAATTCTGGTTAAAGAAAAATACCCCGCCCCAGTCGGGAATCGAACCAGGGACCTCCGGGTGAAAAGTCAGTTCGCTACGCCGACCACTCGACCACTCGTCCATTTGTTTTTGTTTGTATTAAATCACGACTAACAAAAATCAAATTGAGATACAAATATCTGTGTATGTCTTCAAATGCGTACGAATGCCCATATTATTTATATTGGAATCATTTATATGCACATGTAAGATTTGTCGTGAACTAAGCGGCGCAGGGGCGGGTTTTCTCCAGTATCTCTGGTTTCCCCCGCTATCGCATTCCACCGGTGCTCCATCTTCATTCCATGTATCATCATTGCCATCACCTGCGGTGCCGTGGTAGTAAAAGCGGACGTTAAGCACTAAAACGCAACATTTGTATAATAAATTAGGGGAAAGGGGTGGAGTTCAAGGATGCGACTATCTTTTTGCTTTCTCCCCATGCATTATGCAGAGGATTTATTATATATTCCACCCAAAAATTCTCATGATGAGTTCTTTTTTTCAGGAAATAAATGACCTCAAAGTCTTCTAAGTCAAAAAAAACATTTAAAAATGGTCCATGTGTGTGTGTGTGTGTGTGTGTGTGTGTGTGTGTGTGTGTGTGTGTGTTGTAGATAGCATCGCTCACAAACTAAAAGACCGTTAAATACCAAACTTCGTATCCTCCAAGGATACAATACAAAGATTGTCAAGGAAATCCCCCAACCCAGACTATTCTTTACATGGAAGAATTTTTCAAAAATGACTCTAGCTAACTCCATGAAAATAACATACATTAAAGATATTTACACCAAAAATAAAATTTATATTTTGAACAGCCCCTGAAGACCTCATTTTGGACGAATTTTGGATAACTGGTAAACTGTAAGAGATAGACAAAATTTACTACACAAAGATATAGAACTTGTTAAAGGAAGCAATTTGTGCCATACATTTTTATTTCTGTGGGTTTAACAATGTTTCGAGCCCAGAAGAAATCGTCACCCAGGCAGTTTTATCCAAACACTATTCCAATCTAGACTCAGACCGTGCCGTGGGCAAGTGGTTAGACCACTCGCCTTTTACTAAGGCGGTCGGGTTGGATCCCAGGTGACCGCGTCTGGGATTTGTAGTGTACAAAGCAGTTCAGGGGTGGGTTTTCTACGAGTTTTCCGGATTCCCCCGTCATCGCATTCCACCGGTGCTCTATCTTCATTCCATGTATCATCATTGTCATCACCTAAGGTGTCATATGTAACTAAGCGGGCGTTAAATACTATTAAAAATACCTAGTCTCTTACTGTGAAAGACTGGAACGGTAGCCTATATTACCTAATGTAGGGAGTTGATAGAGTTTTGAACGAGGTAATCAGAAATGGAAGATTTGGCATGTGTTGCAAAATGCAAAACAATCTTAAAATATTGATGCTGTGCTTGATTGGGCAGTGATTTGAGTTTGAAAAAGCAAATGAGGCACATATTGAGAAAGTGTTCCACAGGTAGTTTTTATGTCGATAATTAAGTACACGAATCCCGGAATAGAGATGCTTGCTGAGGATCAGACATTTTTAAACACATATTGGACTTCAGGCTTGACCTAATTGGCCATCAAGGGAGAAATATGAGTTAGAGAGAACATAAACACAAAAACACATCACAAACATCCATGCTCAAAGCGGGACTCAAACCTGCGATCCCCTGTGCCACGAAGCACCTTAGGCTAGACACTTTAGCAAGCGTGGTCATTAAATCAGTTGGAGGGAGGGTGATTATGGGCAGATAATGCAATGAGAATCACGGAATAACAATTCCCGAAATTATTACTCAAATGTAATATTTAATTGTTTTGAAATGTTGCCTGTTGTATTAACTTGGAATTAGAAGCACATTCGTGTTGCGATAAGTGCACTTATTATGTTTAAAACTGTCCATTTTTATAAAAAGGATTGTAGAGCAGCGAGGGAGAAAAAATATGTAAATATGTGTTCATGTAACCAGCACTCAGGAATGCTATAATGTTTGTTCTTTATTTAACGCAAGCCTAGATAGTAATATTTTAAAACACGTCGATCCAGCAATTGTACTGTGTGTTCTTATAGCAACACTAAATTCTGTTATTTTCTGCTATGCCTTATTTTACTCCCTGATGGATCTGGCATGCTCTCCATCAGTTGCCATTAAACTAAAAGGCGCAATAGGTTACAGAACAATTAGGTTATGCATCCATAACAACATGGATGGACTAAGGGCACTCTGAAATTATTATAATGGTTCAGTTTTGCATGTTTTACATCGGGCAAGGAAGTATATAGGTGACATAACCCTAGATTCAAAACATCTCCGGAATCGTCTATTTTCTCTTTAATCTATATGAAAGTAAAGGCTATTTTATTTTTAGGTGTTGGTGACGTCCATGACGACACTTCATTTCAATTTTCATGCTAATAATGATTGTTGTCTTTTCTTGGTAATTAGTTTTTGTTGTGTATGTATTTCGTTTATCGCATTTCATAATGTCGGTAACGGAGCACATGAAATCTCCTTCAGAGACATTGAGAATGGTGGAAGAAGCTTACAGTGAAGTAGCGACGAAGAAAACACAGGTGCATGAATGGCATAGAAGCTTCGGTGAAGACTTTTCAACGCTGAGGGAATTTCTGTGCATGCGACAAGGGCACTACGACAGGTATCTGAAAATGGCTTCCAGGAGTGTTTCTGGTGTTCTTTCACGCAGTGGCAAAAGTGTGGACCTTTTTTTGAAGGAAATGTGTAAATTGCCTTATGGTAACTTGTTTCTGTGTTATTTTTACATTGCAGGAACGTCTTGAATGTAGTATCATTGCTGTTGTACACCATACTATATCTAAAATAAGTAAAACAAATACAGTGTGTGTATAACCAGGACGCCATTTAGGTTCTGCTTTACGCAATTTTAAATGCTTGAGCAGTTTTATATGAGAAATACAGATTAGCACATTTTTAAATTGCGAATAGCGTCTTACCCACTCTGCTAAAGTGAAAATTTAGGATTTATTCTTTAGAGCGTTTTTTTTTATTTGGTAGTGTTTAACGCAACTACTTGTGGCACCGCAGGCGATGACACTGGTGGTATATGAATGAAGGTGGAGCACCGGTGGAATGCGATGGCGGGGGAAGCCGGAGAACCCGGAGAAAACCCGCTCCTGCGCCGCTTTGTCCACCACTAATTTCACATGCGGTCACTTTGGATCAAACCCGGGTCGTCTAGGTGAGAGGCAAGTGGTCTAACCACTCGGCCACACGGCGCGGCTGTTTAGGGCGGGAAAGATATGTCAAGGATTTTGTTATGACTATACCAGTTCATTGAGGGGACAACTAAAACCTCGACTTCCAAGGGATCTTTTGTGTCTGCAACCCCGGGAGGAATGGATAAGATGATGGGACCGCAGGTCAGATCGGTGCTTTAAACAGAGGCGCGCAGAATTCCCTAACAAATTGCCGAGCTAAGTGAATGTCGCTCAGATGCATGGCTCCAGCAGAACTCGACCCAGCACTGAGGGTCGAAATGTTGCCATCTGGCAGGTCAGAGAAGAAGTTACAATGACCAAGAAGCTGCGCCATCTGTCCGGCACAAAACTGTCACTGATCCCCGGAGTTAACCTAAAACATGACAGTGAAAAGAATAAGAAGCCGTAGGGGAGAAAGAAAAAAATCATGCCACCTAACGAAAACTACCAAACATCCGTGATCAGAGTAAGCAGCCACCGGGAATTGAATCCGGGACATCTGGAATACGAGCTTCATGCGTTTGCGTGCAGCAATCTCTCTTGATATCTTGGGTTAAAACGGCAAGATGCCAAGTTATAACAATTAAATACATTTAAATATCGCTTTGTGATGAGAAGATTTTATTGAAACTGAGACGTAAATTCCAACAGTTATCATACTCACGCAAAAGGCATAAATAATATCTCAAAGGGTTACAATAAACCATTTTCATTCACATAATTCTAAACCACCAAATACAATATTATGATTAACCATGAACCATTCTTTATCCATAAATCAAATGTATCAGAATTGCCATTGCTAAACCCAAAGATATTAAAAATACGCCTGGAAATACTTATCGTAAAACGGGACTCTTTCGGTGACTCTGCTTATGTCTTCCACCTGTTTGCTATGCTCTTAAAAACGTATTGAACAGTCCACGTTACCGATGCGAATGGGACGGAAATGAAACGTAACTTATGACAGATGAGGCTGTTAATTGCGAACTGGTGATCCTTAAACTTTCTGGTTGGACAATAATCCACCTTTCTCACCGGGTGATACAAAATTAGATTTACCTTTTCCCTGCGCTACAAACTGAAGTTCTAATGCCAAGGTAATTCGTGCACATGCTAGACACTGTTTATGTAAGTCAACCTGTTCTGAGGGAGCGACAAGCGGGGTTGAGGGATGAAGGGGTGGATTGCCCAATCGGCTTTGACTTTTCTTACTCACGTGATATGTTGTACCAGACTGGTCACAAACAATTTCCCCGCGAACACGTCAAACATTTATATTTTCAACAAAATCACAGCGCCATGCTTATTTTATTATCTTTCAGTGTACAATGTTATGTTCTTGATTGTGATGAGTTTGTTATAAGTTTGTGAAACTCGGACACATGTGCTTACATAATATGTGCACACCTTTTCTTGGGCGTTAGTTTTACGCCTGTTTTGCAGCTGTGTTTTCAACCAAAAAACTTTCTCTCTCTGATGCCTTCGGCCAATATGGCGAATAGTTTATGTAATTTACTACGAACTATCTACATTGTTAAGCGACATACGGCAAAAGTGCATGTCCTTGAACTCTGATGTCTAGACAGAATGAAACCATAACACTGAAGCCGGTAAATATCAGGTGTATTGTTGTCGTTCTGCTCAGCTACCGAAATTGCGCGAAACATACCGAGCGAAGACTAGGAAGCCATGCTCCAGTGAAACCATTTGTGTATTTAATGGGGATGACGGGTGAAATTTGCGTTTTCTACCATTTTAATGCTATAATCTTAATTTATACACATATTAGGGCATAAATACGCGTGGTTCTATGTCTTAACAAGTTTTGATTTTTTTGTTTTTTTGTTTAGAAGACGTACGTTTTTATAAATATATCACCTTACTTTTTATTTATACCGAGCCAGGTCCCTGACCTCTCTGATCCATGGTCACTAGGCAAATGCTGGGGAAAGTTTCTTCAAACTTTCTGTCCCTTCCTTTCATCCCAACCGATATCTTTTAGTGTTGTAAGTGTTGATGAGAACTGTAGCAGAGGCGCCACAGAAGATAACTTTGCCCTGAAAATACAGCTCTCGGCGGCGAGATTGCGCTAGTGGTTGTCTGCGGACTCAGGTGGTCTTGTCTGGGACTGAGCCAATGGCTCCTGGCGCTCCCCGCATCGAGATAAGAACTGCTTCTGAACTGTTAGGGACTCTCCCCGCTGGAAATTGGCCACCCTCAGAAATTATACCCATCTCATCCTTCCTTCAGGAGTCTGACGTGCAATAAGCCTACGGCTGTATTGTGAAATACCCCGCCGTAGTGTGCATACAAACTTTTTATTTAAAAAAGTAATATTATCATAGGAAAAATCCATGTTTTGTTTTCATTAGTCGTCTACCTAGCGCGTCTGCTAGCTGCTACCTACCAGGAGAAAGGCCCGGGTTCTATTCCGTGTACTGACGCTGGGATTTTCTCCCACTGGGGAGCCAGTTGAGTTGCATGAGGGAAAATAAGGAACTCCAGGTTACGTGGACCGATGCCTGTAATGAGAGAGAGTTGGGCAACGCAGCGGTCATGTGTAAGGCCTTGAACCATTTCGTGCTGTAGCTAAGCGGAATTTAGTTTTAGTTTTGATAACCTACGGTTTTGGGAAGATATGGTAAATTTTTCGTCTTTATCGCATATATTTTATAGAATGCATTAGCTTTGATTGTACAGATATGTTCCAACAATTACAAGTATGGAAAAAAGTGCTTTTAAATGCCATTAATATAAAAATATTTAAATAGCACAGACCTCTAAATATGGTGTACGTAATTAAGACAACTTGCAGGTGTCTTAGGAGTTTGAAGCTTTGATAGACGTGCTTCAATATTTATAGTATTTTTGCATGTAAAAACGCCAAAAGGCACATTTTTACTTTCTCTATGCGTAATATGTACATAGAGTATAGAGGAAGTATTGTATTCCACCCAAAAATTTGATACCGAAATTTCATCGCAAATACATGTTTTAGGATACCCTGAACCCAAAAAAAAAGTATTTTCAGAAAAAGGTCCGTTAGTATGTGTGTGTCTGTCTGTCAATGTGTGTGTCTCTGGCAGCTTAGCTCAAAAACGAAAAGACCGTTTTGTATTCAAGTTTGGTATCTTCCAAGAATGCGACATGAAGATTTTCAAGAAAATCCCCCCACTTCCAACTACTCTTTACATGGAACTTTTTTCGAAAATTTTGATTTTCTCAAAAATGGCTCTAATAATTTTGATTAAAATATCGTATATTAAGGACATTTTCCTCACAAATAAAATGTGAATCTTAAATTTTCTGGGAATAGCCTCTGAAGACGACTTTATTCTGGATGAATTTTACGGAATTTTGCATAACTGATAAACCGTAAGACATAGACAAAAAATTACCGCACAATAATTGTAGAGCACATTAAAATACACAATTTATGTTATGCACACTTTTTCGAGGAGTTGATCGTTTTTTGAGATATTCCTTATTTTTAGATTCAGCTTTAAAAAAATTATACTTTTCTCATACAGGAATTTGTCAACTGCTGTCCATACAAAGGAACGTCAGTCACAAAGCAATCAGATTTTGACTATCACTTTAGCCTGTGGTACTGTCTTATTTAGTTTCTACTTATAAGGAAGCAAGTAATAAGACTATTTCCGGTAATTTTTTCTCGATTAGCATGAAATAAATAGAAGAATAAACTTAATAACAATATTTTGTTACAGAGATGTAGAGAAAGTCATATGAATGGAACACATCAGATTTTTTACTAAAGAGGGCTGTAATTTTATTCATCATCCTCTTTAGTCGAATCGCGTTACTTTTGTTGCTGTTCTATAGATTAACCTCATTTCATCGTAATACGCTTAAAGTGTGGTTTAATTAGTTATCACTGAAATACATATAAAGGAAAATGGTTCATTTGTTATAAGTGGGAACTAATTCCGCAACGGATTTTATTTCAGCCTTGGCTGATTTGAAAAAGCAATGGGGGAAAGCCCAACTCGTGGCCTTCTATGAAATTAGGTAAATTATAATTTTAGGCATGACCAAACCACCGAAAGCCCTACTCCCGTCTAGGACAACAGCGCTAAAAGAGAACTTAAGAAAAAGAATGCGAGTTTTAAACGGTGATATGAGTGTGTGACATGCATTATTTCAGAATCGAGGATTTATATTTCCAATTCTGATGTGTTCCATTCACATGCCTTTCTCTACCTGTGCAGCAAAAACTATTCTTACAAAGATTATTCATTTATATACATCATGTTAATTGAGATGAGCATTAGCATAAATTGTCTTATTACTTGTAAGCAGAAGGGAAATAAGCGACCGCACTGGCCAAACGCGATAGTCAAATATTTTGAAAGCTACCGTTATGTGAAATAATTGAAAAGAAAGAAAAATATAGGTTTGAAACGATAAACGACTTCCTGTTTGAGAAAAGATTAACTAGTTTAAAATTGAAACCAATAACAAGGAATATTTTGGAAACCTTTTTAACTCTAGAAAAAAAATGTATATGAAATAATGTGTGTGTTTTAATAGATCTATATTTATTATGTAGTATGTTTTTGTCTATCTCTTATGGTTTACCAGTTGCACAAACAGGCTATTTCCAGAAAATTCAAGATAAACATTTTGTATGTCATGCAAATATCATATAAACATACGGCGTTTTAATCAAAATTGCTGGAGCCATGTTTGAGAAAATCAAAGTTTTCGAAAAATATTTAATGTATAGGGTAGTTGGGGGTTGGGGATTTTCCTGAAAAGCGCCGTGTTGTATCTTTGAAGCTAAATACCTAGTTTGGCATTTATCAAACTTATCGTTTTGTGTTATGCTATTCACACACACACACATACACACACACAATTTTTTTTATTTTAATTTTTTTTAGTCTTTAACGCCCGCTTTTACTACACATGGCACCGCAAGCGATGACACTGATGATAAATGGAATAAAGATGAAGCACCGATGGAATGCGATGGCGGGGGAAACCGGAGAACCCGGAGATGACCCACGCCTGCGCCGGTTTTTCCACCACCAATCCCACATGCGGTCGCTTGGGATCGATTCCGGGCTATCTAGGTGTTGGGCGAGTGGTGTAACCGCGGGATCACTCACACGATGCACACGCAGACAGACAAGTACACTGATGATTTTTTCTATAAATATTTTTTATTTACTTATTTTATATATATTTTTTTTATTCAGGGGGCCCCAAAACATTTACTTTTGGTATTGCCTTTTTGGATGAAATATAACACCTTCTCTACCTACTACGTACATAGTACGTGTAGATAAAATAAATATTAGAAGTAGTCGAATCCCTTCTGTTACAGAGATTGTGTTACACACACACACACACACACACACACACACACACACACACAGACGTGTTTCATGCTAACATAATTTGTAACTACATTGGGTCAAATATCTCAGGGACGCTTTTCTGGTGTTCCATTCATATGCCTTTCTCTACCTGTTTTGCAAACAATCTATTCTTACAAAGAATTATTCTTTTATGTACTTAGTGCTGGTCAAGATAAGCATTAGCAGAAAAGTTCTTATTACTTAGTTCCTAAAAATAGGAGGGAAATACATAGTCAAATTTTTTAAAAACTGTCACTAGGCAATTGGTATTGAAATTAGTGCTCTTAGGATAGTTAGCAGTAAACAAAGAAAAGTGAATGAGGACTTCCGGTTTGACAAAGGTGTAAGTACTTTCAAATAGAAAACAAGGAATACCTGGAAAAAGCTAGCTCCACAACAAAAATATGTAGGATATGAGTCTTGTTTTTTTAATGTAGTAAGATTTTGTCTATCTCTTGCGGTTTACGAGTTATCCAGAATGAAGAGGATATCAGAAGATACTCCCAGGAAATTCTAGATATACTTTTTATTTTTCATGTACATATTTCTAATATATGGTATTTTAATCAAAATCGTTTGAGCCATAAATGAGGAAATCAAAATGTTCTAAGAATGTTCCAGGGAAAGGGTGGTTTGGGGTAGGGGGATTTCCTTCAAATCTTTGTATCGCTTCCTTGAAACATACTGAATTTAAATATCAAGTTCGGTATTTAGTCCCCACACACACAAACACGTTCACACGGACGGACGTTTATTTAAAATTACTTTTTAGATACAGGGGACTGAAAAACATCTATTTCCGTGATATCTCGCTATAAAGTTTATGGGCGGAATACAATGCATTCTTTAACAACTATTTACATTGTATGCACATGGCAGAGAAAGTAAAAGAATACTCCATATGAACTTGGTTTGATAGCGAGTTGCGAAATGATTTGCCCTTTCATTGACATCAATATTAAGAGTAATTACTTGAATTATAGAGTTGTCTTTAAAATTCGAAGGCTTCACGGCCGGTGTTAGAATCACTTATAGAAAACAAAACCGGGCTTGTAGGCCGTGGACCACTGGGCGACTGAGAGGCCACGGAGATGTATAAGTCATTGAAGATGCTTGCCACATACGCAGGCGAAACGTCTGGTGAACAAGGGGAGAAGTCCAGGGGACCACGGCCTACAAGCCCGGTTTTGTTTTCTATAAGTGATTATAGAGTTGTCTGTTGATTGTTCTTGTTTGGTTGTTTGTTATAGAGCAAAGGGTTGATAATTACTTGGATTTAATTGTTGCCGCTGTGTTTTGTTTAGCTTTGTTGTTTGTTGTAAAGCACGGAAGGCAAAATAAAATGTATTTTAGATTCAACAGAGCAACATGGATTGCTTGCATGTCCTCGGAGATTGGAGTGCATCAGGATCATGTGAACTTTAAACAGAAATTTTCCCCGTCGTCAGTTATCTTCTTCAGGAATGTTCCCACGAATTCACCAACGGTTGAGACAGAGTGGCTCATTTGAGAAGAATGTTTCGGATATTAGGAGCGCATGAAGAGGTAGGAATCATTGTCCATGAAAAAAAAGTTCTTCGTGATGTGGATGTAAACCCATCAGAAATAAGGGGTATTGCAGAAGGAAAATCGTAAGTCACATAACTATATGGAGAATTTTGTATGCAAATCTTCTGTGCCCGTATCAGCGAGTACAAGGACTAAATATGGCGAACTTTAAGCCGAAAAAAAATGTTTGCTATCACATGTTACAGAATTGTGCCATCTTCATGAATTACTTAGCATGCACCTTATTCTTGTACGTCAACCAGCTCATTCCAGTCGGTTACCACGTAACTTCTTGAATGGTAAATTTCTGTATAGATAGATTATCAAGGGGGTTCATTGCTTGGCCTACCCAATCTCCTGTTTTGAATTCAACGGGTTGTTTTGTCTGGGGGAATTTAAATCGTCTGTTTATTCGACTCTCTTGCCAGATATTGACACTTTGAGAGAGCGTATCCACATTGGATTTGACCAAATAAAGAATATACCAGGAATGTGCAACAGAGTACGCAATAGTATGCAAAAAAGGATTGCCGTATGCATCAAGCAGGATGAAGCCACTTCGAATAATTTTTGTAATCTGCAGTTCTGTCTTTTAACTCAGCAATAACTAATTTTTAGACACATGTTTATACTTTTTAATGTTGTGACATTGGGAAGGCGTCCCCAAAAACTTTTGACACCAATAATAATAATAATAATAATAATAATAATAATAATAATAACAATAATATATTCTGTATTTTGTATGGGTGTATACTTTATTATTTTGAATTAGTATTAAGAACTAGAGTTAACATAGAATTTCTAGTAATATAGTGCTCCTAATTAAAAACCTGTAACTAATACAACGCCTTAGTAATACACTATAATTTAGGAGACTTTGAGTCAACTATTTGAGATGTGACTCAAATGAGGTTGTTTAAAACTAATATTTTAGACGATGAAAAAAAGTCAGTGTTTCAAGAACTTGATGTATCATGGGTGCTATGAAGACATAGATATTGAAGAGGCATGAACAAATTTACTACGTTTCCTTGACTGTTGAAACATTGAAAAGTATTCATTTAAAGTAAAGTTAGTTTTTATGAATGCTCTTCGAAGTGTGACATTTATTGTTATATATTGATACGAATTATTAATAATAATATGTTAAAGCATCAAGTTAATTTTACATTCCGTCTTAGTGTAAAGTATAAGTCATTACAGCCACCAAACTTTATGTTAGTAAGTATAAGTTTGCTTGAAAAAATGCATTCTTGTCGGAATTCTAAACTTTCTTCTGAGTAAATATAATCGGAAATACGTAGAAAACACTCGAGTATGCTAAAATGAGTTTTCCAATTGCGCTCTGTTCTTTTCAAAGGATGTGACGAGTTAATACAGGTTTTGAAAACATTTTCAAATTTTTTTCGTTTCCTAATTATTTGTGTTCATAGAAAATGTATATGCACCTAATGCATTGTTACCCAATGTTGTGTAAATTTATAAAACTGTTTCTCCTTTTTGCAGGTTCGATGGAATTTGCACCAAAAATTCTCGTCGACTAGATATCTCTGACAGCTTGCAATTTACTTGGATTTGGAAGCACTTCTGTGTAAGTTTACAATTTTACAAATTATTCTGATTTTTAGTGAAAATGTCGCTTTTTAAAGAACGTATTTTGCTCGTGTGTTATTTTTAGTATTCTCTTGATAATTTCGTTAAGTTCAAACTAGTGTTTTATTAAAACAATCTGATTACATAATGAGTCTTATAAAGATAAATTCAACGCTATTAAGGGTTTGGATGACGTAGATATATAGATAGGAAGAATGGGACTCGACACGGACTGATGAGGTTATTGCATCTCCACGAGAGAGAGAAGGATGACGTGGGGGAGACACCGGGCGGACGGAGACAGGAGCAACATCACAGCACTGAGTGGGGTCCCTATACTTACCAGATTGAGACCCTGACAATTGGACAGACAGACCGGTGACCCCACTCCACCCTTACTCCATGTATAGCAGCTGAAGGTCGAGGGCAGTGAGGGTTTCAGCATACATTCTTTTTTCCGGCCACGCCCCACTGAACCACCATAAGACACTCCAACCCTCAGAGTCCAACGAGGCGAAGGATCAATTAAATGATAATGGAACACTTGGAGGGACAGGAAATTCGAAGAATGACAAGAAATCACTCCAGCATTCGCCTTGTGATCTCGAAACACCTCGAACATGTCCATGCTTGAGAGTGAAAGGTCACCGGGGATTAATCCCTGGATCTCCTGAATGTGAGACCCACACGTTTCCTCGATGTCACTTCACTCGGTTTGGACGTCGTAATGTTTTCTCTTTAAACATTATTTTAGTGGAATATAAATTACAGAATTTTTCAACCCTTGTACCAATACAAAGATACGGAGGCAAAATATAGAAGTCCTAAGCGTTTATTTCAGTTAGTAAAATGTTTAGTACACACTTATCTATGGGAGCTCAATACGCATACGAACCGTAACTAAGTCGTTTTAAGTATATTAAGTACCTGCAGCTGAACTGCGTTGTTTCAGGGCTTGCTTCCAGATATGCCAATAATTTTGTTTTCTGTAAATCATAATTATTATTCTTCAAGTGTTTATGCAATGGTCTTCTTGCAGCCTCCTATTGAAGCCAATGTGTAAATACGAGGTCTCCCTATATCAATGCAGCCAGTGTGTTAGGATTTCTGTTTTCAGCAGAATGTGGGCATCATACAAAACTGACCTTTTGTTCCCTTTTACCTGCAGTTTTTAATCGCTTTCCTTACCAAAAATGCATTTCGCGTTTCCTCTTTTTAGTATGATCTGATTTACTGCAACCATTCACAATGATGAGATATTTTAATTCCCTAGTTTGTGAATAGCTTCAATCGTTCTTCCTTATTTATGTTTCTTAACCGTATAAGAAACGGAACAGTCATCATCTTATAGAATTATTTTCCATTACTTCGCACTATATTATTTATTTCTTCGTGTGTTTATATACACATTACATCCCGGATATGCCATGAGCAATCGTGCTATTTTACTTAAAAATATCTGATGTGTTCCATTCAGACCTTTTCTAGCTGTTCTGCAACTAAACGTTTTTTTTTTTTTTTTACAAAATATTATGCTTTTATTTACATCATGTTAATCAAGATAAACATTAGCAGAACTGGTCTTATTACTTGCTTCCTTATAAGTAGGAGAGAAATAAAAGGATACACTAGGCTAAAGTGGTAATCAAATTTTTAAAACGCCGGTCAGTATTTAAACAATTGAAATTCGGTTCTCTTTGCTTGCTTAGGAGTAAACTAAAGAGAGACGAAAAAAAATGTTATTTCCCATTTGAGAAAAGTAGCTTAAAACTGAAACCAAAAGCTCGGAATATCTCGGAAACGGTTAACTCTACAATAAAAGCGTATGACATAAATGATGTGCTTTAACGAGATCTACTTTTTGTGTAGTAAGTTTTTGTCTCTCTTTCTTACGGTTTAGATGTTTTACTCAAGTTATACAAAAGTCATTCAGAATGAAGAGGTCTTCAAAGATTAATTCCGTAAAATTCAAGATATAGATTTGATTTGTCATAAAAATATGTTAAGCATATGTCTGACTCTATCTATCTAACTCGTGTCTTACTCACGGTTTGTGTGAAAAATAGTTAAATTAACACTAATTGACCTAAAGTTGGCTGAACTATGAGCCCGAGACTTAAAGTAATTACGACATAGTAAGTCGGTATTGTGATTCTCATCTCAATATAATTTGAGATCAATTTAAGGTTTACCGGGAAACATGCGAGTCAGTCGAGAAACTATGCTGTGCCGGCATGTAGTCATTATAGCTCAGTGGTAGAGTGACGGTTAGAGACCGGAAGATCCGAGTATGGCACTGAATTTTTCAGTCTGACTATACCTATCCAACTCCTGTCATACACACGGTTTGTGTGAAAAAACAGTTAAATTAGCACATAATATTGTAATCTAAGAAGCTGGGGGTTTGGGGATTTTCCTGAAAATCTTCAGAAAGATACTGAACTGATATACAAAGTTTGGTATCTAATAGACATTTCATTTTTGAATTATGCTCCCCACACACCCACATTTTTTGGTAGTGTTTTAACGTTCGCTTTTACTACTTGTTACACCGCAGGCGATGACACTGATGAAATATGGAATGATGATGGAGAATCGGTGGAATGCGATTGCGGGGGAAACCGGAGAGCGCGGGGAAAACCTGCCCCTTCCGCCGCTTTGTCCACCACAAGTCTTTCACACGGTCGCTTGGGATCGAACCTGTCTATGTGAGAGGCGAGTGGTCTAACCACTTTGCAACAGCGCGACCGATCACACACCCACACATGGACCTTTTTCTAAAACATACTTTTGGATTCAGAAAACCCTAAAACATGTATTTCCTGTGAAATCTCGTTATCGAATTTTTGGTTGCAACACAACACCTTCTTTATTCACTAGTGCATTGTACGTACGTACTAGAGAAGGTAATTATATTCAGTTTTGTATGTTTTTTCCCCTTTTAAACGCGTATATTTCCTTTTTCAATTCAGATGTTGGAATTGTATTCGTTTGATTAATCTTTATGATAATTGCTATGCTTCAAACCGGAGCTAAGGCACCGCAGCAGCTTCCCTAAAGACTAACTCACATACGACATTGTAGCTGTGTATGTGCAAAAAAGAATAAGTTGTTTAAGTGTTAACTTGATTTACTAAAGGGGTTTAAATTATACTATTTTTATTATTGTTTTTTTATTTTTTTTTATTATTTTTTTATTTTCGAGTGGAAGGGAAAAATCCACCTTATGGACTAACCCGGGCAAGCCCGGAGTGTCGGGGTCTCCCATGTGGGCATACCGACTAAAAAACCCCTCCACCGGTATTAGAAGGAAGAAAGGAGAGGCGGTACCGCATTATTGCACCCGCGGATTCAAGGCGATAATTTAACTGACTGCAGGGTGCAGTCAGAGGGGTGAAATGAGGACCGGGAGACAGGCTTGACCGAGGCCCAGACTGCCACCGCGGAGTATTCGGGGAGAGGAATGAAGGAATTCTAGGGTGAAGGATGGAGTTAGTGCTGGTTGACTCTGTTGAGCCAGTCGTCGTATCATGGGACGTTTTCGAGCCTGAGCCCTTGGCGTCTACTTTGGATGTTGAACCTGGAAGTTTGAGGTGCTGACTTCTCCAGTAGAGCTCTCACCTCCTCCCTGAAGAAGAGTCGGATGTCGGTGACTGATGTTGCTATTGCTTGGTGAAGTTCTGGGTGTGAAGTGGTGCTGTCCTGTTCCTGAAGCTTGTCCTCCAAGGCCGTCAGCTTAGCCGTAAGAGTCAGGACCTCCGCGTGGAGGTCCTGAATGGCCTCACTTAGGCCCTGGATTTCCTGCTGCAGGATGTTTGGTGTTGGTTGTTCAATCTGCGGAGATGGCTGTATAGATGATGGTGTCCGGGCTGGTTTAGGTGATGAGTGCCTGCTCTTTGGGTAGCTGGGGCACTGGGCTTGCCCGGTGAAATGTCCCGTACCACCACAGGTGGCACAGAACCGGCGACGGCGGCGGAGGTCGTGCCCAGTGCACTCCGAAGTGAATGCGTTGGTGCCACAGTAGCGGCACTTCGGCGGCGAAGAGTAGTCTTCTTGGCTGTGCCCGTAGGCACAGCAGCGACGGCAGGGCCGGTGTCTTTCCTGTCTGCTTGCCTGAACGTGCAGAAGTCGCCCTAATAAGGGCAACCCTGAGGCCAAGGCAGCCTCCAGGTCTGATCGGTCGTGTAGCTCCACCCTTACTAGTAGTGTCGGGCCCCGGTCACAGATTATGCTAGTGGCCCTCGAACATGAAGGCCATCTAGATTGTGCAGCGGCGAGGAGATGCCGGGTGGAGAGATCCCGAGGGACTCCCCTAACCACGGCACTGTACCGGGGTGGCATCGGCGTGGAGCTCAGCGGTGGCGGCGATGAAGTGTTGGCTGCCGGTGAAGCAGCGGCGGTCGGCGGCGATGATGATGGTGAGCGCGGCAAAGGTGCAGCGCTCACTGCCGGTGTAACGGCAGGTGGCGGAGATGCCGGCGAGCACTTCCTACCGGCGGATGCCGGAGAAGCGGTGGCTGCTGTAGGAGCTGCTGGTCTGCGTTGATGCTTCCTCTTCGGCATCTCGAAGCGGAGTCGTTATTATTGTGTTGTGGCTTTTACTTTTATAGTCGTATCGGAGACTTTGATTTTAGGAAGAACTAACGTTGACTGTAGGTTGCTGCCGTTAGTTTTTATTGATTTCCATAAGGAAACATATATTCATTCCCACATTCATACTTCCAGACTCAGCGGGGGTAGAAAACCTAATTAAAAAGCAAATTCCCCACTACAACCGGAAATCTAACCCAGCACCTCTGGTTGAGGAGCAAAAATGCTAACCTCGAATTCATAGGCAGTTTATATTTTATTTTATAAAATATCCATTTTTGTTTTGTTTATTTTTTAGCATACCGGTTAGACAACTTCCCACCGAAAGTTATTTTTTTTTTCTTCAAAATATTCACAGAAGAGCAAATCATGAGCCAATCTGCATCTAGTTGTGTTATCGTTTGCCGATTTAGACTCCTAAATTGACAAGTACAGGGATTTGAAAATGGTGTTTTGAATTTCTCCGCGCCCATTTTTTAAATTTCTTTGCAATGTTCAGTATGCGAGACCAGTTTTACTGCTTTGTTTCTGTCACACAATTTTGGATTTAGAGTTTTAGTAATTTAATACGCGCTTGATTCGTAGAAAGTTAGGCCTTTGATTTTATTTTCTGGAACAATCTTAATGTTAGGCAAAATTAAATCTTTAATTTAAATAAATATATTCCAGAATTTAAACGTTCAAGATTTACATAATTGAATAACTCAACTATGAATTAGATTTTCGTTTTTAAAAATAATGTATAGTTGCTTTTGATTTCTTCTTCTAATTATCTATTTTGTTGTATATTCCCCCAATGGCCCAGGTTGCATTCTTGATCGTATCCTTAACTCCTAAACGTGTTTCATTTTTCCTTGCAATTGTCTTTCGAATATCAATCCGGCTTTTATTCATTTGTAGCTTATGAGTACAAATAATTTTACATGGATGGATTACCAACGTTTCTTGTAACTTACAACCTGAAAGCCCAGGTTTGCGTTCAGAGTAATCTTTCTCCAAGGACACGATGGAATCAGCAATTTGGAGCCGGAACGGTTGAAGCCCAAACCATGAAGTGGAAGAAATGGAATAAAATAATAATTTACTCACTGATAGATATCAATAACATTATTTTTACAGTTATTTGATAAATCTGTGACACATTTTAGCTAAAATGGTTAAAATTATGAGACATTAACCATCTCATTACCTACAGTTTTAAAGTTAAAAAAGTATCTTTGCATCTCGAACGTATAAAATACTTTACAAATTAGACTCTTTTAATTTCATTAACAGCGGATGCTTTAAGTGTATTTCTCGTTCTTTCCTTCATAATTATAATTTAAAGTTTTAGTGCTGTCTCATGAATTAAATACCACTATCTCACATTAATATTATTTTGTATTGCAGCAACATATTCCGAAACCCAGTAATCTTCATCAGAGCGCGATTTTCCTCATGCACCTCCAAGAAATTTCAGACATATAGGGAAAATAAGATAATTTCGCAGTATTAATGCTTAATATTCCAGAACAGAATAATTAACATAGTGAAATTTTGATTTGTAGGAAAGACGCTTAATCTTTATAATTATGTCCACACGATACACATATCTAATTTTTTATTCCAAAATGTTTAACAATAATCAAAATTACAAACGTGTTGCAAATTAAAATTATTTGAACAACTCTGTTAATGTCGCAGTAGATACTATGTACCTTTGTAATTTCGGAGTAATACTTATGGAATAAAACTCTGTATATTTTTCAATTGTTTCTTCCAAACTAGAGCATGTACGATACGAGTTGAAAAAGCAGATTCAGTCTGAAAATTTCAATAACACAGCCGTGATTTGAACCACGGATCTTCTATTCCCCGTCCAGTTGCTCTAACCACTGAGCTGCAATGGCTCATCCCTATACACCAAAAATGGGTCTAATGGTTGGTTAAACTATGAAGCCTAGGCCTTAAAATACCTACATCTCAAATTAGAGATTTATTTGTGGATACCGGGAAAAATCTCGCATCAGTTGGCGAACTTAATGCCTTGTTAGCATGTTTCTGTAGTATCTCAATGGTTATATCGATTGGATAGACACCAGGTGATCCGTGGTTCAAATCCCGATTATGGCATTGGATTTTTCAGCCGGACTCTTTCTGTATATTTAGTTGTAAAATAATTAAAATTGTATTACCAAAATATGTGCATGATTCCCTTAAAACACATTTCCTTCTCTTTTATTACTGTTTTCTGAAAGGATGGTACCAGAAGTTCTTCTGGTATGTCGCACTTCCTTGTCTTTTTTGTGAAAGTACTTCTTTCACTACATCTACGCCTCTTGAGAAATGTGGTCACCGTGAGAATCCAAAATGATCTTCACAGGTCTGGCTGGAGGAAGCTCAAGAAAATCTCAGAGTTGATCTACTCATAATCCGACACGTTCACCTGACAAAATGGCGATGCATGTTCTCGGAATTGAACCCGTGATTTCGAATCAATATTGTTACTGGTATTATTAATATAATTAATTGTTACTATCATTAAAGTAATTAAAATTATCATTAAAAACAATAATACTTTAAATATTAACATTTTTTATTTTTCACTATTGCATCAAATATTCAATAAGTATACCAGCCAGAATTGATAAGAAAGGCAACGCCAGCAAAAATTACATTTCTTAGCAACAACTTGTTGGACATTTTTCAACATATAAAAATCCTACTTATATTTCTTCAGTTATAAAAATAATTCAAAAAAGTCTCAGAACAGTTTTATAAGCACACTCTTCTCACAGTCTGGCAACAGCGCATCAAAATCAGTTTTCAGTTTAGTTGAAGCTCAACAAGGTGCTACTTGCGGCACAAAAGGATCTAGGTAGTGCTGTCATATGCTGGGATCTTTAACGGCGTGAGATTTACTCGGCGCACTAGCAATATGAAATATAAAAATTATTGTGAAATTGAACTAGTTATGAAATTACTTGAGACTGTCCTCTAAAGGATACAAATAGAGTAATAATAAACGTTTTTAATATAGCCCCTGAACGCCCCTCTAATGTAAATGATAGCAGTTGGGGTAAACCAGATATGGGCGAACGCGTGCCATACGTAAATTGGAAGGAGCAAGAAGAGCTACTATGACGTCACATAGCTACCTCTCTTTCGGAGCTGTGGCGTAATAGAATTCTGAATTTTATACAGCTATATATGCCTATCTGATGAAATGTGTGGATGCATTAAATGACAAAACATGTCATTACTATTCATACAATAAGAGTTTGGAATTAAAATTATTTAATACTTCTTATCAAATTGAAGAAATAAATATAAAATTGCTTATAAACTATCAAAAAAATGAGAAACTGTTTATAATTTTAACAGTAAATTAATGAAGGATGATTATTAAGTCTCAATTCATTTTGCAGATATAACGTATTGGAGGACTTACCGAACCAGATGACTCAGACATTTCGTCGGAGACTGACATTTGGGAGATACTGGGATCAATTACCATGGCCCTCTTCTCTGACCCATAGTTTTTTCGGGTGTTTTCCCATGTCAATAGGCAAATGCTGAGGGGAGGGGGCTCTTTATTTTCGGAACTTCCTCTTCCTTCATTTCATCCAAGTTTCTTTCAGGATTTTAAGTGTCGGCGAGAACTGCGGTATTGAGTACGCCCTGGAAGTACAGCTCTCGGAGGCGGGATGGCGTTGGAAGTCAGCTGTAGACTCAGGGAATTTGGCCAGACCTGAGGCGCGGGTTCCTAGCGCTCCCCGCACCGAGATGAACGCCTGTAATATGTTAGGGACCCTCCACGGCGTCTCTTACCCTAACGGCGATGTTGGCCGTCCTTTGAAATTAGTCTCATTTCATCCTATCTTCCTGGGATCTGACGTAAAATAAGCCAATGGCTGCACTGCGGAATCCCTTCCATATCTCTCTCTTTCTCTCTCTCTCTCTCTCTCTCTCTCTCACACACACACACACACACAAACAAACAAACACACCCACAGGTTATAGTGATAGTAGCTTCTCACAAAATTCAGCGTTATTAAACTTTCTGAAATTAATTTTATAGCATTACCCCATCGTTTGTGTGTGTCCCTAAACATATTCAGATTTCCTGTAATGCTGTACATGCTGTTCGAATTTGATTCCCGATGTGTTGTAGATCTCGTACTTTCGTTTTATACACCCGTGTCTTTATACACCCCCATAGGAAGAAGCCTAAGAGTGTCAGGCCAGGTAAACATGATGGCCACACTCGTGGGGAGCCTCTGCCAATCCAACCATTAGGAAAGTGCTGTTTGAGGTACACACTCACAGGCAATGCAGAATGTAGAGGTGCAATTTTTTGACCAAGAGTCGGATACATTAAGCGACACAATTGAGCATCAACCGCTACTTCGTTCTTCAATAGTCAACATACCAGTATATCAGCCTGGAAGAAAAACCAAATTTCTATGTTAGCTTGAAAACGTTTTGAGATTTCATAATCACGGTGTATTATCTTGCTTCAACTAACGTTGTTGCCTTATTAATTGGAGCCAAGTGTACTGTCCATGCTTTTTGTGGTATTTTGCAGGCAATATAAATTAAATAATTCATTTACTAAAGTAGTGATCCTCAGTATTACTAAAGTATCACTATATTGAAGAGACATGTATATGGTACATAATTAATTTATTCTTACATAAAGCTGTTTGTGTAACTAGAACACATTCACCATGATGTGTCAACGGAACCGCGACACAGAAGTACGTTGCTAGGATGTCGTATTCGTGGTCGACAGAGATTTTTAAGCCTCTGTGACACTAAACTGTAAACAATGTTGTCAATCCCAATAAAATAATGCTATAAGGAAATGGGAAAATGAAGTACAGCACATTATCCTTTTACTCAGTTCTTAGTATTAAGAATTTGAGGGTATTTATTTGCCTAGGGGTTTCAGGTCGTCCTTCGTGGTGTAGTGGGTACCATGCTAGCTTCTAATACCCAAGTTTGCAGGTTCAAACCCGGCGGAGGGCGATGGATATTTTTCATGCGCAAAAATCCTTAGCATGGCTTCCTTCGGAAGGGAAGTAAAGCCGCTGGTCCCGTGTCGTAGAAGGAACCTCACGTACAATAACCTCAAGCCTGATAAAGGGGCCTCTGAGCAAAATAAAGCGATCTTTCATGCTCCATATAGAATGGGACACTGAGAACCACATCAGTTAAAGAGCTTTCATAAATAAAACTAAATTTAGTTTAATTTTTGGGACTCCAGACAAATATTTTGGCACATGGCTTTTTATTATTTTCAAAAATGTTAGTCAGTGGTATTACTAATACACGGCAACGAGAAAGCGAAAGGTTACCTGCGCGCCTACTGGTTTGATTACATATAAATTTCAAATTCTGAACCCTACTTCTTCTTATGTTTACATACCAGCGGAATAGCACAAGCCTCGCCTCTGTTTATTGCCATTTTGGCTTCTATTGCGCTGCTAATACTTGAAAACTTAGTACCCGATTTACTATCTATTTTACAGAACATCATTACAAAATAATATATAATACTTATTAGATAATTACAGAACATCGCATAAACGTTTTTCTTCCGCTTATTGCACCTGAAAGTTTTCTTGAACTATATTAATTCACTTCCACCCTGCATGGTAATTGATATTAAAGTTTTTATGTAGTCAACCTTTATGGTAGTGTTCTATACAACCGGTAATTTCTAAATGTAAATGTAGTTTTATTTGTGGACGCTCTTTAATTACTGTGGTTCTCAGCTGGTAACGGACCGATTAATTTTCCTCAGAGGCCTCTCTATCAGGCTTGAGGTTCTTTTACGTGCCGCAAATCTACGACACGGGACTACCGGCTTTACTTCCCTTCCGAAGGAAGCCATGCCATCGTCCTCCGCCGGGTTTGAACCCGCGACCTTGTGTACATGAAGTTAGCATGGTAACCATTACACCACGGAGGGTGACCCATTAACTTTTGCTCTGATTGTTTCATAACAATCATTATGAACTGTAATATAAGTAACAGTTATTCGTTTTTCGTTTCGTTACATTTAATTTCATTCTTTCTATGTTAAGTATTGGGTAACTTTTAACATCATAGGTTTAAATCCATTTTTCATTTAATTTATTTGGTAGATTGTAGAAAAAGTATATATATTTGTAGATTTGAAAGGATTTAAGTTTAAATAAACCTCATATTCGAATTTCATTTTGCGGGAAACCCACAGTCCATTCAAAGCCCCATGCGATTAGTGTAATATGGGAGCTAAATCCCTGTTGCCACAATTAACCGCAAACTTCACTACCACTGGTGAGGTTTATTATTGAATTTGAATATTTTTCATCAAGCAATGACACATTTCCTACACAAAACAAACTAATTTACAGTGTCATGTGCAGAACAGCTTTTCTGATTCAGTGTCTGTAATTCCTCTCTCATACCAAGATTTTTTTGAAAACCATGATGTTGCATCTTTTGAAGATACTGAGCTCAAATACCAAATTTGATATTTATCTTTCCTGTCGGGTCTTAGTTTTGCTGATTAGACACACAAACATCCTGACACATCCCTACACACACACACACACACACACACACACACACACACACACACACAAGAATCATTACTAGAATGCTTCTTTTTTAAATTCAGGGTCTCAAAATGAGTATTTTCGGCTAAGTTTTGGTATCAAAATGTTTGGTAGAATGCAACACTTAAATTAAAAATTAAAATTGTTTATTTGTTACGACACTGTCTATTACCAGAATTATCTATGCCCGAATTTTGTCTCACAGGTGTTCTGTTGCATGCCAGTAAATCTACTGACATGGTGCTCTCGCTTTTAAGCACACTTAAAATTATCGCGTCTATGCCGTGTTTGGACCTGCAACTTTGGGATCAGAAGGAATGCACTACTTCCTCTGCTTCCTATACATAATAAAGTAATAATCGTGCAGGATAAAGGGCCGTGAAAGATGTGTGCGATATGTCAAAAGAAATAAGACCCTCAAAATGTGGACAATAAATAAGATGGAAAGTTTACGGACCTACTTTTTAAGAGTTGAATAAATAAAACACATCTCCACAAAAGTTTCTCTGTCTCTGAAGTAGAGAAAATTTACAAACCTACGGTGAGGTACTTCGACGTAAACTGATGGTTTTTAAGAACTGATTTTAGCTCTATTTACTCTTACGTAAGAAACACTGTACTGGTTTTCTCTCTATTTTACGACCTCAGTTTTCTTCTTTTGCGACGTCGGGAAATTTCATATGCTACAGCATTTGTAACTTCTATACCAACCATTATTCTAAAACATACTGCCACTGAAGTCGTGTCGTATGTAAATATGGTGCAATGCAAACGAGTGGCGCAAGACGCGCCTTTATATGTCGCATCTCTCCATGTCTCTTGTACAAGAAATGTCTCCATCTGTACAGAACTTGAGAATGCGCATAATTATTAGCGGTCAACATATCTCTGTGTATCTGGTCTCTGGCCGCGCCGTAGCCGAGTGGTTAGACCACTCGTCTCTCAACTAGACGGCCCGGGCTTCGATCCCAAGCGACCGCATGTGAGATTTGTGGTGGACAAAGCGGCGCTGGTGCGGGTTTTCTTCGGTTTCCCCCCCCCCATCGCATTCCACCGGTGCTCCAACTCCATTCATGTATCATCAATGTCACTGCCTGCGATGCCATAAGTAGTTAAAACGGGCGTTAAACACTACCAAACAAACAAACATATCTGGTCTCCGTTGGCGAAACTGACAATCTCCATGCGTTGAGTTGACATACTTCTTATGTTCTGCTCCAATCACTGTGGTTGTTAATGTAAGAAATGCATTTTTGTAGATATTTTCTTTCAGTTTCATATAATTTTAGCGAAGAGAGAGTGAATAGTACTAAATATTAATTAGGTGGAAGAATTTCCTAACACAACCACATAATCTTCAGCAGTATGAGTGTATGCTGATATTAACTGTAAAACTTTAAACCCATGGCTGAGAGTTCACATGCGTACTGTTGGTCTCATGAGCCTCTTTTAAGACGTGTGAATTCGTGCATAAATATTTCAAGCTTTGGGGTAATTTGAATTTAAGGTGCAAATTCATTGGGAATGGTTACAATAAAGTTCTTCCAACCAAGAAATATGTTTAAGCTTCTAAAATGTGTGCTATATGACCAAACAACGAGGATGATTTCAATGATAAGGATTTTTTTGGTAGTGTTTACCGCCCGCTTTAACTACTTATGGCACCGCAGGCGGTGACACTGATGATAAATGAATGAAGATGGAGCACCAGTGGAATGCGATGGCGGGGGAAGCCGGAGAACCCGGAGAAAACGTGCCCCAGCACCGCTTTCTCCCCCACAAATCTCTCACGCGGTTGCTTGGGATCGAACCCGGGCCGTCTAGGTGAGAGGCGAGTGGTCTAACCACTCGGCCACGGCGCGGCCCGTATAAGGATTTTGCTCCTGCTATTGTCACGAAATATCCCCCATCACTAACGCCAATTGAAAACAATAAAGAACATGAAGAGAGTCAGCTCTGTCTGCACCTCCACCACAGATAACACCCTCAAAATCAAACAAGAAGCCAGAAAGAACCTTCCAACTGGCGCGGACATTTATTTCGGCAGGAGGTTAAGTTGTAATCTCGGAGTTGGCTGGGCTGCTATACCTCCACCGCTTCTTGTTCTGCACCCTCGGTGTGGTAGCTATGTTGAAACGTTTTCTGTATGTTTGAATTTGCCGCTGGATCTGTTACGTTGGTCACGCTTATAGTTGGTTGAACTGGAAATTCTGCTTAGCGCGGAAGCAATTGTTGAGACGGTTTCAACCTTTCTTCTCTGCTATAAAAACCCTAATTTGTGATTGCCCTGGCTTACTTCAAGTAAATACTAGCTGCATCGTCGGTGAGTATAAGCATCTCAATCCCCATGCTTGGTTGGTAGAATATTATAGGTGAGAGTGAAGTTAAAAGTAATTTGGTAGGTTTAGCAACGCTAAATCTTTTATTCGTGGAAATTGTTATAACAACGCGGCGTACCAAGACGCGCAACTTGAACTGAGTTCCTTTACAAAATCGTACTTAGTATCTGTCTTATGGTAGGTACTTGCATACATTATTGATGAGAATTATTATAGTACATGATTTTATTTACAATTACTATAATACTAGCCTGGATTTCTGAGATTAGCTTATAGCGTCTTTGGTATCGTCTTCACTACTCAGACACTGTATACCGGAACCTTTTAATATTTGCACTCCTATCATAAAGTTGAAGGTCATTGATTTTAAGCATTGTAATCTGCACGTCACCATGGGGACGACAGCACTTTTCGTGAAATACATATACTTTTCTAAATTAGTTATTTGTTAAGTTTTGTTCTCCTTCTTGTCTTCTTCCTCCCATATGACAAGTTTATTTAAGTTTTATTTGCGTGATAGACTTTCATAAACACCAATTATTAGTTATGTTATACATAATAACGACGAGTTGTATTTATTACACATCCTTTGCTATGTCACTTTTGTTAAACACGCCATTTTAAGACGTTTTCGTGCGTATCGTGGAACGATGACGCCACGTTTTACTTTCTTCATATACTTCACATGCTTTCACGTGCCAAAAAAAGTATTATTTTATCATTTTTAGTACCGTTTTAGGGATGTATAGTTTTATTTTTAGCTGCCTAGATTGCTTCAAGCTTAAATTCTGCGTCACAACATAACTCCATGTACACCATGCACACCAAACCAAAAGCCAGGGGTTTCCAATATCCCTGACCATTCGTCCTTCTCTGAAGCTGCAGCAAACCGTACAGTAGGGGAAATACACACACACACATACACAACACACACATACACAACACACACACACACACACACACACACACACAAACTGTCTCAAACATATCAAATTCACCGTTTAAGAAAGCTCTAATAGAGGAACAGGTATCCAAAAAGCGGAACAGAAAACGATTTCATTATTAACAAAGACAAAACAGCGCACATGGTGTATAATAGAGATAAATCGAAGTCAGACATCCTAAACATCTAAACCACTGAAAATAGTAAACAAATTCAAGTATTTTGGCATCACTTTACAGACAACCGCATCATCAATTAACACACACATACAGGAAAGAACTTAAGTAGCTGTCAGAGCAATATGCAACTGGAGTTAGAAACCGCTATAAGACTTTTTGAAACGATAATCACACCATTCGCTACTTATGAGATTGAATTGATATGAGACAAACTAAAAACCAGTGGCATTGAAAAAATTGAAGAAGTTAAAGTAAGATTTATAAAGAGGTCAATAGGGGCAAGCAAGTCTGCACCAAATAGACTGGCATATTTACTAGCCAGATAAACATTATTCTTAGGAGGTACAAGGATCAAGACACCGCTACCAAACACAGCAGCTTATAAAGAAGCTGTAGAAGTGAGAAACAAAAACAGAAAGAGATAGACAATGAATTCTTCGGTACGGATGCCATGACAGATAGTGGATGAACAGCACCCAAATGCAGAGACACACAGTTATAGGACTTGTGATTCCACCATTAAAATGTACAAATAAAAAATACCATCAAACTCAAGAACAACGTGTTTGCAAATTAAGTGGGCAAAAATGTGAACTATACCTACCACTTCAACAAGTGTAAAAAACGGACATGCGCTCTAAACGAGCCTATAAAAGCAAGCAAGTAAGTAATCAAATCTCTATTTGTATTCTGTTTGCTCATTCAAACACACTTTGATTTAAATAAATAAACAGCTGGGACATAAAAGAAGGAGACTGAGGAAGTAGGCCCAACGTCGCTGAGAAATCTGAAATAAGATGTCCAAATACAGGAATCCTTCAAATGCAGACTATGTCATTTGAATAGTAAGATTTATGTAAGGAGACATTTGGGAGTAAATATTCTTGTACATCGTGGTTACGTACTTTTGTCCAAAAGAATGCAGTAGCAGAACTTAACATTGATAAGTTCCAATTTATGCAGCTACATTGATTTCTATTTTCAGCAGCGTTCATTATATACTCATTGTTATCCTTATTTGTTTCAATAAAACTTCCCAAACTTTTAGCGTGTAATAAAATAAAAAAAAATATATCTGATGTGTTACATTCACATGGTTTTGTCTACCCGTTCTGCAAACAAACTATTCTTACAACAGAGAATTTTTATCTACAGCATGCTAATTCGGATAATCAATAGCAGAAATGATCTTGTTACTACATTCCTTGTAAGCAGAAGAGAAATATAGCAATAGTCATACCTTTTAAAACCTGGTCGCTGGTGAACAATAATTCAAGTTCGGTTCACTTTGTAACGCCAGTAGAGAACAAAAACGAGATGTAAAGAAACGGTTAACTCCACAACAAAAATGCAAATGACATAAACTGTGTGTTTCAACGAGATCTACGTTTTTTGTGTAGTAAATATTTGTGTACTTCTTAAGGTTTACTAGTTACACAAAATTCAGCAAAATTCATCCGGGACGAACAGGTCTTCAGAAGGTATTCCCAGAAATACAAAATATACATTTTATTTGTGATACAAATATTTATAATATACGGTATTTTAATGAAAATCGTTTCAGCCATTTTTGTGAAAAACAAAATTTTCACCCATTTTTCCATGTAAAGGGTATTTTCTTGAAAATCTGTGTGTTGCATCCGTGGAAGACAATAGGCTTAAATACCAAGTTTGGTATTCAACTGTCATTTAGTTTTTGAGCTACGCTGTCCAAAAGCAGACACAATGATCTTTTTTCTAAAAATACTTTTTTGTACTTGGGGACCACAAAACACATTTCTAGTGAAATCTTGGTATTGAAATTTTGAGTGGAATAAAATACCTCCTCTATACACTATGAATATGGTGTGTGTAGAGAAAGTAAAACATGTTAACTGCTATCAGCCTCTCGCCTACCACATCAACTATAAATGTTTTTGGCGAATTTTACAGCATCTTTAAGAGTCCTTCATAGTTAATTAGAACGCTTATTCCCTGGCATGTTTATCCCAAGTCGTTGCTACAATAATAAAAAATATGTGTTACATTCACATGACTTTTCTAATTATTCTTAAGGTATTCTTAAAAGAGCTTACTATTCCATATACTTCACGTTGATCCATATAACATTTACACAAATCCACCTAATGCATATTTTTTTGCAGACACAAAGGAATAAGATAATACACTAAGCTTGTGCCCGCCTGGTCGGAATCGGGATGGGTGAGTCTGGGGAATAAATGATATCTACTTTCACATACCTTCATCCCACTTTCATCCCTCTGCTGGTCTCTGGAGCATGAGATCTCGAACGCCGTACTTCTCAGGACGTGGTGCACATCCCGTTCACGTAAGCTGTAAGTTTATTTTGGGATTTGGGTTTTCCACATACAGACACTGTGAACACTTACAATTTCCAGTAATCGCTGTTTATTTTTTATCCTTATTGAGACCGGCAGTCCGTTGCCAGGGCAGAGCCAAACATTTAAGATCTATGTTTCTGGGCGAAGTCCGCGAATATAAAATACTAGTTTCCATTTAGAAATGTTGTTACCGTAGCGTGGTGAACATGTTTTAAAACTGCACTCACTTTTGTAAGCGACAACTGCCCTGTCGTACCTCAGCACTGTTCTTCCGAGTACTGCCCCAGACATTCATACAATGTCCAGGTATGCAGTTAAAACCCTGTTATTAACAATCGATCACAACTGCACCTGGCGAGGCGTGAAAATTGTTGGTCTGACCATTTCCTGTCCTTTGCAGGACTCCTTATTTACTACATTTCCATCTTTTTGTTCCACAGCACACTCGCTCAAATATAAACTTTTGGTTTTCCCCTCTAACCATATAATCATGTGTTTCACTTAAATAATAGTATTTAATATCATTTATTTAATTATATTAATTATTATCTTTGATTACTAGTTCTAGTTATTATAATGTTTTTCTGATTGATAAAAACGGGTTCAAGCTTAATTAACAGTCAGAGCTTTTAAGATCTGGTCGCTATGTGTTGGCTTTAAAATGCCGTACTGTTTGTTTCACCATGAGCATGAAAATGAATAACATAATCCCATTTAAGGAAAGTACAGGAGTTTTAACAGTCAAACAAATAACAAGGTATATATCGGAAATTGTTAACTCCAAAAGAAGGTCTTTAAATTGTGTTAATTTGTGTTTTTTTAATCATACCTAAATGTATGCTTAGTTTTTTTCTGTCCCCTGCGGTTTACCAGTTATGCAAATGTCGTTCAGAAAGAAGAGTACTTCAGAAACTATTCCATCAGAATTCAAAATGTATATCTTATCGATGGTGATAATAATATATAGAGGTTTATTAAAAATCCTTAGTGCCATTTTTAAGAAAATAAAAAAAATCCAAAAAGGTTTGAATGGAAGTGTCGCATCCTTGAAAGATGCTGAACTTAAATATCAAGCGTGATATTTAACCGACTTTTCGTTTCTTGAGTTACGCTGATCACACTCTAAGACACACACGCAAACATGTACAGATATTTTTCTAAATTGCTTTATAGGATTCAGAGGGACTCAAAACATGTATTTCTGTTAAATCTCGGTATAGATATGTTGGGTGAAATACAACAGTAGACCTTACAGAAAATACAATAAGTTGTCAAATAATATTAGACGCATTTGATCACTAACACAACACGATTCAACATTAACTGTAGCCACGACTTTTCATCAAGAAACATACACTATGTAAACGCAGCTTCATGCACTGGTGCGAAAATGCACGACCAGATAGAACAAAGCTCTGATATTAGCACAGTGTAGATCTCCACCGCAAAGTTGGCGAGAAATCGATCAGAAGTTAGAAGAAACGATAGATGACAGAAAGTGGCAAGTGGCCGCGCCGTGGCCGAGTGGTTAGATCACATGACTCTCACCAAGGTGACCTAGGCAACCGCATGTGGGATTTGTGGAGGACAAAGCGGTGCTATGGCGGATTTTCTCCGGGTTCTCCAGTTTCGCCAACCATCGCATTCCACCGATGCTCCATCTTCATTTCATGAACATCAGTGTCATTGCCTGCGGTGCCTAATGTAGTAAAAGTGGGCGTTAAACACTATAAAAATGAAAGAAAGAAAAAAAAATGGCTAGTTTTGTTTCATTTGCTACTTAATCTTCCTCATATGTAAAAATTACACCACCGTGTCTCTGAAACCAGCGCCTGAGGTAGGATATCCCTTGAGAAGCACACCCATTATGGAATAAATGAGCAGCCAGGATGGGTGATCAGCTGTATGCTTGGCATGAGACTGGGGAAAATGATATGAAATGATGGTGAAATGGATAAAAGAAAATATTATTATGGAGCAGACGGTGTAATGAATGCCGAGGGAATCCGGACAAAGCCTGCTTACGTGCTTTTTCTACAACAATCCCATTTTCAGTCCCCTGGGGTTGAACTCGGGTCGCCTTGGTGGGAAACAAGAGGTCTAACCAGTGTTCACGGTGCCGCCGACTAATCTTTGGTCGGAATCGTTTGAGACACTGGAAGGGGAAGATAAGGATGTCACGTGGCTGCACGGCAGCTAGTATAAACAGTCGACACACATAATCGACCTGGGTAAGAGCAACTGTTTGCTATCTTTAGCCTATGGACTGTCTAAAAAGACTGTGGCCCATGAATAGTTTTGTAACGAATTAAAATGAATGAAATGAAATATAGTAGGAAATTGCTTACTATATGGTTTGACTTATATAAGGCGATGTTCATATTTTAATGACCTTTTCCGTAAAGATACCGTCGGGGGGAAGGGCAGAGACATGTAAGGGATCAAGGACAGTAAGACTGAGCCTGTGGTCAATTAACGTCGTGTGTAAGTCATTTTGGGCTACCGGTAAACGAGACTACCAGGTGGCTCAACAGCACAGCATTCCAACTGTGCAGTTAGCCCTTACTGCGTTATAAGAGAACTCCACGGGATAGTTCAATGCAAACGCCGGCCAGTGGTGATGTAAGGGAGAGCGACTTTCGTTTCTCTCTTCTTGCGTATCAGCGGAAATGGAGCTATGCGGATACTGGTAGGTGAAATAAAGACTTTTTAATTGCTTGTCATTCTAAAAGATAACTTTATTCTCTCAAAAATAGAGCCTCTGTAACTGAAGTGGGAAACATGTTAACTTTTTTCCCTGTGTTTACACTGTTCTGTATATCATGGATTCGAGCACAACTCTGGGAATTGTCTCTCAATGAACGCGATTCCATCGCTGTTTCCGTTGATATGCAAGAGGAGAACATCAAAGGTCGCTCTCGCTCGCTTACATCGCCATTGATCGGCGTTTACTTGTAATTATCCCATGGAGTTCCGTAGGTCTTATAACGCTCGAAGGGCTATCTGCACACAACTTCGACGCTGTTGGGCGAGTTGGTATGGAGATAAATTACCTAATATTTTATTCGCATACAGTACGCATAATAAGCGAAACACCTAATATACATATCTAATATAAAATCAACAACAAATAAAATAGTGATCTAAATAAGTAACGGTATTTTCGGCAAAATTATAAGAAATCTGTGGATTGTATAAACATATTTTATATTACCATTAAAATCCACGAGATAATTTTTTATTTTGAGCAAGCGGAGTCTTACTTTTAGGTTTTATTTTTTAGTTAGATATTGTGTTAAACAAGAACAGGAATATTTTGAATTATTCACCTGGGTGTAATCATATGTGCACGATAAGCATTTATCTTACATTGTCTGTAACACCAAGAAAATTTAAAAGTTTAGAAAAAGTAGGAAGCGTGAAAACAGCTTTGAGATGATACAGGACCATTTGGCCTTAAGCGCGAATGCATATATTTAATAGAGGCAAATACAGGTTAAAAATACTAGATTATTCATTCTTATTAATACATCTATAAACAAATCAATCTGATATCTTTCATTCAAATGAGTTTCTCTACATCTCTGTAAAAATTATTGCTAACAAGCTTATTCTTCTCTCTACTTCATGCTGCTCGAGATTAACATCAGCAGAAACGGTATTACAATTGCTTCCTTATAAGAAAAGGAAAATAAGAGTACAATAGGTGAAAGCGATAGTCAAATCTTTTAAAAGCTGATTAAACTTCATTTCTTTGGATAACCAGGAATTGACAAATTCCATTATGAGAAATGTTTTAAGTATTTATAAACTGAAATCAATAGCAAAGAATATCCCTGAAATACATAAAAGGGTGTATATGATATACATTGTGTACGACATATACATTTTTTGTGGAGTAGGTTTTCGTCTATCTTTTACGGTTTACTAGTTATGCAAAAGTCATCCAGTATGAAGTGTTCATAGTCTATTTCTAGATAATTCAAGATATATGTATATATCATTTTTCATGAGTAATATAAAGCGAGCTCCAACTTTTATCTAGATAAATTCCCAAGCGGGTTGTATTTAATAAGACTTTCGTGAATAAATTAAAAATGATTAGTCTATATGGAGACGAAAGAATAATATTCCTAAAATCCCATTTGTCTGGACGTATATTTGCGCCGAAATCATTGCAAAATGTGTCCATATCACAAATTTCAGATCTCTTAGTATTGCTACATTATGTATTGCTACATTCTATTATTTTGGCTTACTAAAACACGATTGCAATTAATATGTCTATTGGAACTTCACCATTATATATGGGAATATAACTGCACACTAATATTCAGAGAGAAAACAAATATACACGGGTGTGATAAATTGAAAAAGAAAACCATTGCACGTGGGTGTGATAAAAAACCATTAAAATACAGAGATAATGAGTTCCGATTGGTTGGTATTTTACTGGATTGGCAACTTCCTACGATCTCGTATAATGAATGAAATAGTCCATATAAATGCCTTGGATATCGGAATTATAGTCATAATGGTTAGAGCCATTTATGAGAAAATCAAACTTTTCGAACATTTTCCATTTAAATGGCAGTTTGAGTTGGACACATTTTCTTCACAATATTTGGCCGTTTTCTTGGAAGGTACTAATACTTCAATTCCAAGTTTGGAATTTTCCCGACTTTTTTTTTTTTTGAGTTATCTTGTTCGCGGACACACATCTACATACGGATCTCTTTTTAAAAATGTGTTTTTTTTTATTTAGGGGACCCTAAAACGTATAGAATTTTGGGTGGAATTCAATGCCTTTTCTACCTATGTGCGATGTACTAAGTAGAGAAACTAAAAATTAGTTGCTTAAGAATGCTGCTCAATCTTCACCCATTTAAAATGCGATATTTCAATAAAAGGCGTTTCGGCTCTTTTGAGAGAACAAAAACATTAAAAAACATTTTAGTTAAGTGGTAGTTTAGGGTATATTTTTTAAAATTGTTCTATAGCATCTTTGAAGCATGCTGAAATTATCCGACTTTTGTTTTTTAAGTTGCTGCTTAAACCGCTAATCTTAAAATTTTGGTTTTATTATTTAGGAGCCTCCAAAATATGTATTTCAGGTAAAATCTGGATATCATGCTTTTAGGTAAGATTGCAGTACCTTCTTTTCTTGGTGCGTACGAGAGAAATTAAAAATGGTTTTCAGAAAGAACTGGAAGATATCTTGAATTTAGATATACACAGATAGAAATTCTGTTTCACAAGGTGTTGAAACTGTGCCACGCTCGTTAATCGGACGACAGTTTTCTTACTTGGAAATATTCCTTAAAACAGATTTCTTTTACGGATTAATGTGATCAACAAGCAGCAATCGTGCAACAAGTTTATAAATGAGTTTTTCTACAGCAGCGGACATCCCACCAGGAAGAAGAGATGTATGAAGAACAGGAAAAAGAGAAAGGGCGGAAGAATGAAAAGGCCAGTTGGTTAGGGTGAAGATAAACAGCACACTTACAAATACCTCTGCGCTCTCACGCCTTTTCAATCGACCCATTCACCCTCTTAGCATAATGCCCTCAAGCTTAAGCCATTGCACGTGTTCGAGGTCTACTTGAGGTAACCCGTGTGGAGGAGATGAGGAAGTCTTCAACAAGGAAGAAACCCCCTGTCTTCTTATGGCTAAGTTTAGACCCGGGAAATGATCATTAACAAAACTTCATGGTGGCTTTGACTTTAAGAAAATGACAGCAGGAAGTACCACAACGGTTCTTCAACCTCTTAAAAAGTGCTAGGAACGACACCCTCGTCAAAACACATCTGAATCTGTTTTCTACAACGAGAAACAGTAATTTAGCCACCCATTGAAGAGACGAGTGAAAACACGGTTCAAACAATTTGATAGGTAGAAAACTGTACATTGTATCTTGCTCATTGGAATTATTTTATTTATTACAATCAATATATAATACATATTAGTGTTTAAAATGCGCAGTAACATATAGGTAGAGATGTTTGCAAAACTTAGCAATTTAAATTTATGGAAATAGCAATTTTTGGAATGTTGATGGCATAATGATAGGATTAAGTAAGCTGGCTATTCTTAAAGAAATGCCTCGGAGAACCCATATTAGAAAAAAAAAATGAAAGAGATACTTAGAAAGAAATATGATGATTCTTTCACATGACTTTCTCTACTTATTCTACAAACAAATTATTATTACACCAGATTATTCTTCTATGTACATCGTGCTAGTCGAGATAAACATTACTAGAAATGATCTTATTACTTGCTTCTTTCTAAGCAGATGTGAAATAAGGAAATACACATGGTAAAGCAATAGGCAAATCTTTTAAAAGATGGTCGCTATGTAAACAATTGAAGTTCAGTTCACGTTGTATTGCAGGCATAAAACAAAAGAGAGATAAAAAGAAAGGTGACCCCGTTTGAGGAAAGTTACATAGCTTAGATTGAAACCAATAACAAGGAATATTTCGGATATGGTCAACTATACAAAAGGAATTGTGTATGACACATTGTGTGTTTCAACGAGATGTAATATTTTACGAGTATATGTAGTAACTTTTCTTACGGTTTACATGTTTTGCAAAATTCATCCAGAGTGAACAGGTTTTCCAAAGCTATTCCCAGAAAATTCAAGATATATAATTATTTGTGATGTAAATCTCGTTAATATATGGTATTTTAGTCAAAATAGTTATACCCAATTTTGAGAAAATCAAGATTTTAAAAACTTCTATGAAAAAAATGTAAATGGTGTTTTATTTATGGACGCTCTTTTACTACTGTGGTTCTCAGCGTCCCATTCTAAATTGGGCGTTAAAGACCACTTAATTTTGCTCAGAGGTCCCTCTATCAGGCTTGAGGTTCTTTTACGTTACGTGACATAAATCTACGACACGGGACCCACGGCTTTACTTCCCTTCCGAAGGAAGCCATGCTAAGGATTTTTACGCCTGAAAAAAATCCATCGTCCTCCGCCAGGTTTGAACCCGCGACCTTGGGTATATGAAGTTAACATGCATGCATGGTAACCATTACACCACGGAGGGCGACTACTTTTTCTATGAGAAGTATAGCTTCGGGTGTGGGGAATTTCTTTAAAATCTTGTCGTATCCTTGAATGATACCAAACTTAAATACCGAGTTTGGCATCTAACTGTCGTTTAGTTTTTGAGCTATGCTGTCCAAACACACGGACCTTTTTCTGAAAATGCTTTTTTGGACTCGAGGGACCTGAAGACATGTATTTCCGGCAAAATATTGACATAAAAATTTTGGGGGAATACCATACCTGCTCTATCCACCATGCACATAGTACGTGTAGAGAGAGAGAGTAAAAAAAGAGGAAAAAGAAACAAACAGAAAGAGATTGGATTTGACTACGGAATTCCCGAACTTGCACAGAGTGGGAATAAACGTTAGCCTGAGTCTATGAGCGATCTATATTTCCGGAGAAGCTCTTTGGATTAAATAATAAAAATAGTTGTTATATGTTTAAAAATACTAAGGAATCAATTGCAAGAGATTACTGAAATGCTTCGGGAAGATAGCGTTCAAGCCAGCGTTATGTACTTTTATATAAAAAGACACCACGAAGTGAGGTGTGACTTATCCATGGAGTTATATAATATGCCAAGCCTTTATGTACATTTTATTGAAGTCTATAAAACATATTTGTGTTGTGACGTTCCGTGACCGTAAAGGTGGGGAAATACGGATCCGTTTCCAGGAGATACTTCAGAGCGTAGTTAGGAAAACAGGTTCTTCACAGAGAGAGCGGTAAACATTTAATTTAAATAACAAAGTAAGGAATTACTCAAACAATAGTTCACCCGGAACTCAAGTTACAAATACTGCAATCACCTCTTAGGTGCGTGCGTGAGCACCATACTCGTTCAACAAATCCTTCACCGATGTTTTGCTTATCCCGCCGTGGCCGAATGTTTAGAGCACTCGTCTCACCCAGGTGACCCGGGCTCGATCGCAGACAACCGTATTTGAGTTTTGTGGTGAACAAACCGGCGCAGAGGCGGATTTTTTTTTCGGTTTCCCCGCCATCGCATTCCACCGGTGCTCCATCTGCATTCCATGATTCATCAGTGACATCGCCTGCGGCGCCATGTAGTAAAAGCGGGAGTTACACGCTATAAAAAAAAACAGAAAGCAAAAAACGTTCAGCTTATCGGGTAAGAATCACACAATGGTTCACCACACTCACCGGAGTTTGCTACTTGTTCTATATCTTTGCTAAAGTACATGCATGCACTTGTTCAGCGTGCAATGGAGGAAAGCAAATTGTAAAGGTTGTTCCTTGTTTCTTTAAACAAGCACCACGAAGCATCAAAGTGAGGCTGGGGACCGGCTGTATTGAACAACGTTTCTTTCTCTGTTTTTCTCAAATAAGGAACAAGTTAGTGACGCCTGCTCTATCTGATCCATAGCCCTTCTGCTCCTCAACGGGCGTCTGACTCAGCCATTAGCTTGTTTAAGTCCTGGAGTATAAGCCATCCACATGGGGAGGGTAACAGGTGGAAAACGTTAAAAAAAGTCAATTATAAACTTAAAACAATTATTTTTCACCATTTGGCGTATTGAACTACCATTAAATGAAACTACATTTTGATAGACTCATGCCTATACGCTAACATTTATTTTTTTTATTTTAACGCCCTTCAATCTATGTAAAAATATTGTTTCTTCTACATGTACACTCACACACACACAAAATTGTTTTTGTACTATACATGACTGGTATGAAGAAACAATTAATTTTCAGTGTAGATCCCGTTAAAGCACAATCTGTCAAATGTTCGTAGAGTTAACCATTTCAATGTTCGTAGAGGTATAGAGTGTACCTTCTCTACATGTACTATGTACATAGTGCATAGAGAAGGTATTGTATTGCACCCAAAAATTCGATACTGATATTTCACCGGAATTACATGTTTTGATACATCATGAACAAAAAAAAAAGAATTTTAAGCAAAATGTCCGTGTGTGTATGTATGTATGTGTGTGTGTAATGTAATGTATGTATGTATGTATGTATGTATGTATGTATGTATGTATGTATGTATGTATGTATGTATGTATGTATGTGTGTGTGCATGTATGTATGCATGAATGTAGCTCAAAAACGAAAATACCGTTAAATACCAAACTTGATATTTAAGTTCGGTATCTTCTAAGGATGCGACACAAAGATTTTCAAGAAAATCCCCCCATCCCATCCTTTACATGGAAAAAATTTCGAACTTTTTGAATTCTCAAAAATGGCTGTAACGATTTTGATTAAAATCTCTTTTATTTAAGATATTTACATGACAAATAAAATGTATATCTTCAATTTTTTGGGAATAGCCTCTAAAGACATGTTTATTCTAGATGGATTTTGCGGAATTTTGCATAACTGGTAAACCGTAAGAGATGGACAAAAATGTAGATCTCGTTAAAGCACACCATTCATGTTATATACTTTTCGTGGATTTGAACGTTTTTGAGATATTCCTTGTTATTAGTTTCAGCTTTAAAATACTTATACTGTTCTCATACGGGAATTGGCCAACTCCTGTCCATACAAACAAAGGTACTCCAATTACATAGCAACCAGCTTTTAAAAGATTTGACTATCGATTTAGCCTGTGGTATTCCCTTCTACTAATAGGAAGCAAGTACTAAGACCCTTCTGCTAATTTTTTCTCGATTACATTAAGTAAATAGAATAAGCTATTTAACAATAATTTATTGTAGAGATGTTGAGAAAGTCGTGTAGTACATCAGATTTTTTGTTATTGGTTTAATTTTTCCAACACTTTTACGTTTGTCTAATATGAAATGTCTATTCGCTTTGTGTTTTATTTATTCTTGTTCATCATGGTCTTGCAAAAAGAATGTATTTCATTGTAATCACGTAGCGACTAGCTTCTAAAGCATATTACTATCACTTCAGCCTACTGTTTTACGAAGGTTGAATGAAAAGTAATGCCTCCACCTTCGTAACTCTTTTTAACAGATGACAGCATTGGTATGCGGCAGGTGCTGGGTTGTTTCGTCGTTTCTTCTCTACAGCTCCAGTTGGCGGGAAGCCTTAGCATTGAACGGTTGTGTTGTTACAATGTAAAGTATGGATCCCTGCGCAGACGGTCGGTCAATGCCTTTTAAGCAGCGTCCTGTCATTGAATTCTTGACAGCAAAAGGTGATACCCCAAAAGAGACACATCAGAGAATGAAAGCAGTTTATGGTGCTTGTGTTGATATGAGTGCTGTGCGTCGTTGGGCTAGTATGTGTAAAGATGTTGAGTTGGGAGCATCTGACTTGCGTGACAAACAAAGAGTTGGACGTCCTGTGACAGCAACCACCGAGTTTCACAAGCAAAATGTTGACAGATTGATTCAGGACGACCAATCAATCTGTCAACATTTTGCTTGTGAAACTGAATAGGTCAAGCCTAAAGACCAATATGTGAGTAAAAACACGATTAGGACAAATGACAACTAACACTTTGGTGTGAATAGTTTGTGGAAGAGTGAGTAGAGAAAGTCATATGCACTACTACTACTACTACTACTACTACTACTACTACTACTACTACTACTACTACTACTACTACTACTACTACTACTACTACTACTACCACTACCACCACCACCACCACCACCACCACCGCCACCGCCACCGCCACCGCCGCCACCGCCACCGCCACCGCCACCGCCGCCACCGCCGCCGCCACCGCCGCCGCCGCCGCCGCCGCCACCGCCACCGCCGCCGCCGCCGCTGCCGCCGCTGCTGCTGCTGCTATTACACTGGTCAACATGATAATTGCGACATGAGTGGGTATACAACAATTTTAATTGAGCAGCCCTTACGACGAAAATGTTAACAATAACACATAACTGCATAAATTATCCTAACAGTTTCTGTTACATTTGCGGCGAAGTGGGGAGTTTGCTGTGCAGCAGAGAAATATCTGTCACTCTTGTAACAAAAACAGGTTCAATCTTTATTTTGGTGAATTCTGAAAATTTGGGGACCAAGATAAGAGTTGGGCTCCACATTTCTGTGAACAAACTTGATACATGAATGTTCTGGATTAGTTTAATCACAGAAGATGCCTTTTGCCAGGTATTTGGCGGAGCCAACAAATCACACTGATGACTAGTCTATTTAGTGGTTTCACGCATTATTACAAAAAGAGGACTATTGTATATCCCAGTACACATTCGGCTATTTGCCCTGTACCCCATACTGATTAGCTACCTGTTCCAACACCCCCTGAGTACATTCCATAGTCTCAGAAGACGAGCCTTGTGGTCCGCAACAGTCCACATCTACAAATCCTGACTTTGCAGCTGATGTTAAACATGAAAATCACAAAATTAGCCACAGTGAAATAAATTATTTAGTCAGAGACCTAGAACTTTCTAAAGCCAAAGCAGGTCTGTTAGCCTCGGGATTACAACAATGAAACTATCTTGCCGAAAATTTGAATGTGATTTTTTTCGTGACTGTCAGAAGCATCTTGAAAAATATTTTTCTGAGGAAGGCAATTTAGGGTTTTGCAGTGTCATTATTAGCTTATTGAGTACTCTGAACGTTAATCACATCTCTGTTCAGTGGCGGTTGTTTATAGATACTTCAAAATTAATTCTCAAAGCATATTACTCCATAATGGCAATCAGTTGCCGTCAATTCCTATTGGTTATTCCGTGCATATGAACGAATTATATGGTAGCCTGAAACTCCTTCTGATTCAATTCATTATGGAAAATATGTGCACACTTCAAAGTAATTGTATTATTAAGTGGACTCCAACTAGGCTACACTAAACACTCTTGTTTCATATGTGAATGGGACAGTAGAGATAGAGCTTCTCACTTTATAAAAAAGGAATGGCCTTTACGTCAAGGTGTGTAAACTGGAAAAATGAATGTTAAACATGACCCTCTGGTGGAATCTGAGAACATTTTAATTCCTCCACTACATACAAAACCTAGTCTCATCAAAAATTTCGCTAAAAATTTCGTCCGAAATGGACTGGCATTCAAATACCTAGTTACAAAATTCGGGGCCAAGTTAAAGGAGGGGTTTTTTGTTGGCCCACAGATTCGTCAACTTCACCAAGGTGAAATATTTGAACACCTTTTAAATGATGTTGAGAAGGAGGCATAGATTTCGTTCAGAGAAGTCAAAACAATTTGTTGGGAAACAAACGAGCTGGAAACTATGAGGACCTTGTTACAAATTTGCTGTCATTTTATCACAAAATGTGATGCATAGTGTCCCTTAAATTACACTTTTTACATTCCTATCTGAATTTTTTCCCTGAAAGTTGTGGGGAAGTAAGCAATGGACATAGCGAAAAATGTTACCAGGAAAAGTGGGTGGAATGCAAGAATGCTTGCTGACTAATACGTGTACAGTCATCAGGGATGTTCCTAAACTCGACTACAACAGGAAGCAAAGAGAATGCATATTTGGTAAAGCAAGCGATCATGAATCTATTTTACAAGACATCAGAGAGATATCATTTTTCCTTAATTCAAACCAAAACCAATTTAGCCTTTCTGTTGTCAAATTCGTGTTCAACAGTGTAATCCTTTAGAAAAGTGAGGTTCCATTCATGTCACAAACAAAAAGTAAACACTTGTTGTCCAGTGCTATTATTTTTGTTGATGTTATTACTATAGTGGAGACGAATGCTTATATTACTGCAAGTTTCTCTGTCTCTCCAGTACGTATGAAATACGCGCACCTTCAATACATTATCCCGTGAACAAGTAACCTAAGGGTAAGACCGTATTTCATCTTCATTGTCTTCATCTCATCGACACCTTAGCATGTCCTTCTGACCCGGGGGAAATCGCCGATCTAAATCATATTCTTTTCCGTTGTTCTCGTTACGTTTCCCAACGTTCTTCCCTGTTCCACACTATTCATAAACTTTCCGTCCCTTTTCCCGCCAGCATCAGTACTACATTATAGCCTTTCCAAAAACCAGTTTACCATGCATTAATAAATTTCCTTAAAGAATGCAATTTAAAGATACAGCCTTATAGCGTTCCTCATAGCATTAATTTTCTTCTCCTTCCTGATAGCCATATAGTATGCATCAGAAAGCCAATAAATAAATAAATTAAATAAATAAATAAATATTTCATTTTAAGACCATATTTTGCGTGTTTGCAATAGTAAATGACGTACCCAATCTCGAAGGACCGAGAAAGAATTAATGGAGAGGAAACTAGGCTAAGTTATCATTAGAGGCAATTATCCTTTCAGCAAGCCCGGGCGTTTAGCGAAACAGACAGCAGTCAATAATGTACACACACACCAGACATGCAGCAGACATTCACAGCACGTATTTGCAAGGGATACTCTGAAGGCCCCTTTGTTTTTCCGTTATTACAATGATCTGCTCATCACACAAGCGAGTTGGGTTGCCCGCAAGTGACACAAACACATTCGGTGTGCAAAGGGAACAGAATGGATTCCCACTGAGAGTGAGCACATTTCTACCGCCACGTGGGGCCCCATTCATCTTTCCAACATAGCTAGTGCCATTCTCAGCATGTACCGAACCACACTCACGACCGATTGGCACTCGTTGTCACGCTAAATTGGTAAAATTACAATTGGCCGAGCTCCAAGCTCTACGTGAGGGAGAGAGCGAGCACGGTTTTCTAATTAAAATGCACCTCGCCCGATTTATACTACTAAAATAACATCAGAACACCTATAGGCGTATATGAGCCTATATTGGCATAAGATATAATTTTTACTTTGGCAATAAAAAAAGTTAATTTCGGGATAGGTCATAATTTGTTAAGGACTTTGTAGGTTAGTGAAATAATTTGAATGTCAAGTGCAGTAATATCTACGAGGAAGGGGTCATACAAGCAATCGTCGGTTTATTTAAACGCATACCTCGTGAGTTATGTTATCATATAGCTACAATAGGGGTAATTTTTCTTCATTAGCAAATTTCATTATCAGCAATTCCCATAAGCTAACCACAAATCATGAGGAATTTTACCCTCTGTATGTGCAGTGGTTTTAATGAACTATAAATCGTAATCATTTCAGAGAGGGTAAAAAGTAAACACAACCAATTTTAGGTAAAGATCGCCTCTGCTGTCATTTTATTAGCAAACTGAGGGAGAAGTGAAACGTATGCATGATTTGTAGATTTTTGAATACTAAGACCTCACACATACATTAACTTAGGAATTTAAGTTGGTACTGAAAAGAGGTGTTCTACTCTCTCCCGGTGTCGATTTTCCACTTAAATTCTTGCATAATTCTAACCACTTCATAGATGAGTTGGTTATACCATTCCAAATGGTGGGCGCAGCACAATACTTCATACCAATGATGACCTATAGGAGGTCTACAAACTTCTCTTAGTCCTCCCTAATCTAATTATACCGATGAACAATCCATGGTCTTTCTGGTTGAGGTGGCGCTTTTTCTTTCCTTCTTTTTTTCTTTTTTCCCATTCCCCTACTTTTCTGATATTTTTTCATGTGTTTACCTTTCCTTTTTACTTACAAATACACATACATATGCACATTTGCAAACAAACAAACTCCCATCCCCGAAGCGGTTCCCGAACCAGCGATCCCCTGCGCCACGAAACGCCAAAGCTGGGCACTTCAGCAAGCACGGCCTTTGGTACCTGCTACGTTAAATAATGGCTCACGCAATCGTTCTTGAACACTAAAACATTTAAGCTTGAATCCGAGTCCTTACCTATCTTGAGTATACAGAGAAGTGGTGCACTCAACACCTAATTAAATACCGTAGTTCCAGTTATGGTTTGACTTCCAAACGACACTTTGCCATGAATAGAAGAATATTTTAATGTTCCATAACGTTTTAATACTTCTATTTATGTCTTCTGTGGAATCAGTATCAATTTCATTATCCCGGTTACTACTTTGCACCTCATTAACTTCGATTATAATTCTTTCAGTCCATTCGTCCATTACACTATCTTTCGTCAATTTATGTTACTCTTGTTGGGATGTTACTTCTTTTTCTGGGAGTCCCAAAGATACTCCTTCCTCTTCACGTATTTAATGCTTTTGTCAATTCTACGGACAGAACGGTGGGACATGATGGTGGCGCGGCAGATTTTTCCTGCAGTTTTGGGATTTCTTGAAAAGGTTCAAAAGAGTACTTATGCTTGGCCTCTTTGCTCGTGTATTTATAAACGTTAGCAATCATCTCACGAGTTTGATTATCAAAAAATGTTTCTTTTATCCATCAAATCAGTGAAGTCGTTATCACAAATCCAATTAATCTATATAAGAGCATGACAATACCGTAAGAATGTACTTTTGTACTCGGTGGCAGATGATTCACACTGCGTGCTGCCACAAGTAACACGAGTTACAAGTTTGCTGAATACAGGAAAGTGAAGGATAGATCCAAACTTACGAACTGTTTTCTGAAGCAAGGTTATTGTTCAAGAACGAATGCCTGAGCTATAACTAGCATGTAATATTCAGAACGCCGACGATAAGTGTCCATTCATTTAGACGCTTCTTGGTTACTGTGTCTACCTACACCAGTGCTATTAGATGATGATGCTTTTTTGTAGTGTTTAACGCCCGCTTTTACTAAATGTGGCACCGCAGGCGATGATGATGGACTCGGGCCGAAATGTTCTTGGTTTCATTCCAGCAGGAGAGTATAGGAACAGAGAAATACCCATCTCCATATGATAAAACCGTCTCAATTTGTATTATTACTATAGTTCTTCATATTACGCTTATTTAAATGGTAAGCAGTCACTGCAATTATTAAAATTGATAAATATATGGATATAATAGCGTCTTGTGGACAATGGTTTATAGATTTCGTTTCCATGTCTAGTTCAGAACACAAGTTTTAAACAATATCATTGTTTTGTACTCTTCAGTGTTGCAGAAAAAACAGTTTTTGTCCACACAGACATTCCTCTATAAGGTTGAGTCACTGATCATATTACATAAGCCTATTCATCTGACCTTATTTACAAGAACCAGAGTGAGGGTATTTCTGACTTTTCCAGGAGCCAGGAGTAGGAACTAGTCGCCCGAGTGTACTCGGGCGGGGGCAAATCACCACGGTACCTATCCGCTTTTCTCGCGGATTTACCCGTGTGCTTTACTCACACGCATACTAGAGCAACACTCATTGATTCACGTTTGTTTCTTAGGATTTGCCTCGTCAGTCATAGAGAAGCACGATGCTGTTTGGAAAAGATCTAGTGTTGAGTGGATAAATGCTCCAGTTACCGTAACTGACCTAAGAGAGCGTTTGTTATTGTAGTTTTTTTTTTTTTTTCATTTCCTAATTAATTTCTTGATAAAATCATAGAAATTAGAAAAATAGTTATAGAATGAGAAAATAAATTTATAACACAGGCTCATGTTTCACCTTTTTTTTAACGGTCTCGTTTATATCATATATGGTCATAACGGGGGCGTTGACTTAAACTACTCATTGAATGCAAGTTTTTGAACATTGGGTTTTCAATAATTTTCATTTCTTCATACACACGCACGTTCACTCTCGCATACACGCTTCCAAATTCTGTGGGAATAATAGATGATTCCGAAAAAAGAAAAATTGCCCACCCCTGCCGGGAATCAAACCCGGAACCTCCGGAAGAGAAGTCAGCTCGCTGACTACTCAACCAAGGAGGCAGTCTACATCTGACCTTTATCCATATTATTTTAGCACTTTGAGGCTGCCTCTGGCTTTGTTACAATCTTTTTCCAATTCAATATGCCCACATGTCTTTCTGTACAAGAAAATCAGTCAGTTTTCAAGATGAAGTGAAATGTATCTGATATTTTACATTAAATCGTTGCGCATGCTGTAAAATGTATTTTGGAAAATATTTAAAAGTGCTATTCGGCAATTAATATTAGCCCATAACGTCCCCTGGGAGCACGGACCTCTCTCCTTGGAGAGGTGGCTTGGTTTGGCAGTTCTGGCTAGCCATTCCAGGAAGGGTCATCATTTTCATCTTAATCGTTCAGATAATTTGTTCCAAATAACATGGTATTCCCTATTATAAAATACACCTTTGTTTTAAGAGTTAATTTATAGCACGTTTTTGATCCGTTGTATGTATTTAAACACTTGTCTTTAGTTATTTATTTTCCTACTAATTAACACTGATTATCTTGGCTAATGCACTTATGTGTGTTCCGTGTGGCCGTCTTGATCTGATGCTGCCGTCTCCTCCTGTCTTTCGTTATGGTGGTCCCTCTGTTGCCGAATGTTTTCTTGAGATCATCTGACCATCTTGTTCGTTGACGTCCCGCTCTTCTTCGTCCAGTTCTCGGTTCCTCTATCGTTAGCCTGTGGGTCCATCGGTCGGGGCCTTGTCTCATGTTGTGTCCCGCCCATCTCCATTTTTGGTAGTTGCTGGTCTGTGCTGCGTCTGTTATTTGTAGTTGTCCTCTTAATTATGCCGTTCATAGTTCTATCTCTCCTTGTGATTCCTAAGATTTTCCGTTCCATTTTCCTTTGGCATGTTTGTATCGCTTTTGTCTTTTTTTTTTTTTGCGCTCCAAGTTTGTGAACTGTATATCAAGGTAGGTAAAACACATGTGCCTCTTAATGCTCAAATTAAAGGATTTTTCTAGCAATATGAATTTTAATGCCCAGAACTTTGATTATAAGGTGGATATTCTTCTCGTGATTTCTTTACAAGGATATTGCTTTTCCCAGGTATATATTTCTTGTACATATTTCAGTGGGTCATTTGGCATGATATAGATGTCTTGTTCTCTGTCATTTGTCATCAGTTTTGTCTTTTTTGTATTTATTTGTAGGCTTACCACGACACTGAGTTCATTTACTTCTGTCATGAAGGTTTGTAGTTCTTCTGCTGTATTGGCCATGAAGACTATGTCATATGCGAATCGAAGGTTATATAACTTAATACCGTCTATACTTACTACATAGTCTCCTTTGATATTTCTGAAGATCTCTTGGAGTAAGCAAATGAACAGATTGGGTGAGATTATGTCTCCTTACCTTACCCCCCTTTGTAATTTAAATTCTCTTCCTAATCTGTCCATCTGGATCTTGGCTGTGGGTTGGAAGCACATCTTTGCTAGGATTCTGATATATTTTTACTCTACTCCTTCTTTCCTCAGGGATGTTAGTAGTGGCTCTTATTCTACCATATCGAATGCTTTTTGGAAGTCAATGAAGGTCAGATAAACAGAACCTGATTGAAAAAAAATATTTAAAAGTTGTAGAAAATATTGCATGATTTTGTTATTTCAAGCAACATTCTTGTCTTAAAAAGTCAAAATGTGCATGATTTTATATATGCAATTATATGGCATATTTATCGGAAGCAAGAAAAAAAAATCAAATTTTCTGCGTGGTTATTGCCGCATCACATACATTTTCTCTAAATGAAAGCAAATATAAATTTTAATTTATGAGCAAGTACCCTCCGGAACAAAAGATGTGTCAATGTATCGAGTTTTGAGCTTGAGTAGTAGCGGGTAGTGCAAAATGTGGTTTTGATTTCAGAAAAATAAGCGAAATTTCGAAGGCGACAGTGACAAATTTTCGAAAACCACATTTTTTTTACCTTTTAAAATATTCTCCGATTTACTCGAATACTTTAATGCAAAAAGTAAATTTGACTGTAAAACAAGCATGAGAAATTACTTTTTATGATATTAAATCCCAATTAATATCTAAAAAAAAATGTGAAAATCTGCTTTGAAATGCATTTGGCGAAGATATAATATCTAAGGCCACAAGAAAAAAGGTCCGTGTGTGCCTGTGGACAGCATAGCTCAAAAACTAAAATACCTTTAAATACCAAACTTGATATTTAAGTTCGGTATTTTCCAAGGATGCGACACGAACATTTTCTAGAAAATTACCTCTCCCCAAGCTACCCTTTACATGGAAATGTATTTGAAAATTTTGATTTTCTCAAAAATGTCTAACAATTTTGATTAAAATGCCGTAGATATATAAAAGCTATCTACATCGCAAACGAAATGTATATCTTAAATTTTCTGGGAATAGCTTCTGAAGACCTGTTCATTGTTGATGAATTTGGCTGAATTTTACGTAAATGGTATACCATAAGAGATAAACCAAAACGTACTCCAAATAAAACGTAGATCTCATTAAAACGCACAATTTATGCCATATACGTTTTTGTTGTACGTTTGACCGTTTCCGAGATATTCCTTCTTATTGGTTTCAGTTTTAAACTAGGTGCTGTTGTCACGTGCTCTATCCAGCATAAATGTCCCCACACACAGAAAGCGTAGCTTTAAAGCAACTTTTTTTCTCCAACAGAAATATGTACAAATTTATCATGTCTTAAAAGAGATCATCCTTTGCTTATAAATCAAGGTTTTTATGCCTTATTTTGAATCATTGAGTCCAGAAGAGTATTCATTAATAAAAAAAATTACCATTATAAACCTTATTCTTAGAATATGATGTGTTAAGTTCACATGATTTTCTCTACCTGTTCTGCAACAATTTATTCTTACAAAAGTTTATTCTTCATACTAATGCTGATAAACATTAACAGAAATGATTTTATTACATATTTCCTTCTAAGCGGAAGGTAAATAAGGGGCAACACTACACTAAAATGATAGTAAAATCTTTTAAAAGCTAGTGGTTATGTGATGCAATTGAAATTATCTTCTCTTTACATGACCAGGATGAGAGAAAAGTTAATTACTACTTCCCAATTAAATAAATCTTAAGCATAATTAATTTTAAAACCAATAATAAGGAATATCTCGGAAATGTTGCTCTACAAAAAAGCTGTAAAAGACATTTGTGCGGTTAAACGATATTTACATTTTTGTGTTTTTGTCTGTCGCTTACAGCTTACCAGCTATGCAACAGTCATTCGGAATGAAGAGGACTGCAGGGATTATTACCAAGAAATGCAGGATATAAATTTAGTTTCCCCATGTAAATATTTTTAATATGCGGTATTTCCATAACAATCATTAGACCATTTTTTAGAAAATAAAAAATTCCGAGAAAAAAAGAACCTCCATGTAGAGTGTAGTTAGGTGTAAGGGTATTTTTCCTGAAAATATTTCTGTTTATTCAGTGGACCTCAAAGCATCTATTTCCGGTTTAATTTAGGTATAGAACTTTTCGGTTGAATACAATACGTTTTCTAACTATAACGTACATAGTGCATAAATGCTAGAGAAAGTAAAAACGAAATTTGACCAAACATTTGGAATATTAGAGAAATATTTACACTCTAAAATTGTATGAAATATAATGTTAAAAATTATCGTTTTATGCACTTTCAGCATTTAACCGTCAATTAACTGAAGCTATAGATGTGCAGGTATATGCTTAACAAGCAACGCCCAAATTAAACCTTGATTTCTCGCGAGCTGTTTCTCAGCGTTTTTCCGTAGACAGAATAAGTCACACTCTGCAATTGTTTTATTAATTTACTTCACAATATTTGTATTGCCTCTCAAAAGTACATTCAGATAAATGTTCAGCTTTCCGAAATAATGCCTCAATTTTAAGAAATACGTAATTAGCTTATGAAAAATCAAGAATATTGCAGACTACAAAAAATATTATTTTGTAAAGCAATTACTGCATAATATAAACAATTATGATACGATATACTTTCAAACTCATTCATCGTAAAACTTGGATTACTGCGAATGTTATAAAAATGCTTTGTGTGGAGAATTTTTATTGGAATAAACAACTTAGACAATAAAATATACTACTAAAATAACCATGCAAAATAAAATTGTAAAACGTAAGAATACAAGGAAGGTGTTACCATGGTATATCTACTGTCATTTTTACATATCCCGCCCCAAAAATGTTGCTACTGATTCATAGTCTGGTTTGCATTTGGCAGACATTTTAGTTAATCGTTCAAAGTTTTTTGCTAAATGGAAAGAGTGCATCATCGTTCAGCGATTAGTTGTTTTTTTTTGTTTTTTGTTTTTTTTTACTTTTGGATGAGAAAACTTGAGAGAAAACAAACGCGATATTGAATCATTTTTATGGAAACCTTTCACCACTGTCTAGGTCAACAGTATGTCGAATATCCGTTTTTAAGAGAAACGCCAGGACGCCCATCAAAATGTGTTACCGATGAAATCATTGAGAAAGTACATGATATGATTCTAGCTGATTGTTGAATGAAAGTTCGCGAAGTGGCCATAGGTGCGTAAACGGGATTGGCAAGTTATACTTTCATAAGAAGCTGGAGATGAAATAATTTCCAGCCCGAATGGTGATGCGATTGATCACTTAACAACAAACGGGTGCAGTTTTCAAATTCAAAACCACGTTTGATCCATGTAAGCGAAATACGGAGAAGTTTCTGCATCGAGTTTTCACCGTCGATGAGACCTTGTTCCATCATTATAGTCCAGAAGACAACATATAATCAAAAAAATGGCTTGCTTCCGGAAAATATGCCTCTAAGAAGGCAAAGGTGATCCGATTGTCCGGAAAAGTGATGGTGACGATTATTTGGGATGCCAGACGTTCGATCTCTTGTATAAAGAAACAAACGATTAATGACAATACTGCAGTGAGTTATTGGCCCGGCTCAGCAAGAAGTTGAAGGAAACACAGCCCCACTTGGCGAAGAAGAGGATGATCTTTCACCATGACAACGCACCAGCACATTCAACCGGAGTAATCGCCGCCAAACTGCATGAATTGCGTTACGAATTACAGTCGCACCCCCCCTTATGTTCGCCCGATCTGGATCCTTGGGATTTCTTCTTGTTCTCAAATATGAAGAAATGTCTGGCAACAAAATGTAGGTCAAACGAGGAGATTATGGTCGTGAAAGAGGCGTATTTTGCAAGCTTAACAATTTATATTTTTGCTGTGGTTAAAAATAATGACAGGAACTTTGGGAGAAGTGTATATCCCCAAAAAGGAGACTACGTTTAGAAATAAAAAATTTGTGTTTGAAAAAATGTATCTTCATTTCTAACACGGTGTTTAAGAACCTACATCCTAATCACTAGTAGAAATTTCAATAGGATGTATTACATACTGTGTATTTTCTAAATTTCAAGGATGTATTACCTTATACTCACAGTTTGACTTAGCTAAGATGTTATTTAATAGGAAATAATCGCAATGACTTTAAAATCATTTAAAAAAAGGGTGATATTTTCACTTAAATTGTTCTTTAATTCGAAGTATTCTCTCTGATGTAAAATGTAAAAATTAAAGTCCAAGAAAATCAGCTACAAAGTTACAGTTCACCTATCTAGGTAGTAATAAACTTTATAGAAATGGCTGCTTGATTTTAAAAGTGGTAAAGAAACCATTAGACGTTTCGCATCTCATTTATAACATAACAAACTAAAGCCAAGATCATAAAATGTAAAATCCATTGTTATTTTCTTCATTGATATCCACCTCGGGTGAACGCTAATACCGAAGAACTCTTTAGTTGGTATTTGCGAAATATGCGAGATTTTCTTTACGGTATATGTATTTTAAAATTCATCAAATAGCTGGAGGCACTTCTAAGGAAAAAAAAAAACAACAAACAAAAAACAAAAAAACACTTTGAATGTAAAATACTTAAGTCTAGGCGAAATTTTGTGGCGATATAACGTTCACTGTATAAGGACACATTACTTAATAAAACTCGGGTGCTACTGAGTTTAGACATTATTTACTTTGAAATGTTTTCCAGAATGCTTATACCTCAGTTTACAATTGGGCATGGACGCGCATTCAATTACGGCATTGAGGAACCCACACAGACGTTTTGGACCCATTAGAGGTACATAACTATATAATTCCAAAGGTAGTGTAAATGAACTTTCGGTTCACCCTGTATAATATAAAACTTTAAGTCGGATAAATTGTTCCAGAGTATTTATTTTTCTGGAGTGTTCTGTATGTTTTGTGAAGGTACAAAAATTTGGGTTTGTGTGGAATTGTACTTAGTATTAATTTAGATACTAGTGCTACACAAATGCAAACAATAGCTGTTTAAGAAATTTGAGCTATAGCAATGGAAGATGTGTGCACATACATTATATTTGCTTGGATAACCTTTAACCTGTACAATGGACTACCAGTGTAGATATGAGAAATGAAAAATGTCCTGCCCCAGCAGGGAATTGAACCCGCAATCTCCGGGTGAGAATTCGACTCGCTAAATGGAATTTGTTTCAACTAATTCCATCGTTTTGAATATTAGTGCCATAAAGTTGCATATTGCTGTACTTAGAATGTACAGCCATGTGGAATAGTATCAACAAAAAAATGAATAATGAAAATAGCAATCAAATGCGAGTGAAGCATAGGCATTGAAAGGCTATCATATTAGAAAAATACTTCTTAATTTAATTATCAAAGAAATATAATAAAACGATATAATAAGTATAGATCTGTAAAATTAATTAAAGATATCATTCGAAAGAAGAGCTTATATTACAAATAAAATACTCTTTGATATTGTAAAAAGAATTATTAGCAAGTCAACGTTTTTAAAACTAACAAAATGCATTTCTTGGTAGTATGTGTTTAGTAAACATACTGGATGTTCATTTAAAATTGGTGATTCGCTCCTGCTCTAAAGTACATTACTTTTGATACAAGTTTCACTTCCTCAGAGATTGCAAAACTGGAGTAAATTAGTGTTGAAGTTACCTAGTTGTCATGGCATAACAAAGTTCTATACGCACTCTCAGTCGATCACACAACCGTCTTCAACCCCCTTGAAGATAACCGGTACTAATGGACGGGTTAAGGTATGTTTGTCTTTAAACTATCCATTTTGGTTCCTGCTGTTTATCTCATCAGGATGTTTTAACGTGAGAACAGTAAATTTTAATTGCTTCTATTTCAAAACAGAGGTCTCTCTAAAGGGAAATGTGAATTCCATATTCACCAATTAGTAATCCATACTCTATACATCCTCAGTTTCAATTGATATCTCGAAAAAACTTGAAGAGGACAATTAATAGACGAGTTAATTTATCTTTCAGTCATTGTGCACTTAAAAATATAATGCTGTACAACACTTACGTTATAAACACTGTGTCATATTTCTACCTATTAAAATCTTTTGTCTTGTTTACAAATAAGTACATTGCTCGCTTACGGGTAACAGAATTCGCGTGGGGGAAATAATTGTCGAGACAGCGAGGAACACTGCCAGATAGTGTTTTGCAAGGGATGCAAACCTTTATCTTATGTGAATAAATTTTAACATAAAAATATAATCGAGAGCATTATCGACACTCCTCAGAGGCCTCCGATATCACCAGATTTCACAGCAACTGATTTTTTTTCTGGAGTTATCTGAAGAACCGAGTCTTTGCTAGTCGCCCTACAAACACTGAGCCAGCTTTTGAACTCATACTGGATGACTGCTATGTCCACAATACTTGAGACTGTCTTCTATTATTTGGCCATGAGGGTGAGGATGCTTGGAATGAAATGGTGGAGATGTTGAATCATTATTTTAAGGTTACACTGAGTTAATTTTTGGAAAATATTTCGGTACTTAAGAGTATTTTCTTGTTTCTTAAAGCAGGTTATTTATTATTCAAAGCATGCACGATTATTTATTTTATTTGCTGTCTTTCTGCGATTACAGAAAACTAATGTTTCAGAAAACCCAGAAATATTATGTGCTGAACCCTAGATTTCGAACTATCTCATCCTTTTCCTCAAACCTATTACATTCTATGAAGCCTTTGCTTCCGTCTGGTACCGACTCATTAACATTTAAGGACTTAAGGATCGCTAATCAGCGCTAACATCAGATTTTCTCTAATGTGCTGGACCATGGATCAAAATAAAATGAACACTCCCCGTTTGGGTATAGCAATTCTTACATTAGATGTAAAAATATATCTCGTGGAATAATTGTAGTGCTAGGCTTGAGGTTGAAGATTACGCAAATTGTTCTTTGTAATTCCCTGAGCTCGGTTTTTGGTTCCGAATTGTACACAGCTACGAACACACAGAATAGTCAGCGGTATAAACAGAGGGTATTTGAGAGGGATTCTTAGCGTAAACATGCACACGTTAAGGTATAATCTGTTCCAAAAGTAGCCCATTGCATGTTTTGGCATATTATTCATCGTTATAATTCATAAAGTAACACAATAATTATTTTATAGTGTGATTAATAAATATAGAGCTGGATACAAAATGTCAGAATAATAACATGCAACGCTTTGAAAAAAAATGTACATACATCAACCAACCCCGTTCAGAATTCAGTGCAGCGTTTTACAAGAAAGGTCTTTACGTTATTGAAAGAAATGGCTCTCTTCCTGTCACTCAAAATATGTTTGAATTATCCTCAAGTTTGTTGAGTGTCGAACCTCTACCTTTTCGTATTTTAGACATTTTTCAGTCTGTGTTCTCTTTCAGTGTTCACTGATTTATCTATTAACAGGAACTGAACGGGGCCAGGCAGTAAGCAATGCTAGATAGTGCAACACGTTTCGTAACGGGCTGTAGATATCACGCCTACTCCATCATGTCATTGTTACACTCTGTGTGCACCGAACCTCAATCCGGCAATTTTGCGACACCGGGCCGAGCTCTAGTCATGAGAGTGAGGATATTTGGGAAAGAATAGCGTTTACCTTGGATCATTTTAAAGTTGTACTACGTTATTTTGTTTGGAAAACGCTTCGCAATTCGAGAGTTTTTTTTTTTTTTTTCTTAAAATAGGTACTTACTTTTCAAAACATGGAAAGCTATTTATTTTATTTGCTGTCACTCTGCGATTAAAGGAAATCAGTGCTTCAAAAAACTCAGAAATATTATGCGCTGAACCCCAGATTTTGAACGGTTTTAGCTTTTCCTTCAAACCTATTATATACCTATGAAGCCTTTGCTGCCATCTGGTGTACGTATTCATTAACACTTGAGGACTAAAGGATCACTAGTCAGAGCTGACGTTATATTTTCTCCAATATGCTGGACAATGGATCAAAATAAAATAACACTCCTAGTTTTGATATAGCAATTCTTCTTACATTAGATGTAACAGAAATACAGGGTCTATATAAATGAATATCGGGGTTTTAACTCTTTATAATATTTATTACATTCAACTTACAGTTATGAATGATATGTCAAATGAAAAAGCAACTCAAACAGTTTTACCAAGAAGCTTATAAATGTTCAATGTGACTACCCTTTGTCACATGGCACACATCAAGTCTATAGTCGAGTTCTTCCCAAACGTTGATAAGTGTGTATTCAGTAATTGTAGCAACAGCTGCTTCAATCCGGTTTCTAAATTCAGGGAGGTCAGGTGGTAGCGGAGGCACGTACACACGGTCAATGATGAAGCCCCAAAGGTAAAAATCCCATGGCGTTAGGTCCGGAAAACGTGGAGGCCATGCATAGCAAGCCCTGTCATTGGGGCCCTTGAGCCCTATCCAGCGCTCGGGTACAGTGACGTTCAATCAATCGCGTACTTCGTTATGCCAGTGAGGTGGCGCACTGTCCTGCTGGAAAATGAAGTTCTCTGGCTCATTTTCTTCCAACTGAGGGAAGAGCCATTGCTCTAATGTATCAAGGTAAGAAGTGCCAGTTACAGTAGGTTCACTAAAAACGAAAGGCCCATAAATTTTTCGCCGGGATACGGCACAAAAAAACATTCACTTTAGGGGAATCTCGTTGCATTTGTACCATCTCGTGAGGATTTTCTGAGCCCCAGATGCGCACATTATGAATGTTAATATGTCCACTAAGGTGAAAGGTTGATTCATCACTGAAGACAACACGATCCACAAAATCGTCATGAAACAACATGTTGTTTGCGAATTTGGCACGTAATCCGTGGTCTGTCGGCTTTAGAGCCTGTAATAACTGTAAACGGTAAGGACGTAGCTGTAAGCGTTTTCTTACAACTTTCCAAACAGTCGACACAGGAACTTGTAATTCACGACCAGCCTTCCGAATTGATTTCTTTGGGCTACGAGTGAACGACACTCTCTCTCGCTCAACAGTCTCTTCACTTACTCCTGGTCGTCCCGTGCTCTTCCCTTTACAAAGGCAGCCGGTATCTTCAAAATGATTATACTATCTACGAATGTTTTATCACTAGGAGGATCACAACCGAACTTACTACGGAACGCACGTTGTACAGTAACTACAGATTCGGTCTTTGCAAACTGCAAAACACAAAACGCTTTCTGTTTACTAGTCGCCATATTTGCTACTACCGCTGTCTAGCGGATATTGGCAGAAACATTGCATGCACATGCGCACTTGTGCCAACAACCAAAACTGTTTGAGTTGGTTTTTCATTTGACATATCATTTATAACTGTAAGTTGAATGTAATAAATATTATAAAGAGTTAAAATCCCGATATTCATTTATTTACACCCTGTATATCCTGGAATAACTATAGTGCTGGGCTTGAGGTTAGGGTTTTGGAAGTTCTTCTTTGTAATTACAATAATAAGTACAAATATACCAAGTAATAAATGTAGGAGTATTTAATTACGAAACAGAGAACGCAAAGACCGTCATAAGCAGACCCCTGATGATTCTTCTAAGAATCGGAATTTTTCAACGTGGGTATTAGTGCCCCATAAATTTAACATGCATGTCAGTGTACTATGAAAAAATCTGACTACCATTTGCATGACTTTCTCTACTCACTCTTCCCCTAAGTATCCTTAAACGGATTCTCCTTATATTTATTTCAACTTCATTGGGATAAACTTTCATTACACATTTACATACTTCATTTTGGGTATAAGAAGAGCACAGTAGGCTAAAGTTCATTCTCAGATCCTTAAAATGTAGGATGGCAATGTGGTGACGCCGTAACTTTTTCCTCCTTGAATTACCGGGAGATAATATTATTAGCGATTTACCAAATTAAAATGTTTGACAATTCAAAAGAATAACAAGGATTTTCTCGAAAATATTACACACCATAAGACATTATACCCTTACACATATTTTGTACTTTAGCGGAATCTACATCTTTGTGTTATCACCATTATCTCTATTATACTGTCATTCAAAATTAAGCTTACTTCCTTGGCTATTCGGAAATATATAAGATATTGATTTTATGTCGTGTAAATATTCTAAATTTAGGACTTTTAACTACAATCATTGGAGATATTTTTGAGAAAATAAAAATAACGCTGTTTATACCTATCTAATGGATGGCTAAGAGTAAATGATTTTTTTTACGAAATTTCGTTTCGCATCCTTTGTAGACGAAGTTAAATACGAATCAATAGAATCAACTGAATACAAGCAGCACTTTAAAATATTGATGAAACGTTGAAAATTTCAAACCAATAAAAATTGATGTCTCGGAAACGGCTGATGCAACAAAAATATTCTGTGAGCTAAACCCAGCGTTTAAAGATCCACACAGCTTCTGACCAGTGCGTTCTTTTCTATCACCAATATTTACCAGTTATAGAAAACTACAGCAAATTCTCTGCATGAGAATATCACAGGCTATTTTCTGTAAATTCAACACAAATATGTTGTTTTCAAAATAAATTCTTAATTATGTGGCATTTTAATCAAAATCATAAGAAGCGTTTTTCAAAAAGTAAACGCTTTCAGAAATTATTCCATATAAATGATAGTTTAGGCTTTTCTGAAACTCTATGTGTCTCATTTTTGGAAGATAAATAAATAAAATTCCATGTCACTACAGCACCCGCGGGGCTCGCATCTGCGAACCAGACTGCCGGCCTCACGCTCACATCAGGCATGACAGAAGTGGACGAGCATCCGACCAATACGGAAGGTGGTGTAACAAGCATCGCGCTTCTTCTAGCCGGAAAGTATCTTTGGAAATTACGGAACTTAAGTACCAAGTTTGATATTTCTCTGACATTTAGTTTTTGACTTATGTTCAAAGGCGTGCGTGCGCGTTAACAAAACACACACACACATACACACATGAACCGTTTTCTAAAGTGCCTTTTTTACTTTAATTGACTTAAAGCATGCAATTTCTGTGGAATCTGGGTTTATGATTTTTGGATGGAAAGCAATGCCTTATCTAATTACTTGTACGTACTAGAAAAAGTAAAAACGATCCAAGAGAGATCCTTGGGGAACCTGAAAACCATAATGATTACCTACTACTTGTTGAATTTGAAGTGAAATGTCGGATCGCGATTTTGGTTGAAATACGGTACTTTCTCTACCATAAGGTAGAGGTAGAGATATTAACATTTTTCATACATGTTCTAGCAAGAGAAGGGGGCTGAAACGGAATACTTGTAGAAACGTCGCAAAACTAGCAAGTTCTCTTCCGGAGCATTAAAATCCAAGCTTTCCTTTCCGACGACGTTCCTCCCCCACAGACGTATACTATATACAATATTAATATAGGTCTGCACGCACAGACGCACAAGCACTGCCGATGTTAAAAGGACATTGCATGGCAAGAGTAGCTACAGGAACAGTATCACCACTTAAAACTAGGGGTCATCCAGTAAAACCAACGGGTGAGTGAAATGTAAACCCCCTCTCTACCCTCCCCCGATGCTCGCTCCCAACCCCTCCCAAACCCTAACTTTCCATTCCCGGGGCTGCTAGCAGAAAACTAATTGGAATAACATTTGGGCGACCCTTGCTGGGAAGCCGGGATAGATGGTTGGGGTCAGAGTCCAGCATAGACCAAACCAGACTACTCACTCATTAATAATACATGCCGATGCCTGCTATTTCATGAATACTGCTAATGTATTGAAAACAAGGTGAAAAACCATGTATATGAGGGAGGAATGACGGTCAACGAGGAGAGGGGGGCTGGAGTGGTCATCTCGATGCATCACTATCGCCACTACATACTGAGAGGGTTCAATACGGTGCCATTGGCCGGCGTGATGGCAAATAAATGGGAGAAATGAATATTTAAAATGCATGTAAAACGCTGCGGGCTAGATACCAGGGGGAGGGGGAGAGAGGAAGAGAGAGAGAATATGTATGTGTGTTTGAGAGAGCAAGAGGGATGGAAAAACCAGGGTGGGGACTAAATTATTTCGGCAGCGAACACTGAGTGCGTGTAACCGTGTACGTAGTTTATGTATGCCTAAGAGTGATGGAGGTCACGGGCAAACTTGGTGTCCAGAGTAGCCTTAAGCAATCCCTTGGGCTGTCTTTTGCAATATTACAATTTTAGGCAAGGGAACTGGCTTTAAAATGGATAAAATTATAGAATTATATTAAAATCGCTTTCCATGGGGAATTGGAACGTCAAGAGATACCAGATTACTTTTGGGTTGCTAGCTTTGTGTCACTTTGCAATCAATATCACAGTTCCATCGAAGTAATTTGAAATACATCAGTGATCGATTCAAAATGGTTGTAAACCTTTACAGCTTCATTTGTTTTCGAATTAAACTAGTTTATAAAGCTCGTTTACTTACGATGGGCGCTTCTGCTCATAGAAACATACCTTACATGATCTTAGGTTCATAGCACAACTGCCTAAAGTTTTGAACACAACTATAAAGAATTAACTCGAAAACAAAACCCAGTTAAACACAAAACTTGTTATTTATGTTCAGTATCATCCAAGGATGCAACATGAATATTTTCAATATAAATCTTCACCCCAAACTACCCTTTACATGGAACATTTTCTTAATAGTTTTATTTTCTCAAAAATGGATCTAACGATGTTGATTAAAATACCATATGATTAAGATCTTTTCAGTACAAGTTAAAATATCAATCTTATCAAAGAAAACAATTTGTTAGATGCATCTCCTGTAATGTTAGTAGTTTCCAAATTTCTTCTTCTTATTTCTTTAAATTTTCCAATATTTTTCTCAAATGGGAAATTCTTTTATAGATTTTTTGAGCCTGGTGATACAAAAACAATGAAATTTCAACAAATAGCGACCAGCTCATAAAAGTTCTGATCGTCATTTAGCTTAGTATCATCCCCTGTTTGTATCTAAAGGAAATATGAAATAAAACCATTTCTTCTAACGTTTATCTCTATCAGCAGCATTAACTACATCAGGTTGTTCCAACTCGACTTGCGTGAGTCAGAGTAGACGCGCGTACTTAATTACAAAACTCGGAGAAAAGCTGCAGGGGTTGGTAGCCATTGCATCACTGAGCAAAGGTCGTACCACAATACTTGGGTCCTGCCTGAAGAACTGACAAGACCGACCTTCATTTTAACCCTCGTAATGAGCGCGACCCGCTCAACTTCCCCGCTGATTAGCAAGACGGGGAAAGCGTAGGTCACTCTAGCCAGTTCTTCGCGAGTGGGTTTTATAATGAAATATCCCGTTGAGTTTTGTAACTCTTTTAACGCACGTAGAGGTTTCTGCATACGTCAAATATATGTGCCGAACTAAATGCCGATATACAATAAATTGATTAAATACATAGTGTCATATATGGATACTGCCCTATAAAATTGGAAAATGTACAGAAACAGCAGGAAATTAAGGCTAATATGATTTAAGTTGTACTAAATATGCTGAGAATTTACTTATGCTGAGAATTTACTTAGATGTATCTTAAGGAAGGGTACTTTATTGCAAGCCTAGTAGTGAGCTCAGAATTTTGGTTAGTATACAGATTTGTGGTTTCAAATCATTACTTAAAACAAACTTAAATGTTTTGATTATCATTGAATTTAACATTTTTACTTGCAATATGAACTGTTAAAAATGCCTAATTGCCATTCCGTACAACTGTCACAATGTTTTGTTTCTCGATAGCGCAGTAATTATATACAAGGGCCTCTTTTTAAGGGTTTGAACATAGAACTTTTACCATGTTCTCAATAACTAATTGTTGAGCCTATCGTAGCTTGCTTTGGCGTGCCTGCTAATGGTGTCCACGATGTACACTAAAGTGGATAAAAAGTGTCCATTCCTCTATATCGCAGTAAGGTTTTTCCTCTAAAACTTGCACCAACCATTCACCTCACCCAGCCAGTAAAAGTCATTTATGCCACTGGTCTGAAAAAGAATACAGAGCCACAAAAAGTAACCAATGAATGAAGTTATACATGTGAAAAGCACGGATGGCTCGAAAATCACTTCTATGAAAAGATTTCGCTTCAATTGGTGCTAAAGAAAATGCTAAGGTTAGACCAATACGGTCATTAGCGACTCGTGAGAATACATTTTGGGTGTTAAAAGAAGTTTAAGAATCAGACCACCTGAAAGTTTGAAGTGGTACCTCCTGCATAATATGGCACCGACAACTACATTGTGGACAATTGTTGTTTACATAAATAGGTACAGGGTTTTAAGCCCAGAACGATGTAACGTATTAATTCATTTATAGTTGATAATATGGATGGTCTAAAATATGCTCGAAAAGCCTGTCATTAGTGAACCTTGCCATTTCTGCCTTAGTTTTCTACAATCTAGTGACATTTACGTAAATTGTAGTTATAGTATGGCAAAAATTCGGGAAAAATCACGTGCATCCCTTCATGTGTGCACGATCCATATATGTTTCTTCCATAAGTTAATTACGTCATACGACCACACATGCGCAGAGGCTCCTATAAAACGTGTGCAAGTCAAATCCACCGAATTACATCGAGTTAGAGGAATAGCGCTGCAGATTTAAACACCATGGACTTTAAATTGCCGCATTAAAAATATAACCAATAAATCCTCAAGGTATCAAATGTTTTGATATGAATGTACTCTTGTATCCTTAAACAGCAGCAGTAACTCAATACGACATAATTCGTCATTTTATAGAAAAGAGTGAAGGTTTATTTGCGTGCACGTTAGTAGTTAATATAGAGCGGTTCTGGGCCAGGGGCAAGTGAGCGAACATGGGAAAGATAGGGAATACACGGGGCGTGTGTACTCTAGCATGAGCATACATGGGGAGAAAGGGAATTCAAGGAGGAGGGGGAGAATTTAAACCTAGGTCCAGTGTATTAGGAACATTTTTTCAGTGCTTTAAAGCCAATGTCAATGTCGTTTCCTTTGTTTTCATTATTTTTATGGTTTTTCCTAGAATTTAGACATGTTTAACGATTGTTCCGTATTGTGAGTGAATTGTTTTGAGTGTTTCTTTTATTATTTTGCAGTGTTTGTTCTGCTTTTTGAGTACTTACAGACCATTTATAAGTCCTTTCTACGTTTTTCAGGTGCCAGGGCAGCCTTTCATACCATTTGGATGGTGTTTAGGTCTGTAGGTCAGCTAGTTCCGGGTTCTTATCACACATTTTAGCTCTTTTTCAACTGATGCTACGATATTTTGTGGGTATTTAGGGCTATATAGCTAGTCTCTTAGGCTTTTTCCAGACGTTTTTGCTCATAGTTTACGTTATTTTACAGTGTTTGCTATTTATTTTCGACGTTTTTATAAGCATTTGTGTACGTATTTTAGACTATCTTTCAGTGCTTGTAGGCCTTTCATATTCATTTTTCAGGTTTTTTAATGGTGATTTGTAGCGTTGTCACTGTTGTTTAGTATGCTTTTAATGTCATACCATACCATTTGAGGGAGGGTGTTTAGGACTGTAGGACAGGGTATTGATGAGACATTTTAGCTCTTTTCTATACATCTCGAATCGTTTTGTTGTTATACAGGACAATGAAATTGATATTTTGGCCCCTTTCAGGCGTATTACTAGTATTTAACAGTATTTTACGGTGTTTTGTAATGTTTTAACGCTTTTATAGACATTTTACGCATTTTGAATCTATTTTGCAGAATTTTGTAATGTTTTGTAGTGTTTTCTGTCACCATACAGATCATTTACGATTTTAAGGTATTCAGAACTATAGGGTAGTGTTAAACCCTCTGGCTATTGGTATTTCAACTCACTTTGAACGTATTTTTGGAAGGTCTTTAATTACTTTATGACGATGACGAAGGTGTACTACAGATATTTTTGTACGTTTAGGAACACTTTAAACGTATTTAAGACAATGCCCTTTTCGTGCAGTTTTCTAACGTTTGGTGGTGATTTACTACACTTTTGTGACGGTTTATGCCACTTTAATGTTATGATTTTGTTGAAAAAAAATGGCGTGTTAATTATGGACGCTCTTTAGCTGCTGTGGTTCTCAGCGTCCCATTCTATATTGGGCGTGAAAGACCGCTTAATTTTGCTCAGAGGCCTCTCTATCAGGCTTCAGGTTCTTTTACGTGCCGTAAATCTACGACACGGGACCAACGGCTTTACTTCCCTTCCGAAGGAAGCCACGCTAAGGATTTTTACACCCGCAAAAATCCATCGTCCTCCGCCGGGTTTGAACCCGCGACCTTGGGTATATGAAGTCAGCATGGTAACCATTACACCACGGAGGGCGACATGTTTTTGTTGCTGTTTTTTTTCACTAATTGATGTCACCGTTTCAGTGTTTCAGACATTTTTCACACTACTTTACTATGTTTTATAGAACTTGCATATGTTCCAGGATTATCTGAACTCTTTTTATAGTCTATCTAGTATTTTATAGTTTTGTCATATTTTTCCATAGTTTGTACCCTTTAGGATCATTTCTGTATTCTGTTAGTTTTTTTTTTTTTTTTTTTTTTTTTTGCAGTTCTTTAAGACTCATAGCATATATCTTTTTCGCATACTATTGCATGTTCAGATGATAACTTGTGAAGCGAGGGGATATGTTTATATGGTTTACAGTCTTTAATAGGTTGTAAATCTAACATAACCTAGCTTTTCGTTCTTTCAATTTTTTATTTGCATGATGTCTCTCTTCCTATGATGTCGCTAGAAGAATGACCTAAGCTTTTGTTGCTTAAGTATTAACAGTTTAGTGAACATTATGATTCTTCATGTTTTATTCGTCTTTTGTTGTTTTTGCTTTTATTGAAGATGTTTTTTTCTCTAGGAGAATGATATCGACATTTATTGTTATTTCTGTTGAAGCGTTGAGCGTATTTTCTGACTCATTGTTAGTATTTTTAGTTTTTATATAAATATATCTAGCATGTGAGGTTAGGCGTCACTCCTCTTTTATCTGGGCTTGAGACCAGCATTAGAAATGTGCTCTAATGGCAGAGTTCCCACCGACCCTCATTCTTATTCTTCTATGCTTGCGTCTTTTACTAGATGCATGGGAGCGCTTGCAGTGTAAACTTCAATTTTCTTCCTTCGTTACAGATGATGAGCAATGCATGTAGTATTCTCTCATGATACGTTCACAACTTTGTAGTGACCATAAGCATAGGTTGATATTCCATCATCAGCAATCACTCTTTTATCATCATAGGGCGATAGAGCAATTTTGTTGACTTTTACAGAAGAAACGTTATGCTGTTGTGATATGATCAAATTCATAGGAGTTTTTATTATCTCACTGTTTTTATGACATTCTACATAACTATCGAATGTGATGTACTGCTTAATAGCGCTTCGTTTTATACCTTTAATCTTTTTGATCATTCCTCCATCAATATCAGGAGCATACATCTTAGGTCTCAGTCCGACAAAGCGTTGGATGATTTTTCCATTAGCTTCATCTTTAAACTTTCCCAACACTTTTTTGTTCTGTGTGGAGTGGCATACGTGGCTTGCAGGGTAATCAGATGTATCCAAATGTTCAAGAAATTGCATTTTGTCCTGGTATATGTCGGCTGTTGTAACTCGATGAATGACGGAGTCTGTATCCATGTACATAATCTTCAGGTTTTCAGTCCCATACTACGGCAATAGCACATCATATTGGTATGAATACATGAGAGTTTTTTATATATCCAGTACGCTCATTCCGATGTACATTGGCTTGTTGAATATAATCTGTCGTGAGGCCATATGAACAGCTGCTAGGTTAGGTCCATATATACTTCTATCGATGAATGTCGGCTTAGCAACCAGCCTTTCCAATGTTTTCACGTTTGTCACAAGGCGTATGTCCATGCGATTTCGCATATTCTCCATGGTTTTTCCAAACATAGCATTGTTGAACAGTTTGTACAGATCCTTTTCAAAGTAATTTCTAGCCTGTTGCCTCAGCTTGTTATTAAACGCTATGTAAGGTTTTAACCAGCACGATTGTTGAAATTGAGCACTCGATGGATTTTTGTCAGTCGTAGTCCATGTGAGAGTGCCTGTTTTAACGCCATGTAATGTACAACATACTTCTTCGTGCTTCTAAGGTGAGCAATTAGTTTCTTTGGTTTCAGACACTCAGGTAGGAACGGCAAATCATTATGTAGATCATGAAGCTCAGTAGGGTAATCTACATCAACTTCGAATACGTATCCAAGAGCATCATCTTCTTTTAGTGTTTCTATATTAATACTGTCGGAGAAATCCACTGAAATCCTCCATAAAGCAGCGGATGCTGCATAGCCCATCCATGTTGGTTATTTGCGTCTTCGTATGTAATAAATTGAGTTGGTTTATTAGGATCAAACTCCTCCATGTATGTGTTGTTAGCCTGGGCGTACCGATGAGACACCTGGCATAGTCCTCCTCTTATTCCTGATTCTACCATGAGAAGCTGCTCATAACCCATTAATAATTCTAGTTCAATTCCGGTATACAGAAGCATAGCGTCCCAGGTTAGTCCTGGAGATGTAAAGTAATGTGCAGGATCAACTTTGTGAGTATTCAATGTTTGCTCTCTGAAGGCTTCAAAAACATCTGCGAGTAGGAGAACATCTGAGGTTAAGTAGAGATCACTGTATTCTCCCAAATTTCGGATATTAAACTGATCCCATACATTTTTAGCATGTTCGTAGTCTTGATTGTTTATTTCCTCTTCATTTAGTCTATTGTAGAACGCTTCCTTTGGAGGCAAGCATGTTTTTTTAAAACATGCCATGATGTAATGTAATCATAGGGAAATACTCCTTTGCGAGTCACCAAACCAATCTTCTCTTCTCCAAAGTATTTGCATGTCTCAGGAAACGATGTTAGGGTTTTTGTTAGTTTATCCACACTTGAACTGAGGAAACGGTATGTATCCACAAACCGAAGCTTAATATCTCCAACATGCTTCGAGAATGAAATATACTTTTCTTTTGAGCACGGAATCACCTCCACTCTTTCACTTGTACAGCGTAACTGTTTAACGATGAAATGAGAATCATATCCGCTTAAGTTGTGCATGAAGACAGGAATATATTTCGGTGTTTTGCAGGCTAAATTGCATTCATTATGGAGACTTCCGCGATATTCCCAGTCAAATGGTCATGATCCCTAACTTTCCAGTTTTCTTCAGTGAATTTTTTATTACACAAGTAGCATTCGGTAGAAGACTCGAAATGCTCCTGTTGTTGGGCCGATAGTTTAAGATGTTTAGCAGATTTGTATATACTGCTAATCTTATTTGCAAGAGATATTAGATAATCCATAAACAGCGAAACACATTGGAGACTGGTAGTAATATTACATACGGAATAGTAAGGTCAATTAACGATAATCCTGCCACCAGGCGGGACTAAGCGCTAATGTGGCGTTAATCCGCCGCGTTAAGAAAATGGCGGGAAATTTGAAAAGTGCAGAGGTATGGTTCATCAGATGATCTCCTAATCCGTTGAATGGATTAAGAGTTAATCCGCTGATCCATACCTTTGCAATATTCAAATTTCCCGCCATTGTCTTAATCTGACGGATTAACGCGACACTAGCGCTTAAACCCCTGGTTGCAGGATTATGGATAACTCTACTTGCCATTCCGTATGCAAAACCTAATAAACAACAAGTTCATATTGCAGATATACTTATTACATATTCTCATGCAAATCAATATTGAATACATGCAAAAAAGAGTTTTATTTTTTTAAGAAACCACATGCACAATTGTTTATATATACTTTTGTCTTTAGCTTGCTTTGAATATCACACGCTCACTGGTCTTCAGCACAGGATAAAAAATAATATTTATGAAAGTTTAAGAGATAATCCGCCGTTCCATACATTTGCAATTGTCAAATTTCCCGCCATTTTCTTAATGCGGTGGTTTAACGCGAGACTAGCGTTGCAGGATTATGGATAATCCTACTTGCTAATCCGTATGCAAAACCTAATAAACAAGTTCACATCACATATATATATATATATATATATATATATATATATATATATATATTTATTACATATTCTTATGCAATACAATATTGAATACATGCAAAATAGAAAATGGCGGGAAATTTGAAAAAGTTTAGACAATGGTGTGGGAAATGTGATGCACGAGAAGTCGTATTTTTCCTCGAGTTTCTTGTATTTGCTGACAATTGAGGCTTGTTAACGAATTGAGCAAGGATGGCGTATAAAAAGCACCGCTTATCACGACGGTTCTGAGTGTTTACACACGCTTTTTTCGCCTCTATAGATGCAGGTAGAGGAATATAACTGCTCCCGCGAAGGGGGTTGTACTTGTTAATTCGAAGGCGTACCCCCTCCACAGCAAGCAGAGCCCAATTGCTTCCTTTAAGGGTTGATTCCTCCATTTCAGTACCCAGTTTCTTGAATTTGGTCTCCAGCATGGCGTCTAAATCAGTTTCTAGAAACAATGCATGATTCCTGGTTTTGAAGGTCATGTCAATAGTTTCTGCAGCACTATTTACAAATCGGCACTCCACTAACAGTTTAATCTTCAAAGCTTTATGTATGGCAAGCTCTTTTTGAACAGATTGTATAATCCTATGTTTAGCATCCTGCAGGTATGTCTTCATGTCCTTGCTCGAATTGCATCGGATGAAGTAAGATTTCAGACGCCCTTCAAACGATGTCTCATCATCTTTCATGTCACACTCATTTTCCATTGTAGTCAATAGTTGATGTCGGGTAGGCTAGGTTTTTTTTTTCTTGAGAGGCATGCCTGCTCCGCACTGCTCTTCATGACGAATTCCATTGTATCCGCTGCTGAATGTTGCAACACAATGTTTGCATTTGAAGAGTTGTCCGCAGCTCATTTCAAGACGTCTCTTGTTAGAGCTCCTTTGAAAGCCTTTTCCGCACTTAATACAACTGTAGCCAGAAGTAGAGCTCGCAGATACCACGCTGAAGGTAGCTGTCTGCATGTCTCCAATCTGATAAATACTTCTAAGAATGATTAAAAGGACTGAACTTTTATCGCCTTAACACGTTCTTCTCGCTATAGGTAGCTAGTTTCACTAAGAGGAGCTAATAAACTCCACTCGAAGCAAACTCACAAAGAAGAGCTCCTATTTTTTTTTTTTTTTTTTTTTTTTTTCGAGTGGAGGAAAAATCTACCTTATAGACTACCCGGGCACGTCCGGAGTGTCGGGTTCTGCCACGTGGCCCTACCGACTAAAAAACCTCCACCGGTGCTGGAGTGGATAGGGAGAAGGATTTCTGCGGTACCGCTGTTGCACCCGCGTAGTACTGGTGGTATTAACTGGCCCGCTGTGCGGCCGCCAGAGGAGATATTGGGTGCCGGCAGGCAGGCTTGGCCTAGACCCAGCCTGCCCCCTGGCGAATTTCAGGAGATTGTGAAGTAGAATTTTAGGAGCAGGATATTTGGACGAGTGGGAGGGATATCGTGCTACCTAAGTCTGCTAGGTCTTAGTGGGTGCTGCTACGCTGGCGCTGCGTCTCTGAAACAAACTAACTTATTGTTAATTGTCTGTCCTAAAACTACAATCGCTTATTATTATAAGGTAATAGTTGAGGTCTGCCATTGGCTCCGTCTGTGAGTATTTACTAAGTTTAGAGTTATAATTATGCTTAGCTTTTGTGTGGGTTCCGCCTATGTAGGCTTCATCTGTGTGATATTTATACAAGTGTTGTTACCTATTTTACGAGTAATACTATTACATATACTGTTACATATATACATGAGTTATTCTGTTCAAACTGAGGCATCGTTAGAGTGTGTTAGAAAGTATATGATATTATTCGTCCTAGTCATACTCCATTTTCTGGGCGTTGTCGTATAGAGTGCGCACATGGCTGGCTGCCTGCCTATCATATTACAGGTGCGGACCCGTGCCACTCGCGGGGGGGCCCTCTTCCCCCGGGACCGCCTTGGCTGGGTAAGCTCAAGGGCTTAGAGGGCTGCTGAAAAGGAAGATTAATAATGAGTGTGGATGTGTGTGTGTTTGTTGTGAGTGAGAGGCAGGAACTGGAAGGATTGTCGCAGTCACTGCCCTACGCTGTACCAGATCTAGATTTTATACCCTAATCAGGGTGTCCAGGTATTCTTGTATGTTGATTTCAGGCTCTCCTATTCCGATGGTTCTGTCAAAGACTGCCAGTGGGCGGGGGTGCTTATCGTGCTCGGTGTCGTAATTTCCTAGGTTTTGGATGAGCTCGTTGTGGTTATTGTTTTTGCGTTTATAAAGGTTGAATGCCAAGTGTTTTATGTAGGTCTCGATGGAGCAGATTTTGAGCTCCTCATGCAGAGCCCACGTTGGTGCTACTGCTGGTAGTTTAGCTATAATGCGCAGTATACGGTTTTGCATTGTTTGTAGCCGTTTGATGTGTGTTTTGGCCGCATATCCCCATACGGGTGCGGCGTATGTTAATATTGGGCGAATCAAGGTTTTATATAGTGTTAGCCCCATGCTAAGTTTGAGGCCGCTATTTAAATTTATTATCGGATAAAGTTTGTTAAGTTGACCGTTAGCTTTTGCTCGTACCATGTTTATGTGTTGTTTCCACGTGAGGCATTCGTCCATCCTTACCCCAAAGTAAGTGACTGAGCTCCCCCACTCAATAGGCTCTTGCCTGTACGTAAGCGGTGGGAGGGCATGCCTTCTTTGCCTATGCAAGTGGCGCTTCGTGAAAACTATTGCTTGGCATTTTCTGGCGTTAATTTTTACCCTCCATTTTGTAAGCCACGGCTCCAGTTCGTTTAGAGCATTCTGGAGTCTTAGGTGAATGATCCGTGGTTGGGTTGACTGTGTTACGAGTGCTGTATCATCGGCGTAGATGTATTTTTCTACCCGGATAAGTGGAGGGAGGTCGTTTATGTAGATGTTAAACAGCACAGGCCCTAGGATACTTCCTTGGGGTACGCCTGCTTGGATAGGACGGAGGGATGACTCCGCCTCCCCTACTGCTGTTTTGAAGGTCCTACCTTTCAGGTAATCTGCAATTAAGGTGATCATTGAGTCTTGCACTCCGTACGTGCTTAGTTTTCGTATGAGGCCCGCGTGCCATACCTTGTCAAAGGCGCGTTCTATATCAAGTAGAACTGCTCCTGTTGAGCGGTTGGTGTTAAAACCCCTCGTAATATTTTCGGTTAGTCGCAATAGTTGGTGAGTGGTGGAGTGTTTGGATCTAAATCCAAACTGTTCCTTGGTCAATAGGTTATTCTTGATTATAAATGTGTTAAGTCGTTTGTGTATAATTTTCTCCAAGAGTTTACTCATCGTGTTTAGAAGGCTGATAGGCCTATAGCTGGTGGGCTGAGAGAGATCTTTGTGTTGCTTAGGGAAAAGCAAAATTTTTGCTTCTTTCCACTGAAGGGGAAATCTTCCGTGTTCTAAGGTATAATTAAATATTTCCGCAAGCAATTTTATTGCCTTCATCGGCAAGTGTTTGAGCACAACGTTCGGGATTTTGTCCGGTCCCGGTGCTTTGCGGTTGGGAAGGTGCATAATTAGCCATTTAATTTCCCCGGCATTCGTTTTTCTTGTTTTATTGTGCGTTTGTGCTGTTCGCAAGGAGAGTGCCAACCTTTCCGTGTCCACCGCGAAGTTTTGGTCGCAGGGATGAGCGTTTGGATGGAAGGTATTTTCCAGCGCGTCTGCAAATGCTTCCGCTTTATCCTCGGGCGTCTCCTTTATTTGGCCTTCAATGCGGAGAGGTGGGATATTTGTGGCTGTCCGCGTGAGGCATTTCGCAATCCTCCAAACCGATTGGGTCTGTGGGTCCAAGTTTTCCAGGGTATTGTTCCACTGGTTGCGTGTATATTCTGCGATGTGGGTACTGGCCCTGATTCTTTGCTCTTCGTATTGGTTTCGATGGATTAAGTTTCGGCTGCGTTGCCATTTCCGTCGGGCATTATTCCGTTCTTTAACTGTTTGCCTGACGTCTTGCGGAAATTGCACCCTGACATTTCTAGTACACCTTTTGATGGGGACGTGTTGCTCTATGGCGTGGTGTATCGCGTTTGTAATTTGTGTCACCGCTAGCTCCTGTGTCTCATGCGTCGTGACCGCTGCGGTGTTTATTTGAGCGTCAATGGCCTCTTCGAAGGTGGGCCAGTCTGCCAGTCTGTAATTTGGTCTAGTCTGTTCTGGCCGAAAGGATACTGGGGCAGCAACTTCCAGTATTACTGGCAGATGATCGGACGTGAGGTCATTTATAACTGTGTTCCGTGTATCGTGAGTTATACCTTTTAGTAACGCAATATCCAGAATATCTGGTAGATGTTGTTGTATTCGCGGGATATATGTGGGTTCTTCTGGTCCTGTTATTAGTGTATTGGAATGATTTATATATGCCAGAAGTTTGTTACCTGCCACATTGGCAGTCCTGCAGTTCCACAGGAAGTGCTTGGCGTTAAAGTCCCCTGCGGCTATGACTTTGACGTCCATTCTCATAAGGGCGTCTACGTCCTCCGTGTCTATGTCACCGGGCTGGTTATATGCCGCAATCATTGTGACAGTCGTGTTGTGCAATTGCACATTGACCGCCGTCGCTTCAAGTCTGTTTAGTTGCGGGACTTGTTTTTGGTAGTGTGTTAGGGAGCTCTGTATTGCTATAGCCGTTCCCCCGCCTCTGCGATTTCTATCGTTACGGTAAATGTTGTATCCAGGGATTGTAAACCTATCTCCTGTACCCAGATGGGTTTCATTGAGTAGAGCTACTTGGATTGAGTTCCTAGTAAGGAAATCTGTGAGTTCTTTGCGTTTCCTTCGGAGGTTATTGCAGTTCCAGTATAGAATGTTAACTGTTGTTGCGAGAGCCATTTCTAGATGCTGGTTGTGAGTATGTGCAGATATCTGGCGACATAGTTGAATAGGTAAAGTGCGTCGAATTTGGGATCGGAGATTGATTGTAGGAGCCACTTAGTGTGTTCTTTGAAGGCTTCCCAGCCTACAGCAGGTGAGACTCCCATACTGTTCAGGAGTTCACTCAGGGCCACGCCATTGTAAAATGCTTCCCGGACGGTGAGTGCCGTTACATTGAATGCGCTACATTCATGTAGGTGTGGGGGAGGTTGGTGTGTTTCTGTTTGTGTCTGAATTGGTGTGTCAGTGTGTGTGTGTGGTGTACCTATTTCTACTGGGGTGCACTCTTGATTAGCTGGAGACAAGTCGGGCACTACCCGTCTTACTTCAGCTGTAGAAGGGGTCTGGTTGGGGGCTGGTCTGTTTCTTCCGCGGCGGTCCTGTACGTACCATTGCCCTTCTGTGTTGTTGGGAGCAGCAACCTGGTTCTGGCGATGTTCTCGGTGGGGTCGGGGGGCCCTATTTTCCTGCTCCCTCGGTCGTGGCCCGTTCAGTGCGGCCTGGTAACTGGGGCAACCGCGCCAAGTTGCTCCATGTCCTGTGGCATTACACAGGGCGCACCTACGTTCCTCCAGGGGAACCCTGCAGCTAAAAGAGGGGTGTTGGCCTGTACATTTGGCGCAGGTTTCGTGGGGTGCCTGACACTCTTTGTGCGTGTGCCACAGCATCTGGCAACGCTTGCATTGTTTGGGCTCCTCTGCGGTCCTGTACTCTTCTACTCTAACTCTAAAGTGAGCCAGGTATTTGAGGCCTCTAATGCGCCTATTCTCTGTGGTGTCCTCCAGTTCCACAAGGAACATGGGGAGGGGGGCTCTATCCCTAGTCCTTCTGCGCATTTGCACAGCTCTGATGGCCTCAAATTGTTGGTCTGCCAGTGCCTGCTTTATGTGTGCTCCGGAGAACTCGGCGTACAGTCCTTTTATTACATATCTAATGGTCCTATTTTCTGGGTGTGGGAGAAGATAATACTGTACCCTTTCATTCCTGAGGTGCTCAACAAATTTGTTATAGTCCTTCAGGCAGAACATCTTTATCGCGTAGTCTCCGGAGCGGTGGGCGGTGTGTATCCTATACCTGTGTGTGGGTGTGTATTTTGTGTCAAAGGATTGTGTGAGTGTGTGTATTCGTGTGTACTGGCTTTTGTTAACAAACACAGGTGCGAGATCCACCCTGTAGTCTGTGAATGTGTTGGTGTTTGGGTTAGGTGTAGTCATAACCGCGCCTGCATAGCTCTCCGGTATCGGTGAGTGTGCTTGAGGTAGAGGAGAGGGTCTCATGTCATTCACGTCCGCATCATGTGAGGGCGCCTGTGGAGCGTTGGGAGGTGACGCTTGCGCTGTTGGTGTGAGCATGAGGATGTGTGACTGCTGAGTGGGTGATGGTGCAGTGCGTGATTTATGAGAGGGTGATTGATGAGAGGGTGATTGATGAGCGGCTTGTGGATGAGTCTGTGGTGTGGGTGAGGGTGGCGTGAGTGTGGGTGATTCATGAGAGGGTGATTTGTGAGTGGCTTGTGGTTTAGTGGATGATGTGAGTGTGAGTGATTTATGTGAGGGTGATTTGTGAGTGGCTTGTGGCTGAGTGGATGATGTGAGTGTGGGTGGCTCTTGAGTGGGTGATGTGAGTGTGGGTGATTCATGAGAGGGTGATTTGTGAGTGGCTTGTGGCTGAGTGGATGATGTGAGTGTGGGTGACTCCTGAGTGGGTGATGTGAGTGTGGGTGATTCATGAGAGGGTGACTTGTGAGTGGGTTGTGTCTGAGCGGATGATGTGAGTGTGGGTGACTCCTGAGTGGGTGATGTGAGTGTGGGTGATTCATGAGAGGATGATTGGTGAGCGGCTTGTGGCTGAGTGGATGAAATGTGTGTGAGTGAGTCATGAGTGGTTGAGGAGTGTGTAGATGATTTGTGAGTGGGTGACTTATGAGTATGAGCAGGTGCAGTTGGCGCGGAAGCGGGTAGTGTGGTACGTGAGGTGCATTGCTTGCGCGCCGATGAGCGTGTCCGGCATGAGGTGGTGGATGATCGCTCTGTCATAATCAGTTCCTTGGCTACTACAGGCCTTTTGGTGGTTGACAGGGATGAAGGGGATAGCTTCTGCGGGTGATCGCTTCGGCCTACCTTCGTCATGATGCAGGTGGTGAATGATAGTGAAGAGTCAAGTGTGTATGAAAAGAACTTAGTTTAGGGCTAGCTACAAGAAGAAGGAAGAGAGAAGAGTTTTTAAAGCCTAGTTATTCTGCTGCTGAGCCACTGACTGGAGTTGGGCTACCGCTCTTTTTGTGTCTGGCTTCAGCAAGCAGCTCCTATCTTAATGCTAGGGGGCCAGATGGGTACTTAAATACTAATAGAATAGAGGAAAATAGAGAAAGAAAAAGAGAAAGAGCAGCTAGAGGGCGCTGAAAAGCGCGAGAAACAGAGGACCTGCCCTAAGGCGCCTTGGTTCCAGTCGTATGACTGTTGGCTGCGGCCTTGTTTCTCTACCCTGCTATACTGTTTATGTAGAACTGCTAGTCCAGCCTGAGCTTCTTCGCAGGAACGCCGGAGCTGTCACGGAGAAGATGCCGGGCGATGAGAGCTCGCTCGCCGGGTCGGATTTTGAGCGGAGTGCGCCGGTTCTTGTGAAAGCGGAACGCGGCTACCCGCCTTCGTAGATCTCCGCTGGTCTTCGCTGGGCCTCGGTTTCTCTCAGCTCCTATAGACATCCCCTCCTATATATACCGACAGCACGGACCTGCTAGGAGGTCACGTGACTTAAGCAATGTCATTCCCCTATTTTTCTGCGTTTCCTGCTCGAGTTAGAACTCACATTTTAGAGCGTTTAAGAAGTTGAATTATATATCAGATACGGTTTTTGCATGTTTAATAGATTTTATGATTTTATATACTTTTATCTACACAACCCCATGAATTATATGATCGAGGATTAAACATGTACAGTTGAAAGTTCAACATTCATTTCCCGATGTTGTCCCCCCATAAAAGCCGTCCGACCGGTTAATGCATCTGCCTTCCGCCCCCTAAAACCGGTTTTCATGTTTTAACACCCCCCCTGCATGTTCTTCCCAACCTCATACGTCACTATTTAACATCACCTCCCGAAAGCCTTGTTTTCAGCATGCCTATTCTTGATTCATCATGTTCAGACATGCTCTCCTTCCATACCATCCACGACCCACGATAGGACAGCAGCTAGACCAACTGTATTCACTCCCCGCACTAGATCAAGACACCCATATTTATGAACCTTTAAGACGTTAAATTATTACAGTCGCTTGTTTTTGAATATTTTAATATATTTTTTAGCGTTTATATACTTTTATACAGATAAATTCATACATTTTCATTTTTGGTAGTGCTTAACGAACGCCTTTTCTACTTGTGGCACCGCAGGCGATACTTTTTCATTTAAACTAGTATTCAGATTGAAGTTGGAAGTCTCTTCATCATTTCCCCTGTTGTTTCCACATAAACGTTATCTAACGGGTTAGCTTATCTTCCTCCCCCTAAAAATCCTGTTTTCGCCATATTTTTCACTAATTTTGAGGCTATATAGCCCCAGGGCAGCATCGTAAACACACCCCTATTGATTCAAGTATTATTTAATATAGTTGTATTTTCTACAAGTTTTCGGTTTTCGAAGTATAGACCGTAAGGACCAGGTTGTTGTATATAGCTAATTCAGCACATTAATACATTTACATACTCGTTTCTGGTGTTATTCAGTTTTAAAAGTTGCAGTGCACACGAAGTCCTACAAACTCCTGTCATGAATGGTCGGGAATCGAACCCGTGTTCTTTTTATAAAGTTATTAACCAGTTTTATATTCCCAACATTAGCCCTTATTGTGTATATTTATTTAAGTTATATAACACTCTTAGTTTAGAAGTTATAAAAACGGTCCCTTGATAGACACGAACTAAGGTCCTAATGCTATCTTTTTTATTTGTATCAATACTCAAGAATGGAGGGAGGAGCAACCGCTTCCGCGTTATTCGCTCTCTTCAAGTCCATTTCTCTTAAGAGCTATTCACCTTGCAAATAAGGTCGGAGATCGAAGCGGGTATTCTAGACTAAGAAGCACTTTGAATCTTAAATGCATGTGCTAAAAGCATCAATATACACGTATTCCTTGTAATTTCGGCCTAATAGTCGAGAATAACGCTCAAAACTTAAAATATCCTCGAAAGTTATAAAGTCGAACCAAGGACCTACAACCTCATAATTTTTTCTAAAACTTTTGTCGTGTAACAGTAACTATGTTGGAAGCTTTGCAACGTCTCGTTAGGATTAATAGTTCCTGAGATAGCTATTTTTACAGACTTTGCTCAAACCCAGGACCTTCAGGCAAATGCGTATATATTTAACAATTTTTGTAATGCTGTATACTGAATAAAGTTTGTTCGAAGCTAGTATCTAAATTAGTATAGCCCCTATAAGAGATTAAAGTTTCATACATCAACCTAGAATCGAACCGAGGCGCTCAAGGTTAAAGTCAATATATAATCATATATTGACCTGCTAGGGCCATTAACACTAGCTTTTCTATGTCAATTTAGCCCTTATACTTCAGATTTCAGCCCAAAACTTAAAGTCATCGAAAGTTATGGATTCGAACCAAGGACTCATGATTACAAATTATATTTTGATTTGATGTAGTGCAATAATGGTTACCACATAATCTCTGTCATACCATGGTAGGACTAAAGATTTCTGAGAAAATCGGGTTTAAGTTTTTGGATCGAACCCAGGATCTTAAAGTAAACTGGTGCATAATTATAACATTACACCAATTCCTATCTATTGAATGCACTTCATTTGAAGTCTTCATCTAAATTAGTTTAGGAGATATATGAAGCTAAAGTTTAATATATCCACCCAGATTCGAACCCAAGCAATTTGAAGTCTCGGCGGTAAATGTGCCTGGACCGCAGTAAGCAGTGGAGTTGACCACTTTTTATCCTATTAACGATAATCCTGCCAACAGGGGCGACTAAGCGCTAGTGTCGCGTTAATCCGCGGCCTTACGAAAATGGCGGGAAATTTGAAAATTACAAAGGTGTGGTTCATCAGATTATCTCTTAATCCGTTGAATGGATTAAGAGTTAATCCGCTGATCCATACCTTTGCAATATTCAGCCAATATTACTCTGACGGATTAACGCGACACTAGCGCTTAAACCCCTGGTTGCAGGATTATGGATAACTCTACTTGCCATTCCGTATGCAAAACCTAATAAACACCAAGTTCATATCGCAGATATACTTATTACATATTCTCATGCAATACAATATTTACTACATGCAAAAAAACTTATTTTTATTTTTTTAAGAAACCACATGCACAATTGTTTATATATATTTTTGTCTTTAGCTTGCTTTGAATATCACACACTCACTGGTCCTCAGCACAGGATAAAAAATAATGTTTATGAAAGTTTAAGAGATAATCCGCTGAACCATACCTTTGCAATTGTCAATTTTCCCGCCATTTTCTTGATGCGGTGGATTAACGCGACACTAGCGCTTAACCCCCTGGTTGCAGTATTATGGATAATCCTACTCTCTAATCCGTATGCAAAACCTAATAAACAACTAGTTCACATCACATATATATTTATTACATATTCTTATGCAATACAATATTGAATACATGCAAAAAATGGCGGGAAATTTGAAAAAATCCAAGGTGTAGTTCTTCGGATTATCTCTTAATCCGATGAAGAAGGGGACGATGGATTAAGAGTTAATCCGCTCATCCATACCTTTGCAATTTTCAAATTTCCCGCCATTTTCTTAAGATGGTGGATTAACGTGACACTAGCGCCTAAACCCCTGGTTGCAGGATTATGGATAATCCAACTTGCGAATCCGAATGCAAAACCTAATAAACAACAAGTTCATATCACATATATATTTATTACATATTCTTATGCAATACAATATTGAATACATGCAAAAAAATGAAAAAGTTCGGACCTGGGGGAGCAAAGTGAACATTACATAGATTGCTAGACGATGAGAAAAACACAAGGAAATATTCTAACTAGCTATTTGAAAAAATAAAAAAAACATACGTACCTGGAGGAGAGACGCGAACATCGATGATGCTGCAAGTCGACTAGTTGAAATCTAAAGACACATTCATACACACATTCACTCGCACACATGATTGAAAAAATCACCAGGATGGGTGGGTTACGGAAATAATCCTAATCTATCTAACCTTTGTAATCGCTAAATAAAACCTATCCAGCTAAACAGTATATATAAATATAAATGAATATGACAACCATATAAGAATAAACAATTGAATTTATTAATTATAAAAATGCATGTACTAAACAAAAAATGAAAGAAAAGAAGAAATGGAAGGAACAGGAATAATGAAAGCATATACATATATATATATATATATAAAATAGAAAAAAGAAATAAAATACAAAATGTCGTAATGGTAGAAAAATAACAGTTATAACTCAAACATTTGAAAACACCCACAATTTGTGCAATGGAAACAAGAGCACACAGTTTCATGGAAACATCCACAGTGTGGGCAACACCAAGTTCCACGAATAGAATAGTGTTCAAAATTACAAGTTTTTTTTTGAAAAAGAAGGAATATGAGAATACGGAATTTCAACATTATAAAGCACACAAGCCCGGCGAGCCTGACACGCAAGACACGCCGGGTAGAATCTAACCGGAATACAACTACAGCCTAAATGATTACAACCACTGCTATATTGACAGACTTGTTCATGGAAGAAACTGTCAACTTGACTAAGACAATTTCTGCATTGGAAGTCATTGCAGAAATGCCCAAAAATGCCACACTTAGTATCTAGGGGGGCATTGCAAAACGGAAACCACCTTTCAGGCATATTAAAATACTTTAGAAACAAACAAATATATATATATATATATATATATATATATATATATATATATATATAGCTTTCTAAAAACAGCAGAAGAACAAGCAGAAAAGCTTACTATACATTAAAAGAAGGAGGAAGTTCGAAGTCTAGATGTAGCGACGGAATCACCAGGTCACTCTGGGCACGCACCCGCTCCTGCCGAATCCGATAGACCTCCCGTTGCGGAGGGTACGGAGAGATCACGTTTCTTGGCCTCCGGGGAACAAGAGGTGGTCTTGGCGTTGGCTAGACAAATTCTCTGAAGAAGTCTCTTGAGAGGGCGCTGACCCAGCTGTCCTCAACTCCCTCGAAGATGTTCAATTGCGAGGTAGGAAATGCGATGGTGGTGGCCTCGGGTATATTGTCCGACACGAAACCTTGAAATTCGGTCTCGTCCGACGCTGCGATGGAACGAGGTGGAACTCCCTCGAAGATGTTCAATTGCGAGGTAGGAAAAGTGATGGTGGTGGCCTCGGATATATTGTCCGGCACGAAAACTTGAAAGTCGGTCTCGTCCGACGCTGCGATGGAACGAGATGGAGAATCCGGAGGGGGTGTTGCTGGACAACCGCCCTCACTATCAACCGTCGCAATCGAGGCTCCTACCGAATTCTCACCAAACGTTGCATACCATGAGTATTGGATAACTCTTGGAAGCTTTGCCGCACATGCGCGTTATTTAGGAAAGAATCCCATTGCGCTGGCGGAGACAAAGATCTTTCATTCCCGCTGAATGATGATGGAGATGAAGCTGGAGAACTCTGCTGCTGATCACTAGCCATGCTGAATATTGAATACCAATGCTGCAATTATATGCTGCAGAGAAAGCCAAGAAGGCGATGGGTGGGGGGAGCTGTTCACACGGGACAGAAAGCAACGTCAGCACTCGGACCGGAGATGGTGCAAGATTGCGCAAGCCAGAAAAACTCAACCGAATGTGAACCAGACATCCACTTGGTAGGTTGTGCAATAAGCTGAGCTAATGACGTCCGATTAAAGCGGTGAAAATAAGAACGGGACGAGAAGGCATTGTGAGCGTAAAAGAACGGTACGAGAATGCAATGCGAGCGTAAATGAAGAGCGGTACGAGAAGGCGATTGAAGTGTAAAAGAAGAACGGGCCGCGAAGGCGATGTGTGCGTAAAAGACGAACGGGACGAGAATTTGATGTGAGTGTAGAAGAAGAACGTGCAGGGTAAGCGATGTGAATGTTGAAGAACTGGCCGAGAAGACGATGTGAGTGTAGAGATGACCTGGTCGAGTAGGTGATGTGAGTAAATGAAGAACGTGCCGAGAGTGTCACGTGAGTGTAAAGGAAGAACGGGCCGAGAAGACTGTGAGTGTAGAGGAAGAACTGACCAAGATGGTGGTGTGGTGTACAGGAAGAACGGGCCAAGATGGCGATGTGGGAGTTGAAGAACGGACCGAGAATGCGATGTTAGTGTAGAGGAGGAGCGAGCCGGGATGGCGATGTGAGAGTACAAGAAGAACGGAACGAGAAAGCGATGCGAGAGTAAAGAACGGGACGAGTCGGTGATGCGAGTGTAAAAGAAGAACGGGCCGCGAAGGCTATGTGACCGTAAAAGAAAAAACGGGACAATAAAGTGATGTGAGTGTAAAAGAAGAACGTGCAGGGAAAGCGATGTGAATGTTAAAGAACGGGCCGAGAAGACGATGTGAGTGTAAGGACGAACGGGCCGAGAAGGCGATGTGAAAGTAAAAGAAGAACGGGACGAGAAAGCGATGCGAGCGTAAAAGACGAACGGGCCGAGAAGGCTATGTGAGCGTAAAAGAAAAACGGGACGAGAAGGTGATGTGTGTAAAACAAGAAGAACGTGCAGGGAAAACGATGTGAATGTTAAAGAACGGGCCGAGAAGACGATGTGAGTGTAAATGAAGATCGTGCCGAGAGTGCGATGTGAGTGTAAAGGAAGAACGGGCCGAGAAGTCGATGTGAAATAAAAGAAGAGTGGGCCGGGAAGGTGGTGTGAGAGTAAATGAAAACTGGCCAAGACGGTGATATCACCGTAAAAGAAGAACGGGCCGTGAAGGCTATGTGAGCGTAAAGAAGAAGAACGGGTCCAGAAGGCTATGTCAGCATAAAAGCCAAACATGGCTAGAAGGAGAAGGTGAGTGTAAAAGAAAAACGTACAGGGAAATCGCTGTGAATGTTAAAGAAGAACGGGCCGAGAAGACGATGTGAGTGTAAAAGAAGAGTGGGACGAGAAGGTGATATGACCGTAAAAGTAGAACGGGCCGGGAAGGTGGTGTGAGAGTAAATGAAAACGGGCAGTGAAGGTAATGTGAGTGTAAAAGAAGAACGGGCCTGGAAGGCTATGTGAGCGTAAAAGAAAAACGGGACGAGAAAGTGATGTGAGTGTAAAAGAGGAACGTGCAGGGAAAACGATGTGAATGTTAAAGAAGAACGGGACCAGAAGACGATGTGAGTGTAGAGATGAACTTGCCGAGAGTGTGATGTGAGTGTAAAGGAAGAACGGGCCGAGAAGGCGATGCGATTTGAGTGTAAAAGAAAATGATTTAAAATGACAATCGCTTAAAGACAGCAATTAAAACATTTGACAGTGCATAGCCCGTAGCTATAGCTCCCTTCTATTTGAATAAGAAGATGATTCTGCTAATGTTTTTATCTCTATTAGCATGGTGTTGAAAAGGCAAGAAGGCGATGGGTGGTGGGAGCTGTTCACACGGGACAGAAAGCGATGTCAGCACTCCGACCGGATACGGTGTAATGTGAATGTTAAAGAAGAACGGGCCGGGAAGACGATGTGAGTGTAGAGCTGACCGGGTCGAGAAGGTGATGAGTGTGTAAATGAAGAACGTGCCGAGAGTGTGATGTGAGTGTAAAGGAAGAACGGGCCGAGACGGCGATGTTTGAGTACAAGAAGAACGGGTCGACAAAGCGATGCGAGCGTAAAGAAGAACGGGCCGAGAATGCGATGCGAGCGTAAACGACGAACGGACCGAGAAGGCTATGTGAGCGTAAAAGAAAAACGGAAGCTGGAGAACTCTGCTGAGGAATACTGAATACCAATGCTGCAATTATATGCAGCCGAGAAAGGCAAGAAGACGATGTTCACACTGGACAGAAAGCGAAGTCAACACTCCGACCGGATACGGTGCAACGTTGCGCAAGCCAGACAACCTCTGTGAGAAAGAAATATTTGCACAGTATAAATATGGTATTCGTCCTTTAGAGAATACATTGTTTGTACAACGAATATAATATAACATATTGAGAGAAAAACACACATTCTTTCCTAATAGCATTTGAGCCTGAAAATTTAACATACACAAACACATATACACTATACACATCAGTGGGTTGTTAAAACATTCATTAAACATGGGTAATAAACCAAGTACTAGCACAATGGTGGCACAGGCGGATAGCCAGGAGATAGATCCGACAGAGGATAGATTCGAAATTACTCCAGTTTTGGGAAATAAATTATTAAATTTGGAAAAATCTAAAGTTCTGGAGAGTACGAAATGTAATTTTTTTTTAAATTTTATTTCATTTAATGTCGCTTTAACAACAAGGTCAAATCGCGACTAAAATAAATTTTACAATTTTTTACATAAATGTGTTTCATTTAGAAAGTTCAGTACATTCTTCGAGAAGGCTGGATCACTAAGAGTGGTTAACATATTTGCTGGAATACGGCATCTAGTTCTTGCATCATCGTAGAAACGGCAGCTGGTGAGAATGTGACTGACTGTAAGCGGAGAGTGACAATAGTTACACTTGGGGGGGAAGATCGCCGGACAGAAGATAAGAATGAGTGAGAGCAGTGTGTCCGAGACGTAGGCGAGATAGAAGAACTTGATGACGACGTTTGTAATGTGTGAGAGGATAAACAGAAGTGGAAAAAGGACAGGCATCACGTAGTTTGTCTCTAGTTGAGTTGAACCACTGTTGCTTCCATTGCCGGAGTATGGTGCCACGCATAAAACGGTTGAAGTCTTGGTGAGGAATCCTGAGGTCCAATAAGTTGGGAGGGTGTCCTGTTGCTTCCTTAGCTGCAGCATTGGCGTTCTCATTCCCGGGTATGCCAGTATGGGAAGGTACCCACACAATTAGGACCTGTTTGCCCGAGATAGATAATCTATGATAGAGTAACTGAATGTAAAGCACCAGGTTATTGGTTGGAGTTCGCTGTTGAAGACTGAGAAGAGCACTCATCGAATCGGTGTAGATGGTGAAGGAGAGAGCAGTGGCCTCAAGGACGTACTCCAAAGCGAGACGAATAGCTATCAGTTCACAAGAGAATATAGATAGAAATTGAGGTAAACCGTATAGCAAGGTTTTATGTGGTAAAATCACAGCACAACCGCAACGATTTTCACATTTGGAGCCATCTGTGTAAATTTGAATGTGATGCGGAGTGTGAGTTACAAAGGGCTCTGAATAAACGGAGATAAACTGAAGTATCTGTACTGTCTTTGTTGTAACATGCCATGGAAATATCTATGGTAGGTAGTTGTAACTTCCAAGGAATATCGTCAAGGGTGAAGGAGCAGGAGACCATTGGCAGAATATCCAATTGGAACTCTTGCAGAAAAAGTAGTATTCTCTGTGAGAAGGGTACAAAACGACGTTGACTATGAGCACATACGCTTTGGGACTTGGCAGGAAAAATATGGTTGAAAACTGTTGATGGACTCCTGGAGGCAATTCGTGTAGCGTACATCAGACTTAAGGCCTTCCTCCTCGTATTCAGCGGAGGTTCATTTGGTTCGATTTGGAGACTGCTTACAGGACTGGTGTGAAAAGCACCTAAACAGATCCTCAGCGCCGAAGATTGAATACTATCGAGCATTTTCAGGCTTGTTGGATTGGCTGAATGATATATAATGCAGCCGTAGTCCAACTTGGGACGTATAATTGTTCTATATGTTCGAAGCAGTACTGTGAAGTCAGCTCCCCAAGTTTTGGCAGCCATTGTTTTCATGACATTTAACGTCGAAAATATTCTGCTCTCAAGAGTTTTAAGTGTGTGATCCAGTTTAGGCGGTGATCAAAATGCAGCCCTAGAATGCGGACAGTGGATACTGTAGGAATTGTCTGGTTCCCTAGAAAAAGGAGAGGCGGCGATGATTGCCCACGAGAACGACTGAACAGAATGCATCGCCTCTTAGTGGCAGAGAATTTGAATCCGGTACTATTGCTCCATTGTTGTAACTTTTAGAGCGTATTTTGCACTAGTTCCTGGGTAGTCTGTATATTCTTTGCACTGCAAAATATAGTTAGGTCATCCGCAAAGAGTCAAGCTCTTACAGGTGGCTGGATCAGGAATTTACATCATTGATGGCTACTAAGAAGAGTGTCACACAGATCCTTGTGGTATTCCGTTTTCAATGTTGACGCTTTGGGATAGAACACCGTTAGCACGAACGCTGATTTTCCGGTTTTGGAGAAAATTGTAAATGAATGCAATCATGTTTCCTGTGATGTCATGTTTCATTAATGTGCGAATGATGTGATCGTGCCAGACAGTATCGTAAGCCTTTTCGATATCCAAGCTAACAAGAATGGCATGTTGACTGCTCAAGAAGGCTTCGGCAATGTAGGATACTAGCAGCAGGAATGCATCAGTTGTGGAACGGTATTTTCTGAAACCATATTGGATGTCTGCAAAAAAATGTTGTGCATTCTAGATACCAACGTAAACGGCGATTGATAATCTTCTCCAGCAGCTTACATAGGGTACAGGTAAGTGAAATTAGACGGTAATTGTAGGGAAGAGAGTGGTCTTTATTGGGTTTAGGAATAGGTACCACAATGGAGCTACGCCATTGATTAGGAAAAAGCTGATTAACCCATAGGTAGTTATAAATATCTAATATGTAGGAAAGACCAGCTGTTGGCAGATGCTGTAGGAATGCATATGGGATACTGTCTGGTCCTGGACTTTTGCTGGTGTAACACTTTAATTCATACAGTAGTTCTTTCATCGTGAGTTCTTCGTTGAACATTTGATTGCTGTTTGTAAATATCATCTGCAGATCTAATGTTGGAGTCTTATTTTTAGTATGGAGAAATTCAGGATCATAATGGGAGTCACTGGAAGCATCAGAAAATGTGCGTGCCAAGGTATTAGCTATTACCAGAGAGTCGGTAATGGGCGCACTTGAAGTAGGTGTTCGAAGATGAGAAATCACCTGTGAGGAGCGGTTGCCGCAGAGAGTATGTAGTTTATGCCACAATTGGGATTGAGGAGCATTAAGGTTTACAGTAGATAGAAACTGAAGCCATGAACGCTGTTTGCTTTCTTTCACCTCCCGACGAGCCGCAGCTCGGAGACGTTTGAAGGCGCACTTGTTTTCGAGTGTAGGTTGACGTTTGTATTTGTAATATGAATGGTTTTTGTTCCGGATTGCTTCGGTGCACTGATCATTCCACCATGATACGCGGCGTTTAACTGAAACATTTTCCGTTAAAGGAATGCTGAGACGTCCTTGCTGAAGTATGGTTGTAGAGAACATATTAATAAGGTCATATACGTCCATTTGTGGGAAAATATCCGGTTGCGGGAGATCTGCAATGGCATTCTGCGCAAGAACCTTGAACAAGGGCCAGTTAGCTTTGTGGAGTTGCCAAGTAGGACGTCGAGCATGTTTGGGTGCATTGAAGGTAGACTTCAGAATAATAGGATAATGGTCACTACCATAGAGAGTATGCTCAATGGACCAATGGAACAGAGCCACAATGTTCGAGGAGCACATGGTGACGTCAATACTGCTTGTGGAGTTATGGGCTACATCATAACGGGTAGGTAATGGGAAATTGAGTACCACTAAGGGAAATGTATTCAGAACTGAAGCAATTACTTTCCCACGCCGATCAGTTCGCTGGCTTCGCCACAGAATATTATGACTATTAAGGTTTCCCAGTAAAATGAAAGGTGTGGATAATTGTTGAATAAGATGTGTGAGCATTTGTAGGTCAATGTTGGCACTGTTTGGTAGATAGAGATTGCAAATGTATATCTCAATAGTGAGAAAAATAGAGACAGCCACAGCTTCCAGACAGGTTTGAACGACAATTTCTTTCTGTGGAATGTCCTCAAGCACGTATGTTGCAACACCACCACTAGCATGGTGAGCGTTGAGACGATTTTTATGGTATCCAGTATACCGGCGTATTGGTGCTAAGTAGTCAGTATGAAAATTAGTTTCCTGTAGGCATATAATAGCGGGACTATGAGTAGAGAGAAGTAGTTGCAAGTATTCTAGTTGAGATCTATAACTATTGATGTTCCATTGTAGTAGCAACGTATCAGAGTTCATGGCTGAGATTCATGAGCTCTAACTCCAGCAACATCTGTGGAGACGGTGCCGAAGTTGTTCTCTGGTTTAGTAGTGCCCAACATTAATTTCTTTTCAAGCCGTGTGGTTCTGTTTTTTATTTTATTGTTTGTTAACATAGGATATATCTTTTTAAGCAATTGTGCTAACGCATGATGATCTGTGGTGTATGACGTGGCCAAGTGGGCGACATCAGAGGGCCCCACTAAATTTTCATAGAAACTGACAAGTTGTGTAAAATTCAAAAGGTATTCGTCCGGGTTAGTCTCCATGTGGTTTTGAAGTGGTAGCAGCAGTTCACGTAGTGGTTGTGTTGCTGCTGATGATTTTGGTGTTTTAGGCATTGGTTTAGTATTGGTCTTTAAGATGTTGTCATCATCAGATGACTCATCCTGTGATTTGGTTAACCGTTCAGAATTATCCTGCTCAAGTTTTAAATCATTTGGATGTTCTGAATCACTGTTGGTTGAAGAAATAGGGCGTTTCATGCGGTGTGGTAGACTGTCAACAGGAGTAGCTACTTCACCTAAGTGTACAGTAGTAGCATCGTGGGAAGCAGTGACAAGCATGGTATTGTTTACTGTATGAGAAGAAGAATTTTCCCCTTTTTCAGTGTTTAAGGACTTTACTTGGTCGTCATTGACATGATGAGTGTCTTTTTTGAGGTAGATGGACCAGAAGTTACCGTTGTGTTAGGCAAGGAGGGAAATTCCCCTGAATTGGAGGTAGAGGGCGTTGTGGTGGTTGGATGCACTGCTGATGATTTACATTGTCTAGCCAGGTGGCCTTCTTGTTTACAAATGAAACAAGTAGGTGTGTCAGTTGACACATAGACCCAGTAGTTTGTGTCATCGTGATAGATTTGAAAACTGTCGGGAAGTTGATCGATATCCTCAGGCTTAACGTAGAACTGTCGGCGAAAGCTTAAAATATAAAGAGAAACCTGGAGCGCTCATTCCGGCCCTGACGTGTGAAATTGCAGAGGTCGGATATATACCTTGGGATGCCAGGTAATTTTCTAGGGTACTATTGGGGATGACTGGACAGACGTTTGACAGTATGACTCTCTTGTGTTTAGTCAATAGGGGTCGCAGATCTAGTGCAAAATCATTGATAGTAATCCGGGGATGGTTTGCTGCTATTTCTTCCGCTATTCGTTTGTTAGAGAGGTACATGCATACACGGTTATTTGAGATTCGTGAGACGAACCGTATATTAGTTGGTTCGGTAAGTTTTGCTATGGCGTAAACATAATCTTTGATAGGAATACCTTCATGAGCTGCAATAACGATTGCCTGATCCTTACTAGGTCCACTTTGTGCGATTGCTGAATAACTTAATACATTAGATTTAGTATTCATTGTTGTTATTTGAGGTTAGGAGTTGAACTTGAGGTTTTCAATTTGCTCGAGTCAGCTTGGACTGGGCACAAAACACACTTCACACACGTTTAGACGTGCTCCCTATACACAAACACACTCTCTCGTGTTACAGAAAGAACTGTTGTATGTAAGAAACACGATTGTTTTGTGTAAAAAGAGCAGAAAAAACTTTCATAGCCTATCGGTTTTTCTTTTGTTCTGTTTGATGTAATTGTTCTTCTACAGTAATTAGGGTAAATATAAAAATGATGGACCTATTTTTACTTTCTCTATACACACTATGTATATAGTGAATAGAGAAAGTATTGCACTCCACCAAAAAATTCGATACCGAGATTTCACCGGAAATATATGTTTTAGGGTCCCCTTTATATAAAAAAAGCATTTTCACGTTCTTCATTTACACTCACATCGCCTTCTCGGCCCGTTCATCTCTACACTCACATCGTCTTCTCTGCCCGTTCCTCTTGTACTCTCACATTGTCTTCTCGGAGCGTTCGTCCCTATACTCACATCGTCTTCTCGGCCAGTTCTTCTTTAACATTCACATTGATTTCCCTGCACGTTCTTCTTTTACACTCACATCACTTTCTCGCCACGTTTTTCTTTTACGCTCGCATAGCCTTCTCGGCCCGTTCTTCTTCTTTACGCTCACATAGCCTTCCTGGCCCGTTCCTCTTTCACGGTCATATCACCTTCTCGGCCCGTTCTTCATTTACGCTCGCATCGAATTCTCGTCCCGTTCTTTTACGCTCGCATTGCATTCTCGGCAGGTTCTTCATTTACGCTCACATCGCCTTCTCTTCCCCTTCTTCTTTTACGCACGCATTGCCTTATAGGCACGTTCTTTTACAGTCGGTGTCTGGTTCACATCCGGTGGAGCTTTTCTGGCTTGCGCAATCTTGCACCATCTCTGGTCGGAGTGCTGACACCGCTTTCTGTCCCGTGTGAACAGCTCCCCCCACAGATTGCCTTCTTGCCTTTCTCTGCTACATATAATTGCAGCATTGGCATCAGTATTCAGCATGGCTAGTGTACAGTCCACAGATTCTTCTTCTTCCTCTAGATCTGCGTCACCTGTTTCCTCCTTAAACGACAGTATTCCATTGTTTTTCCCGCCAGAGCAGTGGACATCATTTATGAACGAGCGACCCGTTCTTCTTTAACATTCACATCACTTTCCCTGCACGTTCTTCTTTTACACTCACATCACCTTCTCGACCCATTTTTCTTTTACGCTCACATAGCCTTCGCGGCCCGTTCTTCTTTTACAATCGCATCACCGTCTCCTCCCGTTCTTCTTTACGCGTCATCTGTTGAGCTGCTGCAGACTGATCTTCCTATTGCCCCTTATGTATACAGAGGATATGATGCTGCTGAGAAATTTATGGATTATCTAACATCTCTTGCAAATAAGATTAGCAGTATATACAAATCTGTTAAACATCTTAAACTATCGGCCCAACAACAGGAGGATTTCGAGTCTTCTACCGAATGCTACTTGTGTAATAAAAAATTCACTGAAGAAAACTGGAAAGTTAGGGATCATGACCATATGACTGGGAATATCGCGGAAGTCTCCATAATGAATGTAATTTAGCCTGCAAAACACCGAAATATATTCCTGTCTTCATGCACAACTTAAGCGGATTTGATTCTCATTTCATCGTTAAACAGTTACGCTGTACAAGTGATAGAGTGGAGGTGATTCCGTGCTCAGAAGAAAAGTATATTTCATTCTCGAAGCATGTTGGAGATATTAAGCTTCGGTTTGTGGATACATACCGTTTCCTCAGTTCAAGTGTGGATAAACTAACAAAAACCCTAACATCGTTTCCTGAGACATGCAAATACTTTGGAGAAGAGAAGATTGGTTTGGTGACTCGCAAAGGAGTATTTCCCTATGATTATATTACATCATGGCATGTTTTAAAAAAAACATGCTTGCCTCGAAAGGAAGCGTTCTACAATAGACTAAATGAAGAGGAAATAAACAATCAAGACTACGAACATGCTAAAAATGTATGGGATCAGTTTAATATCCGAAATTTGGGAGAATACAGTGATCTCTACTTAACCTCAGATGTTCTCCTACTCGCAGATGTTTTTGAAGCCTTCAGAGAGCAAACATTGAATACTCACAAAGTTGATCCTGCACATTACTTTACATCTCCAGGACTAACCTGGGACGCCATGCTTCTGTATACCGGAATTGAACTAGAATTATTAATGGGTTATGAGCAGCTTCTCATGGTAGAATCAGGAATAAGAGGAGGACTATGCCAGGTGTCTCATCGGTACGCCCAGGCTAACAACACATACATGGAGGAGTTTGATCCTAATAAACCAACTCAATTTATTACATACGAAGACGTAAATAACCAACATGGATGGGCTATGCAGCATCCGCTGCTTTATGCAGGATTTCAGTGGATTCTCCGACAGTATTAATATAGAAACACCAAAAGAAGATGATCCTCTTGGATACGTATTCGAAGTTGATGTGAATTACCCTACTGAGCTTCATGATCTACATAATGATTTGCCGTTCCTACCTGAGTGTCTGAAACCAAAGAATTCAAGGGTAAAGAAACTAATTGCTCACCTTGGAAGCACGAAGAAGTATGTTGTACATTACATGGCGCTAAAACTGGCACTCTAACATGGACTACGACTGACAAAAATCCATCGAGTGCTACAATTTCAACAATCGTGCTGGTTAAAACCTTACATAGCGTTTAATAACAAGCTGAGGCAACAGGCTAGAAATTACTTTGAAAAGGATCTGTACAAACTGTTCAACAATGCTATGTTTGGAAAAACCATGGAGAATATGCGAAATCGCATGGACATACGCCTTGTGACAAACGTGAAAACATTGGAAAGGCTGGTTGCTAAGCCGACATTCATCGATAGAAGTATATATGGACCTAACCTAGCAGCTGTTCATATGGCCTCACGACAGATTATATTCAACAAGCCAATGTACATCGGAATGAGCGTATTTGATATATCAAAAACTCTCATGTATTCATACCAATATGATGTGCTATTGCCGTAGTATGGGACTGAAAACCTGAAGATCATGTACATGGATACAGACTCCGTCATTCATCGAGTTACAACAGCCGACATATACCAGGGCAAAATGCAATTTCTTGAACATTTGGATACATCTTATTACCCTGCAAGCCACGTATGTCACTCCACATAGAACAAAAAAGTGTTGGGAAAGTTTAAAGATGAAGCTAATGGAAAAATCATCCAACGCTTTGTCGGACTGAGACCTAAGATGTATGCTCTTGATATTGATGGAGGAATGATCAAAAAGATTAAAGGTATAAAACGAAGCGCTATTAAGCAGTACATCACATTCGATAGTTATGTAGAATGTCATAAAAACAGTGAGATAATAAGAACTCCTATGAATTTGATCATGTCACAACAGCATAACGTTTCTTCTGTAAAAGTCAACAAAATTGCTCTATCGCCCTATGATGATAAAAGAGTGATTGCTGATGATGGAATATCAACCTATGCTTATGGTCACTACAAAGTTGTGAACGTATCATGAGAGAATACTACATGCATTGCTCATCATCTGTAACGAAGGAAGAAAATTGAAGTTTACACTGCAAACGCTCCCATGCATCTAGTAAAAGACGGAAGCATAGAAGAATAAGAATGAGGGTCGGTGGGAACTCTGCCATTAGAGCACATTTCTAATGCTGGTCTCAAGCCCAGATAAAAGAGGAGTGACGCCTAACCTCACATGCTAGATATATTTATATAAAAACTAAAAATACTAACAATGAGTCAGAAAATACGCTCAACGCTTCAACAGAAACAACAATAAATGTCGATATCATTCTCCTAGAGAAAAAAACATCTTCAATAAAAGCAAAAACAACAAAAGACGAATAAAACATGAAGAATCATAATGTTCACCTAACTGTTAATACTTCAGCAACAAACGCTTAGGTCATTCTTCTAGCAACATCATAGGAAGAGAGACATCATGCAAATAAAAAATTGAAAGAACGAAAAGCTAGGTTATGTTAGATTTACAACCTATGAAAGAATGTAAACCATATAAACATATCCCCTCGCTTCACAAGTTATCATCTGAACATGCAATAGTATGCGAAAAAGATATATGCTATGAGTCTTAAAGAACTGCAAAAAAAAAAAAAAAAAAAAAAAGTAACAGAATACAGAAATGATCCTAAAGGGTACAAACTATGGAAAAATATAACAAAACTATAAAATATAGATAGACTATAAAAAGTGTTCAGATCATCCTGGAACATATGAAAGTTCTATAAAACATAGTAAAGTAGTGTGAAAAATGTCTGAAACACTGAAACGGTGACATCAATTAGTGAAAAAAATAACAGCAACAAAAACATGTCGCCCTCCGTGGTGTAATGGTTACCATGCTGACTTCATATACCCAAGGTCGCGGGTTCAAACCCGGCGGAGGACGTTGGATTTTTTCGGGTGTAAAAATCCTTAGCGTGGCTTCCTTCGGAAGGGAAGTAAAGCCGTTGGTCCCGTGTCGTAGATTTACGGCACGTAAAAGAACCTGAAGCCTGATAGAGAGGCCTCTGAGCAAAATTAAGCAGTCTTTCACGCCCAATATAGAATGGGACGCTGAGAACCACAGCAGTTAAAGAGCGTCCATAAATAACACGCCATTTTTTTCAACAAAATCATAACATTAAAATGGCATAAACCGTCACAAAAGTGTAGTAAATCACCATCAAACGTTAGAAAACTGCATGAAAAGGGCATTGTCTTAAATACGTTTAAAGTGTTCCTAAACGTACAAAAATATCTGTAGTACACTTTCGCATTCGTCACAAAGTAATTAAAGACCTTCCAAAAATACATTCAAATGTGTTGAAATACCTATAGCCAGAGGGTTTAACACTACCCTATAGTTCTGAATACCTTAAAATCGTAAATGATCTGTATGGTGACAGAAAGCACTACAAAACATTACAAAATTCTGCAAAATAGATTCAAAATGCGTAAAATGTCTATAAAAGCGTTAAAACATTACAAAACACCGTAAAATACTGTTATATACTAGCAATATACCTGAAAGGGGCCAAAATATCAATTTCATTGTCCTATATACCAACAAAACGATTCGAGATGTATAGAAAAGAGCTAAAATGTCTCATCAATACCCTGTCCTACAGTCCTAAACACCCTCCCTCAAATGGTATGGTATGACATTAAAAGCATACTAAACAACAGTGACAACGCTACAAATCACCATTAAAAAACCTGAAAAATGAATGTGAAAGGCCTACAAGCACTGAAAGATAGTCTAAAATACGTACACAAATGCTTATAAAAACGTCGAAAATGAATAGCAAACACTGTAAAATAACGTAAACTATGAGCAAAAACGTCTGGAAAAAGCCTAAGAGACTAGCTATAGAGCCCAAAATACCCACAAAATATCGTAACATCAGTTGAAAAAGAGCTAAAATGTGTGATAAGAACCCGGAACCAGCTGACCTACAGACCTAAACACTATCCAAATGGTATGAAACGCTGTCCTAGCACCTGAAAAACGTAGAAAGGACTTATAAATGGTCTATAAGTACTCAAAAAGCAGAACAAACACTGCAAAATAATAAAAGAAACACTCAAAACAATTCACTCACAATACGGAACAATCGTTAAACATGTCTAAATTCTAGGAAAATCCATAAAAATAATGAAAACAAAGGAAACGACCTTGACATTGGCTTTAAAGCACTGAAAAATTGTTCCTAATACACTGGACCTAGGTTTAAATCCCCCTTCTCCTCCTTGAATTTCCTACCTCTCCCATGTATGCTCATGCTAGAGTACACACGCACCGTGTATTCCCTATTTTTCCCATGTATGCTCACTTTTCCCTGGCCCAGAACCGCTCTATATTAACTACTTACGTTAACTGAACGATAGTTGCGGGATGGAGTTGCATTTGTCATTACCTGCTAAATCAACTGCACTCCATCGTGGTCCATTTTTATGCACGTCAGTGTACACTAGACTTTAGGCTCCTTGAGAGAACAGAGAGGGATACTGTGTGGGTGTTAAAATGTTGTGGAGAGCGATGTTTTGCGCGCTTTGCAGTTAAAGATTGTGACGGAATAGGTAACAACCAAACTAAACACATAACATAATCGTTGGGAAATTGGTATATAAATGCGCCTTTTAATGCCCAATGGAAAGGAGTTATCTCTCAGTAAGGGCACTAGCTTACTCATTACTCTTCTGGATTTTGCTCCATAGACACATATGTAGCAACAAGATAGCAGTCGATCTATTGTTACCACAGCGTACTTAAATTTTGACTTCCAGCGTACATTCTGGCCTTGTAAATTAAATGTGCCGGAGTTTGTGGACATACGCCTTTCTCTCTGCTCAACTGCAAGTATTGCCTACATTGTTCCAAAAATTATGGACTGAGTTCTTATTTTGCGACAATACAGAGTAAATGTAACTCCATGGCACGACGGTCCACAAGAGACCATGGCCTACCGCCCGGCCGCTGCATCCCCCATCTCGGCACGAATGCGTCATGAATGGGGTGCAGTGCTGGAGGCTGAGACCTGTTCAGCTCCTCGAGACCCTCCCTGTTGGTTGATGCGGTCTTCTCGATATGGAGCCACCTACTACTCAATTGAGTAGCTCCTGAATTGGCACTCCAGGGACCTCACGAGGCTGAGTTCACCCGGACCAGGTCTCCCAGCGGGGGAAAACTCCACACGCCGGTACCGGCAATAGAACCCATGTTTCCCGCTTGGCAAGTAGACGAGCAACCACCGCGTTAAGGAAACTGCCAATAAATTAGGGTATTTGCATACAATCTGACCGCTCTAACTGGGTTTGACGTCTGTGTAGTACGACATGCCACAGCTGGCCGGGTCAGCACTCTTGTCTTTGCTTCTTATTCCTGTACATAAAATATAAGAAAATTAACTCTTGCTTCATAGAAAATGCAGAAATTGTCATCCTTCCGCAGCTAAACAAGCATTGTTATGAGTAGACACGTTTAGTCTGATACTGTTTAACTCGGGCACTGATATTTCGTATTCTAATTTCCCTTAAGTTCTTCTCTTCTTGAGCGAACGTTCAAGATTTTCAGCAATTTCATCTAATTTCACTGTACTTAGTGTATATGTTTCTTGTTTTACACTAAACCAGTAGTCTCAGATTCATTTACAAGATCATGGATTGAAGTCCTGAATTGAGACCATGTACAGGAAACTTCAGGACGAACTCTTTACGAACGCGATTCGTATTCAAAATAACGTATGCATTCAAATATACTTTGTTCCAGAGATAACATCTTTGAAAATGAGGATGGACTATCGACGCTAATGACCACGTGGTAAATGAAGCATAGAAGCCTATCACGAGTACGGGAATTGCGTAAGCTGGCATTGACTCTGACACAAGACACCATGTGAGCGCTGAGGTTTTATACCGAAGACCTGTCTACGAGTAAGAGATTTGGGTTCTAGAAGTTTCAGCAATATCCAAAACGTAGACAAAATGGAGACTCCATATACAAAATCGGCCAGTATTGGCCTAATCTTGGCCAGTATTCACATTAGCTTCAACTATAATTTCTGCAGAATTACAAAATTGTAAATACCATTATTTAAAACTAGAATGTCTCTTATTTTTACTATTTCTAGCACGTATGCATAATGCACATGTAAACGGAGAAGTATTGTATTCCACCTAAAAAAAATTGATGCTGAGATTACATGTTTTGAGAACTCTTGAATCCCCGCGCAAAAAAAAATTTTTAATAGGATTAGTGTATGTGTCCGTGAGGAGAGCACAACTCAAAAATGGAAATTCGGTGAAATATCAAATTTGGTATTTATTTTTGTTAAATAACGAAGCTCCACAAGCTCTACGTGCTTTTTGTAATCCAAGAAACCTTCGGCATGCCCTTGCCCATCGCAAGTTCTCTTAAACCAAAGGATTCTAGTGAACTAAGTGCGGACACAACGGGAATGTACCCTGTGCCGTTCTGCTCACACATTGTCAGCATTTACTTGAGAAACCGTTTAAACAGTGCGCTTTTTTGTATGCTATAATGCGGTTGCCTTATGCCTTCAGTTTTGCTTCTAAAATTCTAAGAGTTTTCTTTTTATTTTCTCTACCACAAATCTATACTATTCATAGTAGATAGAGTAGGCATTGTACTCCACACAAAAATTCAATATCGTAGGTTCACCAGAAATGTATTTTAAGACGCCCTCAATACGGAAAAGCATTATTTGAAATGGCCTGTGGAAATCACATAACTCAGAAACAAAATGTGTATTAAACACAGTGCCTAGCAAGAATGTGACACACAGATTTTCATTAAAATCCCCTTACTCCAAGTACTGTTTGTATGGAACGTTTTTCGCAGTATTTGATTTTCTCAAAATGACTAACAATTTTGATTAAAATACCACAATATCCTTAGGATAATTTTTTTAGATTAAATATGTTTTATAATTTTTCTGGGAATAGCTTCTGAAGACCTATTAATTTTGGATGACTTTTGCATAACTGGTAAACCGTAACGGATGGACAAGAATCTACACATTTTATCTAATACACCTTTCTTTTGTGGAGTTAACCATTTCCGAGATATTCTTTGTAATTGGTTTCAATCGTTAAATACTTGAACTTTTCTCAAACGGGAAGTCGTCATTATTTTCATACTTCTTTTGTTTTACTCTTGGAATGCAAAGATAACCGAATTTCATTCGCATAGGGAATAGCATTTAAAATATTTGAAAATCGCTTCAGCGCAGTATATTCCTTTATTTCCCTTCTACTTACAAAGAACTATGTAGTAGGACCACTTTTGCTAATGTTTATCTCAATTAACATGAAGTACAATCAAGAATAAGATTTTGTAAGCACAGTTTGTTGTAGAATAGAAAGTGGAAATCATCTGAATACAACGCTTAGAAATTTGTAGTCGAAAATTTATGACTAAATCATTTCAAAATTAAAAGGAGGGCAATGCACGATTGTAATAATTTGCGCAAGCCGTCGCCATATATTACCAGCATCTAAGTTCAGTGCTCAGCAAAGAAAGAGGTGTTTCGTCACAGAACACTGAAAACATTTATGCCAGTGCGAGAAACTCAGTCCTTATGAAATAATCCGCTGAAGTTGCAGTACAGAAGAACGAAGCGTTAAGATACAAGCTGATGCTGCTTTAATGTGTGAAGATTAGTTTTATTCTGGAATTATACGGTTATTTTCTCCTAAGATATTCTGCATTTTACCTTTAAATTACCCCGGAAACACCATAGGAATACTAGTAATTGACGTCACAAGGTATTCATCAACATTTGCCGAAATTCTGGTTATACGGTATTTTCCAAACGATTAAGGAAATTACCACATTACAAACTCTACAAACCTCGTACGTAAATAAACGAAGGAAGTAACCTCGGAACACAGATAACACAGAAGTGTCTGAAAAAATTACAAATTCTCACATTTGTCATATTTTTAATTGGAATATGCATACCTATTATTATAAATAATAAATCTTAGGATCTTAGTCGTGCCGATTCGACTGCCGGCCTCACGCCCACGTATGCATAGCAGAGGTGGACGTTCATCGACGGGAAGGCGACATCACTCGTCCTCAAGACTGCCTATTGCAGTTCTCAATTTCCTGACGATCCTGAGTAGAATTTAAATCTGCACCCCCGTGTGTGGGTTTGAAGCCAGGCGCATTCCGTGCCTGGGAAATAGAACATTGCATCTTAGCCTTCTACGCCACGGCGAAATATCTGCTATTCTGCAGAGTACATAATATATAATGCTCAATTAAAAAGCATTTTCAGCGTTTTAGGAGGCAATGTTTTGGTAAACAGAAATTTGTGGCACTTAGTAGTTAAAGATTTTATTTCCTCTAGGGAAAAAAGGTTGCAAAGGATATAGATGGCTTACCTGTAAGAAACGATTCTATGTTCGAAGGTGAAGTAAAAGTTGTAATAGCATATCTATACGCTTATTAGCAGGAGATTTTTTTTTTTTCTAGTGTTTAACGCCTGCTTTTGCTACTTTTCAGCAGCGGAGAATAACCTTTCAGAAATGTTTATCATAAAATTCATATAGGGAAACAGTAACGCAAGGCTTTATTGAAGTGTGTAATATATCAGTAACTAATTTATAATTTTTCACCTTCAGCTTCTTGCTTTATCACACTTTTCATCACAACTTATGCCTTTTTTGTTCCAATCTTAAACCAGGAATGGGCATAAATAATTACAGTTGTATGATTGGTACATTTGATAGATTGAGATGAGGAATTTAAATTTTTGTGTCCACTTATTTCATTATTAAGTTTCCCAATCTTGCTCAGTTTGTCTTTGTGTCTATTCCTTTGTTATTTGTTTATTCATTGTTTCAATATCATGTGGCTGGGAATTAACTAAACATCGACCAATCTGGATTTTAGACAAATATGAGCAGGAACTATAGAATATCTTAAAAACCTATTCGTGTTCTAGATGTAAAACTAATTTTTCAAGGCGGCTACTACTACGTTGACGTTAAGACTCAACCAGTTATAGTTTTACGGCACAAAAATCAACAAAATTCTACGCCTCCAAAATAATATACTTACTATAGCTAATGTATGACTAGCAATTAGCTTAAAATAATTATTCCAGTCACAAAGAGAAAATCAAGAATCATTTTTAGTGCAAGGACGTTTATTCAACGAGTAAATCTGGAACTTTGGGCTTCTTTGTTTCTTTTTCTTCTTTTTTATTTTTACTTTCTCTAGCACTTATATACAATGTGGATAAGGTAGAGAAGTTATTGAGTTCCTCCCAAAAATACGACGCAGAGATGTCGCTGGAAATATATGTTTAGAAATCCCCTAAATCCAAAAAAAAAAAAACAAAAAAAAACAGTTTTATAAAAAGGTCAGTGTGTGCGCGTGAATGTGTGTGTGTGTGTGTGTGTGTGAAAAGCATAACTCAAAAACGCAAATTCTGATAAACACCAAACTTTCTATCTAAGTTCAGTATCTTCAAAAGGCACAATTTATGTCCTTTATAACCTTTGTTGTGGAGATAGTCGTTTCGATATATTCCTTCTTATTGGTTTCAAGTTTAATATCCTTATACTTTTCTCAATCACATAGTGATTTAAAACATTTTACTTTTAAAACCTTACACTACGCTGTAATCTCTCATTTCTTTCCACTTATATGGGGCTAAGTAATAAGATACTTATGTCAAATAGCATGGCCCAGAAAGAGTTTTGTTTGTAGAACAGGTAGAAAAAGTCATGTGAATGAAACACATCAGATTTTTGTGACTTCGCATTTTGTTACGTACTTTATAAGGTGTTTCCGTTATAAAGGTGTAACCCTAAAAACCAGAGAGTTTCGGAAGAGTGCTCCATCTCTTGTTTGGGATAAATACCTACAGGGTAATTTATATAGGGCTGACACACTTCTTTCATTAACTGTTTCAAAACGTGTTATGCTAGCGACAACTTATTATACCTAAATTGTAGAGGAATTTTAGGAGATTATTCACCTCTATTCACCTCCATCCTGCATAAGGCACAACTCAACACGTCGTTCTATGCTACTAGCCATTCGTTGGAGGACTTCGTTGTCAATAGCTTGAATCTCCTTTGTGATGTTGTGCTTCAGATCGTCCAATGTCTGGGGACGTGTGGCGAAAACCCTGTCTTTTAAGTAACCCCATAGAAAGAAGTTCGGAGATCTCGGTGGCCACAGGTTCCTGGAAATTATCCGCTCGTCAAAGAAACTTGTAATTAGGTTCATGGATTCATTTGATGTATGGCATGTAGCGCCATCTTGCTGAAAATATCCTTGACTTAGCTCTACATCGTACTGCATTTTCACGTTGACTACAAGAACAGAATATCGAAACAGCTGAGAAAATGCAATTAGGAACAAAACATAAACATCTGCGCATTAGTGACAAGGAATCGAAACTCCAGGACATTCTGGTGAATTTGTAGTTAAAAATTGGGTCATTGAATGAATTTCCAACGGAATAATTAGAGAAAGAAGTGTGTCAGTTCTACATAAATCACTCTGTACAATAACTTATGGATGGGCTAACAGCAAAAATCTTGATTGTAGGTCAAGATAACGAATTTTATTTCTTGCGATCATGTTCTTTGCCACATGAAAATGAAAATCCAACACCCATATCTCCGCCTGAATTGCTGAATTATCTACTTCCAAAATTTCAAAGGTCTTTCATCTATGTCTGGCGAATGATGTAACGATGTCCATGAGAAAATGTCACTTTGACTTACGTGCTTTTGACCTATTGTTTAAATTAGGCCAAATAGCCCAAATATTTTCAAAGGTAGTTACTTAATTTCTAACAAGCACTAATGTGACAAACCTAAATTTAATAAGCAGCGGTGAGTTTTTGTTAATAATAATTAAAATATATATTACCTAAGTTACGCTTTATTCAGAAGCAGGAAACTTAATGTTATTGTTATTTTTCATTCATAATTACAATAAAATGCATTAAAATACGTTGGACTTTATGAAACACTCTTTGATATGAGTGCTTTAAACCTAACTCTAATAAAATATACCATAGTGCCTTCTGACACTTTTTACTTTCTATAGCACGTGTGTTTAATATACACAATAGAGAAGGTATTGATATGCATTTCACCCAGAAATTCGATACCGAGATTTCACCGTAAATATATGTTTTGGGATCGCCTGAATCCAGAGAAAAGCACTAGTAGAAATACCAACTTGGTATTTGGGTTCAGTATCTGCCAAGGATGCGACACGAAGATTTTCAGGAAAATTCTTCCACCACCAATAACCGCTTGCTTGAAATAATTTTGAAAATTTTTATTTCGCCAAAAATGGATCTAACGATTTTGATTAAAATACCATATGTTTTAAGTTATTTTCATGAAAAACGAAATTTATATTTTGAATGTCCTGGGAATATCCTCTGAAGATCTCTTCATTCTTGATGACTTTTGTATAACTGGTAAGCGGTAAGAGATAGACAAAAACTTACTACACAATAAACACAAATCTCATTTAAACACCCACTTTAAACCATGCACATTTTGGTTGAGTTGCCGTTTTTGAGATATTCCTTATTATTGGCTTCGATTTTGAACTACTTCAAACTTTTCTCAAGTGGGAAGTCAGCTTTCGTTTCATTTATTTTGTTTTACTCTCGCGAATACAAAAGGGAACCGAATTTCAATGTTTTTACATAGCAATAAACTTTTAAAAGATTTGACATTCTCTTTACACCAGTGTATTCCCTTATTTCTTTTTCACTTACACGGAAGCAGGTAATAAGACTAATTTTGCTAATGTATATTCGATTAGCATGATGTGGTTAAAAGAATAATCTTTTGTATGGAATGTTTGTTTGTGGAAGAGCTAGAAAAAGTCATGTGAATGGAACAAATAAGATTTTTAACCGTAGCTTTATCACTTTCTGAAAGATGAGGTTAGACCGGTTTTACGCACATTCCTTCAATTTGTAAAAATTATATAACAATTAAGTTATAATCGAGAGTATTATAAAAACTACTAAAAGTGTTTAGATATTCATTTTATTGTGTTATGCTACGAATTGTCAAAATTATCGTTATAATAATAAACACTCAAAAGTAGTTTAGATCTCAATCCTTATTTGGAGAACAATTATTGTATTGGTGGTTACTACTATGTATACTCTAAAGAACCTTGGTTAAAACGCAATGTGCATGCTCCTTATGTATATGTAAGGAAGTCGGAAAAATCGAATATACTATACTTAGGTATTTAATTAACATTAAGAAGAACCATATTAAAGGAGTAATATACCCCCGCGATAACCCGTGAGGCTCGCTTTATGGAAGTACCGGGTTCGATTCTAGAAAACTGAGTTTTATTTATCGACACTCCTTAACTGCTGGGGTTCTTACCTCCCATTTTATATCGGGCCTGAAAGACCGCTTAATTTAGCTCAGTGGGCTCTTTGTCAGATTTAAGGTTCTTTTACGTGCCGTAAGTCTACGACACGGGACCAACGACTTTTTTCCCTTCCGAAGTAAGCCATGCTAAGGATTTTTACGCCAAAAAACAATCCAGTGTGAACCCCGAACTTGGGAACCAGAGGCTCGCATTTTACCCGTAGATATCGGAGGACTATCCGATTTCCGGTAGCTGTCCAATCTGCCCATTGGTTTTCCTGGGTTTCCCTGGTTGGCAAGTCGAATGCTGGGGTGATGTATTCTACCTAGGATATCCTCTCATTTTATTTCTCTATTTCATGTTTCAGTTTCATGTCATGAGTAACAGTCTGTGTTGGACAGATAGCGTTAAGCCTTGTGTATGGGAAGTTTTTGTCGGCTCTGCCAGAGGGCAGCATTTATAGCTTGCACTGCTCTGTCAATTCTTACCCAGTTCTAGTAGACGGACGCCTCTGAGCAGCCCCCCAGGGCTTGAGGAACCCCTCTGAGTGACACTCTTGTGGCCGGGTGGTTAAGTCTGGAACTATTAGGGAGTTCTACGCGTTTCTTTCGGTTGCACCGGACTGTAGTTCATAGTCTCCTACGGTTTGTTCACCTCATCGGTTCCTTCCGGGAGTATATGCAAAAAATCCATTGTGTTTTGAAGTGTTAGGCGTCCCTTCATAAAACTGGTCATGACCATAGTGATAGTCAAGGGGGAAAATTAAAAGCAAAAGGCAAACAATGAAATCACATTGTTTTGATTTAATACGATATTGTGATTGCAACTGCGAAGATGTAATGCTGGAAAATGTGACACTCTGTTTTCTCTTGTAAGGATGAATCTAAACAAAAGTAAATAACTTTTTGAAATAAAACTTCTTACACCTGCCTTGTATCGAAACATGGGAGTTAATATTCATAAAGACTACGGAGAAAGACATTAGTCTGTTACGCCGCAGAATAAATTACCGAGAATGTGGATTAGGCGGCACCGTGGCCGAGTGGTTAGAACGCTCGCCTCCCATCTAGGTGGCCCGGGTTCGATCCTAAACGCCCACATGTGGGATTTGTGGTGGACGAAGTGGCGTCTGAGCGACTTTTCTCCGGTTTCCCCCGCCACTCATTCCACCAATTGCTCCACCTTCACCTTTTCTATCATCAATTTCGCTTACATTTCATATCATCCACTACCTCATGGTCATTCCTGGCTACTGGCCAACCCCTTGTAACAGGTTCTCCATTCTGTGGGTTCGTGCCGTAGGCTCCCCGACAGACTTCTGACCCTTAGGCATTGACTTGTAAGTCCTAGGGAGGCCAGTTCTACAAATACAGAGAGGGTAAGCCGATTACGAAACGAAACGAATGTGGATACAGAAGTAATAATACGTTAAAGAAATTAATTAAGCAACACTATAATTGTAGCAAATTTAACTATAACTTAATTCATAACCCATAAATCCAAACTAGAAAAAAATAAACTATGTAGAATCTAAGATTAAACATAGGATCTGACATACATAAAAACGTTCACCAGATCTCTGCATTTTGTCTAAGCCGAAAAGTCATTTTTCATTGCACACACACACACACACACACACACACACACACACACACACATATATATACACATCTATTTTTTGTGAAAAAATGTTAAGTATTAATCGATGAAAAATGTCTTGCCAACGTTTTGAAAACATGAGCGTAAAGCACATAGTATAATGTTAGAAGTTAGCATACAAATAAATGCTTTAGATTATAGAAACAGGTATGGAAATCTGCGCAAAAAATTTATATGAATAGAAAGGCAGTACGAAAGTGCATTTTGAGGTTGGAAGCTTTGTTTCACAGTCAAAACTAAACGTAACTCACAAGAAAGGTGTGTAAGTAGTTTATCAATTAATGAGTTGCAGTAAACAATGCGGAACTTGACAATTACACGCGCGTACTGTACTGCAATTTTTGTACTAAAAATTTTATGTGTTCCATTCGTATAACTTTCTCCGGCTGTTCCACAAACAAATGTTTTGTACAAAAGATTATTCATGGCTAATCTACATAAACTATAGCAGAATTTGTCTTATTACTTGCTCCCTTGCAAGTAGGAGAGAAATAAGGGAATACATTAGTCTAAACGATAGTCAAATCCTTTAAAATCTGGTCGCTGTGAGGAACAGCTGAGGTTCGGTTCGCTTTGCATGACCCCATTAGATAGTGTTCTTGCAGTGGCCAATTAGAATTGAGTCCTGAGTCTGCGTATGCAGCACTTGTTTGGTGAAGAAATAAAACAAAAATAGCTGCATGACAAGAAATGAGCCCATGGGCTTTATGTTATCAGCAGAGCTAGGAAGTTCGTACCGTTCGCCGTTCCATATGCAGGCTGCGACCGACCATCTCGCCTAATCAAAGCAAGTCATTGGTAAGAACGCGTGGGTGGAGAGGTAAACAAACCTGTCAAGTAAACATTACTGTTTTCAGAGAACGAAAATGTCTTATGAAACATTCGTAAAACCACATCTATTTAGATCATTAATTATGTTTAACATACAAATTGTTACATATATAAGCTGACTCTGATTTCCTTCTTTACATATGTACATTATGAAAACACCCAAGCAATTATAACACGGATTGCAATATTTACTGAACAAATATAAAATACATTCCAAATAATAAAATTAATTTCTTAAATAACTTCAGACTCTTACTAGGTAAAACCAAAGCAGGAATTAAACTAAACCTTTAAACATCTCAAGCGGTATTACTGCAAACTATATGTACTTCTGAAGTCTTTCAAATGTAAAACTCATTCTATGTTCCGACAAACAAGATTTGTAACGCAAAAAGGTAGTTCTACATCGCTTGATGGGATCGGAGCATATTTGATATATTTTAGCAGTTCCGTATCACTATCACAAAGCAAATAGCATTTGTTGGGATCTAAAAGTCTGCTTGTATGCGACACATCACACTGAACTGTGTATTCTTTTCAATTGCACTTTCATTGTTATCTTTATTTCAGGTAGGATGCTCGAGGATAAGTAGATCCGTCTTGTTAGTTCTTCTACCTGCCGCACAACTTCAGTTCAGCTCTATACCTCTGGACTGTAACAGTGTGATAGTTTTAGGCAACTTTTTGAACTAATTTGCAATCAATAATATGTTTCTGTGAAGCTGTTCTCTTACTAGACGTATGGCAGTTTGTATACTAGAAGTGCCATTGATTTCTAAATAAGTACACAAATAAGTACACTGAAGAAGGTTTACTATGATTGTAAAACAAAATGATTTTGCACACTTTTGAGCAGAAAAAATGTTATTGAACACCTTTCTTGCTACCCACGGGTCCTGTATTATGCAGTGATACCTATTTTGCAATAATGGGTTACACTCAACGTTGACCTTTGCCCGTGCAAGTAACACCGCATTATATTGCCAAACCTGGCCGCTCTTGCTCTGCGTATGGAAATTGGTACGAACTTCCTAGCTCTGGTTATCAGTTTTTGGCGTTGTGCATAAGCCACACGGTCGTCTCCTTAGCGCGGTGGTAGCGCAGCAGACCTGGGTTCGATCCCCAGTACCGGCGTGGGGATTTTTCCCCCGCTGGGAGACCTGGCCCGGGGTGCACTCAGCCTCGTAAGGTCCCTGGGGGGCCAATTGAGGAGCTACTTGATGGAAAAGTAGCGGCTCCAGGTCATGAGGACCGCATTAACCTGCCGGGAGGGACTCGAGGCGCTGACCATGTCTCACCCTCCAATACTGCACCCCATCCATGACGTCTGTAGTGGACCGAGATGGGGGACGCAGCGGCCGGGCGGTAGGCCAAGGTTCCCCGTGAGCTGTCGTGCCATGGAGCTATAAGCCACACGAGTTACTAAAGAAATGCCTCTAGAGTAGGTTGCATAACGCAGGAAGGCAGTTAAGCGATGTTCATTGTCGCACTATCATGTGATTTTGTTCGAGATTTGAGATATTTTTAGGCAGTAAATCTGGAAAATGCAAATAACGGAGTAGGTACTGAAAATTTCTATTGCTGTACTCCTGCGCCAGTTTTAAATAATTCTAAGACAATTTTTATCCGGGCTAGCTTTAACACCGATTTATCTGCATCTGATACCGATCAGTTTAACAGCATATAACTGCATTATGTTTAGCCTATCTCAACTGCTAATATCAGACACGTCTAAATTCTCGAAATTATTTCGATGTAGTTCATTAACACCAAGTGTGCATGTGTGTATTATATGTTCTATTACACCAACGCACAGGCACCCCTTTGTTTTGGGTTGCGGTAAAATGATTTGTTCCATTATATGAGCCAGACTAACGTAAGCGGGAGCTAGGAACTTTCGAGAGAAACAGAAAAATCACCGTATGACGTAATGTAAAGTGCCACGTGACTTTCCTATAAACCAATAGGAAGATAAATGTCATTGTAGGCCTACACTAACTGTATCGCCAATTTTGAGCCAATGAGAGATGAACTGAACACGATCTCGGGTGAGGGAAATTTTTGTACATTAGGTAATTACTTGTTAGATATCAAAAGTGGAAATGTAGATCGCGCAGAGCCCACATCGCTTTGATATAAAAAAAATCTGATGTTCTCCACAAGTATGCTTTCTCTAGTTGTTCCACAAACAAGTTTTCCTTACAAAAGACAATTCTTTTTTCTACGTCATACTAGTTGAGATAAACATTTGCAGACATGGTCTTATCTTGCTTCTTTGAAAGTAGAAGGGAAATAAGAGAATGCACTAGTCTAAAGCTATAGTCAAATCTTTATAAAATCTATCCCTTTATCAAACAATTGAAATTCGGTTCTTTTTGCATTCCCAGGAGTAAAACAAAAGAGATGAAACAAGAGTTGACTTCCCGCTTGAGAAAATATTGAAGTAGGTTATAACTGAAAGCAATAACAACGGAAACGGCTAACTCTACAAAAAACAAACTATGACATAACGTCTGTGTTTAAATGAGATCTACATTTTTTTTTATGCAGTGAGTTTTTTAAATTTCTTACGATTTACAAGTTCTGTAAAAATCATCCAGAATAAAGAGGTTCCCAGAGGCTATTCCCAGAATACACAAGATATAGATTTCGTTAAAATAGCTTTAATATGTTTCATTTTAATCAAAATCTTTGGAGCCATTTTGAGAGAATAAAAGTTTTCGAAAATTGTTCCATGTAAAGAGTATTTTGGGGTGGTCGAGTTTCCTTGGAAGGTACTGAACTTAAATAACAGTTTGGTATTTATTGGACTTTTCATTTTTCAGCACACTACACACACACACACACATACACATGGACATTTTCCTTAAAATATATTTTTATTTAAGGGATCTCGAAACATAATTCGGTGAAATTTCGGTATCGAATTTTTGGGTGGAATACAATGCCTTCTCTGGTCAAATGTTTCAGTTTCACTTTCTGCAGCCTCTCTGCTTGTACTATTTTCAATAATTTTGGATGAATAATTATTGTGACGTCGCTGCGCAAACGTCAGGTGTTAGCATGTAATTTTTATAATATATTTCTTTGTAATAGATTGAGTCAATTTTCGTATATGGTATAATTGGTTATGATATTCAACTTGAAACGTGCGGAGCGCTTAGTTAGAAGATATCCATTTGTACACAATTTAGAGATCTAGAAACCCATGCCAGCTTCTTGCGTTACGCGTTGCGATTGTATTGTGAATGGTCTTCTTTCCCGCTTGCGCTTATGCTGCGTTACGTCTGCGGTTACATCTCAGTGAATGCAGCTTAATATACTAGCCTTTGGTTCCGAAGGTCGTGGGTTCAAACCCGGTGGTGGGCGATGGATTTTATTCGGGGTAAAAATCCTTAGTATGGTTTTCCTCGGAATAGGAGTAAAGCCCTTCTTCCCGTATCGTAGATTTCCGGCACGTAAAAGAAGATTAATAAAGAGGACTCTGGCGGAACTAAGCGGTCTTTCACGCTCAGTATAGAACGAGACGCTGAGGGCCACAACAGCTACTTTTATTTTTATAGCTTCCTTTGTTGTAAGGTTGCCGGATGGACAAAGCTTAACAAATACAAACTTTAACAAGAACGTATAAAAATGGTTGAGTATAGCAATAAGAAATAGCGTAATAAACCGTTTACAAGTTCAAAATTCAAAGAGCGCCCATAAATGTCAATTTAGTTTGTCTTGAGCATGTTTTGAGCGTACAGAAGCTACGATGCTTAATAAAGGTGATAACTTCCTCTAAAAGATCAGCTGAATTTTACTTCTCTACTGTGAATTAAGAAAAAGTTACCATTTTTTCCTGTAATGTTTGCAGAATTCACAGAATAAAATTAGACAAGTAGTAACATCTTTAAAGATCTCACGTACTCTACATGACCTTCTTTATGTGTTTTACAAATAAGTTATTGCTACGAAAAACTATTTAAACCGATTTTACTAACCACGTTAAAGGACGTAAAGCTAAATAAAAAAAACTCATTATAAACATTACCAGAAATGGTCCTATTACTTAGTTTCTTACAAGTAGAAGCTAAATAAGAAAATACAATAGGCTAGAGCACATCCAATTTTTAAAAGCTGACGCTATGATGTTGTTTTTGAAATGCGGTTCTCTTTCCGTGGCCAGGAGTAAAGTAAAAGAAAAATGAATCGAATGAAGGCTTCCCATTTTGGAAAGTTTTTAGTGCTTAAAAATTGAAACAAATAACACAGAATAGCTCGGAAATGGTTTTAACATACTTATGACACACACCTAAGTGTGTTTAAACGAGATCTATATTTTTGTGAATTAAGCTTTTGTCTTATATCTTTTGGTTTACCGGTTAAGCAAACATCATTAAGCATGAATACGACTTAAGGGGCTATTCTCAATAAATTCAGTATGTAAACCTGTTCAATATCCGGCATTTTAATTAGAATCGTTAAAGCATTTTTTTTTTTTGTAAAAGAGAGAATATTTCGAAAAATCCTCATGTAAAGGGTTGTTTGGGGGTTATTTCTGAAAATATTCGTGCCGCACCCTAGGAAGATACTAAACTTAATACCAATGTTGATATTTAACTTTTTTATTTTTGAGTTACGCTGTCCAATGACTAGACACACACAAGCCCTTTTTCTAAAAATCTTTTTTTTAATTCAGGGACCCTCAAAATATGCATTTCCGGTACAAGATCGGTATCGATTTTATGGGTGGAATAAAATAAATTCTCTGTCTAATATGCACATTGTACATATGTGCTAGATAAAGTAAAATATACTTGAATGAAGGTATTATGCCTACAGCCACAGGTTTTACATTGCTGAACCGACAGATTTTCAAGGTTACGAAAGAGGGTTAGGAGAAGACTTTGATATAAGAGACTTATTGTCTTTTGAGCACATGGTTTTCTTCGGTACATCAAAGTCAATAACGACTGATAAGCTTTCCTGAGTTTCTTCTACTTGCATTAATTTTGATTATGGTAGGTTCAGATCTCCAAGGGAGTACCTCTGTTGGATGTACTGAAACCTTGAGAGAAACTCGAGAAGTTAAAATTCGGTTCACTCCAAGCGTAGTCTACTTAAAGACAACATTATTCTCCTGTACAAGGTTTGAATACAGAGCCACGGGATTGACAGCCGGCTACGTTAATCACTTCGCCATTATTGAAGTTATTTATATCTCTGGTATACATGTTTTTTTTTTTCCAGGTGAAAGTGCACGTATTATTGGTGCAGTAGGCCGCGCCGTGTCTTTTTTTCTTTCTTCTTTTTTTTATACAGTTCCGGAGTCTGATCGGGACTCCGGCGCTGTATACCCTACTTTTTTTTATTTACCTAATTTGTTTATTTTTATTACTGTATGTTTACTGAATTTCTGTTTTACTTTTTACACACACAATACACAAACATATAACACCCATGCCCAAGGCGGGACTCGAACCCACGATCCCCTGCGCTGCGAAACACCAAAGCGAGAAGTGTTTAGACCACTCGTCTCTCACTAAGACTGCCCATGGTCGATCTCAGACGACCGGATGTGGGATTTGTGGTGGACAAAATGGCGCAGGGACAGGTTTTTCCTGGGTTCTCCGGTTTCCCCCACCATCGTATTCCACCGGTGCTCAATCTTTATTCCATTTATCATGCGGTGCCATAAGCAGTAAACGCGCGGTTGACACCAAGTAGTGAATTTTAGCGAAAATATACATTTTTGTTTTCCATTTTAAAAAAAAATTATAGATCTATAGCTTTAAAATAATATATAACATGTATGTTACAGGAGTAATAGGCCCTTTTTAATTGGATAATTAAATACATTTCGGCTATAAGTTATGCAAAAAATGGGCACAAGAATTGGTGAAAATATGAAGACAGCATTTTTAAGAAATGATGTGTCGATCCTCAGAGGCAAAAAAGGCAGCTTAAAAAATAAATAAAAAGCTAGCACCAGGAAGAGGAAAAGGGAAGCTGCAAATAATACCAATGATGAGGAACATGGAGTTGGTGTGTTTAGCATGAACAAAAATTACACTTTCAACTTTAAACTCAATTTCCCGTAACTTCAATTTTTAACTATTCAGGTACACTTTTTGAGAAAACGTTCAAAGATATTTACATGAAATGTTTATTGTACATGTATTATTCCTGTTTTAACTGGTGAAATTATTTGTTTTAATGAATAATGTGTTATAACTCTATGGTACGACAGCTCACAAGGAACATTGGCCTACCGCCCGGCCGCTGCATTCTCCATCTCTGTCCATGACAGACGTCATGGATGGGGTGCAGTATTGCAGGGTGAGACTTGGTCAATACCTCGAATCCCCCAGTCGGTAAATGCGGTTCTCATGACCTGGAGCCGCTACTTCTCTATCAAGTAGCTCTTCAATTGGCCCCCAGGAACCTCACGAGGCTCAGTGCACCGGTCCAGGTCTCCCGGCTGGGGAAAAATCCCCACGCCGGTACTGAGAATTGAACCCAGGTCTCCCGCTTGGCAAGCAGCAACGCTACCACCGCGTTAAGGCGACGACCGAATAATGTGTTTACTGAGAACAAATTAATAACCTATAAAAAATAGGCCATTTGTGTCATTAGACATGCAAACATTTTCCCATTCCTATTTTTAATTTTGTTCAAATTATTAGTTCAGTACGTCAGTAAAAAATGGTGACTGTACAATCAAAACTTTAAAAGACAAGTCTACCAGAAATTTGAGTTACCAGCATAATTGTCAGGAAGCTTAGTGTGCCTTATGGCACTTTTCCATACAAACTTGTAAATTTATTGTAAATATTTTACATTTATTAAAGAAGAAATAATTTTTCTCTTAAACATCCAAATTTGATTTATTCAAACAAATTTTGATAACAAAAATTGAAAATAAAGTTTTCGCATGTCTTGGATATGGCATAATTACAATCACTTCCACGTGTTCTTAAAATCAGTGGTGCAATGGCCATTGCTGCGGAATTTTTTACAGAAAAATCAAAACTCATAGCTTTAAAAATACCCCAATAGTACCAATTTTCAGACTTTTGGAGAAGATTAACTATTTTAGAGTGTAATCAGTGTGCAACCATATTTAGTCTTTATTTATTTGAATTCGTCAGTAGGACGTTCAAATCAAAAACCATTGTATGTATAACTTCAGAGTTTGTCCTCACAAAATATAGACGTCCTATATCAAGGTGTTCCTATAGCATCCCTCTTTAACTCCTAAAGCTCAAGAGGAACTTCCAATATTAATACTGCACAAAAAATGAAAATGACATTTTGTGGCAATTTTTGATATTTAGTCGCTCTTGTAACTCCGATGAAAGGCAAATAAAATAATACCTTCTGAATAAAATTGTACTCTCTTTCCTGCCTTATGGACCTGCTTTATATAGGCTTTGTTGAGTAAAGGAAGTCCATGTAGATTTTCAGTTCTACCTGCTGCGTTATGTCTGCGTTTTATTTGCTCACTGCTTCCTCTTGTTTCCCCTTTTCCTGCAAACGCACACACACACGTCCGACGCCATCCTTTGGCCCTAGCCACTTTCAACGTTTGCAAGTAATTGTATTTTCCATAAAGCTGTAAGCAAAAGTACCTTCGGTAAAAAGCGCCCGCAGCATGGTAGGGCATCACATCTATGATTCAAATTAGCACTTGATGCGCCATCCCTTTCCCATGCCCCACTTATAAAATCACACGCTCCACGTTATTTGTATCGATGGAGCTAATGCGCATTCAGTCAGCGGCTTTGGTATTGCGGTGGCCGTGATTACTATATAGTTCTCTTCAATATCCCTCTCCCCTTTACTATATCCTAACAGCTTTCCCTATCGAATTCAGGATGCAAATCACGTCAACACATCGACTGCAAGACCATAATCGAGTTTTAGATTAAAATAAGCTTAAATCGAATGTTTGATGCAGAAGTGATCTTGGATGCTCCACAGAGAGGCCAGTTACGTAGATGAATGCCACTTAAATCACTGGTGTTGGAAGATAATGCTATATTCGCCCCTTTATAAGGTCGGTACAAACACGCAACCGTTAGCTGCCTACATGTCATCAGGAACACGACTCGCTTTTCTAACAGAAGGACGGTCTCTAATGGAATACGTTTAAATAAATTCAGCATTCACTAGTGGTTTAAGTGTATGCATCCAAAACAAAGAACAGCAATCTTTTATTTGTGATAGTTAATACACTATCTTCAACAACTATAACGTATAATAACTTTTTACTTTTTCTAGCCCCAGAGGTACAGTGTACAGGGATAGAGAAAGTATTGTAATGCACCCAAAAATTCGATGTCGAGATTTCACCGAAAATATATGTTTTGGGGTTTCCTGACTCCGAAAAAAGTATTTTTAAAAAAAAGGTCCATGTGTGTGTGTCTGTGGACAGCATAACCCCAAAACGAAAACACCGTTAAATACCAAACTTGGTATTTAGGTTTAGTATCTTCCAAGGATGCAACACGAAGACTTTAAAAAAAATCACCTCACCACAAATTACCCTTTACATGGAAAAGTTTTCGAACATTTTTATTTTCTTAAAAATGGCTCTGACGATTTTGATTAAATCCTCGTATATTAAAGTTATTTATATTCGAAATAAAATGAATATCTCGAATTTTCTGGATGAATTTTGCCGAATTTTGCTTAACTGTTAAACCGCAAGAGGTAAACGAAAACTCACTACACAAAAATGTTCATCACGTCAAAACACACAATTTATGTCCTTTACGTTTTTGTTGTGGAGGTAACCGTTTCCGAGATATTCCATGTTATTGGTTTCAATTGTGAAAGACAGGAAGTGTCCGTTTTTCTTTTTTTATATTCCTGGTCAAGCAAAGAAGCAATTTGCAATGACAATCGCTTAGCAATAGCTTTTAAAACAGTTGACTATCACTTTAGCCTAGTGCATTACCTTAGTTCCATTTTGTTTATAAAAACTAAGTAATAAGTGCATTCTGCTAGTGTTTATTTCAATAGCATTGTGTAGGAAGTTTGTAGTCCAGCTAGAGAAATCAGGTGAGTATAACACATCACATTTGTTTTATTAACATAACTCCATGGCACGACAGCTCACGGGGAACCTTGGCCTACCGCCCGGCCGCTGCGTCCCCCATCTCGGTCCACTACAGACGTCATGGATGGGGTGCAGTATTGGAGTGTGAGACGTGGTCAGCGCCTCGAGTCCCCCCGGCCGGTTAATGCGGTCCTCATGACCTGGAGCCGCTACTTCTCCATCAAGTAGCTTCTCAATTGGCCCCCCAGGGACCTTACGAGGCTGAGTGCACCCCGGGCCAGGTCTCCCATCGGGGGAAAAATCCCCACGCTGGTACTGGGGATCGAACCCAGGTCTCCCGCTTGGTAAGTAGCAACGCTACCACCGCGCTAAGGAGACGACCATTTGTTTTATTATACCTACTAATACATGAGAGATACGTTACAAAATCAATATGATAATTGTAACTTCTAGTTTAGAATAACTAAAGTGGATATGTCGCCATGTATTTTATTATTATTATTATTATTATTATTGGGTTGGGGAGGTAATTGCTGTCACAGTTCGGCACCTAGGGTCTCTTTAAATGCGGAAGATCCAACGACAGAGGGGTCCATTTTTCCAATTCCCAGTGTTCTTTCCGAATAAAAACCTGGAAGTCCGGTAGTTGTGCCACGTCTCCAACTAGCAGAATCCAATTATATGTGGCACATATGATCCAGGTCAGGATATCTGACAGCTGCCTGTTTGCCTGTTGGAATGCCAAGGTTAAATAATTTTCACGTTTTTCTTGTGCCCCACAGCAGATAATTAGTAATAGCTACGCGAAAACTCAAACAAAAACCTGTGTTATGACTGCCTCCGTGGTCGAGTGGTCAGCGAGCTGACTTCTCACCCGGAGGTCCCGGGTTCGATTCCCGGCTGGGGTGGGGAATTTTTCTTTAGCTAGAATTATTCCCTATCCCCCACAGAGTCTGGAAGTATGTATGTGAATATGTGTGTGTGTTTGAGGAAAGGAAAATTATTTAAACCTACTGACAACGAGTTGTTTCAAATGCAAAGTCCCCGATATTACCTTAGATTTTAAAGGGGACTATATATATATAAACAAGAAAACACGTGTTACATTCGCATGACTTTATCTACAAACTCTTGCTACAAAAGGTTATTCTTTTCTTTACAACTTACTAATCTAGTTGAACATTAGAAAAAATTGCATTATTACAGTATTTTTCAGAACATAATCCTCTGCCAAAGGCGACGTGACTTTAAAGTTTGGGGTTTGACTGTGTGTGGCTGGAAACCAATCCTCGCAGCTGCCAAGTCTTATACTTTCTGGTCCCTTAACTGTGGCGCGAATATGGACTTGCAAGTAGATCTTCAGAATCTCCAGATAACAGAGATTTTACTAGTTTCCTTTCGCCCAAAGTAGAAAGTCATCTTTTGTTTGCTAATGATTATTGCCCACTGACAGGCTATCATGTTTTGCAGAAAACTATACTTAGCTCCTTGCAAGTAGAAAGGAAATTAGGGAATGCGGTAGGCTAAAGCGATAGCCCCAGCACATCAAAATATGAAACAATTGAACTTCGGTTTTCTTTTGCATTCCCGGAAGTAAAACAAAGCGATATTAAACGAAGATTCACTTCCCGCTAGAGTAAATTGTAAACAGTTTAAAATTGTAGCCAGAAACAAGGAATATCTCGGAAACTGTTAACTGTACAAAAAAATATATTGCATACATTTTTTGATTTAATGATATGTTTAATTTTATGTAGTAGTAAATTTTTGTCTTGGTGGCGCCATAGCGGCGTGTTTAGATCGTTCGCCTCCCACCTAGGCAGCCGGTGAGTAGAACAGTCATCTGAATGTAACATGTTAGATTTGTTTAACCGGCTACATGTTTTAAAACCATAGTAGGTAATATTGTGCCCAAATTAAAAGGATTTTGTATTTTAGAGGATATCTTCAATGAAAATTTAACAGAAGTTAAATGAAGCTCTCGAGAAGTTTGAACGCCATTATTAAAACTCTCATTGTAAAGGTTTCAAATTCTGATCTTTGCGAGTAGGAAACTTGTATCTGGGATGCACACTTCTCGTCAAAAATAATGGGATGAAAAAGCGCGGCTCACAACCTGCGCAGAGTACATCGGTCAAAGGTGGGACGGCCAGTCTACGTTTTTAACTTGTTTGATACATTTATAATGTACGCCAGGGATGTATTGATGCTGGGTCAACGGCTGTAATTTCAAAATCAGTGGTATTGTATTCAAAATTCTGCATTCGGAATTGAATATTTGTGGTGATCTATTGTTATATATCTTGTATAATAATAATTATTATTATGCTCAACATTGGGATATTAAGGTAAACAGTAAAACTCGGTGGATACAAAAATAATATAGAATAAATAAACGTTCTTCTTATTGTTGAAAGGTTAAAATAAATAAAATTAGAAACCAAAAGGCGGTGGAAGGTTTAGCCGGCGTCAGCAACTGCTCTAATTCTGCATGAAGCCCACAAGATTGTGAAAAGGTCCACATCCATCACAAATGGCAACCCCCTTGCACATATTTAACACCCTGTCCCATAACATACCTACTGTACGGAGGAGTGGTTGTTCTTCCCAATTAGAGCGCAAGACCCATTTTACTCCAGCCCACATGTGCATTGCGATTCATATCCGGTGAATATGGGGGCTATTCGCCGGTTCCCATGACCGCACTCGCTTAAATGTCTAGCTTTGGTGCTCCGTGGCGCAGTGGAATCGCGGGTTCGAACCCCGCCTTGGAGATTGGTGTTTGTGTTCTGGTAAATATGTGTATATCTATAAAAACAGAAAACTAATAGGAAAATCAATAGGAAAAACATAGATAGCTCGATGTCGTGTCTGTTCATAAAATATCTTTGAATTCAATTGACGGTGTGTATAGATGGTTGTCCTGTTTAAACAAAATATTCCCTTCAGCATATCACTCTCACGCTGAAGGAATCACAATGCTTTCCAAAACATTTTCATAAACACCCGCTTGGATTCGTCCTAGAGGTGTATGACATCCACCCACAGCAAGCGACGGTAACACGACCTGACCTGTTCAGTCGTCTAACGAAGTGTTCTTCGTATTGTTGTGTACCCTTAAGGTAAACGCGGACAGGGCCGTGGTTGCTATTCACGATAATTAATTCGTTGGAGAACATAACGTTTCTCCAATCGAAGCTTTGGCAGATAGCAGCGTATGCTAGACGGTCCACGATCTGTGCTTCTGATAAGCGTTGCTTCTTTGCAGCTTGTCAAGACTTTATCCCATGCTCTCTAAGGGTCTAAAGCAGTTCTGAAAGGTTACAATTCTACCTGTCTCTAGCCGGTTGCTCTAATCACTGAGCTACTATGGCAGCATACCGGCACGGCATTGAATTCCTCGACTGACTCGCATGTTTCCCGGTAAACTACAAAGGGAACTCAAATTATTTTAAGATGGCATATCCCAATGGCGACTTACAGTGTCATAAGTACGCAAGTCCTGTACCTATCCAACTCCTGAACTGCACACGGCTTGTGTCAAAAAACATAGTAATACCAAGACTTCTCACAGGTGAGAACGGCCGCCAACATATGCGGCGTTTACGGGCTGGCAAGGCACTCACAATATCTTGTTTAAGGTGTGTGGAATTCAATGACAATGAAGCAATTTAGAAATTAATAGGGTAACAAGTTTACGCTATCGCTGCTTGAGATTTTCTAAGCCCTTATATGAAATTAGGCGTAGTTTTATCCAAATATGAAATATGATTCTTTGCGTGCTCTAGCATACATGCAATTTGATTATTTTTCTCAGGAATAGTAGTTACAAGACTGAGAGAAAATAACGTGTCTCGTTCACATATCAGTTTCATATATCGGAAACGAGACAAGTTTTTTTTCTTCTAAGGAATAACACTTTGTTTAATGCCTTGTTATCAGACTAGTTCTCAGATGGTTGGCGTTACCTAATAAGAACCAAAAAATGACAGCGATTTTGATAGGCCTAGTGCAGTTTAAAATTCTTTCTCATGCACATGAGGGCATTTACGGAGAGATCAGTTCGGTCAGTCAGTTTATCTACGAAAATACTAGATAAAATCAAAGTTTACATAATCAAATTGAATGAGCACAACTAAAGATATTTCTGTATATAAAGATGGGTCTTTCGAAGTCACTGTAGTTAAGATTCTATAACTTCGTTACTCATTTCAAGATCTATTTAAAATATGTGGTGTAAAATATACAGTACCTTCATACTGTTTCACTCAAAGACATTAAAATACGCTTGAAATACTTACCGTAAACGGGCTCTTTTTGCTGAATTCACCTGTGTCTTTCACCTGTTTGCGATGTTGTTAAAAGCGCTTTAGACAGGCCACAATACCGAAAAGAAGCGGATAGACATGAAACGTTACTTCCGACAAATGACGTTCTGAATTGCGAACTGATGATCTCCAAACTCTCTGGTTAGAAAATATTCGACCCCTTCTCACCGAGTGATACAGGATTAGATTAGGTTTTTTCTCTACGCTATGTATTGAAGTTCTAATGCCAAGGTGATACGTACACATTGTCGACTAAATTAACACGCTGCTTGCACAAGTCAACCTTTTATGTGGGAGCATTGAGCGGGGATGAGGGATGAAGGGGTGGATTGATCAATCGGTTTTACCTTTTCTCACTCACGTGGCATGTTGTACCAGAATGGTGCCAATGAAAATCTTGTAAGACCCGAGGAATTTAGATGCAGATGTCTAGGTACACGTAAATGATCCACAGCTTATAGTTTAATAGCACCGAGGATGTTCTCTGCAATGTCCTGTTTGTTACTCAATTAGTATCCTCCAATTTTTGTCGCCCTTCGTGGTGTAGTGGTTACCATAGCCTCATATACCAAAGGTCGCCGGGTTCAAACCCGGCTGAGGACGATGGTTTTTTTCGGGCGTAAGAATCCTTAGCATGGCTTCCTTCCAAAGGGAAGTAAAGCCGTTGGTTCCATGTCGCAGTTTACGGCACATAAAAGAACCTCAAGCCTCCTAGCAAAATTAAGCGATTTTTCACCCCAGTATAGAATGGGACGTTGAAAACCTCAAGAGTGACTATAAATAAAACTCCATTTAATTTTCCACCAGTTAAACTCGCGTGTATTTTTCATCCGAAGCAAAGATTCACATATGGACACAGCTATCACTATTCTTATGATTCTTGTCTCTATTAGAAGCCACTGTTTACCTATTCTGGCGTAAAAATACGTTTTTGGTTGCTACACCAAGCAGTATCTTTTTGCTCGGATTTCCAGTTGTTTTCTGTTTAACGTGCTTTTACTAATACTCTTCAGTTTGCGCACAATTTATCTCTCTATATACATTTCTACGCGTTATTGCTATAAGTTACTCTTGGAACTTAACTGCTGCTCGCGCTTAGCTCGGTGAATAACTAATAATAATAATAATAATAATAATAATAATAATAATAATAAGAATAATAATAACAATGAATATGATATAATAATGATAATAATAATAATAATAATAATAATAATAATAATAATAATAATAATAATAATAATAATAATAATAATAATAATAATAATAATAATAATAATGATAATTAAAACAAGAGTGAAGGTAAGGAATAAAATATAATATAGGTTCCGGCTGTTGGGTAGGGAATAAGATAAGGGAAATGTATCACACTCTTCTTGATCTATTGGCTTCTTAAGGGGTTGTTAAGTTCGGTACGGCCGAAGCAACTGAATATCTATGGGTGGGTCTTAATAAGACTGCTGTAGCGGAGTGAGGCAATGATGGCATCGAGACACAATCAAGGATACCAATGAATAACGTATGTGCTTAGGTGATGTCGCTCTTGTAGAGGTGCTCATTGGGTGCGGTGTGGTGTGCTTGTAGAATGCGGCTTCATCTTTGATAAATGGTAAGAATCTGCTGCCCTTGCTGATAGGTGTGAAGGATCTGTGTTGAGTTGTCTTGGCTCATCTTCTGCTCTATTCGCTATAGATTCCGTTGGACGGACACGAGTATTTCGGTGGCTGGTGATGTCAAGGTGCCAGCGCCGGATGACACACACTGTCTCTCAATCCAGCCCAAGTACCCTTTAACCCTGTGTCTTGCCTCTGGAGCTTGGGCAGCTGCGTGGTTTCTGGAGCTACATTGTGTTGCCCCAATGGCAGCGAGGCGAACAGTGGCTAATTACAAGGTGCCTTCAAAAGTTGATTTAAGGTCGAGACTTCTGCGTGAATGGATGCTCCGAACAGGTCGGAAATGTCGATTCTGATGCCTGTAAGTGAAGCAGCGACGATGTCCAGGCTGGGAGCGGGAGCGGCCATCCGGGAGTGAGATGGCGACTGAGTCTGGAGTGTGCTGGGCGGCGGCTGATTCTTAGCTGTCGAGAGTTCAGCAGGTCTGCAGTTGCTTTGGGATATAACGGGCAACAGGCCTGCCCGGTGGTTTGTCGGACTTTAGCAGTTGGCGCAAAATCTTCTACGTAGGGTCAGGCTGGGTTCTTCGTAGTAGAGACACCGCGTTGGTGTAGCAGCAACCGTAAAAGCAACACTGGTGGCACAATGGCGTCTTAAGATATGCTGGCTTCAATCCAGTGAATATAAGCACTCCCGTGGATAAAGTGGCATCATTGTGGGCGCTGTCAAAGAACACCAGATGCACAAGTGCTGTGGACGCGACTGTTGACTATTCTGGTCGCAGAGACCGGGGAAGATCAGCGGCATTGCGCTGCCGGCAGGTGTCGGTGTACTCTCACGGCAACGGCACTAAAACGGCCGTGCCGAGTGGTGTTTGGTGTCAGAAGACCTTGATAGGCGGCGGAGGTAGCAGCTATCGCCGGGCGGAAGTTGATTAGTAGATTTACAGTAGCGTTGGTGGCGGTTCAGGCAGGCGTGACAATAGCTTCTAATATCGATCCAGCGTTAGAACTTGATGCAAACAAAACACTTTGTATCCCTGCGCGTTAAACGCGTGCTGGTGTATCAGCTGCGAAGAACAAGCACAAAAGAACAAACTTATATTTCTTGTTTATAATGTAATATAGGTAAAGCGTACTGTTTCATCACAACAACAACAATAATAATAATAATGATTATGATAATATAATAATGATAACGTAATAATGATAATAATGATGATGATAATGATAATAGAAGAACAATAAGAAGAAACACAGAAATAAAAGCTGACTTGAAATTAAATAAAGGACAGTTAAAGTAAAACTCATTTTAATTTGTAGGTGCATCGCTATCGACAATTATGTATATCTCCATAAGATGATATCATCTGTATCAATTAGTTGTGCTTTATTTCTCCTCACATACTTAAATCCAATTTCTAGTGATAATTAATGAAAGGTGACTAGCTTAAAAGAAGGCAAAACTATTTTTGACCATATTTCAGACTTGGACTAAAGTTGGCGGTCCGCTTTTAATGAAAAACTCAGAATAAAAAAGAACATTCGTGATCTTTTCGGCTAGGGTGTTAAGAGGAGGAAGGGTGACGCTTGATGCAGGAATCGGTCTTTTCCCCTCTTTTCTTCCTGCTGGCCGAAAAGAATGCGAATAGAGTAATTCTGGCTTACGACTGTAAGCAACTTCTTTGGTGTTCGCAACGTTATTTATTGTCATTGAAACACAGTTAGATTAACAATTTTATTAACCAGTGCATTTGGATTCACCGACACTAATTTGTTAAAACCATGCACCATACTTATTTATTGCAGTTTTTTAAGACTTATCATTAGAATGTTTCAATGTTTCAACTTTATTGCTTTACACGAAACTCAGAACACTATTTTGGTTTTAGCTTAATGCTTTTTAACCTGTTAAGTCATATCGGGTGGTGAATGAATGAAATAGGCGTTATCCTACATTCGTTTTCTCAGGATCAGGGAAAACCCCGAAAAAAGCTTATCAAATTCACCGTGAGCGAGATTAGAACTCGGGACACCCTAAATGTGAGGTAGACTCGCTACACCCATACCACATAGATAACTAACAGTTGAGGTAAAATCAGCCATTTTATTGACCTCCTGACTACTCTTTTATTGTAGGAATGCAGAAGAAGAGTGGGCGACCCCACAGAATTAAAGCAACTACTTTTTCCTTCTCTAGAACATATGATCATACAATATGCGTAGTAGCTAGAGAAGGTATTGTATTTCGCCCAAAAATTCCATGCCGAGATTCACGGAAATGTATGTTTTGAGGTCCCCTGAATCAAAAAAGCTTTTTTGAAAAATGTCCGTGTGTGTATGTGTGTGTGTGTGTTCGTAGACAGAATATCTTAAAAAACCAAAAATACCTTTAAATAACAAACTTAGTATTTATGCGTAGTAACTTCCCTGGCTGCGACACGAAGATGCTACCCTAAACTACCCTTTACAACATTTTTGAAAATGTTTTTCTCAAAAATGGCTCTCGGCTTATATGTATTTGCATCAGAAAAAAACGTATATATTAAATTTTCTGGGAACAGTCTCTGAAGACCTCTTTATTCTGGTTGAATTCTGCTGAATTTAGTATAACTGGTAAACCATAGGCGATAGACAGGAACTTACTGTACAAAAATTTAGATATCGTTAAAAAAACACAATTTCCGTCATATACGTTTCTTTTGTAGGGTTAACCGTTTCCGAGACATTACTTATTATTGATTTGTATTTTAAATTACGTAACTTTGCTGAAACGGGAAGTTAGCTTTCGTTCCATCTCTCTTGTTTTACCTCTGGCTTTGCAAAGCGAACAGAGCTTTAATTGTTTCACAAAGCGATCAGCTTTTGAAAGATTTCACTGTCACATTAGCCTAGTGTGTTACCTTATTCCCCTTCTACTATAAGCCCTTCTGCTAATGTTTACCTCGATAAGAATGACGTAGATAAAAGAATAATCTGTAGTAAGAATAGTTTGTATGTGGAACAGCTAGGGAAACTCATGTGAATGGAACTCATCAGATATTTTAGTTTTACTACTCATGTTATTTATTAAACGATATCAACCAAAGGTTTCGCACTGTGTGTAGTTTATACACTTCTTAAATCCGTAGATACTTGCACGTATTTCTTACACATAGGCAGGCAGTTTTCTTAAATGCTGCACAGCACCCCCCCCCCCCGCAAAAAAAAAAAAAAAAAAAAAAACTAGCAGGAGTCAAGTTTTAGAAACAGCGAGGCAGAATAAGAGACAAGACCTGTCTCAGATATTCTCGACTGTAAACTGGCTCACTGTTACAATACATGTAGATACAAGACGACTCCCAAAGATTAACTTAGATTTAAGTCGTTTTCTATAATTATATGTCTAGGATTATGATACTAGCGAATGCCAATTCCCCAAGAGGGCATAAGTGAGGTGTGAGGGTATACAGGGTGACCGGAACTAGGAGCGAAGGCACGCCAATGACGGGGTCCTTAAGGTTTCCAGATAAAAGCAGTACACACGCGCACTCTAGCTCAGGCGAGTCGAGATGGAAGAGCCTGTCTTATTAAAACTGGCAGCACTAAGTATGCATTTTGTGAGGATTTGAAAATAAGCATAGAGTAATTTCTAAAGGTGGTAAATAGCATACGATTTTCACTCCTGTTTAAAACCTGAGTTTTGTCCAGGTTTATCAAATGGCAATACTCTATATTTAAGGGGTAGAAAATAAGAGTGGGAGTAGTGTTATAGTTGTAACGTAGCGTATAGTTTTCCCTAAGTCCTATACCTCAAGTATATTGAAGTGGATAGAATATACGCAGGATACGTTACCTTCACAAAATATGACCGAACTGTGGAATGGTAGCATTACAATTAGATGCCTTACGTTCTCACTCGCGAATCACTGATATTCATTGAATTTTCGCAAAAAAATGAAAGTTAGTCATTACAGTAACAAGTTACGAATAATATCGCTGATGAAAGCTCACATAAATATCTTAGCTGTCGCACAGTTTAACGACATATGCTAGTATTTCCTCACACCTTCTTCTACAAGAAAAATCACGCTGTAATCAGTTCAGCCTTTTATTATATACCAATCGAAATGAAACTATTTTATAAAGGCGGTATCTGAACCACCCCCACATTTCATATCCATTAAATAGTATAATTTTCATTTTAGTTCCCCGAGTTGTTTTTGGGCCGGTCATATATTACAGAACTGACTAAAAGCTGGATGGAGTGAAAGGTTTGCTATCTAAAGCTGAAAATCTTTTTAAGGGAAAAACACCCATTTAGATCTACACGAATGGGCCACTTTTTACCTTCTCTATACGTACCATGCATACAGCACCAGAGAATTCCACCCAGAATTTCGATGTCTAGATTTAACCGGAAATATGTTTTAAGGTCTTCTAAATAAAAAAAAATTGTAAAAAGATCCGCGCGCATGTGTATCGTCCAAGGATGCAACGCAAATATTTACGAGAAAATGTCCCAACCCCAAATTACTCTTTACATGGGAAAGTGTTTGCATATTTCGTTTTTATCTAAAATTGCTAGCGATTTTGATTAAAATATTGTATATTAAAATATGTACATGAATATAACCGGTAAACCATATGAGATAGACGAAAACCCATTTGTTAAAGCACGCCATTTGTATCATATAGATTTTGAGTTCAATTTGCTGTGCGAAAGGAGTAAGTTCGTGGCGGCAACGAAAGAGGAAAATAACATACACAACGTGTTTTCAAGAAAAAAGACATTTTCGATATTTTTTTACAATATTGTTGCAGCCGACGTTTCAATTTATGCTTTGGAAATGACATTCAAATAAACGGATCTGAAATTGAGTGACACAAATTTGAAAACTTCTCAAAATCTTGGAGTTTTGGTATTTTTGAATTGTTACATCCTATGTAATTATAAGAATTGGTTGAGTGGTTTCCGGTTTTACAGCTCATTCACTCTCTCTGTCCCTCCTCCTGCTATTCTCTCTCTTTTCATAATATTAGTGTTACCGTTTAGTCAATAAAGGTACGCTTTGAAGGATTAATACAGTATTCATTCTAACGCAGTTTATGCACTCTTCATTATTCGTATATGCAATGAAGTTTATGCCAATAAAACTGCAAACCAAATATCTACGAAGAGCTGCTGGAAGAAATATATTCCTGTTACCTTCATTATAAATGTAAAAATAATTCTTATGACATTGTGCTCTTTAAGAAAAAAACCGCTGGATAGTTCTGTGGCGTTTGGTTAGAGCGTGATAACTCCAAAATTTGTATTTTTGTGCTAAGACAGTAGTGATGTAAAAGAAATAATCCTCTATCATTTGGTGAAGCTCTGTTATCTGCAGGGCTTCACCAAACGATAGAGGATTGTTTCTTTTATATCACTATTGTCTTAGCACAGAAAAGTAATTTTTGGAGTGATCATGATCAATATTTTGTAATAGAGAAGAGGTGGTAATAAGCATTCCTTAGGACTTGACGATTTAAAAGTGAGCCATTTATATTTATATAATTCAAATCAAAGTTGGTAAGGAATTACTTAAATATTTAATGCATTGTTTGCACTGATGATATACTACTCCAACCTATGAATGGGCGTAAATACAAATTTAGTACCGGCTATACAAATTTAATGGCAACTGTGCTTGTAGTCTGGTTTTTAGCATTCTAGTTCTCAAATCTGGTCATCCCAAGTTCGATTCCCGGCAGTAGGATGAGGATTTTTTTTAGACAGGTTATTCTTCATTATCTCAAGGGCCTGGAAATATGAGTGAGGAGTGAATGCGTGCGCAAATTTTATATTATAAGTTAAACATTTGAATCAAAGAAAAACCCAGTAAAGTGGCGAACAGCATTGCCAATGAGCAGTTGTTCCAAAAGCACAAAACCGCCGATTTTACCTCAGAAGTTAAAACGGCATATAAATGGATCGAACCATAAGGATTATTATAAGCTTATTCCTCTATCTACTTAATCCTAAACGAGATATGCATTAGCAGAGACGGTTTTATTTCTTGGTTTCTTATAGGTAGAAGGGAAATAAGGGGATACACTATGCTAAACGGACAGTCAAATGTTTTAAAATGTGGTTGCTATGGTATAGAATTCCAATTCTTTGTGCGGTCAGGTGTTGACAAGTTACCGTATGTGAAACGTATTAAGATTTTAAAACTGAAATCAATAACAAGAAATATCTTAAAAACGGCCAACTCCAGGGGAAAAAATGCATATAATGAATTGTGTGTTGTAACAAACTCTACATTTTTGTGTAGTAAGTTCTTACCTATCTCTTACGGTGTACCAGTTATGCAAAATTCCGCAAAATTCATTCAGAATAAACATGTCTTCAGGGGCTATTCCCAAGAAATTCAAGATATACATATTATTTGCCATGTAAATATCTTTAATATACGTTATTTTAATCAAAATCGTTAGAGCCATTTTGGAGAAAATCAAAACATTCGAAAATATTTCCATGTGTAGGGTAGTTAAGGGTGGGACGTTTTCTTGAAAAGCTTCGTGTCGTATCCTTGGAAGATGCTGAACTTAAATTCTAAGTTTGGCATTTGACGGACTTTTCGTTTTTGAGCTATGCTCTCCACAGACACACAAACACACACAGAGACACACACACGCACACACACACACACACGGACCTTTTACTAGAAATGCTTTTTTTTTATTCAGGAGGTCTCAAAACATCTATTTCCGATGAAATCTCGGAATCGAATTTTTGGGTGCAATACAATACCTTCTATATACACTATGTACACAGTACGTGTCGAGAAAGTAAAAAAAAAGTTGTTGATGTTTCCTACCATTATGTGTATTTACTATGATTACCTATGAATACTCTGATATTTAACAGCAGGACGACCAGGAATCTTGCACTACCTAATAAGCAAGCACCGATCGTTTTGACCGATGCATCAATTTAACCTTTTCACTGTTAACATATTTTTAGGCGAGAAACACCTGCTGGACACTATGTTGAAACATTGGTAAAAATCCTAAATTTGATTTTGACCAATAACATTTGGTCATAAATGTGTGCATTTCAAGTTAAAAATACAATAACATGCACTAATAACTAAAACAGTGAGTATAGTAATATGTTTCAAAATTTACAAAACAGGTCTCACACCGAGTGCTTGTACCTGCCCCGTCATCATCCAGGAATGCCGTACCGCCGATTATTTAACCTGGGCCCTCCCCATCCATAACCCATATTACTCGGAATTAGTGTAAACAGTCCATGAGAGCTGGCATATATAATTTATTTAAACATTACTAAGACCTGCAATCGCTCAAAGGTTTAATAGTTTTTACTTTTCAGGTTTTATTTATCCTTAATATCAATTTTATAGTTAATCTCTAAAACAGAGTTTAAATTGGAAACAAAAATGATTACTGAAACCTTTAGAGTATTTAGCAACGTTTGTGGTTTTAATTTTGATGTTATAGTGAAATTTAAAAATAAGATAAAATTTTCTAGCAGTGTATATTACAAATTTATTAATTTATGTCAATTTTATTTTGGTGTTTTAAGAGTAAAAGGGAAATCCATGCAACTGCAGTAAAATGTGATCGTGTCATTATCCAGGAGAATCATCACACCGGTTATTTTACATCGGCCATTGCAAAAGCACGTTTGACTGCAGTCGTTGAGATTCCAGCTAATGACGTTCTCTTTTAAATATATATACTTCGACTTGCCTTAACGATCATGCTTTTGAATCAATTTCATCAAGATGCTTGTGAAAATATCTAAGCTGGTATAAGATTTGAAAATGAGTCTCATATGTAGCAAAATAATTCATGCATTAGAATGCTTTTTTTTTATATATAATTTTTGTCTTATTAGGAAATACACGAAATTCAGAATTAATTGAATACGTTTATTTTCAACAAAAATAATATGTACAATAAACTACAATATAATTATATTCATAAAGAATACTACCATAAATTATGATCTTGACTGCTTAATTGCAACCATTGTTGCATGTTAACGTTTAGTCATCATTACGTTATAAATTTTTCTTACTATCAGCGTCATTTTTGTCTTGTAGAAGGATAATTATACCTCAGAGATCTCATTTTGTTTTACCTGAAAAATAGGAGGAAATTGGGAAATTTAATCTCATTCTGGCATACTGCCGTGGTAGCTCAAATTGTTAGTGTAACATAACGGAAACTCAGTACCCATGGTTCAAGCCTCGGTTATAAGGTTTACATTTGCAGTTGGATTCTATGTTTGAAATTGTAGCTTAAATTAACTTCCCTGTTGGCTAGCAGAAGATTAATTTTTTTTTTATTTCATTATTATTAGTTTTACCATGGATAGCCTTTTACAGACTGAAATAATACAAACAGTTTTAGATAAGCTTGTCTCTAATTATTTCGAATAAAGTCCTGGAAGTACCGATATGATAGATTTTCCACATCCAAAAATGTGAAATCCCATACCGGTACTGGGAATCGAACCCAGGTCTCCGGCTTGGCAAGCAGCAACGCTATTACCGCGCTAAGGAGATGACCCAAGACAAATCTTTGGTCATTTTTATTAAAAAGTGTGATGTTCCCATATCCCTTGCTTAGAAGTAGATATCGTTCTGGCCAAAGGAATTTCTGAAGCAGAAGTTCCTCACCGCCCTGAACAAGTAGCAGCGTTTTCTTGAGGAGTGCCAGACATTTTGGATTCACTATCAGCCCACAACCACCAACTATTGTGAATTTGAGGTGAACGGTCCTGTTTGCAATTTCATTGATATTCTAATTTTTTAACAAGTGATATTGAAATTAGTGCCTTGGACGAGTAATTTACCTGCTTAACTCTCACCAAGGCGGTCCGGGTTCAATCCCAGGGGACCGCATATGGGATTTGTGGTAGACAAAGCGACTTCTGGGCGGCTTTTCTGTGGATTGTCAAGTTTTCCTCTTCCATTCATTTTACCAGCTATTCCATAATCACCTTTTCTATAATTCACTTTGCCTTTATTGCATAACATCCAATTCTCTCCCTATAGATAATGCCAATCCCTCGTTCCGAATTTTCCATACTATTATTACATATTCCTTGGCTCCTCGACAGGCTTTTAGCTCTAGGCACCTAAATGCAAGTCATAGGGGTGTAAGTCCTCCGTACGGGGATGGTAAGCCGAAGATGTACTGTTTGTCCACCAGCTCTGGCCTCCGAAAAATGAAGGAAAGAAGCAAAAAATGTTATGTATAAGCCGTCCTAGTTCAGGCTACCGCTGATGCCGGTGTCTCTGGTGTCACTGTTGCCTAGCGAATGTAAAAAAAAAAAAAAAAAAAAAAAAAAATTGTGGGCTCGCGGAGAGTTGCGGGGATCGAGTGCATGGCACAGTCCGTCGCGTAATGCTATAAACAGTGGGCATTTATGTTGATGTACCATTAATGTCATTAGCACTAGACAATAGGCAATACTTATCGGATATCTTGTAACTCACCTACTGTAATATCAGCGCTGCTGTAATAGGGAATTGTACTCGATGAGTGAATACGTCCGTTTATCACACACTGTATTCGAACTCTCGTTTAATGCACACTGATTTTCCATAGCGCCTATACAGTGTCTGACGTAACAGTTATTGCAAACGTTCGCCATTGATAACATGAGGTGGGACGGTTAGTATTATCTTGTTAGTAACAAGGCAATGGTTGATGTGCTGTTGCCATCTTATGTCGCCAACTTAAATATTCACACTATAAGCTAATTTCTCTTAGTTTCAACTATAAAACCGTACTAGCGCTAGGGTGATGTGCGAAGTAAAACAAATTAAAAAGTTATACACATTCTGAGAGCTGAAAATCATTAGGAAAGTGATAGAAGAATATGATGCTTTTGTATACGTGTACGTTCTCATATTCGACTCATTTCGCAACTTCAACTATAGCATCTTAGAATAGTGCGTTAAAACTGACTATCTCTAATGACCCAAAATAAAAAAAAGTCTAATGTGCAACTTTCGTATGACTTTCTCTACCTATTCTTTTACAAATTGTTCTTACAAAAGTTTACTTCAAGAATATTCAGAAAATATTAACAGAAATGGTTTTATTAAGGGAAATAAGATAGAACAGTGAGCTAAAGTGATAGCCAAATCTTTTAAGAGCTGATCGCTAAGTGAAGGCTTTGAAATTCCTTTCAATTTCAGTACCAGTATAAAAATATCCTTAAGATAAGTTGAAATTGGAAAATTCAAATCATAACAAGGAATATTTAGAAATATGCTGTGTATGGTTAACTTAAACATTGTATGTTCTAACAATATCAGTCACTTTTGTGTAGTAAGATTTTATCTATATCTCATGGTTTACCAGTTATGCAAAATTCATTCAAAATGAATAGGACTTCAGGGGATTTTAAGAAAAAATCGTTAATAAGTCAGTCAATTGAAAATCTTAAGTTTTAGACCAATTTTGTGATTCATTTTGTTTTTATTACCAAAGAAAACTTTGTTTCTCTATTATGTCAAGTATTATTATTGTGTTATTATGCAAAGATTGATATGTGCTATTTGTATTAGATTTTAAATTTATCATTTCTAATTTGGTATGTTTTCTATACAATTTATTTTTATCATTGTGAATTATTTTTAAAAATGTTTATTGTGTAGTTACACTTTGTCCACATGGCAACCCTCACCTGAGGAAAGTAATTAATACCAATAAAAAACTAGTTTGCTGCTTTATTCTGCGCCATTTTTAAATGTCTGAATTGCAATTTAAACATGAGAATGCACGACATTTGTAACGGTGTTCACTTCTTTCTTTTCTTCCATACTCAAAAGTAGACTTTTCTTTGTATAGAAAGTCTCATTTGGAGTAATTTTGACGGGATTACTATGACATTTAAAATATAAACTCTTTAAGACCTTTTGTTTTATAATGGGTATGTTTTGGTGAAGTTGAGCTCTTATGTGGTAGTAAATATTAGAAATGTACTTTTTAAAACAAAATTTAAATGCTATAGACGTAGAAAATGTGTGTGTCTTTTGGTTTCATTAAACAACAGATTACAAATCAAACTTTACTAGTTTGTGTATTACTATCACGCTTGGCAAATATACATTGAATATGAAAACTGTTCTGCAAAGAAGATTTATGTCAAACACTTAAAGTATTAATTAATAAACGAATAATGTGGAAACTAATTAGCGTAAATAGCTAATTTTTAGAGAGACTATTAAAATGACATATATATATATACACACACAAGATTGGAGAGCTCTTTAAAATATGGAATTTAGAAGTTTAACTATGCTGTTCCCTTAAAGCTATTTTTGAGAAATTTTTTTTCGAGAAATCGTCCATTTAAAAGGGTAGTTAAGGGTGAAGAAGGTGACAGCGATTCATTCTCTTACTCCTTCACAAAAGTCTGACATATTCACTCACGTGGATTTCTCTAATTCTAAAAACTTCCTACAAAAGATTATTTTTCTTTGTACACCATGCTAATCGAGATTAGCATTAGCAGAATGTTCTCATTCTTAGTTCTTTATAAGTAGATAATATACTATGCTAAAGCGATAGTCATATGTTGTATAACTTCGATATGCGTTCGATTCCTTGCTTGACCAGGAGTAGAATAAAGGAAAAACATCTGAGAAAAGTGTAAATATTTCAAATTTGAAACAAATAGCAAGGAATACCTCAGAAATGGTTATCCTAACAAACAAAAATATAAATGACATAAATTGTGTGTTTTGTCGAGATCTGCGTTTTTTGTGTAGTAAGTTTTTTTTTTCTATTTCTTTCGATGTGCCAGTTATGCAAAATTAGGCAAAATTCATCCAGAATGTACAGGTCTTGAGAGGCTCTTCCCAGAAAATTCGAGATTTACATTGTATTTGTGATGTAAGTAGCTTTAATATAAGGTACTTTAATCAAAATCGTTAGATCCATTTTTGAGAAAATCAAAATCTTCAAAAATATTTCCATGTAGATGATAGTTTCAGATTGGGGATTTTCTTGAAAATCTTCCTGGCACATCCTTGGTATTTAACGGTCTTTTAGTTTTTGAGTAATGCTGTCCACAGATAAAGAAATGCGCGGTACGTTGTCTAAAAATGCACTTTTTGGACGCAGGAGATGTCAAAACATATATATATATATTTCCGTTGAAATCTTGACATCGAATGTTTGGGTGCATTACAATACCTTCTCTATAACGTAGGTGTAGAGAAAGTAAAAATAGGTCCAGTTGTGCTGTTTTAAGGTAAATGCACTTTTAATAAACTAAACAAAATATGGATATGAATACTTTGTTTCCTGGTCTTTCTAGTGACTCTCTTTCTCATTATTCTAGAGAGAATACGTATTCCAAAGTTGGTACTACTGCCTAAAGCGTAAGGAGGAATATCTGCCTTCAAGCTGTACCTGGAATTTGTTTACTGAACTGTTGACTCCTTGCATTCCTACCAAGACTTATGAACCTCTGAACAGACAGTATTTAAGATAATTTGTTTTCCCACAGAAACCGTGTGTATGACAGCAGTTGATAGTCAGACTGAAAAACTCAATGCCATAGCAGGGATTTAAACCAGTCTCTAGCCGGTTGCTCTACCAGTGAGCTACCATGGTAACATACCGTTAACATGCCAGTCAGTTGAGAAATTCAATGCTATCCCGGCTTGTTTCTTCATCTGTGATGTTTGCTGCATAAACAAATTATTTAAGGTACTCTCAAAGATAAAAATCCAAAAGGATTGAGGTATAGGGAACGTGTAGGCCATGAAACTGGTCCCCCTCTACCTATCAATCTGTCATTCTAGGTATCAGCCTGTGCAACTCGAACAATAAGATTAAAATATGCGGGAGACTCTCATGCATAACCACTTGTTTCTTCTTATTTGCAGTGACACATCTTCAAATAAGTCTGACAGTGTTCTCAATGAAGCCCCTGTAAACAACATCTGTAAGGCGTGTTGGGGAAATGTATTACGTAAATGACAAAAGAGCCATGGCAACACAGGGCCAACTCCGCAGGGTAAAATGAGCCAAAGACTTACAACAATATTTTTGAGCAATGCTGTCCACAGACAAAGAAATGCGCGGAACTTTTTCTACAAATGCATTTTTTGCACTCATGCATTTTTAGTTTGCATAAATAAATGAAGTTATTCGATTGGCACCGGAAAGCCGTTGAACGTAAACTTCCATTAATAAATTGATAGCGCGAAAACGAATGGCTTTAGAGCATATATTTATATGAACACATTTTCTTGTTTCAATGCAAAGAATCATACTCAAACGTTGCAAAGTATTTTTGAATCATTCTGCATATGTAGCATTTTTATTTTCTGTAGTACGTATAAACATTCCATGTACACAGTAGCTATAGAAGGTATTGTATTCCACCCAAAAATTCGCTTTCCAGATTTCACCGGAAACATATTATATGGGGTCTCCTGAATCCGAAAAACATGTTTGGAAAAATGTCCATGTCTATGTGTGTGTGTCTGTGGAGCAGCATAGCTCAAAAACGAAAAGACCGCTAAATACCACACTTCTTATTTATCTTTATCTTCCAAGGATGCGACACGAAGATTTTCAAGGAAATCTCCTTACCCGAATCTAAACTTTACATGGAAACATTTTTGAAAATTTTGTTTTTCTTAAAAAGGTATTAACGATTTTTAATAAAGTACCATATATTCAAAATATTTACATCACTAATAAAATCTATATATTGGATTTTCTGGGAATATCTTCAGAAGATCTTTTTATTGTGGATGAATTTTATTGAATTTTGAATTATTGGTAAACCGTAAGAGATAGGCAAAGGACTTGCTACACAAAAGTGTAGATCTCGTTAAAACATACTATTTGTCTCATGTCCAGTTTTTTGCCTAGAGTTGCCCGTTTCAGAGATATTCCTCGTGGTTTCAGATTTAAACTACGCAACTTTCCTCGGGAATTCACCTTTTGTTTCAGCTTTCTTCTTTTACTGCTGGCCATAAAAAGCGAATCGAACTTCAGTTGTTTCACATAGCGACCAGCTTTTAAAAGATTTGACTACTGTTTAGCTTAGTGTACTCACTTATTTCCTCTCTACTTACAAGGAAGCAAATAATAAGACTAATTCTGCTAATGTTTACCTCGAATAGCATGATGTAGATAAAAGAATTGTCTTTTATAAGAAAAGTTTGTATGTGGAACAGCCGGAGAGTCATGTGAATGGAATTCATCAGATTTTTACTTTCGTTACACGTACTCTGCAGGTATACATAGTGTATAGAGAAGGTATTGTAATTCCCCCAAAAATTCGAAACCGAGATTTCACCGGAAATATATCTTTTGAGGTCCCCTGATTAAAAAAACATTCTTAGAAAAAGGCCCATGTGTGTGTGCGTGTGCCAGTGGGCAGCATGGCCAAAAAACTAAAAGAGCGTTAAATATTAAACTTGGTATTTATGTTTATTATCTTCCAAAGATGTGACTCGAAAGATTTTCAAGAAAATCCTCCACCTCAAACTACCCTTTACATGGAAATATTTTTGAAAATTTTATTTATTCACAAAAATGGCTGTAATGATTTGGATTATAATATCTTATATCATACATATTTACACCGCAAATGACATGTATATCTTGAATTTTCCGGGAATACCTTCTGAAGACCTGTTCGTTGTGGATACATTTTTCTGGATTTTGCATAAGTAGTAAACCGTAAGAAATAAACAAAAACTTATGTCACAGAAATGTAGATTTCGTTAAAACATACAATTTATGACATATGCGTTTTTGTTTTAGAGTATACCGTTTCCGAGATATTCCTTGTTATTCATTTCAGGTTGAAATACCTATACTTTTCTCTTTTGTTCTACTCCTGTTTCAGTAACAAGTACAAGTGATTTCTTAATAACTTATTTGAGAATTTTTGAAGAAACACCATTTTCGCTAATGACATAATATAGTTATTTCAGTTATTTAACGGCTATCAAGTCCCGTTTGAGGGTTCCTGTGCAGAACAAGCAGAAGAGACAGCTGGCTACCTATTTTATGAGTCCCCAGCACTTGCACACCAAAGAGCCCTCGTTTTTACTTTCTCTAGCCTGTTTGTAGGTACATACAATATACATAATAGCTAGAGAAAGTATTGTATCCCACCCAAAAATTCGATGTCAATATTTCCGAAAAATATATGTTTTGTGGTCCTCTGAGTAAAATAATAAATTTTAGAAAAGGTCCGTGTTTCTGTGGGCTGTACCTGTAGCTCAAAAACAAAGCACAGTTAAATACCAAACTTGGTATTTGTTATTAGTGTGTTCCAAGGAAGTAACACGAAAATTTTCAAGAAAATCTCCTCAACGCAAACTACCCTTTACATGGATTTTTTTTGTTGTTGTCAGAAATGTTTCTTAACAATTTTGATTACAATACCGTATATTAGAGATATTTACATCGAAAATGAAACGCATATTTTGAGCTATCTGGGAATAACCTCTTTATTTTGGATATGCTTTACAAAATTTTGCATAACGGTTAAACCGTAAGAGATAGACAAAAACTTATCAAACAACAGATGTAGATCTCGTTAAAATACACAATTTATGTTATATACGTTTTTCTTGCAGTGTTGACCGTTATTTCGAGATATTTTTTGTAATTGGTTTCAATTTCACTTTTCTCAAATAGGGTCATGCAAACCGAAACGAACCTCAATTGTTTCACATAGCGATGATGTTTTAAAACATTTGACTATTGCTTTCGCCTATTGTATTCTCCTATTTCCCGTCTACTTACAAGGAAGCAACTAATAAGACGAATTCTGCTAATGTTTAACTCGATTAGCATGAATTAGATAAAAGAATAATATTTTGTAACAATAGTTTTGTGTATGGAATAGATAGAGAAAGTTATGTGAATGGATTTTCGGGTGTCAGATTCCACAATTGGAGAGAATTTGAAACGTCATGGTCCAAAGTCTGATTCAGTCCATAATGTATATCTTTTTCTGGATAGTCACCCGCCGTGCTGTAATGGTTACCATGCTAACTTCGTATACCCAAGATCGCGGGTTCAAACCTGGCGGAGGACGATGGATTTTTTCGGGCGTAAAAATCCTTTGCATGGCTTCCTTTGGAAGGGAAGTAAAGCCGTAGTTCTCGTATCGTAGATTCACGGCACGTAAAAAAACCTCAAGCCTGACAGAGGGGCATCTGAGCGAAATTAAACGGTCTTTCACGCCCAGTAGAGAATGGGACGCTGAGAACCACAGCAGATATAGAGCGCCCATAAATAAAACGGCATTTCATTTTTGTCTTCTGGATCGATGAATTTAAGATTGAGGACACGCTGTAGATCTGTAAAGACCACAGCGCAGAACAGTTTTCCCCCATATTCATACTCGTAACAGCTACCATGAAAAATTGACGATTGTATTATAATTAAAATATATTTTTATATTTATAGTAATGTTTTTATATTAAAATTTACGAACACAGAAATCTCTTTCAATAGTCTAAGGGCATGAAAACGTGCCGATATAATCCCCAATTTTATTTTGGCAAGGGCATACTAAGCCGCTATGCATATCGCAGGTCCCACCCCTTACCCGATTCTAGCACTCCACTTAGCGCTTGCTTTACTCCCCCCCCCTTCTCATCGTTCCAGAACCTGTAACCGAACCTAGCTGTAAGTTATTGTAAGAGGGCCAAGTAAGTATCTCTTCAAACCAATGTATGCCACTTTTGAAATCAATTTCGAGAAATTCTTAACAGCCGCCTTCATACCTCGAGGAAACGACTACGACCAAATTAGGAGGAAATTCACCGATTTTACGTGAGCTATTTATTGCGTTACGTATGAACTACCATCTGTGTTGCTCAGTTTCAAAACTGACTTAATTGCACATTCTATTTGGAAGATTCCTGTTTATAAATCAAATATGAAGATAAAGTGAATAAAAATAGAGAATACATTTATGAAAACTCTGATGTGTTCCATTCACATGGCTTTCACTTCATCTCTGTAACAGGCCGCGCCATGGCCGAGTGGTTAGAACATTCGCCTCTCACCTAGACGGCCCCGGTTTGATCCCAAGCGACCGCATGTGATATTTGTGGTGGACAAAGCGGCGCTGGGGCGGGTTTTCTCCGGGTTCTCCAGTTTCCCCCGCCATCGCATTCCACCGGTGCTCCATCTTCCTTCATGTGTCATCAGTGTCACCGCCTGTGGTGCCATAAGTAGTTAAAGCGGGCGTTAAACACTTCCTAAAAAAATCTCTGTAAAACATTTATGTTAAAGAGCATATTTTTTCTATCTACTTCATGCTAACCGAGATTCAATTAGCATAAATTGTCTCTATTGCTTAATAGAAGGGAAATAAGGGAAAACACTAGGCTGAAGCGATAGTCAAATGTTTTAAAAGTTGGTTGCCATTTAGTTGAAATCCGTTTCAACGCATTGCCTGGAGTTTACAAATTCCCGCATGAGAAAAGTTAATGTATTTTAAAACTGAAACCAATAATCAGGAATATCTCAAAGGTGGTCAGCTCCACGAAAAATATGTATATGGCATAAATTGTGTGAACTAAGGAAATCTACGTTTTTGTATAGTAAGTTTTGTCTATCTCTTACGGTTTACCAGTTATGCAAAATTCAGAAAGATTCATGCAGAATAAAGACGTTTTCAGAGGCCAGAAAATTCAAGACATACATTTTATTTGCCATGTAAATATCTTAAAGGTAACAGATTTTAATCAAAATCGTCACTGAAAATTTTTTCGAAGATCAAAATTTCGAATTTTTTTCCTTGCAAAGGGTAGTTGGGGTGGGGGATTTTCTTGAAAATCTTCTTGTCGCATCTTTGGAAGATACTGAACTTAAATGTAAAGTTTGGTATTTAGCGTGCTTTTCGTTTTTGAGCTATGCTGCCCACATACATGGACATTTTTATAATTTTTTTTTTGTAACCAGGGAGTCTCAGAACTTATATTTTCGGTGAAATCTCGGTATCAAATTTTTGGGTGCAATACAATACTTTCTCTTTACACTATGTACAAAGTACGTATAAAGAAAGTAGAAATGAGTGTAACACAAGTAAATGCGCAGATTATTCACAAACAGGTGGAATATTATTCTTATTAACTAAACCGGATAAATATGCATTAAATGCTTCACAAGTTACTTTTAAATTGTTGGAAATTCAGTGATTAATTCAAGCACAAAAGAGCATCGTTCTCGCAGCATAGTGGGAATACGTGTTTGCATTAAAACCTTGCTCCTATTTATTATTATGCACAGTGTTTCGTTAACGGTGCATTTAAGCTGAATATTGTTAAAATCACATAGTCAATATGTTGGTTTCAATTTCCATCATTAACGACTAATAAGCTTAACCATTCTGGGCAAAACGGTATAAGACTCTAGGAATGGATCTACTTGAATTGGCGATGGTGATCTTTTTTGTTTTGTTTTTATTGTTTCATTTATATAATATCTAAAGTCATATCGGGGGCTTTGCACTTGAAACAACTCGTCTGTAGATTTAAATCATTTTATTTCCCTCAAGCACACACATTCACTCTCACATACATACTTTCAGACTCTGTGGGTGATAGGGAATAATTCTGGCTAAAGATAAATTCCCCGCCCCAGCCGGAATCGAACCCGGGACCTCCGGGTGAAAAAAGTAAGCTCGCTGACCACTCCACCACAATGATGGTGATATTGATCTCCCATATATCTGAGAGTATTGTATTTTTGGTTATTTGTTTATAAAAACAAAGTCGTAAGTAATTTTGTTTAGTTTCCTTGGTTGAAATCACAAGTTATTATAGCCCTTCAGCTCTGTAGCAAATATTCAGGTGTTCCATTCTATCCAGGGTCTAGAGCAAAACAATCACGGTGCATGATGCCATAGAACAGCAATTCAAACAGTGGTGTATCCAATTTTTACTATCTCTACCACTTACACTGAAGGCCAATAAGTGGCCCATTTCCAGAGATCGCAGTATGTTTTTTTTTTTTTTTTTTTTTCTCCGTACGGTTTCCACCTTTTAGTAACCAACTTTGACTCCACCCAGTCAATATCAATTCTGTATATGACTGGCCTAAAGAGGAATGAGAATGACCTTAAAAACAATAAAGGGACATAAACCTAACCAACTAACGATGTTTATATTTTATGTCAAATGAATGGTGATGTAGATACCACCTCTAAGAAAGAGTTTCGCCACGATTGGTAGACACTTAAAAGACTAAACGAATTGGGTACAATATAATGCGCCTTCTATAGGAAGGGGTGTCGAATTATTTGCATTTTGTTGTTAAACTGAACATGTAATAAATGTGAGAGACATTTCATCAGTCACATGGAGGATGTACCTCGATATAGTATATATATAAAGCAGAGGAGCTATTGCATTCTGTCCAAAATTATGATATCGAGATTTCACTGGAAACACTTGTTTTGAGCCACTGTGAAACTAAACAAAACTCATTTTAACAAATGTTTTGTGTTTGTATGTGTATGAAAGCAGCACAATTAAAAAAAATGAAAATTCCAATAAACACGAAACTAAGTACCTAGGTTCAGTGCGTTCTGCGATTCGAAAATTTCCAGAAAATACCACACTTCAAACTACGCTTTATATGGACAACATTCGTAAATGTTTATATGAAAATTAGTTCTATCGAGTTTGATTAAAACGTATTTTAGATGACAAATAAAATGTTTACCTTGACTTTTATGAAAATAACTTGTGAAGCCTTCTTCATTCAGAAGAAGTTGTGTATAGTTTGATATAGGTAACTGGTAAACGTTAAGTGATACACGAGAACATTTTGTACAAGTATTATAATAGTAGGTAATAATAATAATAATAATAATAATAATATTAGATAATGATAATAATAATAATAATATTAGATAATGATAATTATAACTTCAAATCAAATTTGTATCTAACTATGGGAGGTTGTTCGTTGGTTCGAAAATCTTCACAGATAAATAATGTAATAGCAAAATCGAGCTTTAATTCCAGATGCTGCGCCACAATCTATGAATATGTATAAAATGGACTTTTAAAAGTAATCAAATCAGGGAGTAACTCATGTGTGCTATTTGATTTTGTAGAATTTATTTAAAAATGGATCCCTATACCTACCTCCATATTTTCCTGGCTACTCTACTGTTTTAAGGCACTCTTTCTTTCTTTTCGCTCCTCATGTGTAGAACTTTCAACCCCCCCCCCCACTGACTTACCAGTCACCGTCTGAGGTCAGAGGTATGTTGAGGTCTGGATCAGTGAGAAACCGATGCCTGGTATGAAAGTGCGAAAGTGGATCAAATGAAATTACAGTGAATGGTTGTGGCGAAATTTATGGAATGAATAGGGGAACCGGAGAACTATGAGAAAATCCACTCAGACATTGCTTGGTTCACCACAAATCCCACATGCGGTCCACTGGGATCGAACCCGGACCGACGTGGTGAGATGCCAGCGGTCTAACCTCTTGGCTAAGGCATCAGTATAAATTGCACACTTTTTAAAATAAATTGTCTATGACATAAGTCATTTCTAAGATATTGTTGTTACTGGTTTGAATTGTCAAACATTTTGTCAAGTCTAGTCGGTGTTCAGTTGGTTCTCGCGATACCATAGAAATTATTTAACTTTAAGCTACAATATAGAGTCCAATTTCTAAACATTTGAATATTTTTATTCCCTTTCTCCTATAACGAAACCTGTAAGATGGCTATTTCTGAAAAGTTTTATCACGATTAAAATAATGCTGGAGAATCTCGTAGTTTCTGAAACATAAAAGTAAACGATAGTGGGTAGAGAATACTGAGTGAATGCAACACATTTCTTTACCTTTTGAAGTCAATATTATGCTGCCAATGAATAAAACAAGGTGCAGTTCATTTTCAGATTTTTAGCTGTGTCTTATATTGCCTTACCATCAAACGTTGTGTACTGTTCTGCCACTGTTTCCCCTATATAGGTATTCATACTTGAATAGTTTTTAATTTTTTATGTATACAGCAGGCAAAATAGTTTCCCGCCATTAATGTTTGCAGCTTAAAATTTTGTCAAATTGTTGCACTTTTATTCTCCAAGTCCCTTGAGTACATTCCGAGCATTTAACAAAATTTCTGAAGAATGCCTCCTATGTTTGCCTAAATTGAGATTCGGGATGACCTGCGCTTTTAACCAATGCTAAATTTACGAATATAAATCCAGAAACGCAGGAAAAAAAAAAGCAGGCGCATTAAAATATTGAAAATTGACTCCTTAATTAGGGAGTAGACGTTTTTACTTTCTCTAACGTATTAAGCATATAGTAGTTAGAGAATATATTTTATTCCACCCCAAACTTCAATGTTGAGATTTCACCGGAATAAATGTTTTGAGGTTGCCTGAATTAAAAAAAAAACCCTTTAAAAATGTACGTATGTTAGTGTTTGTGAAGAGCATAGCTCGAAAACAAAAAGACCGTTAAATACCAAACGTGGTATTTAAGTTTAGGATCTTCTAAAAATTCGACAAGAAGATTTTAAAGAAAATCCCCTCCACTTGAAACTATCCCTTACGTAGAAACAGTTTTGAAAATCTTTTTCTTCTCAAAAATGGCTCTCGGTTATTGAATAAAATACCGCATGTGAAATAAATTTACATAAATTAAATTTATATCTTAGTTTTCAAGGAATAGCACCCGAAGAACTCTTCCATGTGGGTGAATTTTGCATAGCTGTAATAGATAAAGAGAAAATTACTATAGAAAATATGTGGATCTCGTTAAATCACACGATTCCATTGCTTTACATAACTGGTAACTATAATAGCTAAACAGAAAATTACTACACAAAATATCTGGATCTCGTTAAATCACACGATTTACGTCATATACCTACTTTTTTAGAGTTAACCATTTCCGAGGCATTCCTTGTTATTGGTTTTAATGTTATAGCACTTAAACTTTTTTTTTTTTTTTTAAATGAGGCCATTTTTCGCCTACTCTCTTTTGTACTACTCCTGGCTATGCAATGAGAACCGAACGTTCTATTGTTCATAAAGCGGCCAGCTTTTAAAACGTCTTACTAACGCTTTAGCTTAATGTATTCCCTTATTTCCCACCTTGTTAGAAGGAAGCAAGTAACAAGACAGCTTCTGCTAGTTTTTATCTTGATTAACATGATGTAGATGAAATAATCTTTTGTAAGAATAGTTCGTTTGAGAAATAGTGAAAGAAAGGCATGTGAATGGAGAAATATGTAGGATTTTTTGCATTTCTATTTCACGCAGTATTAATTTGTATAGGTCTCATATTCCTAATTATTTCCCAAGGTTTAAAGCAGGAAGTAACTTACTTTTTAATTTCTTTAGCACGTACAAAAGGTACATATTAGCTAGAGGAGGTATTGCATTCCAACAAAAAAATTCGACGCGAGATTTCAGTCGAAATATATGTTATGAACTCCCTTGAGCCCGAAAAAAGCATTTTTAGAAAAAGTTCCGTATATATGTCTGTGGACAGCATAGCTCAAAAACAAAAAGACTGTTAAAAACCAAACTTGGTATTTATGTTGTATTTTTAGGACGCATGCGACACGAAAATTTTCCAAAAAAGAAAAAAAAAACTGAAAATTGTTTGAAAATTTGTTTTTTCCCAAAAACGGCTCTAACGATGTTGATTAAAATGCCATATACTAAGTGTATTTAAATTACAAATAAAATGTTTATTTTGAATTTTCTGGGCATAGATTCTGAAGAGTTTTTTTTATTTTTAAACAGTTTTGCAGAATTTTGCATAACGGTTAAACCGTAAGAAACTTACGACTCACAAAATGTAGATCTCGTTTATAAACACACAACTTATGCTGTATTCCTTTTTACTGTGCAGTTGACCGTTTTTGCCGTTGTTGAGGTAGGCAGTTTTTGTTATGTGTTTCAATTTTAAACTACCTAACTTGTCTCAAACGGGGCAATGCAAAGTAAATTGAACCTCAATTGTTTCACATAGTGGCCAGCTTTTAAAAGAATTGTATATCACTTTTAACATAATGCATTCCCTTTTTCCCTTCTGCTTACAACGAAGCAAGTAATATGACCAATTCTGCTAATGTTTGTCTCGATTAGCATGAAGTAGATAAAAGAATAATCTTTTGTTAGAACAATTTGTATTTGGAACAGCTAGAGAAATATATGTGAAAGGAACACATCATATTTTTGTTTTCTAATTTGTGCTAATCGAAGAACTATACATAACCATTGCAAGCTTCTGGTTAATTGCATAATTTCACACAGTGCTTGAGAATGTGCAAATAAAAAATCTGATGTGTTTCACTCATATGACTTTCTCTAGCTGGTCTACAAACGTCTTACAAAAGATTCTTCTTCTTTGTACACAATGCTAATCGAGTTAAACATTAGCAGAATGTTTTTATTACTTAGTTTCTTATAAGTAGAAGAGAACTAAAGGAATGCACTAGGCTAACGTGACAGTCAATTGTTTTATGTTATCTTTATGCGATTGTCAATGCAAATTGCTTCTTTGCTTGACCAGAAGTATAAAAAAAGAAAAGACACTTCCTGTTTGAGAAAAGTATAAGTACTTTACAATTGAAACCAATAACAAAAAATATCTGGGAAACGGTTACCTCCACAACAAAAACAACCAATAACAAAAAATATCTAAGAAACGGTTACCTCCACAACAAAAACATAGAGGACATAAATTGTGTGCTTTGACGAGATCTATATTTTTTGCTAAGTAAGTTTTTGTGGTTTAGCAGTTAAGCAAAATTCGGCAACATTTATCCAGAATAAAGAGGGCTTCAGTGGCTGTTCCCAGAAAATGCAATATATATGTCTTATTTGAGATGATGCAAGTATCTTTAATATACGGGATTTTAATCAAAACCGTTAGAGCTATTTTTCATATAAAGGGTAGTTTGTGGTGGAGGGACTTTCTTGGAAATCTTGGTGTCGCATCCTTGAAAAAAATTAACTATTCATCATCGCTTAAAATAGATTTAGCTCGTCTTTGGAATTCCTTACCGGAAGACGTAAGGAACTGCTGGGACATTACAGTGTTCAAACAGACAATTAGGGCATACATTTATAATAAAACCTAATCTGCTGCTGTTTTAGCATGAGAAATGCTTCACTTTAAATTATTGTTACTAATATTTTATGGGCTTGCAAGTAATGTGCATTTCATTGCAAATATGGCTAAAATGCGTTTCAACCTACATGAATATTTTACTTAAAATAATTTTGTTTATAGTTTTTTTTTTTTTTTTTTTTTTTTCATTTCAGTGTACTTGTTGCACCTTTTTATACTTGTTTTATTAAGCTGTATAGAATTGTATTTTTGTTCTTTATTCATTGTATCACTGCTGTATTGAATTTAATGTATTGCCTGGTATGGCCTGAACTCCAACTAGGCTAAATAAATAAATAAATAAATAAATAAATAAATAAATAAATAAATAAATAAACCGAAACACCAAGTTTGGTATTTAATTGTCTTTTCATTTTTCAGCTATGCTGTCCTCACACACTCACACACACTCACACACACACACACACACGGACATTTTTCTAAAAATGTTTTTTTCGGACTCAGGGAACCCCAAAACACATTGCCAGTGAAATCTCGACATGGAATTTTTTGGTGAAATACATTACTTTCTCTGTCTACTATGTACATTGTACAACCGGGGTAGAGAAAGTAAAAAAAAAAAAAGAAAATACGTTCGCAGAAAAACCACTGAAGAGGTCTCTCCTTGCCCAAGAAGTTCCTGGTTTCCCCAGGAGGTGGCGGAATGTGCCCAAGGGGGAAAACACAAAGTCGAGCGGGGAGTGATTAGTAGGGTATACTTCGTGGAGGGCGCCAGCTGCCAGCTTAGCTTGTGCCTAGCTAATGTCAGAGTGTTATAACAAGTTGAGGGGAAGGAGAATGCGTTGGTGGGAGAAATTTTTGGTGGGGATTGAGAGAGTGAGGGGAAGGGGGCGCACGCGCGTTCGGTCCGGCAGTATCCGGAGTGAGGGTGGCGAAACAGAAGGGGAAGCTTCTCAGATTGCCTGTTGGACAATCTAAATGCTTCAGTTTCCTTGCCAGTGCAGGTCATTCAGGTCCATGCTTACCTCTCTCGGTAGCTGTGTTAAATGAAATACATCAAATACCTAATCCACGATTGGTCCGTTAGCATTTAGAAGAATACGGCAGTTTACACGCGGGTTAAATGTTTTTTTTTATCTCTAAGACACATTTAAAATTACGTCTTTTGTGACTCGATTTGCGCTATTGGTTTGAACTCTCAAATATTTGATCTTCTTTAAAGTGCTGTCGTTATTCTGTTTATTCTCGTGATGTCGTGGTACCAGTAAGGAATTTCCAACTCAATGTATAGCGTCCTGTTTTTCTGTTTTTAATCATCTGACTGTTAGATTGAATGTCTCTATCTCGTATCTACAATGAAACTTTTAACGAACTTTTGTGAACATTTATCTCGATTAACATTTAGTGGATAGAAAAATAAGCTTTCGTAAGAATAGTTTGTACGAGGTGTATAACAATAAACGATAATGGGTAAAAGTAACGTGACACTTCGATTCCTTTTTTAGCCGTAAAGTACTTTATTCGCATGCTCTAAGTTATTCGTGCTCAGCTGGTTCTCGTATAGCCTATAGATTATCAAACAAGAGGAAGTAATTCATAGTTTAATGCAGTTAGCCGGTTTGTTGTTAATGAGAGATATAAAAATTCATGTACCATAAATGCTACAGCAATGAAGCTATTGTTTTTGTAATATTTGTTATGATTTAACGTGAAATTAAAAGAGAAAATATTTTGTATAAACGATAAATCGTTTGGATTTTGGACCACCGTGGTGGTATGACCTAACCTGTGGAACCTGCCTCACTACTGGTAAGCATAAGTTAATCGTATTCGTGAATATTCGGTCTCTTTCAGCCCAAAGGGCTATTCCAGCTTATATTCATTTCAATAAAAAAATACATCTATAAACCTTAATACAACTATGATGTATAAAGTATTAAAACTTCCCTCCAAAAATATTTTGGTTGGGGTTTCTCTATCAATATATCGTATTCTTTATATTCTACTAAATTAATAGCATTAAGAATGTTACGACGTGTTCTTATGTTTAACATGTATATGGTTTAAAATCTAGAGGTTTCTGTCTTTTATAACTTTTTACGTAAGAAGAAACCAACATTATGAAATCTGTATATATTTAACGGTCTTTCAAATATTTCAATAATTTCCTCTATGATATCAATTTATATATTTTAGCGAAATATTCTGAAGATACTACTCGTTAATATATTAAAATATCACTGGAATATTTCCAGATTTTATACCTAAAGAAACAATATGATTAAGCACCAAGTTTTATTGCAAAACGTAGATTAATCGATATCTGCCAGTAAACTGTGGTTTTCTTCTGTCTGGACTTTTCCTAATTATTTTTGTCGCTGCTTTGTAACATATTGCAGTAGAATATTAGCCATTTTATTCATTTTGTATAAGTATGTTGATTTTGTACGCTTTGTCTTTGGTAGCCCACAGTTGGGCAACAAGATTTCAAAATAAAGAAACATTAATAGTAGATTAACGAAAAGATGGAAGGGTGTTTTGACTCAAGAGTTCAAGTGATTGCCGCTAGATGGGAGTAGTGGAGTTTCTACTGAGAAAACTCCGTCCGCGCATTTTATGAGCTATTCCTGTGTGTCTGAATGAGCTTGAAATAAATATGTAAACTAACCAAGCAAACTTTTGTATCCATAATGCGCAGTTGTTTCAGGCTGTTAGGTTTCTCTTAACCACTGAAGTTTATCCATATAGATTTCTATATGGCATATTAACAAGGCCTATAAAGTATTATTCATAGCTTTGGTACGGAATAACGGAAGTTCATGTCTTTATAGAATAAAGTAATATTTCCTATGCCAAAAAGCAAAAACAAAATAAATACTAAAAGGTACTATTTATAGTTTTGGTACGAAGTAACGGAAGTTCATATCTTTATAGAATAAAGTAACATTTCCTATGCCAAAAAAAAAAAAACAACAAACTCAAGCAAAGTTAAATCTGCAGAGGAAAATTATCCAAAGTTCAAACGTAGTTATGATTACTTTATTTCACTTTCTACCGTCTATTTTTATTGTTTATTTTTTTTCTTCCTATTTTTGGTTTCTTTGCAACTCCCTTTTTACATCATATCTGCTAAAATGTTCTAAAGCGTTTTTCATTTTTCTGTCGAACCATCGGATTAACGTGTAATTAAGTAAAAAAAAAATTAATTCTAAATGGATGTACTGAAGTAAGAAAATACCAATCTTGGAATATATGTTGGCATTTGTTGTGCAAAGCATCAAAATGTGAACCTTCCTGAAGTAATAACTTTTGCGAATTATAAGCTTTCCATGTTTTAGTTCTATTCAAGTTGATTCAAACTTTTGTTCAGTATTCCACAATATACAAAGGCAGTGCATGCCCGCTTCGGTTGTTTGGGGTAGCGTGTGTGCCTCATGTTCAAGAGGTCGCGAGTTCGAAACTCGATGAGGGCGAGTTAACCGGATAAGTTTTGTTCGGGGTTTTTGCGTATGCTGAGAAGACGAATGTTGAGTATTTCTAATCTCCATGGACCCCAAGCTCATTTGAGTATGATTTCACTGATTTCATTCATCGTCCGATAAAAGAAAATACAACAAAGAAAACAACGCACATGTTTGCTAACCTCATCCGGTATCTATTCTATCTTCCTTTCATAGGTAAATTGATTTGCTGAGAAGACGAATGTTGAGTAATTTTAATTTCCACGGATCCAAGCTCATTTGAGCATGATTTCAACGATTTTATTCATCGTCCGATTAAGGAAATAAATTAAAAAAAAAATCAGCGCGCATGTTTACGAACCTCATCAGGTACACACACAGGATACGCTCACAGACAATTTAAATAAAGATGTAATTTAAGCATATTAAAGTGAAATAGAAAAAAGCCACAATTACTGATCCATTCATAAGGAATTTTAATACATCAATATAGATCTGGGTTTATTATATAAATGGAGATAAAATTCCCTGAATATGCTATTTATTCCGGAATTGTTACTTTTTATTAGTGCTTTTACTCTTTTAAAAAGCTTCTATAACTTTAAATTAATATTTTATTATCAAACCGATAATACTAAATAAATTCTAGACGATAATTTATAAGTATTCTAAAATATTTGTGAGAAAATAAGTGTTATAAATGAGAATTCAGTTTCTGTTTAAAAATGTACATAATATGCGCAATGTTGACTAATATCACATCTAAGCATATTAACAAACATCAATTTTACATTAAACCTGTTATTAATAAGGAGCTATACCAAAGTTTAAACGGAAAAATCATTTCTGGAACTATTTTAAGATAAGAATATACGAGAAATAAAAACCCGAGAAAAGCTGTACGCTAGATAACTGTTTCTGATATACTTATGTTTACAAAACATTTATTCTGCATACACGCTCTCCTTCATTTTTTCTGTTCCTCTGTTTCTCGAGAGCTATCGGGGATCTTGAAATAATAAATTAAATAAGTATTTTAGTATTTCAAGATTCCTGATAGCTATCGAGAATGTTTTGTTCACTTTAATGTAGGCAAAACTTATTTTACTCGAATAGCTTTATTCTGTGCCTTTAATAATTTAATTATTCCGCCTCTAGTGTCATTATGTATAGTAGAATTTGCATTTATTGTGTTAGTATTGTGCATAAATAGTATTTTTGTAGGAAGATATACAAATAAATATATTTAAAATGTTAAAATTAATGCCCACGGGAAGTGTTTTGTGTTACTCCTGCTAGGTATTTAATTCTTCTTTTATGTAATATAAGGATTTTGTTATAATTTTTTGGAAGTGTTTATCCAGAGCGTGAAACCATAGAAAATGTGTGAATAAATGAATGCAAAACACATAAGTTTGGTTCTGTAACTAAATTAAAGTTATCTACGTATCTCAATATATAAAGTCCTGAGCTTGATTTACTTTCTAATTTGACAATATGGCTACTCTAAGTTAATCATCCAAAATTAGATCTACGATGTTAACGTTTTTATACACTTTACTAAACTATCTCCAAGATTAGGATTAGACTCAAATGAGGTGTTTTAAAATAAAAGCAATAAATATAATAAACTGAAAAGCGTACAGAAGTATTCCAATATGAATAACTCTCTATTTTTGAGCTCAGAGTTATGAAACTGATTTGGAGTACTTAGTGCAATACAGCAAGTTATATATTTTATATCACTTAAGCTTACAAAGTTTACAAACACATTTATCCGTTACTATATGAATATTACTTTTATTTTATTGTTCCATTTGTACCCGGCCTTTTACTTTTGGAGCATGTTGCCGGTAGACAAAGTTGTTAATTCTGCACAGCTGGTATTGGATTTTAGTTCTTTGGGTTTTCTTTTGTACAGTAAGTCAGACACACATGCTCTTATTCAAACCTTTAGTATTTGGGGAGGATAGGGTGTAATAAAATTTCTACTCCTTGTAGGGAATCGAACCCGAAGCTCTTCGCATCGCACTCCGGTGCTCTACCGAAAAGACCAGCCTGAAAATTACTTAATCCAGCACATTTTAAGATGAGAGCCTTGCTCAGCAAGTATCGTTAGATGTTTCTCATGAGGAGGGTGGGGCAGGGGCCAGGGTGTAGTGGGAGTCGCCCTCCGTGGTGTAATGGTTACCATGCTAACTTCATATACCCAAGGTCGCGGGTTCAAACCCGGCGGAGGATGATGGATTTTTTCGGGCGTAAAAATCCTTAGCGTGGCTTCCTTCGGAAGGGAAGTAAAGCCGTGGGTCCCGTGTCGTAGATTTACGGCACGTAAAAGAACCTCAAGCCTGATTGAGAAGCCTCTGAGCAAAATTAAGCGGTCTTTCACGCCCAGTATAGAATGGGACGCTGAGAACCATAAAAGTTAAAGAGCGTCCATAAATAACACGCCATTTCCATTTCCAGGGTGTAGTGGAGATCCTCAATCTCCACATCATCAATCCTCATTCTCAAACCAGTGGGGACATCTATCTCAATGTCGTAAATTTACACATCCCTATTGCTCTTTTAAGGCATGTGCATTCACTTTTTCCTACTCTCTTAGAACTTTCCTCATTAGATTAAATGCATGACATGCGTCAGGATTAGAATTAGACTTATTTTACTCGGAAGAGTTCCATTGCAATTTCAAGTAGGACTTGCAGTATACGACTTATTCTTTTATGATCTTAGTTTTATGGCCTTTTCTTTTGCATATATCCCGAACGTGTGTGGACGTTATTCCAAAGAATTCAAAGGAGTTCGTCACTCTTAAAACTTCTCCTCTGAACATAACTCTTTATCTTTCTTCTCCTTCATCCTTTTCGGAAGGTCGTTGAATGGCGTTTTAATTTATTTATAAGCCATTTGAATCAGCTCATCTTATTACCTGATAGAAGTTCTTCTGTGTGCTTTATATCTTCCTTGTTGTCATGACCATATATTCAACATAAATATACAGGTTTAAGAATTAACTACAATTTGTTAGCATTGGCTCTCAACCTTAAATCGTTGTAGTACTGTACCACTATATTAGAGGTTGAGTTTACATCATTTAATTTTAGGCTTTTTCAAATACCATTACTAAGAGAATAATCTGTGTAGAGACTTAAGACCATATTATTAAGCACCACATTCTTGATGCCATTGGTGTATAAAATAAATCTTATAACTTAAATTTATCCAACATAACTTTCTGCATGTGTTGTGCTTTCCTACTTTGCTTTCGTTTTTGGAAGACAGACGAAGTAGGGCTCACAAAAAATTCACGTTCTGAGGTCTCCAAATGAAAAAAATGAAAAACATGATCTGTGTGTGTGTTTGAATATAAAATGCAATTCAGAAACGAAATCCTGAAAAATACCAATCTTGCAAAGTACAGCATGTCCCAAATATACAAAACGAAAATTTTCAATAAAGTCCCCGTACTTCGAACTACCGTTTACATGAAGCATTTTTCGAAGTTATTTTCTCTAATGATTTTTAATAATCATATTTTTATATTTAAGAAGCAACTAAATTGATATCTTGAAGTTTCTGAAAATAAGACCGTGAACCCCTCCACATTTGGAATGAACTTTGTATAGTTTTGTTGAACTGGTAAACTTTAACAGAGATACAAAAACTTGCTACACAGAAAAGCACAAGCTATTCCAAATAACGTTTGTTTTTTCATCAGCCGCTTTCGAGTATCCGATATTTATTACTTGGATTTGTACTCTAATTTATTATTCTTTTAAAGTGCTGTCGCTACTTAATTATTTCTCGACATTTCGTACCTTTCCATAACACCTCGAGAAATAATTGAGTTTTGACAGCACTTTAATGGAATAATAAATTACAGACCAAATCCAAGTAATAATATCGAATACTCGAAAATAGCTTGTGCTTATTTGGAATAGCTTGTGCCTTTGTATATAGCAAGTTTTTGCCTCTGTGTTAAAGTTTACCAGTTCAACAAAATTATACTAAATTCATTCCGAAGGTGGAGGGATTCACCCTGTTTTAAACATTTGCTTATCACTTTCCTTGCTATATCCACTTTGTAGCTAGAAAGAAATCTGTAAGAGAACTCTTTATGCAAAAGTATATCCTGATTGACATGAAGTAGATAGAGAAATAAGTTTATATCAGAATAGTTTGTAGGATCAGTATAAAATAAACGATAACAAGATAGAGACGGTGAATGTAAAACATATTTCCTTATCGTTCAGTTATCAGGTTTACAAAACGTAACTCCGCATAAATGTGGATTACAGGAAATACCTATCATAATTTCAACTGTTGTACTGGCTATTTTGAAATTATATTTCTAGATCTAAATGCTTGGATGACTGAATCAACAATAAGTGTAATTCGTATCTGAAAAATTGTTTTACTGATAGTACTTAAATCTTAAGGATGTAATAGATGAAAAACCACGAAATACTGTAAAACCAGAATATGTTATAGCATAGCTATTGTATTTTTTGTATAAACTCACTCAAAAGATTGATATTTCCATACACCTCAAAGATGGCATATAGTGGTTTTCTATGACTTCTTGAGTACATCCATAATGAACGGATTTTCTGCACACTGGGTGCTGAATATCAATGTGCAGCAAATTAGAGTAGAAGGACAGCACCTAAATAAACACCTTGGGAATAGAAATAATCTTTTTTAAACAATTGTAATTGTTGGGGCTGGAATTTGTATCCTGAAAAACTGCCGTAATATGCAGAAAAGAAAAATGCTGATGTGACTGAAAATTTACAAAATTATGCACGGTAAGATAAAAATAACCTAACAATATTGTAAAGAGTTAAAATTTCAATTGTGAACTAAATTTAGTGAGTTAATGACATAAAACATTTATTTAAAACGATTTCGCAAGAAAAAGGAGCAAAACTATGACATTTAATATTGCTAGTAAATAGATAATTAAACTGTGATTTCTTCTTGCATGCTTTCTTTTAATTCAGCTTATGAGCCGCGAGTTGTAATTTACAATGAATAGCATGAATAACATTTTAAGTAAAAATTATTTTTCAATTGTCAGAAAATTAAACTTTGTTCTTCAATAAATTTCTTTTCACTTCAACCGACAACTGAAATTAACACGGAAGAAAGAATTTTCTTGAGAAATGTACTTATTCTTGAAACGGCGAAAATAAGACGATGTGACTATGATATTTATTCAAATATGATGTATCAGAAATAAATGACAAAAGACATAAACATGACTTAAGAAATGCTTCAATTTTGATTATTATTTCATAACAAGAATTTATGCATGAAATATATGGACGCGGCCAATTATAAGAGTAAACCTGATAATGTCTAGAAGTTTCATTACCTATTTTGAAATGAAACATACTGATTGTGGTAACATAGAGGTGTTCAAACATTTAATCTTTTGACAACTATAGATAAGGTGAATGCAGTAGCAACAATGAAATCGTCTTTTATTTAAGGCCAGTAATTATTTTACAAAGTACATATAATAAAATTGCTTACATTTTGTGCTATTCTTTCAAGAGAATCATAATAGCCAGCCAACACTTACTATATGGTCGCGCCGTGACCGAGTAGTTATACTTCTCGCCTCCCACCAAGGCGATCGGGGCTGGATCCCAAGCGATCCCAGGTGGGATTTGGTGATGCACGGGATTTCTCCGGGTTCTCCGGTTTCCCCTGCCATTGAATTACACCAGTGCTCCATTTTTATTCCATTTATCATCAGTGTCATCGCCAGCGGTGCCATTTGTTGTAAAAGGGGACGTTAAACATTACCAAAAGATTGCCACACTAATATAACTAGGTCATTATATGGGAAAATTTGCAAAAAAATTAAATATATGGTAGCACCGCTAATAAAAACATTGGTAAAGGTTTAAAGAAATACAGTGTAGCATAGGGATGCTGCAAAATATTTACTACACAATTTGCCAAAACAATTTACTGGGCTAAAACGTATGCTAAGCATTAATAATACTAATGCTATGTAATAACATTTTAACTGTTATAATCAATTATTGTTAATGTTACCTCAACATATTTTCATAAAATAGGTGAATGATAATTTTATTTAACTCTAATAATTTGACCACTTACGAGGGAGACACTAAAAATGTAAATGCTGTTAATGTTTTTCAAAATATTCCCCTTTAAAATCAATACATCTTTGCAATCCACGAAGCCAGTCATTAAAGCACTGAATGCCAGTCTACTTGAGGCCCCTTAGAAACTTGGATTTTATAATCTTTCACTGTTTCATCTTATGACGAAGAACTAATTCCACGCATTCCATCTGCAATGTTTGGAAATAAAAAAATCACAGGGTGCTAAGGATCCATGATGCTGTTCTTTGGGGCATCCATATGCTCTGTTGTTCGGCTCGCTCTATGCGACGATGCGTTGTCGTGATGTAAAATTATGCTTCCTTAGTGTGCTTTTCACGAACATTTTCATACGTTGCAGTAAACAGAAATATCAATCTGTAGAAATGGTATATGTATCTTCTAATTCTATAGTAGCAATACGGGCCTTAAAAATATAGGATTCGTGGTGGACGAGGCGGCGTCTGGGCGGGTTTTCTCCGGGTTCTCCGGTTTCCCCCGCCACTCATTCCACCAATTGCTCCATCATAACCTTTCCAGTTATCAATTTTGCTTACATTTCACATCATCCACTTTCTCATGTTCACGCCTGTTCCGCGTAACAGATTTCGTGTGGTTCTGACCCCTAGGGTAAGTCCTAAGGGGTCTCAGTCTTACAATTAGGTAAGCCGATTACGAAACAAAACGAAAAAAAAGGGAAAAGAAAACTGGCAACTATCTTCTCACCAGCACTGCAAACTCCTTTGAATTTTGCAGGCTTAAGTTCTGTTCGAAAGGCCTATTGAGTCACATGACTTTTCTGTTCGGGATCATAACAATAAGTGAAAAAAATTTCGCTCTCCGTGGTGAAGTGGTTACCATGCCAGCTTCATGTTCTAAAGGTCGAGGGTTCAAAACCGGCGGAGTCTGATGGAGTTTTTTTCGCGCGTAAATATCCTTAGTATGGCTTCCTTCGGTATGGAAGTAAAGCCATTTGTCCCGTGTCGTAGATTTACGGCAGGTAAAAGAGCATCAAGTCTGATAAGAGGCCTCTGAGCAAAATTAATTGGTCTTTCACGCCAAATATAGAATTAGTCGCTGAGAAGCGCAGTAGTCAAAGGGCGTCCATAAATAATACTCAATTTCTATATTTTTGAAAGTGAGTTTTCCAGAGTTTTTCTTCTCCGATCAATGGGTTGTTTTTGTTTTTTGTTTTTTTTTTCTTTTTCTGGGACCGGGAGTCAGTTTATTTGGAATCCATTGAGTACAAGGTTCTCACGCCTAACTGTTGATATAAAATGTTTTGTATTAATGCCCAATGTCACTCAAATGAATTCATAAGATATACTTCGATCTTCTTCAAGCTTTGCTAGATCAGCGGCATTAGTTTCATCAGTAACAGTGGTTCTTAAGCGTCCACGAAATCCGTCGTTTAGAGAAAACCAACTTATTTTGAATTCACTGTACCAATTATAAACTGTTGCCTTAGATCAGTTTCATTGCAAGTATATTTGTAAGTCTATCGTTAAATTGTTTAGGTGTTAATAATGATTTAAATTATAAAAAAATCGGTGCTCGGATACATTCACCCGAAAATGAATTGGCTTAGAAAATAAACAATGCTTAAATAATATTAATTAAAAACTATTAGAACAGATAGAACAAACTACTTGGCAACCAACCCGCAAAACCGAGAGTAGTTGTCACATATAATCAAAGTTAATTTAAAGTAACTGTTTCTTCCATGCCAGTCATGTATAAGACAGGAATCGGATAGGTAGAGTCACACTGGAAAATTCAATGTCAGAGCAACTGGACGGAAACCAGGAGATCCGTGGTTTAAATCCCGTTTATGACTTCTCAGACATGTCGGTACAGCACTAAATTCTATAACTGACTCGCGTTTTTTCCGGTAAACCACAAGGTGAACTCAAATTATTTTGAGATGTCATACCTCAATGGTGACTTGCAAACTCCGTAAGAAAACATATTGTCTTTTCCATCTGAGGCAATTTAATTCTCAATTAATTTGAAGCTATAAATAAGCAGGTCGATGCTTATCAATAGACACTCAACTTTAAAACTTATTTTCTCGCAAATGCTTTTTCCAACACTTTTCCACACGAAATATTTCATTAATTTCTTGTAAAAATATATAATTCTTTCCAAAAACATTTAATAAAATTATCTTATACTTTTTCAAAATAATACTCTAATGTTGAGAAATAAATTATTGAATTTTGAAAACTCAAGAGTTTTGGAAATTACGAAAAATAATAGTTTTTTTCAATAATTAAGACTAATATAAAATATAATATGACAGATCTTTTTGTAAACTCTTTATTCGTACTATAAAACTGACTTAGATGAATATTTTTTCAAATGGAGCATGTGGCTCATTTTTATTAGTACAGTGAATATAGTCGTTAAAACTTATTATTTGAATAGCTATAATGCTAGAATTTTAATAATGGCAAAGACACCAGTTATTGTGTGTAATAACTGGTGTAAATTTCAAAAAGATATTTGTAGATTTTCGAAATGTTACAGATCACCTTAACACAATTTTTACAGTTAACATGACCAGAAAACCAATTAGACGTGGGAATAATTACAGGAGTCAAGAGAACTTCTCCTCTAGGACCAATGAGAGGTACTAAAACGTACAAACATTAACACAGTTAAACTAAATTTCTTATTGCGAAGAAACAGTCGTAGAGTTAAAGCGGTTTAAAAGCTGGGTAAAATAAGATTTAAACGTTTTCGTCAGAATGTGTGTCCTGATTGTGCAGAGATAAAGCTTTTGGTAGTCATTTATTTTCTTTATTATCCTTGCACCAAGCGTCCACTAAGGGTAACATTAAACTATGTTTTGGGGTTCGTTTTTATTTAAATTTTAGTGATTAACTTGTAAGAGTTAGGTGCCTTTGGATAAATTGTCTGCAAATAACACATGCACCCACACACACACACTCACATACACGATAGTTGAATAGGGGTAAAAGTAATTACTTTATTGTAAGTCACATTTGGGTATACTATCTCAAAAGAAATTTGAGAAGCCTTGTGGTTTACGAGTACCCTCGTGATGCAGTGATTACCATACTATCCTCTAAAACCTAAGATTGCAGATTCAAACCTAGCGGAGGGTGATGGATTCTCTTCGGACGCAAAAATTCTTAGTTTGGCTTTGCTCGGAAGGGAACTACAGCCGGTGATCCTGTGTAATGTTTACTTACATTTAAAAGAACCCCATACCTTGAAAGAAGAAGGTTTCTGGGCAAAATCCCACCATTTCGCGTCCGCAAGTCATGATGTCATCCTACAGTGCCATCTGATGGCGACGGGTTGATCCATCGTCGCCATGGCGCACAGCGGCGTACTCACGAACTGGACATTCAAATCCGATCAAGCAAATATCATAACTATGTCCTATTCTCCACTTAGGAACTACAACAAATTTACTAATTGTGGTTTTCGGGTAGGGGGGCGGAAATATGAATGAGTTGGGTTGTTTAGGTTGTGGTGGTATGTTACCATGATAGATCAGTTGTGGAGAGCAACAACACGGTAAGTCAAACATCTCTGGTTCAAATTCCGGGTAAGGAATTGAAATATTTACCCTTGTGCTACCTTTAATGTTAATGTAAATAGTAATGCCATGTTTGTATTAAGTAGTAATCTATGCAAAAGGTGTGTACTTATAACCGAAAGGTTTTAGGCTAATAGCTTCAGATAAGGCAGAAATTTGAAAGAAATCGCAAAAATGCTAAAAGCTTAAAAATAGTAGGAATCTAAGGTTTATGACATTTGAAAATATTTTAGTGATAGGCAAGTGCTCCTATTTCTACTATCCTCAATCTATGACAAAGTTTCAGACAGAGCAGAAAAAACATGTTTTACTCTTAAACTAAGGGAAGGTAATTTTTGGCACAGTATCAAAGAGAAAAGTAGTAACCCACAACATAAAGCATAGCTGTATGGTTTCACAGATTAAGCTTAAATCGAAGATTTAGTCAGCTGCGGTCGCTGCTTAAGCTAGGTTTATGCTTTGTTTAGATTTTATTTAGTTTCACAATAGGTGAACCAGGTTCGGCTTTACTGACCTAGACAACTCACGGAATGGTAAAGTTGGTAAAGCTTGCGCATGCGCATCGTGTTAGTTTCCACCGTTTGTTTATAACGATGCTGTTCCTAAAATTAGATATAGTAGGTTATTCAGCAGCATATAATTAAAATGACAGGAAGAGACAAAAATCAAAACCTACTGTAAACTTTGCTTCTGAAGAAGCCTGCAATATCAGAGAAATTGTGAAGCGTATAGTATTTTTATGTTTCATTCAGTATTTACTTCCTTACAGAATATAGGCGTTTGACGTTTGATGTAAATTGTATGGTTACATACCTTTTAAATTAAAAGTACATATTTATTTCACAAGCTTTAAAAACTAAACGTTCTTGTATTCAATATAAAAGAAAATGTAAATGGAGTTTTATTTATGGACTCTATTTCACTACTGCGGTTCTCAGCGTCCCATTCTATATTGTGCGCGAAAGAAAAACTTAATTTTTCTCAGAGCCCTCTTTATCAGGCTTAAGGTCTTTTTACGTGCTGTAAATCTACGTCACGGGACCAACGGCTTTACATCCCTTACGAAGAAGGACATGCTAAGGATTTTTACGCCCAAAAAATACATCGTCCTCCGCCGGGTTTGAGCCCGCGGACTTGGGTATATGAAGTTAGCATGGTAACCATTACATCGCAGAGGGCGACTCAATATAAAAGATTTGCAACCTACCATGCATATACCGTACTCTTAGAAGTTTTCTTTCCTTGGCGTGGGCAGATTACTGTATAGTTTCGTATTTGTAGGACTGACACCCCACCAGGACATACAGGCCTAGAGGTCCGAAGCCTGCCGGGCAGCTAACGGAACGAAACCACATAATGGAGAAGAGGGGGAACGGAGCTTCTTCAACTCGTCAAGATGGCCAAGAAGAGACAGCGCAGACTCGCCGCTGCTAAGGCAGCACCCGACGCCTCTTCGAGGCAGCACCTCCGTTGCTACCGGTCCCGGCAAGCCCTACTTCGCCGCCGGCCGCCACCGCAGTCTCGCCGCAACTGCAGCCGCCAACACCGCCACCACCGACGCCTCCACCCAGCTCTACGACGCCGCCCCGGTTCAGTGCCGTGGTACGGGGGGTCCCTAGGGACCTTACCACCCGGCATTTGCTCATCGCCGCACAGTCGCGGTGGCCTTCTTGCTTGAGGGCCACCCGCATTTACTGCGACCGGGGGCCAACGCCGCTCGTTCGTTTGGAGTTTCAGGACCAGGCTGACCTGGAAGCTGCCTTGGCGTCAGGGTTGCCCTTATTAGGGCGACTTCTGGTCGTCGAGGCTAGCCGACAGGAACGCCATCGGCCCTGCCGACGCTGCTGTGCCTACGGCCACACAGCTGAAGTCTGCTCTTCGCCACCGAGGTGCCACTACTGCGGTACCAAGTCCACCACCGCCGAGTGCACTGGGCATGATCTCCGCCGTCGCCGCCGATTCTGTGCCACCTGTCGTGGCACAGGACACTACACAGGGCAAGCCCAGTGCCCCCTTTACCCAAGGAGCAGCACTTCCTCACCACCTCCTGCCCGCCGCACCACTCCACCGCAGATATAAACCACCGAGGCCTCACCACCTGCACTCTCAACAGACGCAGCGACGCGAGAAGCCATTCAGGACCTCCACGCGGAGATCCTGAACGTCGGCGCTCGACTAGCTGCCCTGGAAGAGACATGCAGCCTCCTCACACAGAAGCTGCAGGAATTGCAAGCTTCTAACGCCGCAGCAGCCACCAGCCAGCAGACTACAGCCGCCGACCTGTCCACCAGGATCGACGCCCTCATGCAGCCTCTGAGGCAGGTTCTCCTGCAGCAAGCTGCTTACTCTGCTGAGCTGTTCCAGACTAAACGTCACCAACCCAACACTGCCCCCCCTCCTGTTCAGGCTGAGGGGCACGCACATCGGCCACCAACACAGTGGAAGACTACTGGGAGCTTCGCGGAGCAATTCCGAAGCAGGTATAATCCATAAGATCTACATCCTATTCTCTCCTCTATTTCCACCTTCTAATTTCCTTACCAATATCACCTCTACTCCCTAGGCTGCAGTCAGGTTCCATGGCTGTCAGCCTAGAAATAACCTTTCACCCGCTCCCGCACAACGTGCGGCAGCTTCCTACCTCCCGCATCAGCGGGACCGCGCAAAGCCACGTGATTCTCAACAAACTACTGTTATAACGTGGAGGGGTTATTTAGTGGGTATGCCGCATGAGGAAGCGGAGAGTCCCACATATCCTCCCAGCCATTGCACTTCGGCTGGGGGTTGAATGCGTAATGCATTTTTCTCCTCCACGGTAAAAAAAAAAAAATAAAAAAAATGGAGAACCTGTTACGAGGGGTCGGCCAGGTGAACATGAGTAAGTAGGCGACATGAATTGTAAGCGGAATTGATTGGAAAGATGATGAATGAGCAGTTGGTGGAATGAGTGGCAAAAAAATCCCACATGCGGGCGCTTGGGATCGAACCCGGGCCGCCTAGATGGGAGATGAGAGGGTTAACTATTCACCACGGCGCCGTATTTATTGCACAGTTTGGAACCTAAATACATATAACTATTTTGAGTTTTTTATAATTTAAAATGAGGAATGTTTACATTTGAACTTATCCTTGTATTATAACAAGTAATGCGTATCTCTCCTTATAGTTAGGCTTTTAGAAGGTTTATGTACATAAACTAAAATATCTAAAATTTAAAGATTGTATATAGTTAAAATACCTAGCTCAACAAACAGTTGTCTACAATGGATTGAATAGCAAGGCTTTTTAATTGTTGTAGGCATGCAATAGAGTGCAAGCAGTGGGACAAATTACTGTGGAGTAATAAAAAACAAACGTGGACAAAATTGCATTATGAAGAGTAGATTAGAATGACCTGAAACAGCTTTGACAGCTCTTCATGGAGGAAATTTTGAGATGCCAGAAAAATGCACAGCTGCACTTAGCATTTTCTACTTGCATTTAACCTCAAGGTTTAGAAAACCATTGCTTCTGACGAAACGCTGAATTATAAAGTAATAGTATATTCAACAACAGTGAATGCGATAATGTATACAACAGGTGATTTGAACCACGGATCTCCCAATCTCTAGCCGGTTGCTCTACCACTGAGCTACCACGCCAACATGCCGGCACACCATTAAAGTTTTCAACTGACTCGCATGTTTCCCGGTAAACGACAAGGTGATCTCAAATTGTTTGCGACTCACAATTTTGCAAGTACTTTAGGTCCCGAACTGACTTTACTTCAGTCTGATCTGTTTAACCAACTCTTGTCCTACACACGGCTTGTATGAAAAACAATTAAATTATATAATAGCGGTATGACGTATAATTGTTTTTTCATTTGGTTTAAGTTCATTTGTATCATGAATAGTTTGGTACAGTTGTTGCCAACTGTTTACTTCATCGAAACTTCTCACAGAGTTCTCGGCCATTTCATAAGTGATAATAGTGCAAAGTCTAATATTCTTGTATTCTGTTGTGCAAGTGAGCTAAAATAATTTGCATTTCTTCATCACCAATATCACCTTCGTCAGATAACATGGTATTTTGCCTCCCGGCAATATGGAAGTTTAATTCGTTTAGACTCTTGACACCACTACCATTACGTCACCGAGGGACCCGAGTGGGGTTGACTCCACTTTGTTATTTTCTATTTATTTCTTTGTAATTTTTACTTTCTCTACATGTACTATGTAGAGATACACAGGTGTTGCGTTCCACCCAAAATCCGATACCAGGATTTCACCGGAAACAGACATATTAAGATCTCCTGTATCCAAATAAAGCATTTTTAGTAAAAGGTCCGCGTGTGTCCATGTGCCCCGTGTGTCAGTATGTCCGTATGTCTGTGAACACGATAACTCAAGAAGGAAAAGTCGGTATAGTACGAAACTTTGTATATAGGTTTAGTATCTTCCAAGGATGCAACACGAAGATTTTGAGGAAAATTCCCCACCCTGAAACTACCCTTTATATGGAAAAATGCTCTCAAAGTTTGATTTTCTCAAAATTAGCTCTAACGATTTTAATTAAAATGTCGTATATTAAAGATATTTATACGACGAATAAAATGTATATCTTACATTTTCCGGGAATAGCTTCTGAAGGCCTTTTTGTTCTGCATGAATTTTCCGGGATTTTGCAAAACTAGTAAAGCATAACAGATAGACAAAAACTTACTACATAAAATATGCAGGTATGTCCTGCTAAAAACACAATTTGGGTCATATACATTCATTCGTGGAGTTGACCATTTTTTAAATATTGCTTTTTATTGGTTGCAATTTTAAAATACTTAAAAGTTTTCATATACGGGAATTTTTCAACTCCTGGCAATGCAAGGAAACAGGTTGCATCCACATAGCAACCAGCTTTTAAAATATTTGACTATCACTTTAGCCTAATTTATTCCATCATTTCCGTTCTACTTAAATGAAAGCACGCCTGCTAATGTTTATCTCTATTAGCATCAATTAAACAAGAATAAGCTTTCTAACAATAATTTGTTACAGTGATGTAGAGAAAGTCATGTGGATGGAACACATATTTTTATGTGCTATTGTATAACTATGCAGTATTCTGCCTGATCTATAAAGCGGGAAACTGCTGATCGGCCATTAAACTCAATTAAAAAGGACATGGTGACTCAGTGGTTAAAACCGAACTTTATTACGGTTAGCCAGGATGAGTGTGAACTATGTTCTATAAAACTCCACTGTAGCTTAAGCCTCCGCTTAAACTTAAATCGAAGCTTAAACTGGGCATAAGTATTTTTTTTTACTGAATTGGTTACAATATTTCTGTTTTTATTTTAGATATACGAGTGTGCACACGTTTACATTAAACTCTATTGCGATAAATTTGGGTCCGATAAATTTAGAAAAACAATTGCACGTGGGTGTGATAGAAAAAAAAGAGATTAAAATGCAGAGATGATGAGTAAAGAACAGAGGAGAACACCTCGCGCACTGCGACTTGCATAGATATATTTCTTGTCCTACACACGGGCTTATGTGAAAAAACAATTAATCCAATACCAATTGACCATAATAGTTGGCTAAATGCTATGCCGGCATGTAGCCATGGTAGCTCAGTGGCGGAGCAACCGGCTAGAGACCGGGAGATCCGGCTATGGCATTGAATTTTTCAGTCTGACCTTCCCTATCCAAATAGATTTTTATTTGAAGAGGGAAATACCTACATTTTTATCCTAATTTTAACTTAATAGGGAGCCCTCGGAAGCCTTCTCAAATTACTGTATGTATTGCTATTTCCTAATATAGGCATTGCGACTTAAACAGATATATTGTGGAAAACTTCGTCCAGAATAAATTAATGAAGTGAAGAAACCACGGGAGGGAAGCAGCAGGGCCAGAGAAACTATTCAATATTCACCTACCGACCAGAGAAAATCACGAAATATCTAGAGATGATGTGGGAGTCGACGGGAACCGAACCGGAATTATTACACAGGTACCGAAAATGTATCTCACTCGGCTATTGACTAGTAACTCCAGCACCGGAGTACCCAATTACCCTGGAGGTGTTGAGAGTTAGTAGGTCATCGTAGCCTAAAGCTAAAGAGAAACGGGTTGTATTTGAAGAGGGAAATCCTACATTTTTATGCTAATTTTACCCTAATTGTGAGCCCTCGGCAGCTTTCTCTGGAACAGGAATAAAACACGTTGGAGCAAAGCAGTGCTCGATACCTTCCCTCTAGATTCAATTTTCGAAATCACATTGCAGTATGTAATGTAATTTCCTAATATAGGTTATAGAATAGAGGAGAACACCTCGCGCACTGCGACTTTCATACCGATATTTGTGGCTAGCACCGTCTAGGAGAAATGGATAAAGTGAAGAAGCCACGGGAGGCAAGCACAAAGGCCACAGAGACTATTCAATATTCGCCTACCGACCAGGGAACATCACGAAATATCTAGAGATGATATGGGAGTCGACGAGAATTAAACCGGAACCTTTAAAAAGATACTTCGAGTTTATCTCACTCGGTTATTGACTAATAATAGGTGTACTCAATTGTCCTGGAGGTACATATAATTAGTAGATCATCGTAGCCTAAATTTAAAGGGAAACGGATTTGGATTTGAAGAGGGAGATACCTACAGTTTTATGCTAATTTTAACTTAATAGAAAACCCTCGGAAGCCCTCTCTGGAACAGGAATAAAACAAGGGGAAAAGCAGTGTTCGATACTTTCCCTCTTTGATTCAGTTTTCGAAAGAGCATTGCAGTATGTATTGCCATTTGCTAATATAAGTTAAAGAGCGGATGAGAACGCCTCGCGCACTGCAACTTTCATAGACATATTCGTGACTAACACCGCCTAGGAGAAATGGATCAAGTGAAGAAACCGTGGGAGGCAAGCGCCAAGACCACAGAAAGTATTAAATATTCACCTACCGACCAGGGAAAATCACAAAATATCTAGAGAAGATATGGGAGTCTACGGGAATCGAACCGGAACCTTTAAACTGGTACCGAAAATATATCTCACCCTGTTATTGGCTAGTAACTTTAGCACCGGAATGCATAATTACCCTGGATGTACTGATGGTTAGTAGGTCAACGTAGCCTACATTTAAAGGGAAACTAATTTGGATTCGAAGAGAGAGATACCTACATTTTTGTGCTAATTTTAACTTAATAGGGAGCCCTCGGAAGCCTTCTCTGGAACAGGAATAAAACAAAAGTGTAAACGTGTCCCTTGAACCAAATTTTGAAGCCGCCTCAGCCCTTCGAACGCGTCACTAATTGCTACGCTGCATTAAATAAGTGCTTCAAAGCAGTGAGAGACACATTTTTCTCCATGTGCACATATTCCATCTGAAACCTGGCACACGTTATAGGGAAAGTCCTATTTATTTTTAATTAACAGGGTAACCAGTGTTGAAATAATCGATCACGTGCTACAAAGCGGGCGCATCACACTTTTCCACACGGTTCGCTCGCTTTACATTAGTTCTAACAAAAGTGAGGTTGATAGAGGGACAGTAATTGCATGTGAGAACAGAACTTCCAATCTCGTGGCTATCGTTGTCAAACGCATCAATAATAACATCAAATGCATTTAAAGTCCCAACCTGTGTGCGACATTTAACCTCGTGAATCGCAGTGCACAAATATTTGCGCTATCACAGAGAATACTGGTTCTGTATGGCTCTGTGTGATAGAATGGTAGTCAGTTACACGTTAAAAGCCTATGAAATTTACCTCGCACTGCTGTATTTTGGATAAGCGTTTCACCTTTTATATTTTTACTTTCTCCACATATTCTATGTACATGGTGAATAAATTATTGTATTCCATCCAAAAATCGATACGGAGATATCACCGGAAATATATGTCCCCTGAGTCCTAAAACAAGATTTTTAGAAAAAGGTCCATGTATGCCTGCAGGCAGCATACCTCAAAAACGAAAAGACCATTAAGTATCAAACGCAAAGTTTCTTAAAAAAAAATCATCCCACCAAAAACTACCCTTTATATGGAAAAATTATCCAAAATTTTGATTTTATAAAAGATGGCTATAACAAGTTTGATTAAAATTCCGTATGTTAAAGATATTTACATCCCAAATAAAATGTATATCTTCAATTTTCTGGGAATAGCCTCTGAAGATCTCGTTATTTTGGATGAGTTTTGCCGAATTTGCTTAACTGCTAAATTGTAAGAAATAAACAAACACTTACTGCACAAAAAATTTAGATCTGGTCAAAACACACAATTTATGCTCCTTACGTTTTTGTTGTGCAGGAAACCGTTTCCGAGATATTCCTTGTTATTTGTTTCAATTGTAAAGTACTTATACTTTTCTCAGAAAGGAAGTGTCCACTTTTCTTTTGTTCTACTCCTAGCCAAGCAAAGAAACAATTTGCAATGCCAATCGCATAACGACAGCTTTTAAAACATTTGACTATCACTTTGGCATAGCGTATTCCTTTAGTTCCCTTCTACTTATAAGTAATAAGAACATCCTGCTAATGTTTATCTCGATTAGCATTGTGTAGAAAGAAGAAGCTTTTGTAAGAAGTCTGTTGTAGAACAGCTAGAGAAAATCATGTGAGTGTAACACATCAGATTTTATTTTTACTTTTTCTAAATGTATCATGTAGGTACATAGTGAATAGAGAAAGTATTGTGTTGCCCCCAAAAATTCGATACCCAGATTTCCCGGAAATATGTTTCGAGGTCCCCTGAGTCCGAAAACCGCATTGTAAAAATGCTCCATGTCTGTCTGTCTGTCTGTCTGTCTACCTGTGTATGCATGTCTGTGGACAGCTTAGCTCAAAAATGAAACGTCGGTTAAATAATAAACTTGGTATTTAAGTTCAGTGTCTTCCAAGGGTGCGACACGAAGATTTTCAAGAGAATTCCCCCATTTCTAACTACCCTTTACATGGAACATTTTTCGATAATTTTGATTTTCTCTAAAATGGCTCTAACAATTTTGATTAAAATGCCGTACATGAAATAAATTCATGTCACAAATAATATGTATATTAAATTTTCTAGGAATAGCCTCTGAAGAGCTCTTTATTCTCGTTGAGTTTTGCAGAATTTTACACAACGGTTAGACCGCAAGAGATAGACAAAATATGTACCGACTACACAAAAATGAACACTTCGTTAAAGCACATAATAATTATAGCGACCAGCTTTTAAAATATATGACTATCGCTTTAGCCTAAGGTATTTCCTTATTTTCCTTCTACTTACAAGGAAGCACGTAATAAGGCCTATTCTAGATTAGCATGACGTAAATAAAACAATAATCTTTTTTAAGAAACATTTGTTTGTGAAACAGCTAGAGAAAGTTATATGAATGGAACACATCAGATTTTAAACATGGATATAAATATATCAATTGAAATATTTTTAGGAGAAAGAAAATCACTTCATTGCAAACTGCTACATTTTAAAGGGGATGTCATTTATTGTGAATATGTCACTATGTATATAAAAGCGGCTATAAAGCCAATTAATGGTTGAATACGACGTACTATGTAGGGCATTACCTTAGTTACAAAGATTCTTTTGTCTTTCTCTCTCTCTCTCCCTCCCCCTCTCCCCCTCTCTCCTTCCTCTCTCTCTCTTGGCAGCGTATATTGACGAGTATAAAATCCGGCATATAGTGGATCGCTATGTTGGTACTAACAAAATATAGCTCCACCCTTACCAACGTGACCACCTCTGTTTTCCGTGTATAATTTTAGCCACAAGATTGGAAGAGTGCTTTACATCTTCAAAGTATGGCCGATCTACTGAGGGATGACATTACAACTAGGTTTATGTTTTCATGCAACTAGCATTTACTTTACATCGGTTTTCTTACTGCCGTTTAGTAGCGGAAATAACTTAAATTTTCTTTCCATGTCGCTGATGAAAGCTCTAATATATTTAAATGTCATAACTGTTCAGTTTAATCCGCATACTTGTGTTGTAACTTGTTTAGCCTTTATTTATGTACACATCGAAGCGAAACTCTTTCTTAAAGGCGGTATGTGATCCACCCCTTTATTTCACTTAGATTGGTTAATCTTTATGCCCCTGAATTGTTTCTCAGGCCAGTCACATAGAGCTGATACAAGCTGCCTGAAGTCATAGTCGGTCATCTGAAGGTCGAAAACTTATGGAGGGAAAATCACTGTTGCCATCTAGAGAAACTGGCCGATTTTTATGCAGGGCAGTGTACAGGCGCTTCAGTATTATCCATAGAGTTTACAATATAAAGAAAAAATCTGATATGCTATTTTCATAATAATTTTGCTACACACTATTGTTTTTACATTACTTCTACAAACTAGTTTAGCTAACTATTATGGTCAATTGGTATTGGATTAATTGTTTTTTAATACAAGCCATGTGTAGGACAGAAGTTGGATAGGTAGAGTCAGACTGAAAAATTCAATGCCATAGTAGCCGGCTAGAGATCGGGAGATCCGTGGTTCAAATCCCGGTTATGGCATTGAATTGTTCAGTCTGACTCTACCTATCCATCTTCTGTCTTACACATGGCTTGTGTGATAAAACAATTAATCCAATATACTTACACATGTTTAGCTTTTTCTAATGTTTATATTTTAGATAAACTTTTGCAGTAATTAAATTTCGTTGTAGACTCAAGAAAAACAGAAGACAGCAAACTGATAGTCAGCCGTTTTAAAGTGGATCGCGTTAACTTGACCCTGAAATGTCACCATCATTCATTGACATTGTGAGAAAAAACTGAAAAGCGATAATGTTGTAAAAATGACAACAACATTGCAACATTCAATCCAATAACAACGAATATCTCGAAAACAGCTGATGCCTCAAAAGCAGTTATTTCAAATAAAGAGTTCTGCATTTTTTGTGTTAAGATGTTGCCAGTTTAATCGTTTAATAATGTTTTGTAAAACTATTTTCGAATTAATAGGAATTCATAATCTAATTCAGAAAAATTCAATAATATGTACATTCTATCTGTCATATAAAGATTTTAAATATATGCTGCCTTAATGAAAATAGTTGACCCATTTTAAAGAAAATGAAAAAATCTCAATAATTCACGAAAAATATAGTTACGGGTGGGGGAATTTTCTTGAAAACCTGCCTGTCAAAGTTTAAGAAGCTACTGAACTTAAATACCAGATTTTGTATTTATTGTACTTTCCGGTTTAGGTTTATGTTGTGTACACACACAAAACACACGCGAAGACACGCAGGGGTGGTTGAGCTGACCTCAGAACATGCATTTTTCGGTGAAATCTCAACACTGAGCTTTTGGGTGGAATACTACTTTCTAGATACTGAGGTACATAGTAGAGAAATTTTAAGCGCGCGTGTGCTTGTGGTAACCTTGGAAACCAAACGACTTTAATAAGCATTTTTCAACTAAAAATTACTGATTCTCCGCATAGGCTATAAAATGATTGTAGTCACTCTTCTTTTAATGTGAAGCTTACAGGATATTTTGGGATTTTTTTTTTTTCAGAAATGGTAGGTTTTAAGGATTCTCGTGCCATAAAATCGAGGATGAATTCTACTTAATATTTTAAAAGTGTGTTATTAACAATATCAAGTTTTCCTCTGATTTCACTGATTTTATTTATTAGAGAGTTCTTGATATGATTTTGACTAAACGTAACCTTAAGTGGGGTGGCTTTGACACACGGGTGTGAGAGTTGTCTTTTTCTTTGATTTTTCTTATGTATTGTAATTTTTACTTTCTCTATACGTACTATGTACAGTATAGAGGAAGTATTGTATTTCACCTAAACATTCGATACCGAGATTTCACCGGAAATACATGTTTTAGGAGCCCCTGAATAAAAAAAAAGCATTTTTACAAATAGGTTCGCGTGTGTGTGTTTCTGGACAGCATAGCTCAAAAAGGAAAAGGCCGTTAAATTCCAAACTTAGTATATAAGTTTGCTATCTTGCTAGGATGCGACACGAAGATTTTCAACAAAATCCCCCTGCCTCCAAGCACCCTTTACATGGAATTATTTTTTGAAAATTTTAATTTTATAAAAAATGGCTCTAACCATTTCGATTAAAATATCGCACATTAAAGATATTTACCGGACAAATAAAATATATATCTTGAATTTTCTGGGAATAGCTTCCAAAGACTTGTTTATTCAGGATGAATTTTGCTTAATTTGGAATAACTAGTAAACTGTGAGAGATAGTCAAAACCTTACAGTACCAAAAATGTAGATTTAGTTAAAATACACAGTTTATGTCATTTACATTTTTTTCATGGAACTTACCGTTTTCGAGGTATTCCTTGTTATTAGTTTCAATTGTGAAGTACTTACACTTTTCTCAGACGGAAGTCTTTTGTTCTACTCCCTGCCAAGTTAAGAAGGGATTTGCAATACCAATTGCACAACGACAGCTTTTAAACCATTTGACTATCACTTTAGCCTAGTGCATTCCCTTAGTTCCATTCTACTTATAAGGAACTCAGTAATAAACGTCTGCTAATGTTTATCTTGATTAGTATGGTGTTGAAAGAAGAGTTATCTTTCGTAAGGAGTTTGTTTGTAGAGAAGCTAGAGGAAGTCACGTGAGTGAAACACATTAGATTTTTTATACTTGGTAATCGTAAGTATATATTATTTGTTTTAGCCGAATTTAAGCTGAAGATACCAAGATAGCTTATCAATGTGAACCTGGAATTGGATTAAATTTACTTCGGCATTTAGATTTTTTAAGTTCGAGTTTTTTGCAATGACACGAAAAAGCAGAGAATTTAAAGCCCTGAATATAGCCATTCGGCTTAGATATTTCATAATCGCTAATCCCTCTGTATTTATAGTGAAACGTAAAATGAAACTTTTGGCAAATACGTATCTCAACTAGCTTAATTTAGATAAAACAAGATTTTGTTAGAATAGTTCGTAGAAAGTTGTATATGCAAACAAAGAAAAGTGTGTAGGGAAAATAATGAGAATGCAGCACGGAAGAACTTTTATTGATGGCATGATTTGGAATTCTCATATTTAAACTTATTTACTCCAAATGTGTCCTATTCTGTCATTGTTTTCCTCATCTAACCTAATGAGTTATAGCAAGATACTGCATGAATAGACTTAACCATATTATTAGAGTAAACAATCTCATCCGCCTAATTCTTAAAAACATGTTCATCATACATAAATTATTAAGTATTGTGATTAAAACATTGCTAAATACGAGGATATATTACTCACCTTATTGATTAGCGTACATTGCCTTTTGTCAAATATTAATTTGTAGCTTTGTGATATACTTTTAGATAAATATTTGGGGAAATTATTAAGCTGTAGGGTATTGATGTTCAATGTTTAATTTTGTTTCTATGTTTGTAATGTTTACAGAAATGTCAATTTTAGGAACTTCTTGATATGCAGACTAGCCTAGCTACATTAGTGTACTAATTTTTGTCTGGCATAAAGGATCTCTTTCCAATCATCAATTTATCAATTACATTTCATATCATCCACTTCCTCATGTTCATGCCGACCCCTCGTAACCCTCTGTGGTTTCGTGCCGTTGGCTCCCTGACAGGTTTCTGGCCCCTAGGCACTGGCTTGTAAGTCCTACAATTACTGGGAGGGTAAGCCGATTACGAAACGGAACGAATTAAGGTTCTGATGATGGAATTGCGCAACATTTGGAAACGTTTAGCATACTCCTTTACAATTTTATATTGAGTTCTTGCTACTGCATTTATACCATCCAAACCTTTCAAAGATTTACTTAAACACGGCCAAATTGAGTAAGATTCTTTCTAATCGAAGATCCAGTAATTTATCAGGTTTAATGTAATTTAAACATAGCGTCTTACGTAAGATACGTTATCATGTTCGTCTCCTGCTTTGTTATTTATTAGGTCCCATTGAAACTACGATTATATTTCTATCGATTTCAAACAAATTGCTTCTAAGAATGTTAGTTTTCATTTATTAATATTCTTATATTTTAATTGAACATTCTTTAATGTTCTCTCACCATTCAAGCAATTCCAGTATATCAGACATAACATTTCATTACACACACACACACACACACATATATATATATATATATATAAAATTAGTATACAGTTTATGTTTGGCAAGAGTGCTTAAATGAGCAGAGTTTTACCGTTACGTTGTGCTATATGTTGTTTTATATATTTATAAGGTTACCAAAGTTTTATATATTTAATATTTCATTTTGTTATGTATTCATTTTGGACGAAATCTTAAAGGTTATCCAGGCAACCTGGCATTTTCAGGCGCATTCCTGTTTGTTTCAGATGTTTGAAGATGTCCAGATTCTGGCCAATAATATTTATATAAGAAGCATTTTAAAAGTGTCGTTCAGTCGAGTTGTGGATAATTACAAGTACATACAGCCTATTTTAGTCTTCAGGGTATACCGAAGTGATAAAAATGTTTATTCTAAAGTATTAAGCTGGAGCTTTATTTTTTGTCCAGACATTAGCGGTAACAAACTAGCTTTTCAGAGTGTTTCATTCAAATATGGCTTTTCATTCTGGATATATTGATTTACTCGATTTAGTTATCTAAAATCAAAGCTAAATGTACTATTAATAAAATGAAATTCCTTAACATATATATAATAAATTGTCCGCATGACCTTTTCCTAAAGTAGATATTATTTTTTTAAATACTTTACATCAGTATGTGGAAAAATGGCAAAACAACACATAATTAAACTAATCTATGACCAATATCAAAATTTTAATCGGACTTTTTATTTCTCACAATCTGTAGTGGTTTGCAAAAAAATTCAGTTCTAGTTGTATTTTTATGGTAGAGGATTAATTTTCAATATGGGAAAATAACATATTTGAACCTAAGAAAAATGGCTTTAGAGTTTCACAGAGTCGCTTAACTAGCGTGAGGTTTTAAAACTGCTTCAAACCCTAGGAGAATCAAACTTTGCAAATATATGAAGTATGGTGCATTCTTACACCTAAATTCATTTTTTTACCAAAATCTATAAAAAAAAGGCACCTATGTGTACCCTTAATAGGAGATACTGTCACTTTAGTAGCCATGTGGAACCGAATTCCCATCTCCTACACGAAGAGCGAGAATAAAGCATTACAGCACACAGAAATTGTTTTGTCTATACACATGTGAACAGCGTTTTAGCTGCTTTTCTGGATTTTTTGGAATGCGTTCAGATAATTAATAACATGATCATAACAAAACCATTTTTATTTCATTCCACTGGTTTGCACTCAATTACGTATACAAGCGGTTTTGAAACGACACCAAACGAATATAATAGTCTTGTAGTTGATATTTGAGCTAGTTCGAACTTATTTAGGTATGTTTTATATAACACTGAAAGTTACATCAATTTGAAGTTAGGCACCGTAGGAAGCACTTATAATGATGCCCAAATACTAGTACCTGAGAGGGTGTTCTTGACAATCACTTGTAAGGAAAACAAAACGGTTTCTCCTTATGCGTTAGTCGCAAACTTGCCCTAGTGTTTGGCTTAAGGGTAAAGAGTACGTTGCCTTTTATATATATATATATATATATATATATATATATATATATATCAAAAATACAGTTCCGGAGGCTTGTCAGGACTCCGGCACTGTATTTCTTTTTTCTCCATTTTTTCCAGTTTCCTATACTTCCTTAGTAGACCTTATTATTCTTAAACTTTTCCTTTTTACATATACATACACAAACATAGACACATTTACAAACACAGAAACACCCGTGCCCAAGGCGGGACTCGAACCCACTATCCTGTGCACCACGAAGCGCCAAAGCGAGATACTTTAGCGAGCGCGGCCACCGGGATCGGCAATATTTTCAAAAGCTATGAGTCGGAAAGTTTCGAGCTTGTAATTTGCGAAGCATACGAACTTCACCCCAACCACTAGTATCTTGTACTTATTATCCTTATCATTTTGTAATTATGCTTAAAGTAAATTCTCGAAAACTAACGCTAATCAACAAGAACTTGCTGTTAAATGTACAAATGTTTCATTTCATATTTAAAGTTCAAGAAAGAAAATTAAAATTCTTGTTTTTCTGCAAAAGGGATATTTTTTGTAACTTTATCTACAATATTTGGTGTTATACTAATAGGATTCCTGCCTCTGTTGCCTATAGCAGTTCCTTGACTCCATCCTTAACTTCACTAATGTTAAAGGGACACTCAGTGAACTTTTGACCCTTAAATTGCCTGTTAAATGTATTATTTCCGACGTACGTGAGCACAAAAATATGTGAAAAGTTTTGCAAATTTTATTCATTGAAATATCAACAACTTAGCAATTACATATTAACCTAAACTATGACTTGACTATTGTTTATGAATTAGAAGAAGTTGTTTTATAAGAGGCAGGATTTTCATTATGAAAACTTGTATAGTTTTCAAGAAAACATATCTAATATTTATTTTGTTAAGGTGCAGAATGAAAATTGCTACTCTGCCTCTACAAAGTGTCAGAAACGAATTTTTGAGGTGATTACTGTAATTGCTTTGCCATCCGTTGGTAAAGTATACAAGCTAAAATGTTCGCGATAATTTATTCTAAAGTTCATTTATCCTTCTATGGTTGTTAATGTGGCAAATGTTAGATGCTAATATACCTACGTTTGGAGTGAATACGAAGCAATTTCTAAATTAGCTACGGTTTATTCCTTAACCATGTGTTCACAGGTACTACAAATTACTCAGTGTATCTGGGGTGGAGGGACAACTGAGGTTACTGGCGATAAAATGTTTCGTTTCTCTTCCCTGTATAACGATCCCAGCGTGCAAATACACCGCGGAAAAAGAAGCGGGCGCTAACGGCTCATAATATTCAACACAATAGCGTGTGGTAGGATTTGGTTTTGCACTTTCGTTAGAGAGGGCATGTGTGTCGAGACGAGAGAATCGATTTGTTTGCTCGACTTGCCTCTGTATTGTCAGGCAATTAGTTGGCCTGCGCCAGCAAGGTGCTCGGACAAATAATACCATTTGTGCCGATCTGTGTCGACAGCTTCTACTCCGTTCGTAGGATTAGTTCTCTCTCTAATCAACGGTCCTTCATTCGAAAGCTTAAAAATTCACCCCCTACCGCATCTCACTGATGATCCCCGTGCTGCCGCTTCCCCTACATCCGCTAAACACATGCTTCTTTGCTGCCTGCCGGGCGTAACAAATTCAACTCTCAGGTTCCAGGCATAGTTGCTCAGGTTCTCTTCCCATACCTAATTAACTATTGAAGACTATTTGCCTACAAGTGTCACTTCCCTTTTGATTCGATAGAGGGGCCACATAATGTGCAATAATAGGTACATAAAAGAATTAACACAGACCCAAATTTCAATAAAAGAAATTTTGTGTTTCTGTGGTCAGTTTGCAGTCCCTCATACAACTTTGTCTATGCCCATTAGTATTGAAATTGTTGCTGCCTGGGTGATTTTTCACCCTGTATAATTTAAACCTGCTTGCAGTTTAATAAGGCAAAGAATCAATATTTGGCTTAAAGAGAACTTACCGAGCGATATGGCGCCGCAATGGCACTGCGGTAACCGTGCAACTGATATTCGGGAGGTCTCTGGATCGATTCCCGGCATATTTCACTAGGACTTAGTTTTTTGTTTCATGCGTTTCCCCGGGTCTTCAAGTGCATGCTGCAGTAGCTTATCTCATCTCCCAAATTCCCTGCCCATCCACGTCGTTCTATTAATCATTTCATTCATTCCTCATCCCATTTCACTTATTTCAGGGTTGCAGGTGTCGGCGATGCTGTTTCTGTGCAGCGTGTTTTTTGAAATGTAGGCTATCGTTTTATGTCTTTGTTTTTACTTTTTGTTTCCACTCTGTTTTTCATGTTTCCCTACGTTTCTGTTATTTTATAATTGATTAGAATTTTTTCTTAAAGATACACATACACAGATTTACAAGCAAACGAAAATCCATTGCTGAGGCGAGAACTCAACCCCGCGATCCCCTGAGCCATGAAGCATTCAAAGCTAGCTATTTTAGTTTTTTTTTTTTTTTTGGGACCTACTGGTTGAAAAAGGTTACTGTTTGTGGACATTTCTCCAAACCTCGGCCTTCGGCTGGTTGCCGGGGTTTAGGTATAGCCCCCTTGGGGGCCGTGGGTCCCTTTAGGTGGAGCAGTTCCGCGGTCTGCCAGTCTGACTGCCGAACATCTCATTACAGATACTGTAGGGACTTTCTCGTTTCTTTGCCGTCAATTCTGGTTCCGACCGCCCAATGTCTCCTCTTACTCATCCGTCTCTACCAAGGACGTTGTTCGTGGAGCTTAGGCACATTTTTCTCGCTAGATTGGTCCATAGTCCCCTTCGGAAGCACGCTATTCCCAATGTCTCCTCTTACTCATCCGTCTCTACCAAGGACGTTCTTCGTGGAGCTTAGGCATATTTTTCTCGCTAGATTGGTCCCTAGTCCCCTTCGGAAGCACGCTATTCGTAAAGAGAACGTTATGCTACTCTTTGCTCTCAATAATATTACCTATTGCAATTCTCAATAGCTGTCATAAAAGCAGACCAATATTTATAAACGCCTGCATATCATTTTATTTAATTCCCTTTAAAATGGCTGCCAAATCTCCATCTGCCACTGCAGCGAATAGATAAAGAAAGACAATAACCAGAAATTAAAATAGGTGTGTTATATTCATTTTTCGTAGTAGGCTTATCCTCCCCGTATTTAGGACTGACATCCCACTAGGCCTTACAAGCGGGTGCTTAGGGGTCAGAAACCTGTCGGGTAGTCAACGGCACGTAACCACAGAACGGAGAACCTGCAACGAGTGCTCAGGCCGTAGCCAGGTATCAACGTGAGGAAGTGAATATACGAAATGCAAGCGAAATGGATGATAGGAAAGATGATGATGGACCAACTGGTGGAATGAGTGGTGGGGAAATCCGAAGGACTCGGAGAAAACTCGCTCAGACGCCGCTTCGTCCATCACAAATCCCACAAGTGGGTGCTTGGTATGTGCCCAGGACCGCCTAGGTGGGAGATAAGCGGTCTAACCACTCGGCCACGTGTTATATTCATACTTCTGTAAAAACGTCATTCTTCGTGGTCTAGTTGTACCATGTCGACCTCCATTTCTCGAGTTCAAGGTTTAAAACCTGGTGGAGAGCATTGGAATTTTTCGGGTGCAAACATCTTTAGCATGGCTTCCTTCGGAGGGAAAGTAGAGCTGGTGGTCCCGTGTTTTAGATTTACGACGCGTAAAAGAATCTCAAGTTTCGTGCAGGCCTCTGAGCAAAGTTTCCAGTCTTTCAAGTCCAATATAGAATAGGACGCTAAGAGTCATAGTAGTTAAAGTGCGTCCATAAACTATACTTTATTTCTCTTTATAAAATATTCATATCAGACATTACTTTCCCTCCTGCTTAATGCATAGCAGAAATAGTTTGGTTACACATTTCGTTGTGGATACAAGAGGCTGAAACCCCAGTCGCACCTTTAAAAAGCGGACGCCATATTCTGGCTTTCAAACTCTACTCCTTGCATGACAACACGAGAATCAGAGGAGTGGCGATGTAGCACTTCAAAAAATCTATAATAATTTGAAAACCAAAAGAAACGACTTTCTCCAAAATACTATGTTTCAGTTTAGGGAACAATATTAATGGATAGGGCATTTGCTTGCCTTCCTTAAAGCACAAAAATAATAATAAAAAAAAACCCTGTCAGTTCGCAGGAATTACTTAGAAACTCCAATTAAATAGTGTTTAAATGCATTGAATGTAAGTAGAACAGAAAGAAAGCAACAAACTGTCGTGTTTTTTGTATAATTCTAAAATGAAGTGCCTCAAGTATGTTTGGGTTGTTAGTTTTCAATTTCAATAGAGAATGTAAATAAACGTCGTGAATTTATGAAGATTAACAACAAACGAATGCATTTTTGCCTAGTCAATTTTGCTTACGTTTAATGGTTTAGCGGTACTACAAAAGTTGTGTAACATTCATTCAAAACAACTTTAAGGATAGTCACAAGAAATTCAATTCAACATTATATTATTTACTTAAAATTTAAAAAAAAAAATAATAACGCCCTGTAAAGGGTAGTTCAAGGTAGCAAGATACTGTTGTAAATCTTCCTATTGCATCTTTGAAGGACACTGAACTTAAGTACTGAGTTTTTTAAGTATTCGGATTTTCTTTTTTAGTTATGATGTTCACACGCACACGTGCTCCATTTCTAAAAGTCCTTTATTCTTTGGTTCAGGGTGAGTCAAAGCATACATTTCAAGTGAAAACTGTATATTTAATTTTTACTAAATGTATGTGATAAAGGAAATAATTAAATGCAATTAATTAAAGAAGTAGGGGAACCTATAAGAGTTGACAAAAATAGAGGAAATGGAAAACCAAAAGACATATATGAACCCAGCTATGGCGTAAGCATATATTAATAGTGTTTCAGGATTGAAGCCCATTCTCCAGAAGTTTAAGTACTCATTATCCTGTGCAGCTCACTTCCTAATTTAGTTAATTAGGTTTAAACTATGAGGGGTTACTCTTTAAGAATTTTAAATATCCTGAGTTAACAATTTTGCAAGGAACTTCGAATTAAGGGCTGTTGGGGGAAAAAATATATAGCGTGAGATTATTAAAAAATATTGAACAAAAATAGAAAATGATAATGCCTGTGGTGCTTAAATTTACAAAACCGTAGTGAATTAAGATGTATCCATCGCATTTCTGTAGAAAAATTCAGTGTTCTGGCTTATACAGTATGACAGAAAAACGCTGCTTGCCTTAAATTTTAATATTGTCAATTTGGACATCATCTAACACCTGACAGTTTTTTAACTTTGGTGCTTTTGTTAGCTACGCCAGTTAAACTATTAACACATAATATATTATGATATATTTATATTGAAGGTATTGCGATAAAAATAAAAATATGTTATTTTAATATTCCTATAAACCATTAGAAGTAGTGGTTCTTTTTGGAGTAGGCACATAGCGTTTCCCTAATAATGCAGCTGTTTTTCAGTATTATGCTTTTTATAACGAAGAAGTTCAGGTTTTTAATATGTATTTTACTCAACTCAACACATAAATTTATCTTATAAATAAAGTGGAGTTGTTTTAACCATTACTTTTTATATTTTTAAAATCCGCAATAGAATAGAGGTGGCAATACTACAGCAGTTTTGAAATAAAATTAGTTTAAATAGGACATATCAGATGCTGAGCAGCGTTTGAAATTTCTTCGAATGTTAACAACAGTACCTAAATACCTAATAACTAGACTTCGAAAAATGTTTGTTATGATCTTAGTTTTAATGAATAAAATCGCTTGGTTCATAGACGTCCACTTAGGGCCGGTTGTACGAACTCGGAATAAACCTCTGTTAGTCGTCATTCCATGGTTTTGTACTAAATTGTGTTGTACGACTACGGAATAGAGACCTTCAAGGGAATAGACATGGAATAACTTATTCCGTGATTCCTTTTGGGGATAAGTCGTTATTCCCAGAATAGAGTACAAAAAGGAAAATGGCCGCATTGTGTTCTGGACACAATTTTGACTCATATTTAACCGATATAAACGATTAATTTCTTGATATGTTTTAAAGGATGTATTATAGCTAAATACAATATGTTATAGAGGTAGTCCGATAAATGAAGACTGCTATAGTGAGATCAAAGTTGAGAAAGTATATCACACTGAGATAACTTGGCGGCTATAAGGCATATGACAAGAAGTTAGTTAAAGTAAAGTTGCATTTATAAAACAGTAAAACCTACCTATTGCCATCAAAATACCGTTATTTTTATGGAAACAATTAAATTTAATCCTACCCAAGATAAATACAAAATAGTATATAGCAATTCACCAGTACAATGCATAGCGTTGTAAAGAACGAGGTTACGTTTTATTGACGAAATACAAAGAATTGGTTACTTCGAGGGCAATATGTTTCAAAACGTAACATAGCCACAAGTGTTAATGTTAGCGACATTCTGTGCTATAATCAGATTTTGGAGGTTAGGTGCAAGTTTAACAACGGTAACATTACAAGCTTTTGATAAAGGGAGGAGATGTCCAGATTAAAAGATGCCTTCAGAGCTCGTAAATATAATACCTATTACTTTACAATAAATTAATATTTTTTCGTATTATATGCTGCGGGTTTAATATATTAGAAACAATTTTGATTGAATAGACGATACCTTCCGTAAGATATAATGTTTTCAGTTTTATTAGTTTGGTTGATCATTTCAAACTGTTGTATTAAATATTGTCATCAGCAAAGTGCGAGCAGTAATGGGATCGGTTTAATGCACTATTCGACATAGCTATTAATTTTTCTGTTGGTTAATAATACCTGTATAGCAAATTGCTTATGTACGAGTACTTGATCTTGGTGCAACGATTCTATTATGCATATCTTAAGTGGATAGTAGCGTTGGCAACAGCTAAAATTTAATTTTCAAAATTCGATTACTAAGTATTTTACTGAATACAATTACAGAATCCAGGTTAAATACGTTAGCTGTTTTGAGCACAGAAACGGAAAGATGTCATATATCAGCACAAGATGCAACTTTACAATACGGTAAGGTTTCATTCCCATTCTCCTAACCTATCGCAAGAAGTCACAGTATATGTGTTTATGTTCTGTAAAGTATATAGCAATTCTGTATCCGAACAGCTGGTGAATATTTATAATTATTTCATAGTACCGTAGGTAGTTAAAATAAGAACTAATACATAGTGCACGAACGGCTGATTGTGAAAATAATGCAAATTTTCTGCAAAATAAAGCAGAAGTTACGAATCAAGTTGGCTATGAATAACTTGCAGCATAGCCAGCATCAGTTTTAAATCTGCAAACAGTCGAATAGATATCTAAGGAATAAAATTGCGTCGTACAACTCGTCACCATATTTATACCGTGAATAGTGTATTCCAAGATTTATTCCGAGTTCGTACAACTGGCCCTTAGTGTCCTTCAGAATACAACATAAGAATACAAGCAGAATAACTGTTTACGCAATTGCTTAGGTTAGTCAGCTTCTTGCAAATATTCAGTTTCGTCCTTGAAGTAGAGAAAGCTGAATAGTTGAAAGGGTTGAATGGTTGAAAAAATAACTGGGGGAGTAAATTCAACCCAGAAAGGAATGATAACAAAGAAAGCTCTTGCTGTAAACAGGCTATTGTTCAGAGAATTCTTTGCTGGCAATCTCCAAAACATTACTGTTTATGTGAATAATTTTTCTCCCTCCATTTATTGCTTTTAATTTCCTCTAAATTCTACTTCTAAAATAAAACTTACGATAAATAATTTCCCTCAACACATTTTGTATTAAAACTCAACTAAAGACTTAGATTTTAGTTAGTATTGGGGAGGGTACCAAGAAAGCATTCGGTTTAAATCTAACCAGGACCGTCCTACCTGATTGAGTTTTTCTTTTCTTTTAAAGACTAAGCAAATTTAAGCGGTCTTTCACCCCATTATAGAAAGGGGCGCTAAGAACTGTAGAAGTCTAGGAGCGTCCATAAACAAAATTCAATTTAATTTCTATATTTCTTCACCCTCTTGTTTCTGTCTGTGATACTTTCGAATGTATTGTGTCCCCTCACCCTCAAGAATGTGTATCACTACATATACAAAAGAAGGTGTTGATAACACTAGCAGCTTTACACCAACTGAATGTTTTTACTTGTTCTACTCTAACCTACATCTCTTAGGAAAGGCATCATCAACTGATCGGTAGCCACATTCTGCAGAGTGTCAGGTTGACCAACAAGTAAGACGAATGAGGTACATTCAGGTACATCCGAGATAGTTATGGTCAGACCTAGGAATTTTTAAGCAGTGACTTGAAGCTATCTGCACTGATGCAGTTGTCAATACGAAAAACAAGCAGGAGGGGATTGTGCAGGTAAACAACCGTCTAGTGCGTGCTGCCCTCAAACGCCAACATACTCTACCAGGGATAAGAGACGGTTTTTCGCCTGAAATGTCACTGGTTAAGGTTAAGGTACAGTAACGGTACAACTTCATTTCCTTTCGTGCTGGCTTTAAGCTTAGACATACCTGTTTGGTTATGACAAAAAAGGTATAATTCAAAATGGTGTATTAAAATAATAATAATAATAATAGCTCTATTCACAAGTTCAACATATGGAGCTGAGAAAGCAACAAGCAATAAAATTTAAACCTTATTGCAATGTGTGCATTAACCATTATACTGGAAGATAAACATTTGGACTCATTTTTAATTGATTTTTAAAATCACTTAAAACAAATATACTATGACGTTTAGAGTAAAATGTTTATTAAGTTCTACTTACTATTTTTTATAATTATATTTTCCAAAATGATTGGTTGAAAAGTCCATAGTTTTTAATACCGATGTGTGTGAATAATCTTAAATACCAAAAACTAAGCATTAAATGGCAAACAAGGTATATATTGTTTTACACAGGGATAAAATTACTCCCTTACATGCTAACAAGCTTAAAAATTATTATAATATGCTATAACCATAAGATTCCAAAGCATATGTTAAGAACAGAAAGCAATTTTTCGTACTCTGGATATTCTCGGGCTTCAAGTCAGATAAGAGACATCGCTCCCATGTTTACGGCCGCGCAGTAGCCGAGTGGTTAGAACACTCACTTCTCACCTAGACGGCCCGGGTTCGATCCCAAGCGATTTGTGGTGGGTTTTCTCCGGGTTCTCCAGTCTCCCCCGCCATCACATTCCACCGGTGCTCCATCTTCAGTCCATGTAACAACAGTGTTATCACCTGCGGTGCCACAAGTAGTAAAAGCGGGCGTTAAACACTACCCCTCCCCAAAATTCTTTCATCTCTAGAATGCTGGTTTGAAGCCCAATAACATCAACAGTATTTTCGTTCGCAGGAAAGCTTCAGCTCGTATTTCAATTATTCTCGTCTTTTCGATTATATCTATATTTTCTTTTAAAATCAACATATTACGCGAGGACCGTAAAAATGTATTGAACCTGATTAATATTAGTTTCGGTTGCAGCACAAAGTAAAAATCCGGATAATTTGTCTCCTGAAGTAGTTCTTCTGTCGGAAGCTGTTTAATTACAAAGCTGGAAACACATCTAGAGCAAAAGACTAAATAATATATTTCCAGTGAGTCGTTTTCTTTTCTTCCGATGCACATAAAACTCACAGAACAAGCTTCTGAGGAAGGTATTATACTCTCTTACATTATGCAAATAAAGACATGTGTTTTTGCAAGTAATGGGACAACGTATTCTATTTGTTCTTTAATGCAATATTAATCTATCAGATCAACACTTTTGTTGAAGAATGTCTCTCAGATCATAAGCCTTTAGAGGAAGAAATTCAGACCTTTAAAATAGACGTGCTATAGAATTTTGTACCGGCCATTATGAAGCGTAGCGATATTATTGTAGGCATTTTCATATCACTTTAAGAAAATTCTGCACCGCTATTTTTAGAATATTTGTGCAGTCTAATTTCAGTTATGTTTTTAAAAGCGAGACGGCTAAAACAACGAACCAATAGGAAAATGGAAAGATAAACGTAGCTGAAAATGTTTCATTAGACTGCTACTGTAATTAAGAATGGTTTAATATAAGAATGCAATAGATGACAAAAATGCATAAACAATAATCCTTACATGCATTTCAATGCAGTTATAAACCAAACTAAAGGAGAAAAACAAACGGCTTCAGAGTACTGATGGTTTACACTGGTTAAAGAGAGTCGCTAATTTTTCTTTACTTTTTTAGGTTTTTCACGGGTCATACATTAGTTCATTTTACTATTTATAGTAAAAAAAGCGCTGTCATAATTTAGGCTTTCTGGTCATGGAGATTGATGTGTGATTTCTTGAGTTTGAAGTACCTCACGCCACCTCAAAAGATTTTTGCCGGCTTCTTCATCATCGTTATCATTAACATTATCAGATACAACCTGATGAAAGACCTTCCCCGACTGTATTTTGAATGCATGTGCAGCTATAATGCGTTCCAAAAATATTGATGACTAGCTCAATATACCTTATGTTTTGCCCTTAAACAGCAATGATACACTGCAGAGAGCGCACAAAGTATATAATATATAAATGATTAAGTTTAATCAATCACCATGTTTCCATTAGGAATTGAGATCGATTTGAGTACACTTATCATATTGAATACTACATGGAAACGTATTCAAATCGTATATTGAATCTCGGATCCGATCCTCTTGGAAAGTGGGATCGGAATGAGATAAGATCGAAATATGTTGCATGAAAATACTACCGTATTCAAATCATTTTGAATACGGTAAAGAACCTCTTCTTCTGCTATACTATTTGCACGCGGTAGTCATATGTTAATGCGTTTTATTCATTGCCTTGTGATAAGTTATTGGAGAACCACTTTTACGGTTTTTATAATTTGTAATGTGTTCTCAAATATAATTATTTAACCACAAAACCTGCTTATAATACACAAGCTAACAAATAATATGTGTAGCAGGTTCGCCAAAGTAATTCAAAGTTGTCGAACATAAACGTTGAATAAGTTTACTCTCGAAGCTTGGATATTAAAGATGATCTCTCAATTCGTAATGAATTTAACATATGAAACGCGGATCGTATTGAGATGGAATTGGACTCAAACAGGGAAACGTGGTAAATACTCGTATATATCGTATATGGGGACCAGAAAAATGTTACATATTAAGCAGAAAACGTGCAATAGAAGAAAAGTGCAAATGAGCTTGGAAAAAGCTTGGCACCTAAAAATCTAACGTATAATGATGTGCATAAAACGTTGCGCACTCTCCTAAATCGCAAGTACTTATTTCCTCCGAAAAGTTTCCAGCTTCAGTAACCAAAGTTTTATTGCACCAAGGCGGTATGGGTTATCTTTGTGACAAGTCTGAAAAACACTTCAGGGACATAAAAGCTAACCAATGAATGATGCTATAATCGTTGTGAAAAAAGTTTTTCAGTCACACCTCTCAAGATTTTCGCTACGATTGAAGGAAAGACTGAACAAATTTTAAAATAAATTGGCTTCTAGAGGAATGGTTCAAGTATTATTTGAAGTAATCATTAAAATGAACAGGTTAGAACATTCATGTGATAGCTTTTATCTGTGAATTTTAGACGAAAGTTAAAGCCTTTACTGTTACTAAACAGCAATAAGAAGACAGATATTAAGGATGTGTATGTGTGTGAACGTTACGGTGGGGCATAATGAAGCAGTGAGATGAGTATAACTTCAGAGGGGGTCGACATCCGGATAATGAGAGAGCCGTCGTGGGGGCATCCATAACTGTTCATAGGTAGTTCATCTCAACGTGGGGAGCGCCAGGAGTCCGTCACTCAGGTTCGATTAAACCCCCTCGGTCAGCAAACAACTAGCGCCATCTCGCCGCCGAGAGCTATATTTCCAGAGCGCAGTCACCCCCACAAAATGACGCCTCTGCCGCAGTCCTCGAGGACACTTACAGCAATAAAAGAGACCAGTTGGGATGAAATGAAGGGACAGGAAGTTCCAGGAATGAAGAATCCTCTCCAGCATTCGTCTAGTGTCCCAGGGAAAACGCCGATAAAACCAATGAGTGAGGGAGTCCGCCACGGGGAACCGATCCCACGACCTGGATGATATTAGGAGTACCCATAGGTGAAATGTATAAAATTTAAAACTATGAATATATGCTCCTTGTAATTGATACAGCAAGTAACACACCAAACTAACAACCATACATACACATTTTTATTGCAGTATCTTCAGTGGTTTTCAAGGTAGGTTTAATTAATGATTTTGATGGTAAACACAAAACGGTTCACAGGATGAACAAATTAAGATTTTACTGACATAAATATCTGTTTTGATTCTAAGAAATATCTTATCAGATTTTTGTTTTTATATTTTAGCTTTTGAGAAATATATTAACTTAGGAGAAACAATATAATTCACTAATTTTAATGTATTTAAATATTTAAATTAATTTTTGTCCAACAATAACCAAAAAAGCAAAGCCACTACCAAATGTATGTACCCTATAGCTTTTGGTATCTATTTAGTAAAATGAGAAGAAAATTGAGGGAGAGAGAGAGAGTGCATCGTGTTTTCCATTTTGTACACGTAAAAATGAAAGCAACACACAAAATGAGAAAAACAGCTTTGAAATTTTAAAGGGGTATCAATCTACCCATGTGCACAGCGACATCTAGACTCGAGTAATAATGTTTCTAATGATACTCAGTAGGTCCTAAATAAAGATTATAAACTACATCATTCATTCTTAATGATAGAAATATAAAAAACAGTCTGATGTGCTTCATTCACATAACTTTCTCTAGTTCTTTCATATGCAATCTATTCTAACAAAGGATTATTTTTGCTATCTACATCATGATAATCAAGATAAACATTAGCAAAAGTTGTGTTATTAGTTGCTTCCTTGTAAGTAGGAGGGAAATAAGGGAATACGTTAGACTAAGGCGATAGTCAAACCTTTTAAAAGAAATGGCCACTATGTGAAACAATTGAGATTCGATTCGCTTTGCATGACCAGTGGTAAAACAAAAGAGATGAAACGAAAGGTAACTTCCCGTTTGAGAAAAGTTACGTAGTTTAAAATTGAAACCAAAGAATATCTCAAAAATACAAGAAAAACAAACCTTTTAATGACATCTGCATTTGTTCAGTAGTAAGTTTTTGTCCATCACTTATGGTTTAGTAGTTATACAAAAGTTAGCAAAATTCATCCAGAATAAAGAGGTCTTCAGAGGCTATTCCTAGAAATTTCAAAATATACATTTTATTTGTGAGGTATATATCTTGAGTCGTTGCAGCTTTTTTTTTGTGACAAAACAATTGTTTTTTTTTTATTTTTCCATGGAAAAGGTAGTTTGTGGTGAGGGGATATTTTCTGTAAATATTTGTGTCCCATTCCAGAAGATAATGGGCATAAATACAAAATTTTGAATTTAACAGTATTTTCATTTATTAGATAAAATGTCCACAGCATACGCATACCCGCACGGAACATGTTCTATAAATGCCTTTTTGGACTCAGAGGTCCTCAAAACGTATTTTCGGTGAAATGTCGACGTCGAATTTTTTAGTGGAATATAAAACCTTCTCTAGGAGCATGAGAATTGCTCAATCAAGTATTTACGATAAAGTTAATTTTCTTTTAAAATGCTTTTGAGCAACGCTGTCCACATTACACACACAAACACGTGCACACACACACACACGCATGGATGTTTTACTGAAAATTCCTTTTTGGACTCAGGGGACCTCAAACCATATTTTCGGTGAAGTCTCGACGTTGAGTCAAATAGGTGAAATACAAAATGAAAAGGTAAATATAGACCTTTGCAAGGATTTCAGTCAATTTTCACCACAGTGCGGCATGAAAAAATAAATCTAAGAAGTAATGTTACCCTTCGAGAGTTCAACCATAATTTTATTTGCGTGGGGTAAAGTATCCAAGCAATCCATGGGCTAACATTATCCACGGAAAACTGTGGTGGTTACGCGGGCAGATGGGGGGCATGATTTTGTCAAACCAACATAAAGACACCGTTCCATTATGGACCCAGTTTTATGCCCCTCAATATACACATGCGAAAAATGTAGCGCTGAATAAAGTATAAGTGAGTGTCAACCGTAGTTTTAAAGCGTTTAGTCAAGGAGCAAAGGGTTTGTTTAAACTTTTACGTGAATGTGTCTTCTTTATAAAACGCGGTGAGCGTCAATTAAGTCTTTTTTTTTTCACTTCTAAAATTTCTATATCTACTAATGACCCAGGTCAATTTGTTGTAATGCTGCAGCATTTGTTAAACGAGCGAGTAGAGATCCGTTAACGAAACGTGAGGGGGGAAAGCAGTTGTTAATTGTAACGAATTGATAATGAGGCGTAACAGACCCATGTGGTCCACCAGAAGGTAAGCAGGAACAAGTGAAACACTATAATGAAGAAGCAAGCAATGCGAGGACAGCCGCTCGGCAGGTAACGACCTCCCACCTGCTGTTCCCAGTTCTGGTTCGCCTCTGAATATGCATTGTGCACAAATAAGCTACCTTTACCTATTGCAGTGGTATTTCACCTCATTATCCTTCGGAAAAATCAGCGGTAGTAATGGAAATTGTGTTTTATTTATGGACGTTCTTGAACTACTGTGGTTCTCGGCGTCCCATTCTATATTGGGAGTGAAAGACCGCTTAATTTTGCTCAGTGGCTTATTTATCAGGCTTGAGCTTCTTTTACTTGCCATAAATGTATGGAGAATTAGCGGTAAAATTACTATTGTTCAGATGTTCGAAGCTACAAGTTGCTCGTTCCTTCTAGACGAATGACCTTTAGCGAAGACACAGTGAGCTAGCCTAGCCTTGATAAACAGTTCAGTAATTAGTTTGTTGCAATAACAAACAACTCTGCTTCTTTATGATTACGTTTCCAGAATTCACAGTAAATGTGAGTAACTGACTCGCATCTAATCTTATATTTAAAAATGTAATTTGACAGGAACTGGTACGCGACCTTCACCTACTTGAGTTCTTGTTTTCGTGTTATATAACAATCAATTACATAATTTCATAGATGTATAAAGTCATTCTGAACTACTATCAAGAACAGGAGATATATATCCTGTTACACAAACACAAATAAATACAACACTAACGTCCATGCCCATAACAGCATTCGAACCCACGACTCTTTCGCGGAAGAACGTCAACACCAAACGCGCCAACGACAATGGCTACTGAGGACGGCTAGAACAGCCTCTTCAGCTTGGATGCGCGCGATAAGAGCAGCGGGCACCTCACAACTCACAGGGGATGTACCTACAACTTGCAATACGGTGCAGCATTGGAGGCAATATATCGTTACGGTTGAATCAAGTTTTGGAAATGAAGTGACAGGATGAAAACATTCTGGTATGACTTTTTCCCAGTGACGTATTGGTTACCACGCTTCCCAACCAAATTTGCTACGAATTTTGTGGTTCAGATGCGCGTGTGCTCTTGACCGGGAAAATCGAGTTGGAACAGCCTAATCTAGTAGGTTGAAGTATTGCGTATAACCCAAGAATTCTGTGAGAAGGTATGCATTTTCTGGGGCACTCTAAATAACAAAGAACCATTCTTTGAAAATTCTTCCAGTGTGTGTGTGTGTGTCTGTATGCTTTTTTATAGCAACGCGCAGAGGAAGATTTAATCACTGCGGCCAGAGACCTAACGACACCAATCTGCGAGAGGAGTGAATGAGATTAAAGATCTGAAGGGCTGTTGTCTAGACGAAGCAGTGGCAGGTGCGGATATTGCGGAAATCCCTCAAATTCACAATAGTGACACTCCTGCAGGTAAACCACAGCGCTGACCTGAAGAAAAGATACGAACTGCCCTGGTTCGGACCAGAGGAGGAGGAAACGGTTACACAGCGCTCATCATCCACCCTGCTGGTACTTTTTTTTCTTAATGGACGCTCTTAAACTGCTGTAGTTCTTAGCGTCAATTTATTCTATACTAGGCGTGAAATACCACTTAATTTTGTTCAGAGGTCTCAATATCAGGTTTGAGATTTTGTTATGCGCCGTAAATTTATGAAATAGGACCAAGGACCTCAGTTTCCTTCCAAGGGAAGCCATGCTAAGGATTTTTACTTTCGAGAAAATCCGTCGACCTCCATCGGGTTTGAACCTGCGACTTTTTTTTTTTTTAAATACAGTTCCGTTGTCTGATCGGGACTCCGGCGCTGTATACCCTACTTTTTATTTACCTAAATACTTTGATTACTGTATGATTACTGAATTTCTGTTTTATTTTTTACACACACACACACATACACAAACATATAACACCCATGCCCAAGGCGGGACTCGAACCCACGATCCCCTGCGCTGCGAAACACCAAAGCGAGACGCTTTGGCGAGCGCGGCAATGGGGACCGGCACCTTGGGAGCCATAGGCGAGCATGTTGCCTTTAGACCATGGAGGACAACCGACTCAGTCAAGCCCCGTACCCCGAAAGGTGATATGAAATGAATTTAATATACAGGAAGGGAGATGAATAAGTCAAATATTTGTATCAGAGTTCTAAGGCAATGTGTTGATTCAGTATTTGCAGTTGGTTTCGCTATTTTCTTAAGTTGTGTTCACGAGGAAAATATTGTCATGCTTTTAAATTGGCTATTACATCGTAACTCAGACCTTCGGTGATTGTTTACATAAAAGGTCACACGGGTGACCCTCCTCTACCCTCTGCGCTTTTCCCTGCCCGACTGTAGGCGAGGTGAGGGAAAATTATCGATCATATTAAAACGTCAACCTAAGTAACCATACGATTTTGTATGTAAATATTATCTTAGTAGGATTCACAGTGTCTTCAGGGTACAACTTAAAGTATTGAACTCAATGACATCATGCTTATTTAAATTTTATTTTATTGAACAAATATTGAACTGAAACCAAATTGTATCTGCACTTCCTATTCTTTATAGTACAACATTACTCTCGCCGCTCTAAGAAAGTTGAGAAATTAAAATGAATCCTAATACAACAGAACGTGTATCACGGATCTTTTCATTTACTTCAGTGAAAGTTCATCTTTTAGGAAGATGATTTAGAAATCACCGATGATACAGTCTTTCGCAGTATTGGGAGATTCCCCACTTGTGGGGTAAATTAAATGAGTATCTGTTAATTCAGTACATGTGTCCATTTATTGTGTAAAAGATAGTTTACAACTGATTCAGTCTCTCGTTTCTTCGCTGTCAGCACTTGAATACAGGTCGGCGGTGTGCGACTTGTACTAAACACAAAGGTTGGCCGTAAAGCGATCGAGGCAGAGACAGAGAGAGAACTTAAAGCCGTTCAAAACACATTAAACCATGAAATTAGAGCATCATTTATAACAGTGCTAGCGGACAAAATGAAATTCTCATGTGTTTATACGAATTGTTTTCTACTAACGATCAAATTATTTGTTCCTATTCACCTCCGATTCTGTATATTTAATGTATTTATCCTGGATGCAGTTAATGCCCTAAGTCCTTCTCTTCTATTCCACCAATCAATACACATAAAATAATGCGATGAAACGTAGTGTAGTAAAATGAAAACAAAATGCAGTTCAATGCAACCTAATAAAAACATATATACAAAAATCCAAAACAAATATTAAAAAGACAAGAAAACATACCTTTACCAAAATGTTTTAAGTTTAACATTTAATGTTTAAATTTGAAATATTATTTAGTAGGACTTAAAATAATAGTAATGATAAATCAATACTGTGAGGTATTTGTCATAAGTAATATAACGAGGGCTCCAATTTTTATCAATAAATTCGCGAGCAACTTGTTGCCAGCGAATTTGTCTATAGAACAGTTGTAGCTCGTGTTAAATTTAATAAGATTGTTTCGTGAATAAAATAAAAATGATTAGCCTATATGGACATGAAGAATAATATTCCTGAAATTCCATTTGTCTTGGCTTGCATTTGCACCTAAATCACTGCATCTTGATGCCCATATCATAAATTTCAGATCTCTTTGTATTGTTACATTATATTATTTGGCTTAGTAAAGCATGATTGCAATTAACAGGTCTACTGGAACTTCCACCATTATGTGCGGGACTATCACCGTATACTGATATATATAGAGAAAACAGATGCACTTGGGTGCCATAAATTTGGAAAAAACAATTGCAAGTGGGTGTGATAAAAACGATTAAAATGTAGAGATAATGGGTACCGATTGTTGGAATTTTACGCGCCAATGTATTGAATTGGCCACTTCCTACGATTACGTGTCACGAACGTAATAGTCATTTTAATACAGCCGCAGATTAGGTTTGCTTGTAAATGTATGCTCTGTTTTCTTCTTGAACTGCATAACGTTCTGGCAGTCCCTTGTGCTCTGGCAGAGAAATCCAAAGACCTGTTAATGCTATAGTGAATGTTAGCGAAGAGAAGGTTGTATAATGAGCAAGTATAACAAGAATGAAAGAGTTTCGTGAGTGAGGTTTTCGATTATGACAATCAGAAGATGTTTAAAGCTAGCATTTTAATAGTTTGGAATGAAGGAACGAAGAAGTTTATAAAGAAGTGATAAATAGTGTACATTTCTTCGAACCCTAAGCTGGAGGCCATCAAGTATTTCGAATGAATGACGGTGTAATACCATTATTTTGGAGGATGAAGCACCAGAAAAGCTCATGGTATTAGAAAAAACACAACAAATTCGCCTGGCGGCAAGGGAAAGCCACGAAAAGAACCAAGTCAGAGTGGGCGGTCAACGCGGAATGAATACGTGACCTTCCAAATGTGGGCCACAGACGAAACCGCCAGAACCATCTCATTGTTTAGGGGAGGGGTTAGTTGTGTGTTAAAACCTCTCTTACTATAGACGGTACTACAGGTGATGGACATTGGTGATATATCGATTGAAAAAATATTTGAGAACTAATGTTTCAGGCCAAATTAAGAGTTCCTCCCGATATTTCATAGTTAAGAGGACTAAGAAATTGCTCAACAAGGAAAACAGTCCTGGCGTGATTTCAACCGTGAATCATCCATACCTTAATCTCGAGTACCTACCCTTGTCAGTGTGTGTGCGTGTGCCTGCATTTTTGTGTCGGTAAAGAGCATAACTTAAAAAACAAAAGTCGGATAAAATACATACTTAGTTTTTTATATCAGAAAAAATTGTCGATATTTTTATTTTACCAAAAATAACTGCAGCTTTTTTAAATTAAAATACCATACATTCAATGTATCTAATAACAAATAAAATTGAACTAGCACATTCATATTTACTGTCAAAAGAAGCACCACCATATTGTGAATTGTGTATAAGCTCTCTCACCTTTAAACATACCGCTGAGTCATATCCACCTGACTAATTTTAAACCAATCGGAACACTGTGTGATCGATGAAAGGTCTTTTTCAGTCATATTACAATGTAAACTATGACACAGAATTTAAAATGACATTCATAGTTTTCTGACGATTTGATTTGATTTTTGTTTTGTTTTAAATCGATAACACAATTGATAGTTGTGGTTATGGTTTGGAAATGCACTGTTTCCAGTTCAGTTGCGATGGAGTGTTGGCCTGTACTAGATTGTATTTGATCCAGTAGAAACTTTTATCAGAAAAAACTCACGCCACTTTCTAACCCACAGAAACTATTTCACTCATCTTCTAACGGAGAGTAATGCCAGAATTTCGACGAACCTAAAGTAACGTAACTTGACTTAGCTCGACGTAACTTGAGTCTAACATATTGTACTAAATGTAGCTATTTTGGTAGACTTAACTAAACTTAACGCGATGTAACCTAAGAGTTTGGCAATGTCAGACGCTTCCTACCTGTTACATTAAGTGATGCATGTGATAATTAGAACTAACCAGCGTGAAGCTGTAGCAGGAAGTCATAAAAATTACCAAATAAAGAGTAATTCCTGTCACGTAAGTTAAAGAGCGTCCTAGTTTAGCCACATTTATTAACTTCACGTTACGTCCAGTCTATTCACATTCTTTGTGGCCAGCAGGAGAGAAAGAGGAGGAAGGCCGGTTCCTGCATCAAACGGCACCCTTCCCCCTCCTACAAGCCCTAGCCGAAAAGAATATGAATGGACAGTAATCCCGACATTAGACAGTATTCCTGAAGGAAGCATTGCGTCTATTGAAATGTCTCCGGAATTCCCTCTGAACAGCTATAGCTCCGTTTGTTCTGATAAAGTTTTCTACTGAATGACTACACTCCAGTATAGGCCGACGTTCCACGCAAATGAACTGCAGTAGTATATTGTTGGACCATAATCACAATTGTCCAATATTTCACCAGCCTACAAAAAAGAAGAAATCAAATAATCCGTGAACCATGTCACCTGAAACGCCACCGTTATGGACATTGCAACATGGCTGTAATATACCTATTTTGACTAAGCACATAGTGTTTGAATTGGTTTTAAAACCATCAGACGTTTATGCCCCATTGTGTATTATATTTCAGTGCTCAAAATACATTCATGCCAGGAGTCACTATAGCAATTCGAATATTATTCCATCGAACACTTATGGCCGCGCCGTGGCCGAGTGGTTAGACCACTCGACTCTCACCTAGACGGCCGGGGTTCGATCCCAAGCGACCGCATGTGAGATTTGTGGTGGACAAACGGCGCTGGGGCGGGTTTTCTCCGGGTACTCCGGTTTCCCCCGCCATCGCATTCCACCGGTGCTCCATTATCATTCATGTATCATCAGTGTCACCGCCTGCGATGCCATTAGCAGTTAAAGCGGGCGTTAAACACTACCAAAAAAAAAATCGACACTTACAGACATAGTTCATGCATTAATGTCCCATTTTAAAGAAATATCTCCAAATGGACGTGTTATGCCTAATTTATTTTAATTATCATAGTTTAATATAATTTTAATATTGTAATATTATTGCCATTTAAACCACTGTTAGTACAGTAATATGTATTTAGTCTGTATGGCAAAGTATTTGCTCAATGTATTTGCTACCTACTAATCAGTAGAAAAAATAAATAACGTCTAAAGATCCAAGTGTCTAAGTGCAAACAACGGACCAAAATCTGTGATAAATTAACCCTTAAAGCAATGGCATACTTTATAATAGGAAATACCATGTTATTACAACAAATTACCTGAGTGGTTAAGATCAAAAGGACGATTCTTCCTAGAATGGTTAACCAGAACTGGCAAACCAAGCCACCTCTCCAAGGAGAGAAGCCCGTGCCACCAAGGGACGCTATGGGCTGTATTCTGCATTTGCATAAGATGTGAGTAAGATCATGTTGGGAATGTAACACCTAATAGTTTTGTGAATTACAATAAAGAGTAATAAAAATAAAATTGTTTTTTTTTTAATTATCTCTAGAAATGGTCTGTAAACTCCTCTTTATTCGAAATGAGATTTGTAAAACTCGCAATCCATAAGGTACACAAAAACTTACTTTACTATATATATGTCGTCACTTCAAATTACACTATTTTAAATAGTTTCCGTTGTGGCATCAGCCGCTTATAAAATCCGTAATTATTCGTTTGAATTTTTCAGTACTTTCCTGTTTTATTATTGTCGCTATTCACTTGTTTCTGGCGATGTTTTAGAAAGAGTATAGCATTTCAAGTACAGAATTTTGAGACCCGCATTTAAACCACTGGCTATCATTTCTGTTTCCTGCATCCTCATTGTATCCTCAACAAAATCTATAATGCAAGACATGTGTAAGTTGATTAATATGAAATAGGTAGAAAAATAAGTTTTCGTAAAATTACTTTGTAGAAGCCATGTAAAAATAAACGATAGTGGTTTTAGGAAGTTTTGTGAATGTGTCATATCATATTTGTACCTACGCTCACCAATAACAGATAGAGAAAACCTGGTTATGGATAGTTGATCATAAATGCACCTTTTGACGTCCTCTAAATTCAAAAAGCATTTATTAAGAATCTGTCATACTTTTCCTTTGAACAGCATATCCTAAAGGGCAAAATGCTCAATTTAGTATTTTTAAGTACTGGTTCAGAATTTGTTGAAATTTGTATTACAGATTTTTCAATATAGTTTAACATAAAATTAAGTTAACTGATTTTACGTACCTAAGTTTCAAACAAACAAATTTTGAAAGCAAATAGTTTAAGAAAATTGAAAAACTCCAATTTTTGCTATAGCTATTATTCCATGAATATACTTGCCTAGTCGGCCTACTCTAGTTATGTAGTTAGCTTACCCTCTCCGTATGCAGGACTGACACCACCCCTAAGACTTATAAGCCGGTGTCTAGAATACAGAAGGCTGTCGGGGAGCCATGGCTCGAAACCACTGAATTGAGAACCTGGAAGGAGTGGTCGGCCCGCTGCCAGGTATGAGCGTAAATTACTGAATGATATGAAATAAAAGCAAAATGGATGATAGAAAAGGTGATGATAATTGGTGGAATGAGTGGCAGGGGAAACCGGAGGACCGGAAGAAATCCCGTCCGGGCCGCCTAGATGGGGGGCGAGCGGTCCGCTCCACTCTGCCATTGCGCCGCCTGAATGTACTTGCTTTCAAAATTAAACTCCGCGTGATACAAACATTACCTGAAAAAAAAACACTAACTATACCGTGTTCGTATCACTCCTTTTTGGTGGTTACTTTCCTTCATTTTCTTTTTACCTTAGTTTAATCCTGTTCTGTGTTATTATAATAATAATAATAATAATAATAATAATAATAATAATAATAAAAACTCATCCGTGTCAAGAATAGTTTGATGAATTTAATTATATTACTACAACAATGTCCAAGTTTTATTTTTACATCACAAGAGTATTATTTAGAGCTCTGGGTTAGATATTGTGCAACCGTGTACAAAACTAAGAAGACAGAAAGTTAGCGCTGTCTTTTATTATAATTTCAATTTTTGGAACACAACAGCAAAATGAAATGACCAAATGGCCACATTACGAAACGGTGCACATTACTTCCATTACCTACCTTTAGAGAGGTTCAGACTGTGGGTCGATAGATGCGACTCCTGAATTATTTTTAAACACGAGAAGATGACTGAAAATAGCATAATGAGAGGAATAAAATATAACATTCAATCTGTATGGGCTTTAATGTGGCGAATATTATGAACACCAAAAGAATTACTATGACGCCACAAGGCAGCGTACACTAAACAATCGTTAGCATCATGGGAAATGATAAATAATAATGATGATTGAATATCCCTAGACTGAACTAAGCTAGAGCAATTATTAAAATATTCCTAATCTTCACTTCCTGTCATCTTTCTCGTTTACGGGATTGGATGTGATGGACTGTCTGTTAATTATAGGGGGTATCAGGAGATGACCAATCCGAAAACATTAGGGAGCCCACTTACTCTGAGGCTGCAGCCATCATATCTAGCTCTGCTTCAAACTCTCTTCCTTAATGAGGTGATTGGGCGGAATAATGTTAGATTTGGTCCCAATACGTTTCTAATCACTATCTCCAATTATAATATGCAATATTGGTATAAGCTTTAGAATTCGCGTACTATTATGCTTAGGTCGTACTTGACAATTATTTTGGAACACCTTTAAGTATTGTTTCTTGAACCATTTGGACTGGTATTTAAAACCGACAGAGTTTCCCAACTTGAGGCTAAACCAGCTTGCAGGCACACCAGCGGCGTTGATATGATCCTGGCAATTGACAACATCGTTAACAAACAAAAAATGTTTTAAGAATCTTCCAGGCTTTTCTGTACTCTAAAGCCTCTATTTTTCAATAGATATCTGACCCCAGGCGCTGGATTGAAGCTCTAGGAGGTGTAAGTCCTATATACGAGATGAGTAAACAGAGAAAGAAGAAGATAGTAAGGACACAGATGGTGCAAGCATTACATTCAGTACAGGGATAGGACGGCACTGAGGGCTCGGCTCCGATACAGTGAGGACATTGTATTTAATCCCATCAAAGGGGCTCACCCCGGAAAGGAGAAATGAGTTAGTGGTGACACCGTGCGGCCAGATCCATGAGTGAAGGCATAGCAATGACAGGGTCTCTACAATTTCCAGATTGAAACGCTCCTTCTGTTGGGCAGGCACACCACAAATCCATTCTCCAAGGACACCAACAAGTGGTCCATTTTCCAAGACAGCCAGCCAAAGATCGTGGGAGAAAGTTCCATAAAGAGCATCCTTTTACCGCCGCTGATGCTTCCAATACTGAAGAGGGCCGAACAGAGGGAAGAATGAATGAAATGATTAATGAAATGACATTCTAGAGGGGCATTTATTCAGCGGACGAGAAAAGCCACTGCAGCATTCGCCTGATAACCCGTGAAAACGGCAAAAAAAATTTAATGGCTCATAGTGGTCGGTCACCAGGAATCGAATTTGGAACCTCTTGAGTTGAGTTGCAAGCGATACAGCGGTACCATCTCAGTCTATAAATTTCGGTATAGTTACAATTTATTTTGACTGACGTCTACAGAGTGTAGGTGTTTGCAATGTGTTAGCGAGTATTTTGTTGATGTACTCTGGAATAGATGTGATGCTTGCATCACAGACGTATTTCTAGGTTCTTTAGAAACACTCGGACTGTGTTTTAGGTGAATATGATAAAAGTTTTTGATTTTTGTATCACATGATATAAATATTCTGTACAAAACTGTCGTTTTTAAAATTCCCTGACGTTTTAATTCATACATGCGCTCTATTTTAATCCCACTGGACTCGCCCATTTCTCTTTTCCGTGTGTTTACTCCCTGTTTCCGTTCTTAGACATGACATTTATTCCTTACATTTCAGTTTTGATCTAATTTGAATGAAAATGTGTATACATAACCTCAAATACATTTTTTTTAAAGTTTCAAGAATTCATTTTGTGATTATTCTATTCATTGACTCACAGAAAACTAATTTATACTTAAAACAGGGTAAATTGTAACAGATAAAAATGTAAATAGATTTCTCTGCAGCTAATAAAACCAATTCTAACATAATCATTACATTTATTTTAACAGTAATAAAGTATCTGTCATAATATGCCACTATCACACTTCTCTGACAAATGAGAATGCGGAATAAGTATTAGAACTTTGTCTTTTTTCGCTAATTAAACACATTTAATTGCAACATCTGAAAAATTATTTGAACCACTAACTTACAGCCTCTCCAAATCCATTTCTCTATTTGAAAATATTTTAAGTTTCGAGAGAACCTTATAAATTAAAAAATTCCGGCTCAATGTCCCTTAAAATGATAAAAAAGACATAAGCTCAGTGTCCGCTGACCAAACTGAAAGCGTTGGTTTTATTCAATGTACGCAAAGTTGGAAGTGGTAAACTTCACGAATGCAGCAAAGCACAAATTCAAAGAGACCCAATTAAAGAAGTCGCTTAGAAAATAATCTCAATTTTCTAAGCTAAAGTAACAACGTTGTTTAAAGTGTACGTCTCAATACGTTACAGGAAAGGCATTCATGTATATTTCGCTGTCTCTCATAATTATTATATTTAAAGTTTCTGTAAGCCTACTGTGTCCTCATATGTTGCAGAAAATTGTTCTACATGTCCAAAGCATGCGGCCGATCATTACGATGTGTAGGTATTTCGCACAACGTAGCTATTTGAATTTGTCTGCTCTACCGAATTATTACTGATTCGATCCTTTATCTAATTAATGTTAATAGAGTACACTTGAATATTCCAATCATCTGTTGTTTTCTGCAGTGCACCCCGATCTACTTCCTCAATCATTTTCCAGGCGTGGGCTTATTGCACGTCAGACCCCTGGAGGAAGGATGAGATGAGCATAATGTCAGAAAGTGGCCAACATCCGGTCAGGAAGAGAGCCGCGTGGAGGGTATCTAATAGTTCACAAGCAATTCATCTCGACGCGGAGAGCGCCAGAAGCCCGCAGCTCAGTCCCGGATAGAGCAGACAGTCCGCAGACAACCACTAGGGTCATTCCGCCACCGAGAGCTGTATTTCCAGAGCACAGTCACCTCCATGAACATGGCGCCTCTGCAGCAGTCCTCGTCGACACTTGCAACTTGAAAGAGACAGATTGAGATGAAATGAAGGGACTGAATTTCGGTGGAATGAAGAATCCTCTTCACTATTCGTCTAGTGACCCAGAAAAACACGAATAACCCAGGGAACCAATTTCACGACCTCCGGAATGCCAGTCCCAGCCGAAACGCCTCAGTCACCTCGCTTAATCCCGGTGCACTGCACCTTCAGAACACGAGAGGACCTATTTCGCTTCGTCACAATAAGCAGCTATATGCCACTAAGTGTAAAAATTCTGATTACTAGCAGGAGCGTAATGAAAGGGACTGGAAATCAGTTAGAACAAAAGAAAATGTTGTTAATGCTTAAGAACTAATTCATTTTTAATAAGCCAACTAGTTAGAAAAATTGGTATTAAGGTATTGTTTTGGCCAGTAAAACGCGATAAAAGTAATCAACTTAGTTAATTTAAACCCTTTGTGGGAATCCCGTATTTCATAATAATTTGAGTGGTTTCATAATCATTCAATGTTTGCATTTTACTGGAAGCAACATTGTACTTTAATTAATTATAGTACTAATGCATTCTCATTTTAAATATCCCTCATTATATACAATATCTTAGAGTAATCTCACGCCGTAGACCTCTTTTAGGATAGAAGTGTTCGAGGGATAATCTTGATTCGCCAGTGCGCAATGGAGTGTGTATTATGTGCTCTCATAATTTCTATAGATGGATTTGATTACAAGTGAATATTGAGTTCCTTGTTTCGAAAAGTTTGTTTGGCTATTTTTAGTACATTATTTATTCTTATGTAACCCTAAGCTTGAGAAATATCCACAGAGAAGTATCCCCTAATGGCAGTCTAGTAACTGCTTTTAACTCATAGGCTTTAGAATCAACCATAATAGTTCAAACATTATTAATTGCTTGTTCTTTTACACAGGCCGTGTGTAAGCTTAAAAACTGAAAAATTCAATGCCGTAGCCATGATCTGTACCACAGAAGTTCAGATTACCATACCAATGATCTCGCCATCTGAGCTATGGCTGTAATGAGTCAATTCTGGTAATCAGAAGGGAAAGAAAACTACTTAGAATTTATAAGGCAGATAATGAAAAATCTCGTATTGTCTCAAACCCCTATTCACACATTCCTTTAGGTTTCTAAATATACTATTTTCAAGAAATGAGTCTTGAGTTAGTGGAATTCCTGCTTACCGAGTTTCGCGGAACCTAATTACCCTTCACTACTCAGATTCGCTGCCTAATTTCTTTGCTCCAACACTTGCTTCAATAGTTATCCATACATAATAACAGTCTTCGTAGCTTCGTCTTTAAAATATTACTTGTCGATTTAACACATGGAATTAAATGTCGCCATTATTTCTTTTCCTATTATTTCTCCTTAAAATATACATTAAATACGACAGTAGTTCGGTAACAGCTCCTATCATGCATGGTGACTTCCCCCCCCCACAAATCGTGTGAAGGACGACTTTGGAAAGGCAGTATCAATTGGAAAAATTGAATGCCCTTAACAGGATTGACCTAAGAGGTGGTTAAAATATGAAGCCCGAAACTTCAAACATTTGTGACATTGTAAGTCGCCAATGGTGTACGTCAGTTCAAAATAAATGTTTTGCCCTCAGTGGTGTAATCATTATCAAACTAACCTCTTATACCCAAGTTCGCGGGTTCAAACCCAGCGAAAGGCGATACATTTTTTCGAGCGTAAAAATCCTTAGCGTGGCTATCCTTTTTATTGTGTTGAACGCCCGCTTTTACTACATAGACTGACTATACATGGAATTAAGATGGAGCCCCGGTGAAATTCGATGGCGGGGGAAACCGGAGAACTCTGAAAAAGACCCACTCCAGCGCCACTTTGTCCACCGCAAATCCCACATGCGTTCGCCTGGGATTGAGACCGGGTAAGAGCAAAGTGGTCTAATCATTTGGCTACCTTCATGGCTTCCTTCGAAAGCGAAGTAAAAGCGTTAGTCTAGTGTCGCAGATTTACGGCACGTAAAATAACCTCAAACTTGATAAAGAGGTCTCTGAGTAAGTATTTTTTATTGTTTCATTAGTATAGCCTCCCAAGCTATGATAATTTCGGGGGCTTTTAGCTTGTGAAACAGTGTATATTAAGTGTAGGCTAATCACTGTAGGTGACATTGGGTTTAATCATTTTATATCATTATGCGCACTCTCGTATTTATAGCTCCGGACTCGTATATAACACAGCTGTTCTGCCTAAACATTAAAACTATGCTCTGATTGGCTAGTGTTACCGCTCTCAGTAGCGTCTTTTCTTATGAGCCAATAAAAACTCGCTTAGACTGAAGCTCCCCAGTAACTTTCGCATTATTGTTATCTCACCGCCCCTTCTAAGTGGTTTTAATTAAAGAACATTCTTTTATACGTTTCACCCCAGCTCCCTGGCTACTGTCCACAAAAACCTGAGGTGAGATTTCTGTTTTATGACATGTACAGTTTCAGCAATATCTTCTAGCTTATAACTAAGCTTATGCTAACATCCTCTAATAATATAACCTTATTTTTATATAATACATATTTATTTACATTAAATTGCTTGTTAGTTATTAGCACCTTCTTGCAGTCATTAGTACTGCCGCATTATGTCAGCGGCTCAAATCCCGGCTAAAGCATTGAACTTTTCATTCTGATTCTACCGTTCCAGATTACAAAATAAGAATTAATCCTGAACTCTGTAGGCTACACTAATAAGGACCATAAACCAGGTTGGGTCCAGCTTGTTTGAAAGACAGCATTAATATCACACACACACACACACACACACACACACACACACACACACACACACACATGCATACACACATGAAGATGCGGGTTCTCAGTTATTGTACAAAACAGTATATTTTTATTTACTGTACATTCCTGTTCTAACTACATTAAAAGTTTGCACTGATTGGCTAGCCTTCCCGCTCTCAGTAGCGTCTCTTCTCATGAGCCAATAAAACTTATTTAGGCCGAAGGTTTCCAGTAACTTTCACATTTGTATTATATCACCACCTCTTCTAACACTTGCGTAGCCCTTCTAAACCAATGAAATTCTCTTATACGTTTCACCTCAGCTCCCTAGCTTTAGTCCACAAAAGCCTATATAGCTTCAGCTATATCTTCTTTCTAATAACTAAGTGTATGCTAACATCCTATAATAATAAAATCTTACTTTTATATTATATGTTTATTTACTTTATTTTGCTTGTTAGTTATTTATACCTTCTTGTAGTCATTAGTACTGTCTCAATACGTCGGCTGTTCAAATTCCGGCTAAAGCATTGAACTTTTCAATCTAATTTTGCCTTTCCAAATTACAAAATAAGAATTAGTCCTGGACTCTATAGGCTAAACTATAAGGACTAGAAGCCAGGTTGGGTCCAGCTTGTTTGAAAGACAGCGTTAATATCACAGTCGGTCGTCATCTGTCTGTCGTTACGCCGATCATTTGGCACGGAAGAGTGTGGTAGGGAAGCGGCTGGTGCTGATACAGACTTGGGAGACGTGTTGGAAACTGTTAATTGGTGCTCCTCCGGCACGGTGACAACCGGCGTTAATAAACTACTTGTTCCAAAGTGGAGGAGGAAGTGGAGGAGAAGAGTAAGTGAGAATTGCGGGCGGGCGTGCAAAGGGTGACAAACGCTAACATGTCTACTGCAGTAGCAGCCTGTTGGTATATTGTCACAGCCACCCGGCAGATCGACTCAGGAAGTTCGATCAGAAGGTACTACTTGCTGCCAACTTCCTACCCGCGATACACCTACTGGCCAACTTGCCTCAAACTTTGTCGACTTAATAATTTCAGCAGTTGTAACCTTACTAGCGTTCAGAAGTCGAATACAAAACACTGATACTGCCATTTCAACAAACTTTATGTGTAAAGCGTTACCGGCAGGATAAATGACACGTTGAGTTTAAAAAATCTGATGTGTTACATTCACATGACTTTCTCTAGCTGCTCTACAAACTTCCTACAAAATATTATTCTTCTTTCTACACCAAGCTAATCGAGATAAACATGAAAAGAATGTTATTATTACTTAGTTCCTTTTAAGTAGAAGGCAACTAAGTGAATGCACTAGGTTAAAGTAATTGTCAAATGTTTTAAAAGCTATCGTTATGCGATTGTCATTGCAAATCCCTTCTTTACTTGGCCAGGGGTAGAACAAAAGAAACACGGACACTTCCTGTCTGAGAAAAGCATACGCATTTTAAAATTGAAACCAATAACAAGGAAAATCTCTGAAACGATGACCTCCACAACAAAGATATAAACGACATAAATTGTATGTTTTGACGAGATCTAACTTTTTTCCCAGTAATTTTTTGTCTATCTCTTACGTTATACCAATTATACAACATTTGGTAAAATTCATACAGAATGAAGGGGTCTTCAGAGGCTAGTTCCAAGAAAATTCAAGATATACATTTTATTTAGGATGTAAATGTCTTTGATATACAGGATTTAATCAAGTTTCTCAAAAACTAACTATTTTGAGAAAATAAAAGTTTTCGAAAATTTGACTCAGACATAAAATTGTTTTGGACTCAGGGGACCTCAAAATATATATTTCCGGTGAAAGCTCTAAATCGAAGTTTTGGATGGAATACAATACCTTCTCTGGCCACATCTAGTATATTGTATGTACATACGTGCTAGTGAAAGTAAAAATAGGGCTTTTAAATGTTGCATATTCATTTCCCTTACAGATAATAAATATTCTCTATGGAGAACTACAGAAATCTACTCAATTTAGTTTCCACTTAATTAATTTTTACTTTCCTTAGGTATACAGTATGTTTTAGAAGTTCCGTATTTGTGGGTGTGTATGTGAGTGTGTGTCTGTGGACAGTATATTTCAAAAACGAAAAGAGCGTTAAATACCAAACTTTGTATTCATGTTTAATATGTTCCAAGAATATTTTCAACAAAAAACTCCCCCACCACAAACTACCCTTTACATGAAAATTTTTTGGGAAATTATGCTTTTTTCAAAAGTGGCTCTAAAATTTTTGATTCAAATACCGTATGTCATACATATTTACAACCCAAGTAAAATGTATAATTTTCTGAGAATAGTTTCCGAAGACCTGCTCGTTGTGGACGAATTTTGCTCAAGTTTGCATAATTAGTAAGCCGTTAGAAACCCTCCCTGTGTTTAGGACTGACATCCCCTAGGACTTGCAAGCGAATGCCTAGGGGAGCTAAGGGCACGAAGCCACAGAATGAAGAACCTGGAACAAATGATCGGCCTGTAGCCAGGCATGAGCGTGAGGAAGTGGATGATATGAAATGCAAGCGGAATGTATAATAGAAAAGGTGATGATGACGCAATTGGTGGAATGAATGGCCAGGAAAACCGGAGGACCCGGAGAAAACCCGCCCAGGCGTAGATTCGTCCACCACAAATCCCATATGCGGAAGCTTGGAATTGAATCCGGGTCGCTTAGATTGGAGGCGAGCGGTCTAACCACTTGGCCACGGCGCCATGGACTTAAACCTACTACACAAAAAAATATATATTTATTAAAACACACGATGTATGTCATATGGATTTTTGTTGTAGGGCTGACGTTTCCAAGATGTTGCTTGTTATTTGTTTCAAGTTTAAACTACATAACGATTTTCAACTGGGTTGCCTATCCTTACATCTCGCTTTTGTTTACTGCTGGCCTTGCAAAGCGAACTGGACTTCAATTGTCCACATACCGACCAGCCTTTAAAAGATAAGATTATCACTTTAGTCATATTTCCCTTCTCCTTACAAGGAATCAAGTAGTAAGACCATTTCTGCTAATGCTAATCTCGTTTATCATAATGTAGATAAAAGAATCTCTTTTGTAAGAATAGTTTGTTTGCAGAACGGGTAGAGAAAGTCATGTGAATGAAATACATCAGATTTTTTAGTTAAGAATTTAGTTGTTAGATATAAAATGCTCCGTGTGGAACAGTTTCCATGTCTCTTATGCAACATTTGGTGAATATGCTCTTAATGTAGAAACACATAAAGTTGGATCTAAATCTTACTGCATACTAGAAAGAGAATTGAAATGTATAACCTGAATTTTCTGGGAACAGTCTCTGAAGACCTCTTCATTCAGAATGGCTTGTGTAACGCATTGGTACAACTGGTAAACGTAGTAGATAGACAAAAACCTCCTGCACAAAAATGAGAGCTCGTTAAAACAGACAGTTGATGAAATGCACATTTTTTTTCTTTTGTAGAGTTAACCGTTTATGAGATACCTAGTATTATTGCTTTCAAGTTAAGCTACTTAAACTGTTCTCAAACGGGAAGTCATCTTTCTTTTCGTCTCTCTTTTGTTTGACTTCTGCCAAGCAAAGAGAACCGAATTTCAATTGTTTTACATAGTGACCGGTGTTTAAAAATTTTGACTATTGCTTTAACCTAGCGCATTTCATTATTTCCATTCTATTTTCAAAGAAGAAAGTAAAAGGACCAATTCTGCTTATGTTTATCTCTATTAGCATAATGTTGACAAAAGAATAATCTTAGTAAGAAAAGTTTGTTTAAAGAACAGCTAAAGAAAGCCATGAAAATGGAACACATGAGATTTTTTTGGAAAGTAATTTATATCTGTGCTTTAAAACGCAAGACCCAGGACCGACTTAATATATATGCACCAAATTCTGCAACCACATTTTAAAGTTTTAACGTCCTTTAACCTGGTTCGTCATATCGGATGATGAATGAAACTGGTAAAATAATGCTCAAATGACATCGGGGTTCATGGAGCTTAAAGCATGTGAGATTTGTGGTGGACAGAACGGCGCAGGGGCGAGTTTTCTCCGGTTTCTCCGGTTTCCCCCGCCATCGCATTCCACCGGTGCTCCATCTCCATTCCATGTATCACCAGTGTCATCGCCTGCTGTGCCTTGGTAGTAAAAGTGGGCGTTAAACACTATCCAAAAAATCTGATGTGTTCCATTCACATGACTTTCTCTATCTCTCTGTAAAAAATTATTGTTAGTAAACTTATCTTTTATTTATTTTATGTTAATCGAGGAAAATTAGCAGAAATAGCCTTATTCCTTGCTTTATTGTAAATACAAGCGAAATAAGGGAGTACCATAGGTTAAAGTGAAAGCCAAAAGCTGGTTGCTATGTGACTGATGTTCCTTTGTTTGTGTGGACGGGTTGACAAATTCCTGTATGAGAAAAGTATAGGTTTTTCAAAGCTGAAACCAAGAAAAAGGAATATCTCAAAAACGATCAACTCCACGAAAAAAATGTATATAACATAAATCGTGTGTTTTAACGTGCTCTACATTTTTTGTGTGTTAAGTTTTTGTCCATCTGTTATGGTTTAGTAGTTATACAAAATTCATCCAAAATAAAGTAGTCTTCATTTTCGAAAAAAGTTCCATGTAAAGGGTAGTTTGGGGTGGGGGATTCTTCTCAAAATCCTCGTGTTGCATCCCTGGAAGATACTAAACTTAAATACCAAGTTTGGTATTTTGGTATTTTTGATTTATCGTGTTCACAGACACACGGACACACTGACACACGGACACACACACACACACACACACACACGGACCTTTTTGTGAAAATGCTTTTTTTTAGATAAAGGGGACCCTAAAACATATTTCCGGTGAAATCTCGGTATCGAATTTTTTGGTGGAGTGCAATACTTTCTCTATTCACTATGTACATAGTGCGTATAGAGAAAGTAAAAATGAAGCTTAAAGTTACTCGACAGTGTCTTCTTAGGATAAGGAACCCCCCCCCAAAAAAAAAAAAACTTGTCCGGGTAACTCACCCTAAGCGAGATTCGAAATCACGGCCTGTTGAATGTGAGGCAGACACGGTATCACTACACTACCCAGGTGGGCTCACGTTTCTTTATACACGAGTAAAATTCGGTAAAACCAATTCAAAACACTCAGTATAATACCTTGAGTTTAGTCAAACTGATACATCAGTCTCCTTAAACGGTGTACGTAGTTTTTATTCTGTGTCCATTAAGCAGATTTAATTTTATCGAATAGAATGGCAAAACAAATAAGCGCTGTGAAATACTCCTCCGCTAGCAATTAATATCGAAACAATGGTTACGACCTTATTGCACGAACTTGCTTCCATATGCGGAGGCATAGAGACATCGCTGTCTGTCGACAGGGACCGGAAATTCTCCCTAATAAAACTGCAAGAGCCCGTGCTACCTGCTGCTGGAGGCTGCTCATTTCCTAGTCGTAAAGGGTAATTACCTGTAGGAACCCACGCCAATCTTCCCTCTGTGTGTACTCCCTCTAGATTCTCACTGCCTTATTAAAAACCTTTACCCCGGTATGAATTAAATTATACTTGATTTTCCTAAGTGCGTTTTTTTTCCTTTTGCAGTGGTGAATAATGCTTAAAGCTTTCCGAATACACACAAAAGACAGTTATACTAATGTAAATAGGATACACTGGGTCGTTAAAGCTAATGCCGTGTTAATTTAGGATGGATGTAGGATATACAATGATGTCATTTTCAGGATAGGATATACTATTTTCAAATGTGCCGGACATTCTGAATTAGTGTACCAGTTTGGGGATAGAAGTAAAATCTTTGGTTTTACAATTACTGTATTTTTATGTTCTCTACACGTACATAGTGTATAGAGAAGGTATTGTATTGCACCGAAATGTCACCGGAAATATATATTTGGAGATCCCCTAATCCTAAAAAGCATGTTTTGAAAAATGTCCATGTGTGTCTGTCTCACTTTAGGCAGCATAGCTCAAAAACGAAATGTCCGTTAAATACCAAAATTGGTATTTTAGTTCAGTAAATTTCAAGAATGCGACACGAAGATTATCAAGAAAATCCCCCAACTTCAACTACCCTTTATATGGAAAAATGTTCTAAAAGTTTTTTTTTTCAAAAATTGCTCTAACGATTTTGATTAAAATATCGTATATTAAAATATTTACTTCACAAATAAAATGTACTTGAATTTTCTGAAAATAGCCTCTGAAGACATCTTTATTCTGCATTAATATTGCGTTAACTGGTAAACCGTAATAGATAGACAAAAACTTACCTAACAAAAAATGTACAGCTCGTTAAAACACACAATTTATGTTATATACAACTTTTTTTTCGTGAAGTTGACCACTTTTGAGATATTCCTTGTTATTGGTTTCAGTATTAAAATATTTATATTTTTCTCATATGGGAATTAATCAACTTCTGGCCATACAAACAAAGGAATTTCAGCCACAAAGCAACCGGCTTTTAAATATTACCTTTATTCTCTTCTACTTACAAAGAAGACCATTTCTGCCATTTTTTTCTCAATTAGCATGAAGTAGATAGAAGAATGAGCTGTTTAACAATATTTTGTTGCAGAGAAATAGAGAAAGTATGTAAATGGAACACGTCACAGTTTTTCCTTTTGCAGTGGTGAATAATGGATCAAACTTTCCAATTTCTCCTAGGCATACGATTCGATAGCTTAGGTGTTGGGTTGCTTCTTTTGTCTCCGATATAATCTGACAAACGACACACTGTACACTCAAAGACATTAAAAATATGCCTGAAAATACTTATTGCATGTTGAGGTCTTTTCGCTGACTCCGCCCATATCTTCCAATTGTATGCTATGCTCTTAAAAGCGTATTGAATAGGCCAGTTAGGTAAGGGAATGGACATGTAACGGAACTTGCGACCAATGAAGTCCTGAAATTCGAACTGGTGATCTCTAAGCTTTCTGGTTCGACAATAAGCCTCCTTCCTTATCGTGTGATAAAAAATTAGGCTAATCTTTTCCTCTGTGCTACATATGAAGTTCTAGTGCCAAGGTAATTAACGCACGTGGTGGACTTATTTAACACACTGCTTATAGCAAGTCAATCTGTTCTGAGGAGCGTCGAACGGGGTTGAGGGCTGAGGGGGCGGATTTCCCAATCGGTTTTGCCTTTTCTTATTCGTTTGTTATGTTGTACCAGAATGACACCAATGAAAATCGTGGTGAGACCGGAGTCCCCGTCAAACGTTCACATTTTAAGTTATGTCACAGTGACAGGCTTATTTTTATTGCCTTTGAGTGTACAATGAAGAGAAAATCCCTGCTGTCGGGTGTTTAAGCATTACCTACACGGAGCAAGCATGTTTTCTACGGAAAATATCGAGTTGGCGACGACTTACTAAGCTATCGTATTAGTTATAACTGTTGCAATGACAGTATTGCGTTACCGAAAATCTGAAGTGCTGATGACTAAGTTCTAGAAATTTATTTCTTTATTAAGAATTCATTAGAAATAATAAAACGTGAAAAAATGTGCGAAATAAAAGCAGGATTTTTAAACTGCTCCTCGATTCTATAATATACTGCACATACGCATATCGCAAAGTATTATTGTAACCACTACACAAATTTCAGCACACGTAAACTCTGTTGCTTTTAACTTTTTCTCGTAGTGTTAACAGTCTCACTATGTACTATGCAAGCACGTTCTCTTAGGCGCTCGGACCCGTGATGATTCGGTGGATTTCGCGCAATTTCGGAAACAGCTGAACTGCAACATTGTAACCAGAAGTACGTTACACACCCTGATATCCAGAGACTACAATGCTAAGGTTTCATTTTATCGGTAGATTCCAGAGTTCAGGCACATTTAACCTATTCACCATAATAGCTGAGGACCTCAAATAAAGAAACCTGCTTTGGTTGACAACGCTGTGGAAAGACAGGCGAGTGACCTCTCTCTTTGTTCCCCCGGCCGTAGCTTCTCCGTAACACTAGCACCCAAGAAAGGGTGCACCTATAGAAGTCACCTCTCAGTGGGAGCTGTAGTAGAATAATTTATTGTGTAATGTCAACTATATTTTTAAGTTTACCTTGTCATTTACCTTAATATTTTCGAACAAAATTGTCAAATGTTTCCACCATAACATGTGAGTAATATTTATTACGGATCAGAGTTATTGCATCCGGAATGCATGCAAATTAACAACAAACAGGTAAGAGGAGCTATTCGTTTAAACCTACTTCTTACAAAATCACATGCACTTACTTATCATAGCAGTTTTAATATCTTTTATCACCTTGCACATGGGTTCTTTGTCATACATCGGCATTCAGTGCGATACATTAGCCAATCCCAGTGAAGGTGAAAAGGAGAGTGTAAGATACATGTCAATGGGGCAAGTTTATAAGAAGGCTTAGTCATTACCAAGTATTAAAGCAAAGACGAAACGAAACTATCTTGAACTGTTGCTCTTGTGAATAACAAACCACCTCGTCTCTCGCGTGATCCTTTGTCGTGTGCAGAGCGCGGCCGACTATTCTCACCCATGGGTTTTCCGGGGGTTTTCTAGGGTCACTGGGCGAATGCTAGGGAGAATTCTTCATTCTCCCGAAATTCCTGTCCCTTCCTGTCCCGATCTCTTTCAGGGTTGTAAGTGTGGACGAGGACTGTGGCAGAGCCACCATTTCGTGGAGGTGACGCCGCGGTGGGATGGCGCTGGTGGCTTTCTGCAGATTCAGGTGGTCAATTCCGGGCTGAACCATGGGCTCCTGCCGTCGAGACGAAGAACTGCTTGTGAACTGTTGTGACTCTCCACCATGACTCTCTCCCTGTCCGGGTGTCGGTCGCCCTTTGAACTTTCACTCATAGCATCCCCTCACCAGAGGGGTTTCACGTACATAAGCCAAAGGCTGCAGTACGGAATATCCCTCCGTGCACACACACATCTACAGTCAATGATTCATTGTCAATGTTCTGTACGTTGTATGTATAATGGTATGAGTGTAGCTAACTTGAAGCAAGCTGCTAAGAATTCATAAGGCTGATTATAAGAAGCACGGCTTAGATGGCAACATCGTTCTTTTTAGGTTAAAATTAATAGTTTTTCTGGCCGCCAGAATATTGATATAAAGATAAATGTTTTCTGAAACCGGTGTAAGTCCTTTTAAAGGTAAAAAAGGAAGTAATGCATTATATTTCCAATTGCACAATTTGTGGTTTTCTGGATTCAAGCTGTATTCTGCGAGTCATGAAAATACAGCAAACTTAAAAACGAATATAGTCTATGAAAATAGTTACACAAGCAGAATATTTTTAAAAATTTGATGTGACTTTTCTCTAGCTGAACCACAAACAAACTTTCCTTACAAAAGATTATTGTTTTACCTACGTCATGTTAACCAAGATAAACATTGCCAGAAGTGGTCTTATTACTTGTATTCTTGTAAGTGGAATGGAAATAAGGGAATGCACTACTAAAATGATAATCTAAAAGCCGGTCGCTATATGAAACAAATTAAATTCGGTTCTCTTTGCTTGCCAGAGAAAACAAAAGAGTCGAAAAGATGTCCCTCGTTTGAAAAAAGTTTAAGTACATTAACACTGAAACCAGTAACTTGGAATATCTGGAAAGCGGTTAAGTCGCAAAAAAAAAAAAAAAAAAAAAAAAAAAAAAGAAGAAGAAGAAGAAGAAAAGTATAACACATAAATTGTGGTTTTAATGATATCTATGTTTTTTGTACAGTAAGTTTTTGTCTATCTCTTACGGTTTACCAGTTATACAAAAGTTATACAAACCTCATCAAGATTAAAGAGGTCTTCAGAGGCTATTCCCCAAAAAACTAAAAGTATACCTTTCGTTTGTCGTAAAAATAGCTTAAACGTAAGACATTTTAATAAAACTCGTTCTGGCCATTTTTGATAAAAACAACATTTACGAAAAACGTTCCATGTAAAGGGTAGTTGGGGTGGGGGTATTTTCTTAAAAATCTTCGTGTCACATCCTTGGAAAATACTGAAGTTAAATACCAAGTTTGATACTTAACCGACTTTTCGTTTTTGAGCTATCCTGCTCATAGCCGTGCACAAGACACTCACACGGATACGTTTCTTATTCAGGGGTCTCAAAATATATATTTCTTGTGAAATCTCGGTATCGAATTTTTGGGTGGAATAAAATACCTTCTCTATCCACTATGTATATTGCACATGCAGGTTAGAGAAAGTAAATATATAGGGGTCTGAAAATAATGTTGAAGTTAAATTTATAGTGGTTTTAATAAGTTCAGTTCTTTTTTTACTTTATATAGCCTGCATGTACAATGTACATAGTAAATATAGAAGGTATTGTATTCCTTCTAAAAATTCGATGTCGATATTTCACCGGAAATATATGTTTTAAGATCCCCTGAGTCCGAAAAAAGCATTTTTAGAAAAAGGTCCGTATATGTGAGACTGTGGACTGTACAGCTCAAAACCAAAAATATCGTTAATACTAAATTTGGTATTCATCTTACTATCTTCCAAGCATGCAACACGAAGATTTTCAAGAAAACATTCCCTCCACAAACCACCCTCTTTGAAAATTTTATTTTTCCCAAAAAAGGCTCTTAACGATTTTGATTAAAACACGGTAATTAAATATATTTAATGAGAATTTAATGACAATCACATAACAACAGATTTTAAAACATTTGACTTGCTTTAGCTTAGTGCATTCTTTTAGTTCCCTTCTACTTATAAGAAACTAAGTAATAAGAAGACTCTGCTAATGTTCATCTTGATTAGCATGCTGCAGAAAGAAGAATAAGCCTTTGCAAGAAGTTTGTTTGTAGAACAGCTACAGAAAGTTATGTGAGTATGTTACATCAGATTTGTATTAACTTGTAATTGAGGATTTCCATTTGGCTATCCCCTTAAGTAATTTTACTGTAAAAATTGACCGCGCCGTGGCCGAGTACTTACACCTCACCAAGGCGGTTCGGGTTTTCTCCCAGGCGACGGCTTGTCGGATTTGTGGTGGAGAAAGCGGCGTGGCGGAGGGTTTTCTCCGGGTTCTCCGATCTCTCGCCATCACATTCACCGATGCTCCATCTTCATTCCGTGTATCATCAGAGTCATCAATGCCATTGCCTACGATGTGGTATATAGTAAAAGCGGGCGTTAAACATATACAGCAACTCCAAAAATCGACACTGCTCTTAAGTACGGCAACTTCGATGTTTTCCAGCCATATGGAGTGCTTTCCAAATATGTGTAAGTTCTTTTAATTATCCATTTTTCTCTGAATGAATTTTCTGGTAATGAAGTCCCGTTTTCTCAGAAACTATTGAAAGTTGATAATTTAAATGTTAATGTGATAAAAACACCTGTAAGTTTTGTGATCTACTTTGATATCAATGAAGTTTTTGGTTATGTATATTTAAGTAATAATTGCTGACAAATTATAATTTTTTCTTTTGTAAAAATATGTATGTAAGTAGGTCAGTAAACTTAGAGGAAAGCATCTACATCTTGTAAAAGTTTAGACTTATATGTTGAATTGTTTCTGAGATAAGGGATGGAGCAAGACTTTGGCAAGAGGAAAGAACATTAAAGCGAGAGGAAAGCCCATACACATAATTTGGTGGAGTGCTAATAGGCTATTGGATGAATGTAAAAAACCTTGGAGTATGCAAACTGAAATAAGTGGTTCAGACATGAAAAAGATGATTTTTCTTCTAAATTCTTCTGTGAGAAGCTCCAACTCAGTGATATTTAAACACCCAACAGCTGTCTTTAAGGGGACTGACCTTTGAAAATTAACCAAAGCTCTTTTAAAATGTTGATATTGCATTTTAACACAATAATATGCAGTGGTCCTTGTAGAACAATATGCCGAAGTTATTTTCAGCCACTTGCAATTTAAATGCTAGTCGCGTGACCTTTTAAATTGAAGTTTTAATGGTAACAAATGACACTTGAGATATTAAAATGCTTGTTTCCCTAAATGCATTTTCCAACGGAGTAAATGTTGAAAATGCTCCTTGCGATGTACATTTCAACTAATTAGAGAATTTTAATATCGCAATAAATAAAAATTATTGAATGAGATTTCCAAGTAAATTAAATTAATTAATCCACAACATTAATGAGAAAGTGTTTATGAACGAATAACTTATCATACCTTCTCCAGCAGTAATATATAATTAATTTGAAACTCTTCCGATAATTTTTGAAGTGATATTTCTGGAGTGTAAATATGCAGTTTTCTTACAACAATTTGAAAACTGAAACAAAAAGAGCATTTTTGGTAGAGTAGTTGACACATCAAAAGTATTTTTTCTCAAAAACCGCTTGATGCTTTTGTCTCAAAGTTTTAGAATTAGTTGCACATAAAGATGGAGGTATGGTTTAAAAAAAAATAACGTGATTGCCTACGTAGCATTGAATTTGAAATTTTCACAGGATGGTTCTCTTAAAAAGGTTGAGTACTTAAGGTACACACCAAGCATAATTGCAAACTATTTTGGAATATTTTATGCATACATTAATAAATAAGCAGCTTTAAATATTTTGACCAAATTTTCGGGCCCAAAATTGCTTAAGGAAGGTTTAAAACCTTATCTCACTAATATTGAACTTGTTAACTTCTTGATCCATTATCTCGGAAACTATTCAGCATATTGGACTGATATTTGTAAAGGATATAGACGCAGACTTTCTTAGCATTTAGTACAGAGAAAAGATTAATCTAATTTGGTATCATCCGTCAAGAGGGTTGATGTATTGACTGACCAAAAAGTTTAGGGATCACCAGTTCGTATCTCAGAATTTTATTTGTCACAATTTGTCATAATTTAACGCTACCTTCTCTCCGGTAACGCGGATTGTCCAATACGCTTTAAAAAGCATAGTAAACAGGTGGAGGGCATGGGTGGAGTCAGTGAAAAAGCTCTGTCTTACGGCAAGTATTTCCAGGCATATTTCTAATGTCGTTGAGTGCACAAGTCTTGGAAGTGGCTCTCAATTAAAGTGATTCTTTCACCGCTTTCGCTGATATTCACTCATAACACGCACGAAGGGTTGTCTGCAAACGCGAAATACCACCTGGTATACGATTTAATTTTTCCTGTAAAGTGATGAATTTGGGGTGTTAAATGGCAGATGCGCTAACGTGTTTAGACATATATTTTAAATCAGGTACCCTGTATAAAATGATAACATTTAAAATATCAAGTGAAAGAGGAAACTGATTTAATTCGTTATATAAAAAGCTAAAAGCGATAATTTTGACAGGTTTTGTTATTGTGTCTGTTTTTAGGTAGGTTTAACAACAACGTGAAGTTTTGAAGTACATCATTCGTGTTGTACATTACATGTGCGCTTTCTTTCAGGATATTTCAATCAAATGCAATACTCCAATGTTAATCCAAAATACATCAGGTTTAAATTGCTAGAGGCCAGTGTTTCTTTCCTCAATGCAGAAAACGCGCAGGAATTGCCTCTTTCGGGCCACCAATTGAGAAACACGAGTGGTAGAGATATTGCATAGTCCCTCCAATTTACTGCTTAGATAGTTCGTTCTGGGACGTCTTCGATAGGATAAATGAAGCCAAGCTAAAGTATTGGCACTCGTGCTTCCTACAATGTAATTAAGCGCTGTCATTTGTCTTTTCCTGAGTCTGTTTTCGTCGTAGCTATCACAAGAACGCGGTACCCTGATCAATATGGTAGAGCCTAAGCTACTATTTTTACTACCAATTCGTGGCCTAACGACCAAGAGCTCCAGGCATTGGCTGGAACCATGGATTCCAGCTGTTCTTGTTCTTTTCTCCCCCTTTGCTGTTCATTTACTCCCACGTTGTCACTTTCCCTTAAACAAGTGTTCGTTTTAGGCTTTTCGAGTTGGTTCACACAGTCTACAAGCGTTTACAGAACGTATTACTAATCATTATTTCGTTGTACCCTCTCAGACCTCATGACACAAACCAAGAATGTTAGTTTCTATACCACGTATCACTGTTAGTTTCTCATAACGAAACCACGGAATGTGCTTAAATTTTATATCTGATTTATACTCTAGTGTCTCTCACGGTAGCTCAGCTATAGAGCATCGACAGGAGAAGGCAGTATATATGGTCCAAGAAAATATTTTACTCTGAGATGCTGAAAGTTACACTTTTAATATTTATATTTACAATGTTAGTGGTATTCTAATTAAAGAAACCATACCGTATTTTTGAAGGGACTTTTAAGTACCATGTACGTCTAATTAAATGGTTGTGACATGCTGTTTTGAACTTAAATTTCTGGAAAGTGAAATTTAGTCTGTCTAATCTACGCAAATATAATGCCTGTTCAAATGAAACTGAGTTGTGTTGGAGGACCGTTGCTCAAAGCGAAACAACCTCGCATAATTATGCTGCGCTTATGGACAGTAAACATTTGATATTTACAGAAATGTATAGCCTACTGCTGGCACGTGCAGATTCAAGGAAACTAAGCTCAGCCGGGCTGTAAATTTGTCCAAGCGTGCCCAATGTGTAGCTATTCAACTTTTAACGACCGAAGGTTAGCCGGTCCCCATGGCCACGCTCGCTAAGGCGTCTCGCCTTGGGCATTGGGTGTTATATGTTTGTGAAATGTGTATATGTTGTGTAAAGGAACAGTAAAACCAGTAACTATACAGTAAATTTAGGGGGGGGATATAAAACGGGGATACAGCACCGGACTCCTGATCAGACTCCGGTTCTGTTTAAAAAATAAAAATAAAAAAAAAAAGGTTAAGTGCAGCAAGTATGCGAAAAGTGTTACAACTTGAGTCCGCCAGCATGGGTAAAGTTGTGGAGGCGCTTCTGATACGCTCTATGTAAGCATGGTAAAGCTAAATCATTGGCATGGGGCGTATCTTGGCCCGCGGCTACAGCTAAGGGTTGTCCAATTAATGACATCTCTCTGCATGGGGTTACAAGGGGTGGATATCGTGTTAAATTGTTAAGGGAAAACTAACTGTAATACATTTAATTAACTTTGAGGTGCTCTTTAATAAGTAAGAGAAGCTCAATGAAAGGTAAAATTAACAAAATATTTCAAACACGAAATACGTTGTATTACATTCACACGGCGTTGTGTAATCTGTTATCGATTTCTGCTCTATAAAATAAGTTTTCTGGTGATTCTCGTATATTATAAGTTTCGGTGTTTCATTCACCTCTTGATTTGTTCTATACGAATTTTTGTCATTTTACAGTTTATTATTTTATTTTATCTCATCTCAACAATGTATTGTTACTTTTCACATTCCTTTAGGACATCAATGTTCATTTGTTCTGCACACATTCAAACACATCTACTCGAACCCCTGCGTCACCAAACACCTGGGTTAAGGGCCTTAGCGGGTTCAGTTATATGGACCCGTGAACTATTATCTCTTATGACATCGATCGACATCTTTCACCCTTAGTGGAATAGATCATTCCGCTTCACAACCAAAGAAAGCTGTCCGTAAAATCTGAAGAGTAATTCTCCAAAACATATATTGCCAGCTACCCGAGTTGTATGTATCTGAAGCACAGCGTGCATTTCATTCAGGTGCTCTCAATCTTTTCAACAGAAAATAACAAAAAGTAAAAAAAATATAAAAAGAACAAAAAAAGTAGAATCTGCGTCACATTTACTGAGCTCTCGATTCTATATCAAAGCATATCCACATCATTGACTTTTATAGTACATTTTATTCATTCTCATTTTGCAGATATTTAATTAAAAGAAAAAAACTGCTCTAAGCTACTAAATCAGATTTACTGATATGACATTGAAATTAACAAAAAAAAAAAAAAAAAAAAAAAAAAAAAAACACAATTTAATGCTAAATTAGATTCTTCCTGTTTAACTTATCTTTGTTCTCCTTTACTATCCTACTCCTACTACTCCTACCATTTGGTAATTATCGAAATCGAAATCAGTTCCTAGCGTCTTCATTTTCCTAATTCACTGATTAGATTCTTCTTGACGTGAACTATTTTTTCGCTAAAGGTTCCTTTGAGGTTAAATGGTGAGTTGTTCTTCTGTCCTGCATTCTTCCCCACCGTTTATCTACTACAATTTCTCTTTCTTTTGACACCCAGTAATATCTTCTTCTATTCCATATTTCTGGAAATATACTTCTAATTTATGCTCTTCGTTGCAGTCTTCTGTCTTCTGCATCTATCCTGCGCTCTAGCTGTTGTTTCTGTTGTATTCTTTCTGATTTTCTTATTTCTAAATCCTCTTCTCTAACTGCCTCAAAAGATTCTCTCTTTCACCCTCTAGTTCTCCTTGTTACCACAAATTTTTCCGTTGTTAATCTCGAGATTGTTTCTGTCATCTGTTGTAAGGTTTTGTAGACCTCTATGCTTCTTAAAATTCCCCTAATCGTTTTTCTTCTAATAAACTTCTTTCTTCCTTAACTGTATCGTGATACTGCAAACATTCAAAAAACACAAATTCAGGTTATCCGGTCCCTCACACATAGAACGTCACTTTGTGCTCTGTTGATCTTCAAATATGTCTTGAAGGGATCATGACCCAACAAGAAATGTATCATACATGCCTTTGTTTGGTATTAAATTCTTCAATCCCATTCTCTCCTGAAGTAGAAATATGGTATAATTAGGTATCTAAAAGAATTCAGCATTTGGAAGTAAAACCTTTATAAAAACACAGAATGTAGCAGTGAAGTTCGTCCAAACTTCCAGAGGACACAGGAGAAAATGTTGTACGGGTTCGGAAACGCTTCATCTCCACGACAGAACTCTCCAAATCTTCATAGTAGATTAATAATGGGAAATGCACGGGAACAGAATGTACCAACTTACCCTCCCTTGCAGGAAATCAGACTGGCCTCTTGGTTACGTCTAATTAAGCTGTAATTCTTAGGTTCGCTACCAGTGTAGGGACATTTTAAAGCTCTTATGTATGGAAGACGGTCGTCTCCTTAGCGCGGTGGTAGCGCAGCTGCTTACCAAGCGGAAGACCTGGGTTCGATCCCCAGTACCGGCGTGGGGATTTTTCCCCCGCTGGGAGACCTGGCCCGGGGTGCACTCAGCCTCGTAAGGTCCCTGGGGGGCCAATTGAGGAGCTACTTGATGGAGAAGTAGCGGCTCCAGGTCATGAGGACCGCATTAACCGGCCGGGAGGGACTCGAGGCGCTGACCACGTCTCACCCTCCAATACTGCACCCCATCCATGACGTCTGTAGTGGACCGAGATGGGGGACGCAGCGGCCGGGCGGTAGGCCAAGGTTCCCCGTGAGCTGTCGTGCCATGGAGTTATGTATGGAGCACAAGACGCAGAGCATTCCACATTGTGGAAGGCTGTGAAATAATACGTAATTTCCAAGTTTAAGTGAACACAACCGGAATTCAAAGGTACAACGAGTTGACATGTGGGTTTGATCTTTGCATGTAAGAAGTGGTTTCATAAGATATGTTAGTATGCTGTGTTTCTCATGTTTCATGTACAATGAAGACTTACATAAAATGAGTTTTAGTCTGGAAATAAAAGCGTTTCCGGATTCATTTCCACATAAAGTTTTCTTCTTCTGCATTTGAGGAGCATATTCTGAGTGTTTTTCCGTATCTTATTGTATATATTTATATTATTAGTGAAATATTTTGAAATTTATATTTTGAATGTTTAATTTTGAACAGTTGTGGATTCAGATAGCCTTAAAAGCAATTCATTGAAAACTCGGTATCGACATTTTGGATCAAATGCAGCACTCCTTCTGTAAGCGAAGCAGTAAAAAGTAAAAATATCCGGGAAAACAAATATCTTCTTATTCATGTCTTGGGTAGTTTTACTTGGGTCTTGTGTTTTGGATTATGAAACTGAATTTGAAAAAAAAAGTGATATTTTGTTATTCAATACACATTAATTTATCTTTGGACAAAAGCGGTATTGTCTAACATAATAAGGAAGTATTTATTCAACATAGATACCGGAATAATTCTGTTGTTAAATTAATAATTATGTTACAGAAAAATAATGGGAAAATAGAAAAATAGCTTCTATATAATAAAACCCATATGTAATGTAAAAAGAAAGAGTTATAATTCTAATAGATACACTCATTAGTAGACAAGTCGCAATTTGGCAAAACTCAAGATAGTTATGGAAATGAGGTATTCCAGTAAACTGAATAAACGATAAATCCATTAGCTGGAGTTTTTTACTTAAATTAATTAAACTTAAGTAATAATCATATTAAATTTAAATGTAATTCAATGAATAAAAATTATCTTGAGCCCATTAGAATTTAGTGCGTTTAGAATTCTAAAGAATACTTGGAAACGCACGTGGACCGTTTCTTGGAATTAGGATTGAAGAAGAATATTAAACATTTAGGAAGTTAAACGGTGAAAACTTGTGTAAGAGATGTGACTAAGAAACTTACGTTTTGACAAAGTAAACGAACTTGGCAAGGAACTTTAACTAGGCAGGGCAGGCTTACCGCAAATTAAAAAAAAAAAAATACCTTTTCTGCTTCTTTCTCTTAAACGCGACACGACTTACAAAGTGTTACGGGCAGTCCGTAGTGCTTAAGCACCACACTAGGCTTATCACCCATTTGGCGGTTCTCGCAAAGGGATTTGCCGTAGAGTGTTTTTGAGAGTCGCGGCATATTTTTAACACGGAAAATATTTGCCTAAATCGTGAGGTTTCAGATACCTCTACGGAAGATACGAGATATAATACGAAACAGTTGCATTTTTTCGTGCTTAGATTCAGAAAGCGTTTGATTTTTCACCTTAAGAACCAGCAAATAATTCCAAAAGATATATTATCTTCCATTACATGTTATCGGTAGATTTAACCAGCGTTGCCCATTTTTGCACCCACGCATACTCGGTAGCTAATAGAGAGGGGAAGGCCTAAATGTAAGGTTTAAGTAATAAAAGTTTACTTCATTATCTCGTTCACGTATACATTTAGTTTTTTAAATATATTCCTTTGCACTGATATAAAAATTAGTATAGACGGTATTGGTATATGTTTATAAATGAACTTCTTTAACAATGTCTATTACTGGTAGTAACAGAGTAACTTCATATGCTCTCCATTGGCTGGCCTCGCAGAGTAGCAGCTCTGCCACTGCTGACGTAGTTTATGTTTTCCTGTTACCACCGCCTCCATATGACTGATGGCTGTGTTTAATTTAACTGTCGGTTTAACAGCTACAACGAAGTTTTACTATTATTTTATTTTACTTCTACAACGACCAAGAGCAGCGAAGTTATTATGATTATTTTAAACCCGTTGTACAACGGCCATGGAGCCATGATGGAGGACCGTGGTTTCCGGCCTCATTTCTTACAGTAGAATGAAGCAAACAAATTGCATGGTAGAGTTTAACAGTCCAGGGCCTCGCTGACGACCGGCCGGATTCCCTCCCCCACTAGCAAATATTATAACAGTGCGGAAATGGAGGTAAACGCAGTATTGGGGGATGGAAAAATAATAATGTTGGTGAATGAATGTGACGAGACTTGGTGGTTGTCCAGTCATTGACGGTTTCCACCCGCAGTGCAGGGAGAAGAATTATACGTGGAAGGGAACTGAGGCTCCACGTCCGATGAAAATGAAATATATTTGTCCCATTCACGTTCCTATGTATACCTGCGTCCATGTTTGTTCATGAGTCACGAGCAACGCGGGCAAAAATGGGGATGCAGCATAATTCAAAAGCAAATCGCGGAACCAGTAAAGCGCACGTGAATTCGTGGCCACCGTTCTATGCGATGCTTCCCACACCAGTTGTTTGGTATGAAAGATGGGTGTGTATCTATTCCTCGCAATATCTTTAAAAAGTAATTAACTGCGCGAGATAATTAAAAAGTGAACACAATAACACGGAACGTTTTCTTAGAAAAGGAAAAACTAGACTTGAGACGTGCTCCTCACACTCTCCTCAACCAACTTTAAGTCCCCAATTTTCTATAATCCGGTCACGAAGTTTGAGTTTTTTGTTTTGTTTTTTGTGTTTGCTTTTTTAGCCAGTACGATTACAGCTTTTCTAGAAGGCAGCTACTGTACCGATTAAGAGTGTTAATTAGTTATTTGAGAGAAAATGACATGTTTGCATAAAGATTAGTTAAAAATACTATAGGACAGGGAGCAGTCATTTAAAATCCTATAAATGATACAAGTTATTAGTAAAATGTACATTTGTCCTTCTTTCGATTTCCGAAAATCCATTTAAATCAGTTCACAAGACAATTTTTTAACGAAACAAATCGTTCACGGTTGCACAATAATGCCTACCCAACTGAAAATATTTATATCTTTTATTTCAGATGTCTTCATATTTATGTTGGGATTTATCACAGTTCATTAAAATATTAAATTAAATGTTCTCTATCATATTTAAATAAAGAAGATATTTGTTTTGTTTGCAAAACAAGACAGCAGCGAAAATATAGCTGAGGGGATCTTAGTAACTAGCAACCAGGTATAGAAGACTGTGTTAAGATCTCTGAGGAATAAAGTATAACCAGAGTTTATAAACATTTCTGCTATCGTTGTTATGCTGCTGCTTAGTGTTATGAACTAAGCACTAATGTTCTTTTGCGCTATAACAGTTTATACAGGGTGATTTATATAGAGCTGACACATTTCTTCCATTAATTGCTTCAAAACGTGTTATGCTAGCGACAACTTATTATACCTAAATTGTAGAGTAATTTTAGGAGATTATTTACCTTTCTTTTGTAGTGTTTAACGCCCGCTTTAACTACTAATGGCACCGGAGGCGGTGACACTGATGATACATGAATAATGATGGAGCACCGATGGAATGCGCTGACGGGGGAAACCGGAGTACCCGGAGAAAACCCGCCCCAGCACCGTATTGTCCACCACAAATCTCACATGTGGCCACTTGGGATCGAACCCCGGCCGTCTAGGTGAGAGTCGAGTGGTCTAACCCTGTCTTTTAAGTAACCCCATAGAAAGAAGTCCGGCGATGTCAAACGCGGAGATCTCGGTGGCCACAAGTTCCTGGAAATTATCCGGTCGTCAAAGAAACTTGCAATTAGGTTCATGGATTCATTTGATGTATGGCATGTAGCGCCATCTTGCTGAAAATATCTTTGACTCAGCTCTACTTCGTACTGCATTTTCACGTTGACTACAGGAACAAAATGTCGAAACAGCTGCTAATAATGTAATTAGGAATAAAACATAAACCTCTGCGCATCTAGTGACAGGGAATCGAAACTCCAGAACATTCTGCTAATTTGGTGCTAAGTTGTGCCTTTGAATGAATTTCCAACGGAATAATTAAAGAAAGAAATGGGTCAGTTCTACATAAATCACTCTATAGTTGATAATATCATTTTCTGTTTCACTTTTAACTTCTTACAGGTGAACATTAGAAGGCTACACGCATTCAGGAAGGAGGAATTTGTCATTCATATCAACACTTAGGTGGGAAACGGACCGATAATAGTTAATTGCGAAGGGTAGTCAAACCTGAGGTAGCTCCGCAGTAGCGTGAAAGATTTGCATTCAGGAGTTCCTGGGTTTGATTCCCATTGGTCGCCCACTCTGATCATGTGGGATTCGTGACTTTCCCTTGTCGGTAGATGCATCTGGATTACTTTCCCAATCGTCACCATTTCCTTTCCCCGTTTCCTTACATTCCCTTTTTTTTTTTCTCTCTCTCTCATGTGTCAGATGTGCTTCTAAGTTTGGTGACGTATGGAAGTGCCGGAAATATGGTGTGATTGCTTGCTCAAAGGAAAGAGTGCTTACAGTAAATATAGAGCGTGGCCTGTTTGGCGAGATGTTAATGCCCCCATTAGTGGGAGGGTCCTCGAGTCAGGAACAGTTAGGGATTTCCACATGTCTCTGGGGTATCTCAGCCTGCAGCCCATCCTCCTGTGATTCCTTCACTTCTCTTAAGGAGTAGTGCTTCAACTTTCACGGTTACTATACAATTTCATGGTTTAGCTCATAACAAATAACGAAATTATATCTTGCTTTTCCTAGGTGTCCTTTTCCTTAAAATGTTTAATAAAGGTAAGCATAACAGCAACAAGACTCCGTGGTAACGTGTGAGTCTTGCATTCGGTAGATACTCGGTTCGATTTATGTCGGCCACCAAATATGATCACCAGATTATATGTAGATATTTTTCTGGGCCGGTAGGCGAATGCTAGGGTAATCACCTTTCCATTATTTCCATTTCATTCCGCTTTCTTTTTATATATCAGATGTGCTTTTAGGTTTCCTGGCGTATCATGAGGCCAGACAGATGGTGCACACGCCTGCACAAAGGAAAGAGTGCTCCCATGGACACTAGAGAAGGTTTTCAGGAGTGTTTATTGTCTTCTATAGGCAGCTCTAGCAGTGGGATGGGTATTCGGTCCTGAAACTCCTAAGGACTTTCACGCATCTCTGTTGCATGTCTGATGCGTGTAGCATCCTGTAATTTCCTCACATCCTTTTTCCTGGTGGAGGTGGTTGCTAGCCACAGTATATCTAGTTCACGCAATGTGCAGTTGATGAACTAACCCACTTTATTGTATAACGTAAACTTTCTCAAGTATAAGGGAGATGTTTATGAAGTAAATAAATGAGCTTGGAATCTTACCTTTATAAACTTAGCGTAAAAACTAAACACCATACGATACATTTTATGCATTGAAGAATTCAGTGATAAGAAAATGATTCAGTAAAATGGAAATACGTATTGAAGAGTTTTCGGAAATGCACTAAAAATAAATTTACTTTATCTAAGCATTTCATATAACAAATGTTCGTTTTTAACCCTTTACTACTCATCAATGTAAGTAATGGTAGTATTGCATCCCACCCATCGATTCGAAACTGGGACTTTAGCAGAAATACACATTTTGAGGATCCTTGAACCCAGAGCACAAGCAGGTTTATAAAAAAAGGTACATGAATGCGACTGTGAAAGGCATACCTCCAAAACGAAAAGTGCGATAAATACAACATTTCGTTCTTACGTTCAGCATCTTCCAAGAATTTGAGACGAAGATTTTTAGAAACAATCCCCCCCCCCAGTAAAAACATTTACATAATAATGTATTCGTTATTTTTGATTTTCTCAAAAGTATGTAAGTATTTTGGTTAATATGCCATATGTTTAGGATATTTTTATGACAAAATGTGTATTTTGAATTTTTGTTGTTGGGTAAGCCAATGGAAGCTTGTTCATTCTAAATGAATTTTTTGTACGTGGTGAAGCAAAAAAAAAAAGACAAACTCCTCACTTCCCATATAATAATAATAATAAGAATAAGAATAAAAATAATAATAATAATTATAGCAATAATAATATAAATAATAATAATACTGCTACTAATAATGATAATGTAGATCTCGTTAAAGCGCACGGTTTATGTGGAAATGATTTTGTTCTACACCGTTAGCCACGTTATAGCGATTATTTATTACTGGTTCGAATTTTCTAAAACTTCTAGTGCCCTAAGGTGTAAAGTGGCAGTTTTTGTTGTGGCTATGCAAGGCTTAAGCTGTTATTAGCAACCTTATAAATCTGACCGCTACTCCAGTCTATTGTATTTTTATTCCTAACATCTATACGTGTAATGAAAGTTTGTCTTGATTAACAATAACCAAATAGAACGGTAAGGTTTTGTAATAGTACTTTGCAAAAGATAGAATGGAGAATCTCATGTGAATGCAAAAATCAATTTCTTTATTTGAACATTCAAATCAAATAAAAACGACGCACAGTTTGGTAATTGTCAGTGAGCGAGCCTTCATACAGTTAACGAAAGGTTACGAAATATGGACTATAGGAAAATGCAGGGAGTGAGTTCATCACATATGTCAACAAGAGAAACCCTCATGCCTGTAATTGTTAAACAAGGAGGATATCCTCCTTTATATCTATACAGCATGACATCATCTTATTAGCAACACTTTGGCGTTGGTACGAAAAACCTGTTTATTGCAGTTAATTAAATAACGTTGATGAAGTATGGTGTCTGAAGCAACTTATTTGTTTGTGTATATTGTTTTTAAAATACAGAAAAGAGGTTTAAGGTAAATGCTATTTACTTTATTAAATTGAATATTACATTTTTGTCGTCATTTCACACACATATTTGTACAATTCAGATTGTCTATTGGACAGAAATTCTCTTTTTTGCTCTTTAATGAACAGAAATGTTTATTACTATTGCAGTATCCTTGTGTAACTCGTCTAACTTACTGCTTATCTCTACTTTGTAAAACTTACACTTAGTTCTGTCACCATTTACAACATTCACTCCCAAATTCTTCTACAATTACCGCAATACCGAACGGCCTAGAAGGACCATAGTCATGTGAGACTTCAATTTAAATTACGATTTCATATAAAGTTTGAATTACGGACTAAAGTGGAGATAATATCTTATATAAGCCTGAAGTAACGAATTACTTCTGAATTCAATAACCAGTTTCTTACGAATATTTTTAAACTGGCAGTTACTCTAGCTGATGATATTCCAGAAGTAATCAATGACAAGGTTCAAATTTGAAGAAATACGTCATGCTTGGTTTAAGAGGAGTAGATAGAGTGTGCATATTTGGACCTTTGCTGGGCCTATTATTGGTGAGAAATTATCTTGTGATTAACATTCCAAGTGAATTGTGTTGCCATATTTACTCGTCCGTCTGCAACGGATGCGCTCCCAGATCAACTTCTCTCAGTTCCTCTTTACTGATAATTTCATCAGATTCACTTTCACTATCTTCACCGGAATCGCTGGTGTTACTTAAGTTTATAATCTATGTTCCTTCTTCTTTCCATGCATGTTCTCTCAAATTTCTCTTATGTTGAACTATTTTGCCCAATTTCTCACCTTAACTACCATTACCTTAACTATTCCTTTCAACATTGGGTCCTGTACTCAATAAATGTTAAGAATAGTATTGTTTCGACCAACGTTCGCTCAAATCGTTTATCACGGCTGTAAGACATTTTCAAATCACAGTATTTCATGTGTAATCGCTCCTTATGAAAATATTTTTCTCTCCACTATATATGTTAATCGAGGTTAAAGTTTGCAGAAATAGTTTCATTACACGTTTTCTTGTAGGTACAAGCAGGATAGAGGAAACCAAATCAAAATGTTTAAATGTGGGTTGCTCTAAGATGGCGTGGAATTTCATACTATTTTCCATGACATGAATAGAAAAAACTGAATAACGAAGGAACATTAAAAAACATTAATAAATTCAAAAGAGTAGTACTGGATATTTCGGAAATATCTAGTAGACCAAAAATAATTTTAAATAGATTTTGGGTTTTAAAGCGACAGATATCTATTGTGTAATACGTTTTGCTTATCTGTTATGGCTTAGCAGCGGAAAAAAAATTATACAAAATGCCTTCCGGAGACAAAATACTTCAGAGAGTATTCCCAATATGCGATATATTTTACGCATTATCTTATAAATGTATTACATATAAGTAATTAGAAAAGGAAAAACCTGGCAGTCGCTGAATTGCACAGTTTAACGGAATTTCTCAAGAAATTAGCAGATTTTTATCGGATGTAACGGATTCTTACAATGCTTTCAATATCACATGTATACGCATTTTAAACTGCCGGTAGAAATACAAAAGACACTTTGAAGTTAGTATTTCTGTGTGCTTTTCAGGTCATTATGGTATTTTTGAAGCAGTCCAGGCAAAGCAGGATCAAGCATTTTGGGATTTTGAGGCTATTTTTTCAATATTTTGACATGATATTGCTTTTTCGCACTTTTGTGGGATTTTAGGACCTTTATCCGTATTTTGAAAAGTTTTAGCGATTGTTAGTACCTTTACATGCATTTTGAGCATTTTAAAGACATTCTTTCAGTAGTTTTGATATATTTTAGATACTTTTAGCTCTTTTCAGGCATTTTGTGACATTTGAAACTACTTGCAAGAACATTTATTTCAAGATGCGTTACATGCCATTTGGAACATATTTAGATACTTAAAACAGGTATTTTCAGACTCTGGATTGGGTATTTTAGCTGTATTCAGTCATTTTGTAGTATTTTAAACGTCCTTTTAGTGTTGGTAGAAGTATTTTTCGATGCTTCTAATGACAGTCCGCATTTTGAGGGTATTTAGAACTCTAGAACATGTATTTTTCACAATATGGATGGGGTTTTGCGCCTCTTTTTTCGTTTTTCGAAGCTAATTTAAGAACTCAATCAGGTATTTCGGACGCTTTTATTGGCATTCCTAGTTATTTTGAGGGTGTTTAGGCCTCTAAAATAGGCAGTTTTAGGTGATGGGTGGAGCATTTTATCTCTATTCTCACTCATATCGTACTATTTTGAAGGTTTTTTTGAGTGCTGGAATACCTATTTACTAGCGCTTTTAATGACATTCCATTCCATTTTAATAGTATCTAGGGCACTAGAACGTGTATTTTTCAGGTAATGGATCAGATAATACATATTTTTCAGGCATTTTCAGGATTTTTCAGTGCTTTGCAGCAATTTTAACATCCTCTAAGGAAATTTTGAAAACTTGAGGATAATTTTTCAGTATTCTACAGTTCTTGTACAACGATTGTTATAATTTTACACGAATTTATGCCATTTGAAGCTCCTTTCAGTTTTTTGCTGTGTTACATGGTCATTTTGAGCTCTTACAAAACACATGGCATTCTTTAGGTATTCAGAACTTTCGAATAGGTGGCCTCAGGTGATGGGTATTTTCAGGGCACTCTAATGCATACGAGGGATACACTATACCTATTCTAAAACTATCTTCCTTCAGGTATTTAAGAACATTTATGATAAGTATTTCATTCATAAATGTTCAGACAGCGAATATTGGCAATTATATGTCTTTTTTATTTCGTACGAAAGCGTAATAAAACTCGCGAACAGATAGCATGATACGAAATCCGACACACCTGTTAGTTCCGACACAGCCGATTAGATCCGACTGCAATTGTAACTGCATTTGGAGTCACTGCAGGGATAACCCGCTCACGCGTGTACTCAACTTTGTAGTGAAAAGAAGCCACACCCGATTATACCCATCCAATGCAAACCCCTGACACTCACTCACTCACTCACTCACTCACTCACTCACTCTCTCACGTGAACCTTTTTATGAAAATAACTTTTCTGTATTCAGGGGACCTATAAATACATATGTTTTGGTGAAAACTCGACATACAAATTTTGGTTGGACTGCAGTGCTTCAACTGTGTTTTAAGGACCTAATAGAGAAAGTAATGCATTTTTGAAAATGTAGTTTCGAGAAATTCTCAATTAGAATTTAGCTTGAAGAAGCCGCATTTTTAATTAATTCCGTGGAATGCTGCTCACCACACACAATATTATGTGTCGTCTTCTGTTTGGTTAGCCTGTTCCACAAGAAAAAGTAATTCATTTTGCCATTGGATGCTTCAATATGCACGCTGAATAGAATTCCAATCAAAAACCATGTTATAAATGCACATTCAAAGCAGTTTTGATTGTATTCAAATTACTTTATACATTTAAATGTATCAACCATCCACTTAACCATAGCAATATTGGAGAGAGTGAGAGTGCGAGCGGGTGCGAATGAGTAACGGGAAATTTTGGAAGTCACTTGATGCAATGTTATGGTTCTTGCTCCGCTGAAAAGTAGTGTTCTTTCGAAAGGACATAGGCTCTAAAATACTTTTAAAAGTGGAAATCATTTTCGTTTAATCAGCATTCATTCCTTTTCGTTTAATATGTATATCAGTGAATATTTTTACTTTCACTATCAAGTATGTACAATGTACGTAGCAGATACAGAAGGTATTGTATTCCACCCAAGAACTCTATACCGAGATTTTAGGTGAATACACGTTTTGGTATCCCTTAATTCAAAAACATTTAGAAACAAGTCCGTGTGTGTCAATGGACAGCACAGCACAAAAACGATAGTCCGTGAAATATCAAACTTGGTATTTAAGGTTCTTATCTTTCAGGGATTCGGCTCGAAAGTTTTCAAGAAAATCCCCTCATACCCAACTACCCTTCACATGGAACATTTCTGAATAATTTGGATCTTCTCAAAAATGTTTTTAACGATGTTAATTAAAATGTCACATGTTTAAGATATTTCCATGACAAACGAAAGATATATCTTGAATTTCCTGGGACTAACCTCTGAGGACCTCTTCATTCTGGATATCTTTTGTATAACTCATAAACCGTAAGAGCTAGATCAAAACTTGCCACACAAAAATTTAGATCTCATTAAAACGTATAATTTATGTCATATACGTTTTTTTAGAGTTAGCCGTTTTTGAGGTATTCCTTGTTATTGATTTCAATTTTAAACTGCATAAACGTTTCTCATGCGGGAAGTCAACTAACGTTTCATCTCTTTTGTTTTACTCCCGGGAATGTGAAAGAGAACCTTACTGCAATTGTTACACATGACGATAGTTTTTAAAAGATTTCACTCTCGCTTTGGTCTAGTGTATTCCCTTATATCCCTTCTGATTACAAGGAAACAAGTAATCAGAAAATTCTGCTTATGCTTATCTCGCTTAGCGTGCCGTGGATAAAGGAATAATATGTTGTCAGGAAAATTTATGGAACAGCTAGAGAAAGTCATATGACTAGAACACATCAGATTTGTAAACTTTATTGGAAACAGGACATATTTTAATGTCACAGGAATAGTAACCGAGGCTAAATTATTTTAAGATTCATTTATTGTGTTTCGTTTCCATTTCACTAAATAATTTGCATCAAATTTCGCTGAACGTTGTTATAAGAAGCACTCTGCTCGATTGTGACAGAACGTGGAACATTTTTAAGCCACATTAAAACTTCCAAAAACCCTCTGGTAATCTTCCAATCCCTACTTTCAACCAAAAACATACGAAACAACACTTTTTGGTCTATCTAGACTGTAAGTACACGAATACTTCAGATGCTTATAGTCTACCTTACTCCTCTAAAGGGCTATTCCTACGAAATAATTAATCCCTTATGTGGACCTTTCTCTGGTTTAACTCGTAGTCTGCTTACACTACCCGTATTTAGGATTAACACCCCTCTAGGGTTTACAAGCTGTGGCCTAGGGGCACGAAACCACAGAATGGAGCGTACGGGTAGTCGGCCCGTAGCCAGGCATGATCGTGAGGAAGTGGCTGATGTGAAATGCAAACGAAATGGATGATAAGAAAGGTAATGATGGAGCAATTGGAGGAATTAGTGGTGGGAGACCCGCAGAAAAGCCGCCCAGACGCCGCTTCGTCCACCACAAATCCCACATGCGAACACTTGGGACCGAACCCGGGCCGCCTAGCTGGGAGGAAAGTGGTCTAACCACTTGGCCACGGTGCCTGGTTTAACTCACTGGGTCAAAATATGTTACAATACAGTATAGGACCTAACAGAATTCATAGGTTAGCTTCAAATTTCCGAAAACTAGCTTAAAAATATTTCCAATCATGTAGGAATATAACCTTCAGATTCTATGTTAAAAAAATTAAAAAATAAATTTAAAACATAATATCGCTTTTTATTTTCAAAAGTTATCCTGTGCCGTGGCGTAGTGGTTTGTTATGTGGTGTTCCAGTTCCAAGCAAAGTAATGAGAGTAGGATTTGCGGAATTTTTGGCTCATTTATAGGCGCGATGTCCACTCAGCATTGTGATGAATTTGAGGAGCTGCCATAGGTAACCGTCCATCTCTGCCATATGCGTGTGCGCGTGAGGTCGGCAGCCAGTTTGTAGGTCTGTTCTTAAAAGCGCTCTCACTTCACATAGTATTATAGACAAATTTATAATGCAGGATATGAAAAATGGTGCACCTGAGCTATAGAGCTTGGCACCTTATCATATATCAGACTATTCTACTTATATTCTCAATCTCATATGTACAAATTTGCACCATTCGACCAATCCGCTTGTACGAAAGAAACTTGTAGACTGCTCATTATTTAAAAAAAAACACTCTAGCGTCATTTTAACCTCTTATTTAAATCACCCATTAAATTCTGGGTAAATCAATTAGAATTTATTTTTATAAACAAATACATTACACATTTTAAAACGTTAGATTACCTGATTCCCTTAAGAGAATCTTTAATGTAAGCTTCAGAACGTACGTTGAGACAGAAGAATATTGACATATGGTTTTAAGTGTAGTACTGGCATTTTAAAATGACCTGTAGATGAAAATTCATATTTAGGAATATTAATAGAGCAATGGAAAACCCACATAGGTATTTTCATCTCCGTTTGCAATCAACGGGGGTTCGATTTATAGGTGAAAGCGCACAAAAAACAAAGCGACCGTGTGGTTTTGGAACCCTTCAACGAAGCTATGAGAAGGTCATTGTTTTCAGAGCTCCATACACAGTGGGGAATGCACATTTCATTCACTTAATGAAAATGCAAACAGGGAGCATAAATGAAGGGTTACGGAAAATATGGGGTTGATGTCCACTTTTTTTATGATTTTTAGTGGAGTGATGCATTTTGTTCGTTTTGAGAGGTACTACAAGCTGACAATTCACTACACGAAAATAAGCAACATCCTCCATAAAATATCAAATATTGGAGTGCGGAGATGCAATAATCAAAGTTCTCAAACTGCGGATATTTTTTGGGGGTGACTCTTATGTGCACATACGTAAATGTTTCTTTCTTCTGATTAATAATGACTTAATAGTGACTTAAAACATGAAAATGACAAATACAGACAGGAGTTGTAGGAAAAGTCCTACGAAACGCTTATAATAAACAATACAATCGCAAATATTTTAATAGAAAAGAAATAGAAGAGAATGTATAGTAAAAAGGAAAATAAGTATGAAAGCAGAAAACATGTAAAAATCTAATGTGTTTCATTCATTCATTCTATCTGTTCTAAAACAAACTATTGTTATAAAAGATTATTCCTTTATCTGGATTATGCTAAACAAGATAAATACTATCAGAAATGGTCTTATTACTTAGTTCCTTATAACTATGTGGAAGGAAGGTAAGGAAAAGTACTAGACTAAAACGAATCGAATATTTTAGAAGGTGATTGTTAATGAAATTCGATTCTATTTATGGCCAGGAGTGAAACAAAAAAGAGACTAGAAAACGAGAACTATCCGTTTTGAGAAAAGTTTAATATTTTAATTTTGAAAATAACAATAGAGAATATATCGGAAATGGTTAATTCTACAAAAAGAACTGCATATGACATAGATTGTGTGTTTTAACGAGTTGTACATGTTTTGTTTAGTAAGGTTTTTGTCAATCTCTTACGGTTTGTCAGTTAAGCAAACGTCATTCAAAGTGAGGAAGTGTTCAGAGGCTATTCCTAAGAAACTCGGGATATGCATTTTATTTGACATGTAAAAATCTTTAATAGTCGGTATTTTAATAAAAATCGCTGAAGCCATTTTTGAGAAAATAAAAAAAAAAAAAAAAATCGAAAAATCTTTCATGCAAAGTGCAGTTGGGTTCGGTGGGATTTTCCTGAAAATGTTCGTGTCACATCCTTATGAATTACTGAACTCACACACGGACCTTTTTTCTAAAAATCTTTTGTGTTACGTTTACATGACTTTATCTATTCTGTAACAACCTTTCCTATAAAAGTTTGTTCATCTACGTATTTTATGTTAATCGAGAAAAACAGTAACAGAAATAATGTTACTTGTTAGTTCCTTATGAATAAGAGGAATAAGGGAATGCACTAGGCTAAAGCGAGTCAAATATTTTAAAACCTCGTCGCTATGTGAAAAAATGAAATTAGGTTCTATTTTGATTTCTGGGAATAAAACAAAAGCGATATGAAACGAAAGTAAACTTCCCGCTTGAGAAAACTTTAAGTAGTTAAAACTGAAAGCAATAGAACGGAATATCTCGGAAACGGTTAACTCTACAAAAATTGTAAATAACATAAATTGTGTATTTTAATTAGATCTATTTTTTAGAGTAAGCTTCTGTCTATACTTTACGGCTTACTGATTATAGAAAATACATCCAGAATGAAGAGGTCTTCACCGGCTATTCCCAGAAAATTTAAGATATAAATTTTGTTTGTCATGAAAATATTTTAAACGTATGGTATTTTATTCAAAATTGTTAGAGGCATTTTTGAATAAATTAAAACTTTCAAAAAATGCTCCATGCAAAATGTAGTTGGGACCTCGGGGGGAGGGGGTTCTGAAAATCTTTGTGTCCTATGCTTGGAAAATAATGAACCTGAGTACCACGTTTTGGTAATTCGATTTTTATTTATGCTGTTCACAGTTACACACGGACACACACACTAAGCCTTTTATAAAAATGTTTCATTATTATTATTATTATTATTATTATTATTATTATACTCAGGGGGCCACAAAAGATATTTCCGGTGAAACTTCGGTTTCGAATTTTTGGGTAGAATACAATACCTTCTCTACCTACTATGTACAGTTTACATATCTAATAAGTAAAAGCAGATTTATGGCATTTACGAATAAATATATTAAATACACTGGTGTACAAAACCTAAGGCCCAGATGGATAAACATATTAACTACTTTGTGGAAATGAATGACAGTGCGGCCGCATGTGAGATTTGTGGTGGACAAAGCGGCGCAGGGACGGGCTTTCTCCGGTTCTCCAGTTTCCCCTCCATCCCATTCCACCGGTGTTCCATCTTCATTGCATGTATCATCGCCTGCGGTGCCATAGTATTAAAAGCGGGCATTAAACACTATAAAAATGACTGCCAGAAGTCTCTCACAGCGCAAAATGGGTCTGGTCCCACAATACGGGGTTTTTGAAGAAACAGGACAAGACAGTGTATGGCAAATCACCGAGCTCTTACGGTGCACTGTAGTGGTGCTCTTCTTTACCAGGTGGCCCGTAGACAACATATGGATAACTTCACACGTGGAAGAATCATCGGGAAACTGGAAGAAAGGCGAAGTGTGGCGAGTGTTGCCCACAGTTTCGTATTGCTCACAGCATTCTTTCATTGTCATGTTGTGCCTTCCAAACCACAGACATGCTGTCCCAAAGAGAGGAAGTGGTTGACCACGGTCAACTACAACAGTATGATCGGTACATTATACAACAGGAAAGAAGAGTTCCACATCAAACAACGAGTACAATTGCAACCACATTTAACAAGACTGTTAGGTACGCAATCTCACGCTACGCAGTGGTACGGTGACTGATTCTTTGCCTGACGTCCTGTACCTTGTGCTCCGTTTGCACCCGCACCTCAGCGGTACCGTTTACGATATCACAAGAGCACCAGAATTGGACCATCAGGGAATGGGGTCGTGTGCCATTCTAGGGTGAAAGCACGTTCAGTCTGAGTTGATTTCTCGAAGTACCATCATCTGGCGAGAGGCGGGAGCACGCAGTGCACCCAGGAATATCCTTGAACATGATCGTTTTGGTGGTCCGGTTGTTATGGTGTGGGTTGGCATAATGTTGCATAGGCGTACCGAGCTCCAAATCTTAGAACACGGAACTCTCCCTGGTCAACGTTATTGTGATGCTGTATTCCTTCCCCATGTGAATATTTTCAGGGGTGCAGTCGGCCCTGACTTTAGTTTTATAAATAACAATGTGCGACCGGATTAAACAGCTTAGGTGGAGAAATGGAACGCCCAACTACGAGAACCCTTTACCGACCTTGTTACCAGCATGGGAGTACAATACAGAGCATGTTTACTAGTCCCTGGTGACCATACGCTCTTTTAAACACCATATCTCTATTTTCGTAAATCTGTAGGACTATCATATGGCGTAGTGAGTTCAGTGTAGCTTATTTTCTATGAAAAAAAGTGTTATTTCTGTTCACCTCATTGCATATTTTGTTTAGTTGCCTCCTGTAGTAGTTCTCTCTATGTATGACTCAAGTTTCGTTGAGCTGTGTTACTTAACAGTGACACAGCAAGCGAATATTACTTTCGTCCTTACGTTTTGCACACCGGTGTATTTAAATAAAATAGGGCATGTGGTAAACATTAATTATAATCCTATGCATGGAACGTTTTAAAATAAACGTAAGAGAGGAAAATAGTGCTAACAAGTTAAAAACATTAGCAATGGGTTTTAGCAGCAGAGAGAGTTGATAAAAATAACAGTTCGTGATTAGAGAAAGAGAGTGAGAGAGAGGACCGACGAAAGGGAATGAAATACACGAGATTTTCAAATATGCCATCAGAAGTGTGGCACAAGAAAGACGACCTGACCTGTTTGCCCTATAGCTCAGTTGGTAGAGCAGGTTAGATGCCTGATGAGGAACAGAGAGAGAGTTTCCAGAGATGAACGATCAGCCAATACCTAATATGATCGTGAAGAAGTAGATGATATAAAGTGAATGCGAAATACTTGGATGATAGGAAAGGTGATGATTGGTGGATATAATGATGAGAGGGGAACCAGGAAACCCGGAGAAATGCCATCCCAACTACGCTTCATCCACCACAAATCCCACGTGTGCTCTTCTGGGATAAATCCAGGCAGCCTAGGCGGGACACTAGCGATCTAGCCAATCTGCCACGGCGCCACTGGCAATATGCTCTAAAGATCCGCCAACATGACAATTGCTATTAAACTGAACTCATAAAATAAATAAATAAATACATTTAAAAACATAATAACACATATGATCCATTGAACGTGTAGATATGCACTTTAGTTACGGTTGATCAAGAAATAGTGGTTATTCGACACACAAAACGTTTCGGATAGAGCAAGACTATCGGTTCTTCGCCATTATCAACTTTGCCCTGAAAATGCAGATCACCATTTCTAGCAATTCGTATAAAGCTGACTAAAGGCGTTATTGTTTTTATTTATTTTTCCCCTTCTAACGCTCTTTAAACCAATTGCCATTTTGAAATAACTATAGCATGTCAAAGTATTAAGCATGATTCAACATTTTCATAGCAAGTGACTGTAATTAATTTACTGATAGGCATGGTGAGATAAAAATGCATAGTTAAAACAAGAACTAAAAACTTTACAGTCTGATCTAAAAGATAAAAGAAACAAATAAATAAGTAAAGAAAGAAAGAAAAGTTGGACGAAGTTCGAACTCTAAAGCAAGACTGCCTACTACACGAAAGCTAGATAACCAGTACACCAGAGAGGTGTCCCCTGCAATCCCCCCTTCCCTTCTTTTTTGTGAGTGGTACTGGCGAATGGTATCGTCATTAGTCAGTGGCGTATTGACACTTTAGAAACTGATATGTAACTTCAAAATTTGAACATACCGGCCATAGGTCGGCTCGTGATTACTTGAGAGTGAATTCTGCCATGTACTCAACTTAGAAACAGTGTAATTGAGAGTACGTGTGAGTGAGTGGTAAGAGTACCAGTCAGCAGGATAACAGTGTACAGCAAGGTGCTTATTTTGGAACTCCTTATAGAATAAATAACCGTAAAAGTTCACAAGTGTTTCCGTCACAATTAAAATATCACTCCTACAACTCCTCCCACTTGCGAAATCCACGCCAGAGAGAGTCAATGATCGTGCAAGACTGAGCAACGCTGTGGCAACCCAACCAAGAAAAGCTTCAGTACCAGGTACGTGAGTGTAGTGGATGGAGTTGATTTGAAGTGACACTTAGGTACGCCACACATAAGGACTCACGTTGAGGCGTAAAACTCAACAACGTAAAATTCTTATTACATATGACTGTCCGACGTGCGGTGTAAACTACAAATCACCATCATATAAAATCTCGTTCCATATAACCTCACAACGTGGGGTAGTAACATAATAAAATATCCCGTTACATATGGCCACCTAACGTGGGACATTAACATATAAATATCCCGTTACAAAATCATCGAATTTCCTTATGTCTATTTTCATATGAACTTGATAGAATTGATGTACATGATTTTAGAAACGGCAAAAATAAATTACGTTGCAAGCTTCAAAAACCTTCGCTATCCATATTTTCAAGCCCATGTGCAGAAAAATGTACTTTAAACTATTTGGCAAAACATAGTGTAACTATACTAGATGAGATGTAAAAACTTGTAGCATACCTTACATTTATAGCTTCGAATTCACACCAAGCAAGTTTCGATTCTTACTACACCTTCATTTTTAAATGCTTTCTTATGCCCTATTTTCGTATACTTTTATATATAATGCCCAAATAGTCAATTTCAGCAGAAATGCCAGTCTTTAAAATACAGCACACGGTGAAATGGGATGAAATAGAACTGAGAAACGGTTGGGTTGAACGAAAAGGTGGACGTGTAAACATTTTACATTGTTAAAATGTCTGCATTGTGATAAGCAAGTATTCATTTATAGGCTTTCTAAATTTAAAGTTTCTGTTTGACGTAGATGTATTATGGATAATGATGCAATATTATTTTCTTTAGCACATTTGTACAATGTTAAATAGATAAAGTATTGTATTCCACCCAAAAATTAAACACCGAGGTTTCACCAGAAATACACGCTTTGAGAACCCCTGAACTTAAAAACGTTTAAATATGTCCGTCTGTAGGGGGGGGGAGGGCAAAATCGAAAAGTCTGTTAAACAGCAATTTTGTTATTTAAATTCAGTGTCTTCGAGGGATGTGACACGAATATTTTCAAGAAAATCCTCCACCCTAACTACCCTTTACATGGAAAAATTTTCGAAAATGTTGATTTTCTCAAAAATGTCTCAAACGATTTTGAATGAAACGCCATATGCTAAAGACATCTTCATGACAAAACGTGTACCTAAACATATATATTTAAGATATTTTCATGAGAAACAGAATATCTAATTTGAACCTTCTAAGAACAGCCTCTGAAGACCTCTTCAGTTTGGATGAGCTTTGAATAGCTGGTAAACCGGAGAAACAAAAATTACCGCAAAAAATGTTATGACATTAAAACCCATAATTCATATTATATTAATGTTTTCTGTTGAGTTAACCGTTTCCCAGATATGCCTTGTTATTGGATTGAATTTTAAACTAGTTGTTTATCTCAAGGGAGAAATAGGCTTTCGTTTCATCTCTTTTGTTTTACTCCCGGGAATGCAAAAGAGAACTATTTCAATTGTTTCACATAACAATTAATTTTAAATGATTTGACCATCGCTTTAGCCTAGTGAATTCTCCTATTTCTCTCCTACTTACAAGGAAACAAGAAATTAGACAATTTCTGCTAATGTTTATCTCGATTAGCATGACACAAATAAAATAATCATTTAACCGCACCGTGGCCGAGTGGTTAGACTACTCGCTTCCCACCTAAGTGGCCTGGGTTCGATCCCAAATGACCCCATGTGAGATTTGTGGTGGACAAAGTGGCGCAGTGGCGGAATTCTCCGGGTTATCCGGTTTTCCCCGCCATCGCATTCCACCGATGCTCCATTTTCATTTCATCTATCATCAGTGTCATCGCCTGAGGTGACATAGGTAATAAAAGCGGGCGTTAAACACAGTAAAAATAATGTTTTGTAAGGAAACTTTGTGGAACGGCTAGAGAAAGTCATTTGAATTGAACACAAGTTCTTTTTGATTACATGTTCATTATATTAATTTTAAGATTTTATGTTTTTTATTTGAAAACAATAGAAAATTTTAATGGTTTAATGAAGCATAACCTGTTAATGCCCTGGAGGTTACTTTAATTTCAAGTTGGTTCTCCAGTTGACTGAGTTATTTTTTTTTAAATAAAAACATTCCTTGTGGTTCCAGGACCATTCGGTGAAAATAGAATAAAAATCTTATGCCATTCACATGACTTTCCCTACCCGTTCTACAATGTGCTTACAAAACACGTTTCTTACTTCTACTCTGTGCTTTTCGAGATAATATTTAGTAGAACGGTCTCATTACTTACTTGATAATAAACCGAATTTTCGTTTTTGAGCCATATTATCCATGTACTTGTATTTGTCTAAAATGCTCTTTTCGGACACAGGAGCCTCAAAATATGCGTTTCCAGTGCAATATGGATATCGAATTTTTCGTTAGAATAAAATATCTTCTCTAGCTACTACGTATATAGTACCTGTGGAGAAAGTAAAAATATGCATTTTCGGGGAGATTACAGGACATCAATACATTTTGAGTCCAATAGCTTCACTAAACAGTGCAGTCCCCTTTCCTGTCCAGAGTTATATTCAGTCACCTGAAGAGGCAAATACAGCTTGGTTTCGTAATCGGCTTACCCTCCCCGTAATTATAGGACTGACACCCTCCTAGGACTAACGAGCCAGTGCCTAGGGGTCAGAAGCCTGTCGGAGAGCCTACGTCACGAAACCATTGAATGGAGAACCTGGCGTGAACCTGAGAAAGTGGATGATATGAAATGTAAGCGAAATTGATAATTGGAAAGGTGATACTGGAGCAATTGGTGGAATGAGTGGCGGGGGAAACTGGAGGAAATACGCCCTGACACCATTTCGTCCATCATGAATCCCACATGCGGGAGCTGCGGCCAAATACAGTAAAACCCCATAATTAGGCTCTTCAGCGGACCTTGAACTAAACGCGTAATAATCAGGATGACGTTACTCACGAGATATGATTTATTAGATCTAAAAAACAAGTTTGATACAACTTAATGGGAATCATAGTACAATAAATTTTACTTCTAAATATTCGTATAGAGTACAGTGCAAAAAGAGGAACAAGAAGTTATTTCTTGTGAAAAAAAATCTTTGCTTATTGATTGCCATATACCCATACCGATAATTACCTTAATTTTTTGCACTTTCACACTATTGTGCAACTCACTGTACACAGCACAGAATTCAAAGAAGGACTAAAAGGGAGCCTTTTACAAGTATTAGTTCAGGAAAAGGATATGCGCGATAGTGCCAACTTTAGGGATTTTCCAGGTAAAACGCTCGAGTGCTCGACCGCTCAATACAGTCAAAACTATTTTCTCATCATACTTTTAAAACAAAACATATTATAAATGATACACTACATCCTTGTTCATTTTTTTACTCGAAGAAAGCGCCAATAATGGGATTTGGAAGCGTTAAACGGGGTAAAATCATGCAGTGTTAGTAGGGAAACGCCCAGGGACTTAATGAACAGAGCGTAAAGAACGTTATAGCGTTAAACTGTGGAACGTAATCACGGGGTTTTACTGTATTCTGTTCTAAGCAACTGCCGTTCTCGCAGTTAGGCAGTGACCTTGTGCTTCTTTACTCCCATCCCTGACCATGCCTATGAAAAGAATGTTAAGCATAGCGTCACCAGTGATCAACCAACCAGATGTGCCTTTGGTTTAACTACAAACGTTCAAAAGCCGCCTGGGTAGTTTGGTGGTAGCGTGTCTGCTTCTCATTAAACTGGTTCCCGCTTAGGGTGAGTTACCCGTATAAGGTTTTTTTTTCGGGGTTTTCCCTTATCCTGAGAAGACGAATGTTGAGTAAATTTAGGCTCCATGTACCCCGAGATCATTTGAGCATCAGTTCACCAATTTAATTCATTGTCCGATATGACAAACCAGGTTAAAACACGTTAAGCATAAAAAACAAAGCAAAAAAGGTCCAAAAGTGTAATATCAGCTCCTGGAGAAGTACCTCTTAAAAATAGTTTCACCTATTATTACTGGAAAACACACTTACAGCACAGTTTTCAAAATTCTAGGATAAATATCATCTTTGTCTTGCACATAAATTCATGTTACAAAACGGTCGTATTAATTTATAATAAAACGACAATATATTTAAAACTCTGTGTTCTATTTACATGACTTCTCTACCTATTTTGCAACAAATCATTCTTAGAAAAACGCATTCTTCTCTCTCCTTCATGATAATCTAGATAAAAATTAGCAGAAATGGTTTTATTACTCAGTACCTTGTAAGTAAGAATCTGCTATGTTCCATTCACATGACTTTCTCTAGATCTCTGTGACAAATTATCGTTAATAAGCGTATTTTTCTATTTACTTCATGCTAATCGTAATAAACATCAGCAGAAAGGGTCGTATTACTTAGTTCCTTATAATGTAGAAGGAAAGTAATGGAATACACTAGGCTAAACTGACAGCCAAATGTTTTAAAATGTGGTTGTTATGGGATTCAAATCCGTTTCTTTGCGTGGCCAAGAATTGATAAGTTTCTTTATGAGAAAAGTTTTAAGTATTTTAAAACTGAAACCAATTGCAAGGAATATCTCAAAAATAGCCAACTTAACAAAAAAAATGTATATGACATAAATAGTGCGTTTTAAGCAGATCAACAGTTTTTGTGTGATAAGCTTCTATCTCTTATGGTTTACCAGTTATGCAAAATTCAGAAAAATTCATCCAGATTAAAGAGATTTTCAGAGGTTATTTCCAAAAAATTCAAGATATGCATTTTATTTGTCATCTAAATATCTTAAATGTAACAGATTGTAATTAAAATCGTTACAGCCATTTTTGAGAAAATAAAAATTTTTGAATTTTTTTCCATGTAAAGTGTAGCTAGGGTGTGGGGATTGTTTTGAAAATCTTCGTGTCGCATACTTGGAAGATACTGAACTTAAAGATCAACTTTAGTATTTCATGACTTTTTGAGCTATGCTGCCCACAGACACACACAGATATTTTTAAAAAGGCTTTTTGTTTATTCAGGGGGTCCCAAAACATGTATTTCCAATGAAATCTCAGTATCGAATTTTTGGTGCAATACAATACCTTCTCTATACAGTTTGTACATAGTAACTACGTGTAGAGAATGTGAAAAGGACATAAGGGGATACGTTAGGCTGAAGCGAGAGGCAGAACTATGTCGCTATGTGATGTAATTGAAATTCCCTTCTCTTTGAACAACTAGGATGAAAAAGGAGAACAACGGCTTCCCATTTACGAAAAATCTAAGTATTGGACATTTTAAAACCAATAACATGGAATATCGCGGAATGGTTGGCTATACTATAAAATTGTATTGGACATAAATTGTGTATTTTAAAGGGATCTATATATACTGCCTATCTCTTGGTTTACCAGTTATGCAAAAGTCATTCGGAATGAAGAAAGTTTCCGAAGCTTTTCTCAAGAAAATCATAATATACATTTTATATTTCTATAAATATCATAAAAACGCAATATTTTAATTGAAATCCTAATAGCCATTTTTGAGAAAATAGTACATTTTGAAAAATCTTCAATGTAAAGTGTAGTTTGGAGTGGGGCAGTTTTCCTAAAAATATTCGTGTCATCCTTTGAGAATACTGAACTTGAATACCAAATTTGGCATTTTGCCAAATTTTCATTTTTGAGATATGCTGACCACAGGCATTGACACACACACACACACACGGACCTTTTTTATTTTTTTTTTTAATGTTTTTATTCAGGAGTACTCAAAATATGTATTTCCGATAAAATCTTGGTACCAAGTTTTAGGGTGGGATACAATGCTTTTTCTACCATCTATCTAGGTACGTACATAAGTACTTGTTAGAGAAAGGTATACAAAAAAGAAAAAAGAAAAAAAAAAGAAATCACAAGTGTTCCACCCACATGACCTCTATCTTTTCCGTATACAAACTAGTTTTACAAAAGATTATTCTTGTATCTAAATAACGCAAATCAAGATAAGCATTACCAAAAATGACCTTGTTACTCAGTTCCTTATTAGTTGAAAGGAAATAAATGAATATACTCGGAAATATTTTAAAAGCTGTGGCTCTGCGATCGTCAAAAGAAAAAAAAAAAAAGAAAAAGAAAAAGAAAAAAAAACTACGTTTCTCTTTCCATGACCAGGAGTTAAACAAAAGAGATAGGAAATGGACGAGGATTTCCCATTCGGAAGAAATTTTAAATATTTTAAAACTGAAAGTAATTACAAACAATAAATCTATAACAAGGTTAACCCTACAAAAACTTACCAGTATTGCCGAATAATTGTTTTTGCATAATGAATGACTTCAAGAAATTTAGGATATACATTTTGTTTATCATGTAACTTTATTTAATATACAGCATTTTAATCAAAATGTTAGACATTTTTAGAAAATCGAAAATGTCGAGAAATGTTCCAAATTAAGGTTAATTTGGGATGATGGAATTTACTGAGAATCTTCGTTTTGGATGATATTAAACTTCAATGCTATTGGTATTTACCGAGGTTTAATTTTTGAGTTATGTAGTCCACAGAGATACACACACGCACACACACACTTATACACGCTGTTACTTACTTTCACTAGCATTTATGTACAATATACATAGAAAAGAAGGATTTGTATTCCATCCAAAAATTCCATACCGAACTTTCACAAGTTCTGAGAACCCTGAGTAAACAAAAAACATGTTTATAAAAAGATCAGTTAACGTGTGTGTGTGTGTGTGTGTGTGTGTGTGTGTGCGCGCGCAAGCCTATGGGCAGTACAACTCAAAAGGGAAAGTCCGTTAAAAAACAAACTTGATATTTAGGTTTAGTATCTTCCAACGACGCGACACAGATATTTTCAGAAAATATCCTCTCCATCCGAAGCTACACTTTCCATGAAAAAAATTGCGAATCTTTTGTTTTTCTAAAAAAAATGACTAACAATTTTGATACCGTATGTTAAAGATATTTACATGACAAATGAAATGAATATCTTCGTAACGTAAGTTGTAGTGCTGACTTTTGCAAGCAAACCGAATTTCAATTGTTTCACATAACGATAGTTTTTAAAGCTTTTGTCAATGCCTTTTGCCTTATGCATTCTCTTATACCCCATACTTATCAGGAACTAACTAGTCAGGCAATTTCTGCTAATGTTTATTAGATAGAAGAAAAACTTTTATAAGAATAGTTTTTTAAAGAACAGGTAGAGAAAGTCGTGTGAATATAAAGTGTTCAGATTTTTTCTAAAATGCCCCTTTGGATTCTGGATACTCAAAACATGTATTTCCGGAGAAATCTTGCTATGGAGTTTTTGAGTGGAATTCAATGCCTCTCTAGGGCCGCGCCGTGGCCGAGTGGTTAGACCACTAGCCTCTCACCTAGACGGCCGGGGTTCGATCCCAAGCGACCGCATGTGAGATTTGTGGTGGACAAAGCGGCGCTGGGGCGGGTTTTCTCCGGGTACTCCGGTTTCCCCCGCCATCGCATTCCACCGGTGCTCCATCATCATTCATGTATCATCAGTGTCACCGCCTGCGATGCCATTAGTAGTTAAAGCGGGCGTTATACACTACCCAAAAAAAAAATTCAATGCCTCCTGTGCCTATGTAAATTGCATATACGTGCTAGGGAAAGTAAATAATATATTCTAAATTGCACATGTTGTGTTTTTATGCGTTTTAATTGTCAATTAATTAAAGGCTAGTTAAAATGTATTCGAAAGTGCATATTTCTTGTTTCTAGACATTTTTGTTCCTAAACTAATTTTTAAAGGATTGAGTTCATTATTCTACTTTCTTGAAATGTTCAAGGAAAGTCTTTTATTTCTATGACCTTAAAGCTTCTTGACGATTTTTTTAAAAATTAATTGGCAATTATGTGCACCGCAATGATAATTTGATTGTCATTGAGAACTAAAAGGTAATAATGAAAAGAAATTACTTTTAGGAATAGAGAGGTGATATTAAGTCACATAGCGGCATTCCTGTGGTTGGCTGACGCATTAAGAAGCTTAATGTCGGTAGCTTTACACGCCAATTCCTGTTAAAATATTAAATTTTATTTCTACACAAATTGATGGCCTTAAGCAGAAAAGGAGTTCTTTGGTTTCTTATAAATACCACCAGTTAACTGACGCTGTGATTATATTAGAAGACCTATTCTCGTATTTTAAAATTATTTTATATCTTCGGGTAGATAATGTAACAAATGCCTTTATGTACGCAAACAGGGTTACAAATATAGTTTTTAATTCCCTCCTACAAGTAATTCTCTAGAGGCTTCGACGTGTAGACAGTTGATGACCTTCTCCATCCATGGCTGGCGCGCCCCCGAGCGCTAACCTCGAGTCACTCACGACACGGTACAGTTCACTACAACCCCGATTACCATACCTCTTCTGTTTATAGCCAGAAAATGACGTGACTGAACTTTCTGGAAGCTTTTCGAAGACACTGGACGTTTCGAGGCGAATCTCGAGTGTACTACCGCTCCACCGCCGCATACCAAAGCGAACGTGAGAGCAGTCACATACGGCACTGTCACAATATATTAATATATCCAAGTTTGAAGATGATAAAAATAAGCACGATAAGAGTTTAATAGAGTAGACATAGGAATTGTGAAGCAACTGGCTTGGAGTTATCCACACTGAAGCCATTGCCACTGCAAATAATGCGAAAGAATAGAGGCCAAGGATCACTGACAGATATGCAAAACCAGTCCAAGTGCTGTCAACATACACCAAAAGGTTGTGCAAGGGATGGACTAGTATGTAGCCTGCGATGTGTCTATAGTCCAATGACAGTTCAAGCACATTTCCGTCCATGCTGGCTTTAATGCATAGATATAGCCTTTCCTAGAAATGCCGCTCATCTTTGGCGTCATTTGTGGAAAAGGCAGAGATCAGCTAGACTGTGGTTTTTCAAACTGTATGCAGTGACCACAAATGGCTTAATACACTGGTCTAATACACTGTCAATCTAAAAGCATGCATTGGTTAGACACATTTAGAGTCCTAAAAGAAGAAAAGAAAGAAGTGTTAATTTTGGGCGGATATTGGTAGCCCTCATTTCATATAATTGTGGACATGGGTGAGGCAATGTCGGTTCTACACTAAGCATGCATCTCCGCGTGACCGGAAGTTCATATTGCGTTCCGACAGCTACACCCTCTAGACGTCACTTCCTGTTCGTGATGCTCTTCTCCTCCCATTGCTGCTCCGGTCATGGACTCTAAAATCCTTGAGACAAGTGAGAAACAACGCCCATCAGGAAATCACCGAATGTGAAATTTGAAATTAAGGCAGAGAAATTGTTTTGGATGTAAAAAGACTTCCTGCACTAGACTTCTAGTTCTACTCAAGGTGATGAAGAAACTTGCCTTCAGAAAATCTGCAAATCTGCAGTTAGATTCCGACCTCATCTTGTATATTAGTGTTTGGAGAAAATAGCTAAGTAACGCGCTGTTCTACAGGTGTTTGGGGCTATCAGACGCACTTGAAACTATCAACACATTCTCTGAAACGAGAATTACTAATCTTTTATTTTTACAGAACCGAAATCCAGACAGATGTGCACACATGTCGGTACATAGATGAAAATTTTCAACCGAAATGCTTAGTATTTTCAAATGAAGCTTCATGAAATTAAACTAAACTGATTCGAGTATCTTTAATATTTATATGCAAATTTTTGACGAGTCATTCTGACCCTTTGAAATACTTTTATCTGCTCCATTTAACAACAGCACCAAATTATTGATATATCTTTAAAGGATTCTGTCGCCAACTGTTTAGAATATAGGCTCTGAATTGTAACATAACAATGTAATTGGAGTTTTAATACTAAAGATCCCAATCCATGAGAAAAGTCAATTTTCTAAAGCAGCTTAAGTGATAGTACAAACATATTATCTTACCTTGTAAGAAGACAAAAGGAGCAGATATACTTCTATTTGGATGCTTTGTATTATTATTATTATTATTATTATTATTATTATTATTATTATTATTATTATTATTATAAGCCTGCATTGACATTATTAGCATTTTAAATTTTTTAAGGTTTCTAGAAGTTAAGACAAAGATGTTCAGAAGTGTATTTGAAAAAAAAATGTAACGTTTTCATGTAAGTGTAATTTATGAATAGTGGAATCTTTGTATGGATTGCATTCATGATACACCTTCACTTCCGTAAAATCAGAACATTGATACTATTTCTGTTTTAGGAATGGTCATAATAGTGACCTTCTAGGCGATTAACGTGATGTAATCAAATAGGGACCAGTTAGCTCTAAAAGCAAAGCTTCTTCTACTCTCAAAGTTAGCTTTATTGTTCCAGAAAATATTTTCTGTTAGCTCCCGTGGATGGTTCCGGTAAGCACTCCATAGGCATTGTTTGAGAACTATACCACTTAAACAGTGATCCAATTTCGCAAGCCACATAGATGAGCTCACCCATTTAATGTGAGTATTACCGCTTTTCTGCACCAGATACACCATGTTTGAATAGGCTATTCTCTCCACATAGCAGTTGTAAATACGTAATACTCGTATTATACCTTCTTTTCAAATTGTTGACCGCCGCTGATTTTGTGACAGGTTATAGAATTCTTCAAACGCAATGCGTACTGGCACGGAGTCGTATTTGTGCTTGAACATACATATTCAGAAAATAATGTGAATTTAAGCATTTAATGATAATAGGGAACGCAAAAAGTAATTCTGCCAAAATGTCTTGATAATTACTGGCAGATTCAGAATAAATATAGTGTGAAGGGTGTAGGTATGTTTCTGTAGTACGCAAAATTAAACCTTTTATTGTCACAAACTTAGGAGAATCAATGTAAAACGTTAATCGTTATATACTTTTCGTTGTTATAAATTCACAGGCATAGAAAGAACATATAGGAAGTATTCCAGGTACAACAATTACAAAAACTATCTAGAGCTCTATCCTGCAAGAACAATAGATAACCACAAGAAAATTGGCAGAGCCAATTCTTATTTTGTTTCAAGATTGAACAGATTGATAGGTCCAAAAGCCGCGAAGAAGATAATTACTAACTGCAGTAGTTTCATAATGTTTACAGTGAATACGTTTCAAAAATGAAGTTTATGGGTATGTGCCAAATTTTATGCTTCGTGACATTATTATTGTACTTTGATTTTAGCCAATTTTATAACATAAAAATCTAAAAAATTACCTTCATTAGCGCATATGTGCCACATACATAGTATTTTGTATTCCACCAGAAATTCGATACCGAGATTTTACCGGAAATATAAATTTTGAGACGCCCTGTGTGTCTATGGACGGCATAAATCAAAAAGGAAAAGTCCGTTAAATACCAGACTTGATAATATAAATAAATTTTCTCGGGCTATCAGCAAGGTGAATTCTGGAATAATTTCCAAGTTTTCAAAAACTAACGTCGCTACTATACAGGGTGTTTCAAAAATACGGGGCATAATTTCAGGTATGTATTTCCCACATGAAGACAATCAAAATAGTTCATTATAACATGTGTCCGGAAATGCTTCATTTCCGAGTTATGGCCTTTATAGCATTGAAAGTCCCACCTGTAGACAATCAAAATAGTTCATGTCCGGAAATGCTTCATTTCCGAGTTATGGCCTTCACAACATTGCAACTCACTGGAACGTTTTTCTTTCCGCAGGTCTTTGCCGCCAAAGGAGACATTAGGAGGGCGCTCTGATAGTTCATTCTGAGGAAGGTTACATTCAGTGTTCTTTAGGCGTTAAGACTGTGCGACATGTATTCAAATCAAGAGCTGGCAGAGATACACTTCATGTACGGTAAGGCGGACGGCAATGCTGCGCTGGCTCATCGTTTGTACCAGGATAGGTACCCACAGCGACAATGTCCAGATCGGAAGACACTTGTACGTCTCCATTCCCGTCTGTGCGAGTATGTAACATTCACCTCTCCTGGTTTGGGAAGGGGACGACCAAGGTCTACAACTCCAGAAGTGCAGGAGGAGATTCTGGAGGCTGTGGACAGGACTCCTATCAGCACACGACGGTTAGCATTGCAAGTCAATGTTCCTCATACGACTGTCTGGAGACTGTTGAACGAGCATCAATTGTATTCTTATCATTTGCAACGTGTACAGGCCCTGTCACCAGCAGATTACCCTGCACGAGTTAGGTTCTGTCAGTGGTTCTTGCAGCAGTGTGGTGTAAATCCGAACTTTTCTGCCGTCGTATTATTTACAGATGAAGCACAGTTCACAAGAGATGGCATAACAAATTTCCACAATCAGCATGTATGGTCGCATGAAAACCCACGTGCAACTGTTGTATCTCATCACCAGGTGCAGTTCTCCCTCAACATGTGGGCCGGTATCATTGGTGATCGATTAGTTGGACCCCATGTACTTGTAAACAGACTTACGGGGCAGCCGTACACAAACTTCCTGGAAAACACTATACCTGACGTTTTCGAAGACACTCCACTGATCAATCATTAACACATTAACTTCTTGCACGATGGCGCTCTTGCACACTTCAGTCTTACGGCTCGCCGGTACTTGGATCGAAGGTTTCCTGATCGATGGATAGGTAGAGGTGGCCCAATAGCTTGGCCTCCACGCTCACCTGATCTGAACCCTCTCGATTTCTACTTGTGGGGCCATTTCAAATCATTGGTTTATTCGTCTCCGGTGCCGGATTTGGAATCCCTTCGGAATCGAATTGTGGCAAGTTGTGAGGACATACGCAATACTCTCGGAGTTTGGGATCGTGTTCGCAGGTCAATGAGACATCGATGTGAGGTCTGTATTCAAGCAGGAGGTGGACATTTTGAACATCTTCTGTAATGACAACAACCTGCGGAAAGAAAAACTTTCCAGTGAATTTCAATGTTGTGAAGGCCATAACTCGGAAATGAAGCATTTCCGGACACATGTTATAATGAACTAATTTGATTGTCTACATGTGGGAAATACATACTTGAAATTATGCCCCGTATTTTTGAAACACCCTGTATATAAGGCGAACGCGGAGTGTCTACATCATTCCCTGAAGATGAGAGCGACGTTAGCTCTTGAAAGCTTGGAAATTATTCCAGAATTCACCTGGCTGATAGCCCGAGAAAAGTTATTTTCATACCGCCGCCAGGAAAGCTTCAAGTCATGGTTCACCAGACTTGATATTTAAGTTTAATAACAGAAGGATGCTACACAAAGATTTTCGAGAAGATCCCCCAGATTAAATTGAAAAAATTGCCAAAATTTTCATTTTTCAGAAAAATGGCTGTAATGATTTTTATTAAAATATTATATAATAATATTACACCAGAAATTCGATATCGAGATTTTACCAGAAATATAAATGTTGAGACGCCCTGAATAAAAACAACCGTATGTGTGTTTTGGACAGTTTAACTCAAAAAGGAAAAGTCCGTTTAATACCAGAGTATTAATAAGATATTTAAGTTTAATAACAGAAGGTTGCGACATGAAGAATTTCAAGAAGATCCCCCAGATTAAACTGAAAAAATTGCCAAACATTTCATTTTTCAAAAAAATGGCTGTAACGATTTTTATTAAAATACGGTATATTAAAGATGTTTACATGTATATTTTGAAGACCTCTTCATTCTCAATGAGTTGCATAACTGGTAAACTGTAAGAGACAGACAAAAACTTACTGCATAAAAATGTAGATCTTGTCATAATACACAATATCTCCTTTACATTTTTGTTGTATTTTGTTCCTGGTTATACACTGTTGTTTGTTTCATTTTAAACACTTATACTTTTCTCAGACAACCAGCCGCTAATGTTTCTTTGTTTTGCTTCTGGCCAAGCAAAGAAGCTAATTTCAATTATAATAGCATAGCGATAGGTTTTAATACATATGAATATCGCTTTTGCATAGCATTCTTTTAGTTTCTTTCTACTTATGCATATGTACTAAGTAATACGAGTAGTTATTTAAGTTAATTTCCTGTAACTTCTAAGTAGAGCATAGGGTACCAATACGATGTTTTCATGATCGGACTTGAATTTCTAGTTCGTGAGTTTGCTGCCATGGTGGTGAGGGATTGGCTTGTCTTCCACAGATGGCACAGGGAAAAAGTTAAAACTTACAGACGCGAAATGGCGGAATTTAGTCCAGGAACCTTCTTCTTTCAAGGTTCTTTTACGTGCAAGTAAACACTACACGGGACCACCACCTTACTTTCCTTCCGAATGAAGCAAAGCTAAGAACTTTTGCCTCCGAAAAACATCCATCAGCCTCCACCAGGTTTGAATCAGTAGTCTTGGGTTTTAGAAACTCTCGTGGTAAGCATCAACCATGGAGGGCGACTAGGTAATAAGATCATTCTGCTAATGCTTATCTCGATTAGCATGGTGTAAAAAGAAGAATATTTTGTAGGAAGTTCGTTTGTAGAACGGCTAGAATGTTTGTCTGTTTCATCTTAGCTGTTGTATCCACGCAATACTGTTGTAGTTTTCGTTATTCACGCCTCAGGCTTAACCATTATCACCGTGACTCCACTACTATTGAGTTGGTTGGGACATTTTGCAAATAAAACCTTATTGCTTTTAACATTGCCGTTTACACACATTATTAGGTTTCCTGCAGATGTCATTATTCTACTTGCATACACATTTTTATAAATAATTGTGTGGAATATGTTTCTAAGATCAAATAGTGCTGTGGTAAGGTGAACATTTTATTTTAAACTAAATCTCAACATGTAACCACTCCTCTTGGGATACTGTCAAAACTTTTAGATCTGTTCACTAATGACGATAGTTAACAGTCTGAATTATTGATGAGAAGAGAAGAGATGCTAGACGAGGCTTAGGAACATACAATACTGGTATTAAAAACCAAGAGAGGAATTTGCTCCGGTTCAGAAGATGAACTGATAAGCGCCATAAGTTTTCCAAAAAAAAAAAAAAAAAAAAATGAAAATAATCCGGAAGTGTGTGGAAGTTGGAAAAACTTAACACCAACTTAAAAATGTGCTTAGTTTGATTGCTATTGTGGCTTCGTTCAATTTTTATTGTTACCTCAAATTTGGGGCACATCGGGAGTGTGATGAACCATGCGCCAATCAGGCTGTTCTTCCTTCCTCTTTACTTGCTGTAGTGTCAAACACTGGACTCCTCTTCCTTCTTCCGACTGCTCTGTAACTGTTGAAAACGCAACTTCGTCACTCGCAGTCAAACGCAGGACTTCTCTTGCAGAGTAGCATCCGCTGTACGTCTCAACTGCAACTCCATTGGCTCAAGGCAGCGAACACAATTATTATACAACTGAAGGAGCAAACTGTACACAATGATGTACACAATTATGTATACAACAATGTTTGTGGGATTAGGTGAATTATTCAGAGAAACTTTCATTGTGTCTAAAACAAGGTCTTGTCACCTGTTTCTTTATTTCTAGCCAGTTTTGTTTTGGGTAGTCCTAACTTATACGCCCCGCTATCCTAGCAGATCAAGTCCCAACTTCGTCATAATAACTAAAATTGGACTGTTTTCATTGGAATTGGTATCTCTGGCGGCCAAACGGGCAAATAAAAAACCCAATATGTTTAGGAAAATAGCGTGTCACATTGTAATGTTTTAATATCAATAATTTGAAACTTGCATAAGCGCAACAAAATTATATGGCCAGACAAAGTTAACTACTGTACATACACTCTACATAAATTCCCCAAATACGTCCTAGCATTTTAAAACAAACAAAAAAACGTTCTTTTGAACACATGAACTGAAAGACGTGACAACACGGGATCAGAAAGTATTAAAAACTCAAAGTACACATTTTATTTTAGAACATATAATTTGATATGGAATGGGTTAATTAAAGTAAACGAGAGAAATTTTTGGTTCAGCAGAATCAAACTTCAGGAATATTTCTTTAGGATACAGGCCAATTCTGAGAGCTTATATCCCATTATTGCACTTCCAAAGCCTCAAGATTTTAGGTATTGTATTTGCCTGCCAAAGGCAATTCCTAATTAGATCTAGGATTTTCATAATGAAGCATATATATTTCCAGTGTAAAACCAATATTTTAGTTTAAAGAAAAGGATGTTTGATAGGAAAGAAACTAATTTATAAACTTAATTTTAAGCTATATTTATCCATACGACACTTTATGGCCATCACTTTCTGATATAGTATAGTTTAGGAAGTAAATGGTGAATCATTTTCACTTTTTCAACAAATAGATATAGTATAGTTATTCGTGGTATTTCGCAACTTAATCTCATAAATAGAAGTAAAAAGGAACTTGAGAAAAAAAATAGCAGCTTACATTAACTATTTATAATATTTTAATAAACTTATAAACATACTGCAGTATCAAGCTCAGTCGTTTAGCTTGCTTCTCATGTGCCTTTTTTTCGTAAATAAATAGTTAAGTGTTAGAAATTGACGTAGTTTAATTCCACAACTGAAAGGTGCTTCTCATTACAATGTTAGGATACATACTTTATGTTGCCGTGCATATTTTACCTTATCTAGCACGTATATACAAGATAGAGGAGATGTTATATTCCACCCAATATTTCGTTACCGAGATTTCGCCAGAAATACATGTCTTGAGGGCTGCTGAATAAAAAAAAAGCTTTTTCGAAAAAGATCTGTGTGTATCTTTAGACAGCCTAACTAAAAAGGAAAAATAAAATGATAAAATTCCATACTTGATATTCAAGTTTAGTATCTTCCAAACATGCGACACAAGGATTTTCAGGAAAATACCCCGCCGCAAATTACCCTTTACGTGGAACACTTTTCAAAGTTTTCGATTTTCTAAAACACGTCTAACGATTTTGATTATAATTTCGTATATTAAAAATGTTTATGTGTTATGTAAAACGCTTATCCTTAATCTCCTGTGAACAGCCTCTGAAGTCCTCTACATTCTAAATTAATTTTGCATAACTGGCAAGCAGTAAGGGTTAGAAAAATCTTTAAAACACACCATTTATGTGATATTCAGTTTTCTTTTGTAGAGTTAGCCATTTCAGGGGTATGCTCTGTTATTGACTTGAACTTTTAAAATACCTAAAACCTTTCTCACTCGGGAAGTCCTCGTTCGTTTCATATCTCTTTTTTTTTCCCTGGCCATGGCAATCGCGGAGCAACAGCTTTAAAAAGATCGGACTGTCACTTTAGCCTACTCCATTCTCCTATTTCCCTTCTAGTTATAAGTAATAAGACCATTTCTGGTAATGTTAATTTGATCAGCATGATGTAGCTATAAGAATAATATTTTGTAAGAATAGTTTACAGAACAGATAGAGAAAGTAAGTGAATGGAACACATCCGAGTTTTATAGATTTTAGGTCATAACGACACAAGATATTTCGTTTGCATAGGTATTATGGTGACTTTGGGCCATAAAAGGATAGCCCAAGTAATAATAATGCAATAAACAATGTTATTTCTTGTCATATTGCAGGAAGCTAGAGCACTCCGCTCAGCTCCTTGATATTCCAAGCTGGAGGATTCTAAGTTGAATTTACCCAGGGCAGATTTTTAAGGTCGGATGAACACCTACCTTCCAAGCAAAGTATTTAATTTACCACGAGTTTCTACTTTTCTAGATTAAGTCGATAAGGCGGTAGTGCTGTTGAATTTTGAGTAAATTCCAGTCGGTTATGTATGAACGCAGGACCGAACAATGAGGTTAATCTAAGTTACATACTTCCCAATTCTGCTTATCATACAAATAAGCTATCCTACTTATCTCTATCGTCGGAGAACTTCAGTTGTCCCTATTCTTAAAATAGTCCCAAATTTGAGGTATTCTATAACAGAGAGAGCATAGTAACACACATGCTATAAATCAATATTGTTTTTGCATATGGAAGAAATTTTGGAAGTATGATCTCGCCGAATATATCATCGACAACGTATCTTTTTTAAATTCCCCCGTATTTGCACTGTATGGGAGAATGTGGGTCACATCATAGGAGAGAGGGCAGTGTGAGGTAACTTAATGCCGCTTTATCGGAGCAGTGGCGTATTGCATTTCTTAGTTTTGAAAAGCTGGAGATAACTATTTAATGAAATGTAAGTGATGTATGTATTGTAATGGTATGTATGTGTGCATGTGCGTGCATTGTAACGTACGCAATGTTATGAATATGTTTCTTAATGCAAAATTTACGCAATATGTCGGATATTTATAGTATTTAGGTTATTTATATAAGATGAAAATATAATATTTTCAACTTATATAAAATTTAATACACAATTACTATAACTTATTACTACAGTTCCAATTATCTTTGCAATTTTAAATGTCTTTATTATTAGGAGTTGCGTTATTTCTGTGTAGCTATTATACACTAGGATATCTATATAATGGAATTGTCTGATAGCCCTCGTCCAAAACGTTAAAATTTCAATGTACCTATACTTCAAGAAAAATTATCTCCATTGTTGTTTCCCTTAATACTACCTAACTTCCATGGCCATTTTTGTCTCACTAAACACATTGCAGAAAGGGTCCTAAGTCAGTTTTTTTGTGAAATCGACATTATGTGGTTTTTCGAGTCCCATATTATGGGCAGAAAAGTACCGATGTCATCAACCTTTGTAAGGATGAAAATCGAATGTGAAAATAACGTGTATTTCAGAAAGGTTCCTAATTCACTGACTGAAGCACTTTTCTGCATTCCCACATGAGAGCGCTAGCATCAATAACAAAACATAAAGCTGTAAAATGGCGGAAACCGAGACTGTGGTTAAAGTTTCTCCGAAGAAAATGAAGAAAGGCGTTGTGAATAGTGAAGAATATAAAATAAATAGTATTAAGAAGGCACGTGTACATGGTGAAGAATACATTTCCTATAATGGGAAGACAGTACCTCGTTGGGAAATTGGCTTAAAATGCAGGTAAATAGTAAAGTGTTGTGTACTGACTTCTGATGTTGTGCTGACATAAGTTGTTACAGGAAGAGGTTTTCAAACCATGGTATGTGTAGTTTCTCCTATTGGTGCACCTTTATATTTATATAATATACTGTTTAATTTTGAAATATTTCATAAGCACATAGCTCGTTAGTATGCATGATGACTAAAAATATTTTAAAAAAATATAAAATCAAATAAAATATCAGGCCTGAATAATAAATATCATTCATATTACCCTCTCGTTAATGCGCAAAGTGGTACCAACAGTCCGATATCATAGCATTACTTTTAATTTACAGGTGCCATAAGAAATGTTTTGAGATGTCCACCGATGAGGATCAGGAAGAGATATTCTTAACCCTCTATAGAATGAATTCAAAGGACGAACAAGATCTTCACTTGCAAAGAATGATTGAAGTAGTGGATCCTGCAACACACAAACCTCGCAGAGAAAACCCAGCTCTGAGGGACAAAATTTTTACATACCGTATTTTGTTGTATGATAAGAAAATACAAGTATGCAGGGAAGCATTCCTTTCTTCATATAGATTGTCTGATAAACGTGTAAGACAGTTTCGCAAGTTACTACTCATGGGCCAGTCCCCACATAATGCTAGGGCATTCTCCAAATACCAAGATAAACTATAAGTTTTATAACAAATACTTCAATGAAAATTTTGCATTACGGTTTTGTTGCCCACAAGTTGATGTGTGTGTCTGTGAAAAACTAAAGAATAAGATCAAAAACCCCAATCTGCATGAGGCAGCTAAACGGGCAACAGCTGCCAAATTAATTGTTCATAATAGGAGAAGTAACAGATTTTACAATGCTTTGAAATAGAGTGAGAAAAAATGTCCTAACAATGAAAACTTTATGCCTTTAGTGTCTGATTTTATGCAAAACCTACTTTGCCTGCTATACCGGTTCAAGATATATTCTATTTGCGGCAACTAACCGTTAATGTTTTTTCCATTCATAATTTGAAGACCGAAAAAACTCATTTCTTTGTGTACCACGAGGGACAGGGAAGAAAAGGTACAAATGAAGTGTTATCATTTCTAATTGATTGTATTGACGAATTTGTCCCAAAGAATATATCAGAATTACACTTATTTTCTAATAACTGCAGTGAACAAAATTTAAGAACAATGCCCTTTTAAGGACCTGTTTGGCTTTAACTGATATGAATTGGTTTGATAAAATTCTCCTTTTCTATCCGCTGAGAGGGCATTCATTTTTGCCATGCGACAGGAAGTTTGGGATGTTTAAAGGAAGAGGAGAGATAGAATTTACACACTCTATGAGTACTGCGAGCTCATTATTTCATCTTCAAAGGCTGGTGCATTTTCATGAAAATGGACGAGACATGTGATATTAAGGATTTTACAAAATGGTGGCCTCAATTTTATTAGATGACAGTATTCCTAGAAACATCACGTGCTCCTAGAGACAAGAAATAACGGTTCAATATATCCCACTTTGTTATTTCGAGTACTCTTTCAAAAAGAATGGGTATGTTGTAACAACAAACTGGATTGATGGACTTGTTGAGCATACTTTTCGTGTGCCTCAAACACATATTTTTCATATTAAAACATTGTATCCAGATTCTAAAGCTACGATAAAGCTAAGTAAGATAATAGATATTAAAAAGTCCTTCAATATATCGCTGAGGGACATATTTATTTTTATGAACAAATCTTGTACTGGTCACATGCTGATTCTTAAACATTTTGAAATAGAACTTTTACTATATGTCGAGACTCGATATATAGGGATATCATAAATTTAATTTTGCACTTTCATGCCTAAAGTTTTGATTTTCCATGTATAACAAATTATTGTAACAGTTATCAAGAGGTTATGTTTAAGATATGATATACTATTCATATCGGTGGATAATAACAATATTCTTCATTTACTGAAATTAATTTATGAAGATTATTTCATTTCATATTGATATATAATATTTTAATTTCAGAAAGCTACCTAAGTCAGCAATTATTAAATATGTTTTTACTCTAAATTATTTTGATTATGAGCATTTACCTAAACATGGTGTATTTCTGGTAATCAGAAGATTATCGAGTATTTATTTTGTTATTCTATATTTCGTAATTATTCAGTTAGACAGGTTTTATTTTTTTAATTTCCCATAACTTTCCTTCAAGTGACTTCAGTTTCCAGTTTCCTTACATTTTCCTCTTAGCTTAAATTTAAGATCCTCATACCTTTGTTTCATTTGGTATCTTCTCCCACTTTCGTAAAGAAACTCATTGCTCCACATTTCAGTTTGCTTATATCTGGAATACAATGCCATTAGTTATCTGCCTCTTCACACACAGGACAGTTTCCCTTAATATATTAATTCCTTATCCCTCTTAAAAAGATTACCCACGTCTAAAACCCTTTCCTTCCTACTTTGTCACAAATTTCAATATGTTTTTCTCTTCTCAAATTCATTTTCAATAATCTCTGTAGCTTCAGGGATCCTTTATGTAGACAGGCAGGCAGGTATGTGTGTGTGTGTGTGTGTTTGTGTATATATATATTTATATGTGTGTGTGTGTGTGCGTGCGTGCGTGGATATTAACCGGTAATGTCACAAGAATAGTGCAATGGACAACAAATAAGTACACGAACGAAACAGCCCTACTGCGAATCTCATTTCTACATTAAGATTATAAACAATTAATAAACATTAAATAAACTAACAGTTTCGAAACAGATTATTATAGCTACCATTTTATGGCTTTTACAGACAATTATAAAGTCAGTAATTATTTCAATATTTCCATTCTTCAGCTATCTAATCAGTATCACCGATAAGTTTACCATTAGTATTTACAACAATATAAAATCACAAACAATCATTTAAGTATCATTTGCAATATATTATCCAAAATTTATTGATTTGAGATTTCTCCTGAACTTCTTCAAGGACAGAGGACAGCCCTGAAAGGCTGCTACAAGCAATTCGCTCCATTCTTTAATGGTTCTATTGACAAGAGAGATTTTTACTACGTCGCTTCTGTATCTTCTGCCCTTAATTTTGAACAAATAGTAATTTCGTGCGAAATATATTGGGTTCTCTAAACTTTCATTAACGTCCACCCGCACATTTAAACCAGCATAAGTTGGTGTATTTTATGACACAAAAATATTATTTTTCATTATTAAACAAAATTATTCAAAATATCAAATGTTTCCTATAAATCCAAGAAATACACATAACGTTGCTATAAACCTGCAAGAAACAGAACAAACTGTATTCAGTACTTAAAACTTTTACTTTTAAATAAATACCTTGCTTCAATTAACCATATTGGCTACTACTTGGAGTAAGGGGCACTGCCACTTGCTTTTTTATCTTGTTTTTTTTATTTTTTTTTCTGTTTGTCATTCGTATGAAGTGTAAATTAAAGAATTCATTTATTAAAGTGAAGGCTCTGTGTGAAGTACAAATTCACTAGCATATTTAGAAAAATAAATGTTACGGTGCGTATGCTAAGTTATTTTATATAGGAATATGAGTGTTTTTGATGAGGGTCATTTTCATTTACGAAAAATTCATATTTACATTTGTATATTATATTTATTTTCAGGTTAAGTTGTAACGTTGCTAAGATATTTGTATTTAAAACAACGGCTGAAACTTTCCTAACGACGTGTTAACTCCAATCATGCTAGCTTCATTTCGGCTCTATAAATACGCAATTCCGGACTTTCGTTTCATCAGTTTATCATGGGAACGAAGATGATACACATCTTCGAAACCTTGGGGTCAATCTATCTACTTACCTGGCTGGAAGCTCGAGAAAATTTACAGTTATTTGTATTGTTTGCAATTTCACTTATATATTTATATACTTTTATTGACTAGTATTCTTTATTTTTGCAGCCTACAGTTGGGAGTACTTATACTGTATAACATATGTATGATCTTATATATAGTGTATATACAGGTTGTTTCAAAATGGCACCTAATCAAGATGTGCAGGTTGTTGCTCACATCCTAGATGTTACGAAAATATAGTTTTAAACGCCAATAAAAGTATATCAACATAGTGCCTCATGGTCATTTTGGATTAGAGAGTTATTTGGGAACAAAGACGCATAGACTCAGAGTAGCAGTATTTTCGTAAACATACCAACATGCTCTACAGTGGTTAGCTAACATTAAAGGATTCCTTTTGTTATGAATCCCCGCTAAAGAACCAATTTATTTAGTTATTTGTTTATTCTTCTAAAACAGTTTTATCATTAGCGATAATGAATGAAAGAAAATGACTTGGAAAATAAATTGAGATACATTTGCTGCTAACACTTATTTCAGAGGAAACTTAAGTTAGTGATCTTGAGGATGGTGGCAAGACTATATAAACAGCAGAGACGAGAGTACTGTCAGAATACTACCAAATTATTTTCGATAAAATTAAACACAAATAAATCCCTTTAGCAGTGAGATATTAAGTTTAATTTACTGTCTTCAACTCGTAATACTAAATGAAACATTTGTACATTTAACGGCAAGTTGTTTTTTTTTTTTTTTTTTTTTTTTTTTTTTGGCACTTACAGGAAGTTTTTGAGAGTTTATTAAAAGTATAATTACAAAATGATTAGGATAGTATGCAAAATATACTTGTAGTTAAGGCAAAATACTCGTACGTATGTTTCGCAATCAAGATCAATCACGATACCGTTTAAGTCCCTCGTAGTACACACACACACACACACACACACACACACACACACACACACACACACCACAGTACACTACTGTATTACGTTCGCCTAATCCGTTAAATGAGAATCTGCCAAATCCAAATATAAACATTACTGCACCTGAAACTCTTAGAACAGACACTGCTCTACTCGGCGCTACGACAAGCAAATAACTGAATACCGGTGCCTACAAGCGGACTACAACGTAACACAATGACAACAACGGTGAAATGCATCACCTCCACCGAATTTTAGCAGATGTAAAAGCGAATATTTACTACTGTACAATTAAACAACTGCTCTATTGTGGGGTTAAGGCCACAGGACTGCTAAATATCACACATCTCACCGTGTAAGCAGAGTTATAGAAAAAGGGCTCCATGGAAATAAACAATTTCCCGACCTATGTTCATAGAATATGTTGTTTATCCGCTATATAAAAGAAATGTTTTCTCTAAGAGAGTCTATTGCACCATCATTGTATGCTACAAAATATGAAAGAGCCCGTTCTTCCCTGAATGTTCGACCGACTATAGTTGCACACAGCTGTGTTCCGCCACTTAATGGAACGCTTACTTAGTATGTAAATAACAAATCAGGAGAGATGGCAGGCCGTGCAGTGGCCGAATGGTTAGACCATTCGCCTTTCACCCAGGCCGTCTGGGTTCGCTCCCAACCAAACGCATGTGGGATTTGTGGTGAACAAAGCGGCTCAGGGTCGGGTTTTCTCCGGGTTATTCGGTTTCCCCTGCCATCTTATTCCACCGGTGTTTCTTTTTCATTCCATGTAACATCAGTGTCATCTCCTGCGGTACACATAAGTAGTAAAAGCGAGCGTTAAACACTATCAAAAAAAAAGAGAAATTGCATGGAAGTAAATTGGTATGCACTGAAACGCGGGGGTCGAGAATGCCCTTGGCTGTCCTAAGAGGACTGAACTTATGTTTTTAATTCCTGCTAAATGATACTGTCATAACTGGAATCAGTATAAAGCTAATAACACAGAAGTTAACAAAATGTAAAGTAGAGAATATTGGAGCACCCAGTGAAAACCTGCCCAACGACGCTTCATTCACCACAAATCCCACTTAAGGCCTCTTAGAATCGATTGTCAGTCACCTTTACGGGAGGCCGTTGGTCTAACCACTAGGCCACGACGCTGCCGCTCATTAATATATTCAGTGTAACGTTTAACCTACTTAATCTTAACCGTATCTATAACATCGAGGCGCTTTTATTTCCTTATGTGAAAAACATCCTAGGTTTCATTCATTTAACACCTCTATGTTGTAATAAATAGATAGATAGACAGATAGATATTCTATTTCACGGCTTGTAGCACGGCCCGGTGGTAGCACTGTCATTTAATAGTACAATGTGAATATTATAATAGAATGTCGAAATAATAATAATAATAATAATAATAATAATAATAATAATAATAATTCCCTGTCAAACTAATAACTCTATGCCATTTATAGTGCACTGGCAATATACTAGCAGTGTCTAAAAAAATAGTCACAATATTAAAACCTTTATAACACAACATTTCATAGTGATAATACAATATAGCTATAACTCCATGGCACGACGGCTCACCGGGAACCTTGGCCTACCGCCCGGCCGCTGCGTCCCCCATCTCGGTCCACTACAGACGTCATGGATGGGGTGCAGTATTGGAGGGTGATACGTGGTCAGCGCCTCGAGCCCCTCCCGGCCGGTTAATGCGGTCCTCACGACCTGGAGCCGCTACTTCTCCATCAAGTAGCTCCTCAATTGGCCCCCCAGGGACCTCACGAGGCTGAGTGCACCCCGGTCCAGGTCTCCCAGCGGGGGGAAAATCCCCACGCTGGTACTGGGAATCGAACCCAGGTCTCCCGCTTGGTAGACAGCTGCGCTACCACTTACAATATAGCTATCCTGAGTGTAAATCATTCCTCCTTAGTCTCTTTTTAAGGTCATTTACACATTGAGGCCAAGTCTCCAGCTATTTCGGCAGATATTTTGTTCCAGTCGTCAATTGTTGTATTTGTAAAAGAATATTCACTTATTTCAATTTTCTATTTCCTACTTATTTTTGGGATGATCATTTTGCCATCCAATATAATGGAGTTGATAACTGCTTTGTTATATCTTTCCATGTAGATTCCCCTTACAGGCTCTAAAAAATTCACATATCCTTGCTTGTTTTCTACGTTTTTCTAAATTTTCCCAAGAAATAGCTATTCTAGCTGATTTTCTACTCGTTTCCTCAATCTACTAATTTAGCTACTTTTTTTGTTCTCTCTTGAGTGCTAACTTTGCCCTATTCGTCACGGCTCCCAGCATGCAGCACTATACTCTAATATTGGTCTAACTGAAGATGTGTGCGCTAAACTTCGCAATTTGCGTTGCTGCGTTTTAATGTCCTCATTGCCGGCCACAGTTGCCGTGGTCGTTGGCGCGCTTGGCGTTGATGCTCTGCCGCGAAAGGGGCACGGGTTCGAATCTCGCTATTGGCATGGATGTTTAGTTTTGTGTGTTTCTGTGATTATATTCTATATAAGCCATTCTCTCTCCCCTGACGACCAATTAGGTGAAGCCTTAAGGCCAAATATGTGCTTACAAAATCAATGCTTTCCACGTCTTCCAAGTGAGCTAATTTAAATCCCCCTGCCTGAGTCCATTCTCTCACGCATTATTATTAATATTATTATTATTACCTGTAGGTATATGTGCTATTTACCCCATATTTAATTTATTGTATTAAACAAAATTAGTACAATTGAAAAAATGAAAATAATAAAAATCAATTTAAAGGTATTATTTGTGGAATAAAGAAGTATAAATTCTTATTGTTTCATGTTATAATACGTTTTCTACTATTCTTGTCCTTGTAAATATAATCCATCGTTTGAAACTACAGTGACTGAGAAACTAATTTCTATTGTTGAAATTTGAATACAAATACTGACATCACTCCTGTCAGGTGCAGTTGCGGACATTTACTTCCAGCAAATACCGAATGTGTTTTTAATAGTGTTTAAGGCCCCGCTTTTACTACTATGGCACCGTAGGCGATGACACTGGTGATACGTGGAATAAAGATGGAGCCCCAGTGGAATGCGATAGTTGGGAAAACCGGAGAATCCAGAGAAGGCCTACCCTGCGCTGCTTTGCTGCCTCTTACAAACGAAGTCTACATCTTATATTTTCTTTACTACTTGCAAGAAACCTGAAGTCGGAGAAAAATAGCTGTGCACTGGTCAGAAAAAAATCTGATATGTTCCATTCACATAACTGTCTCTAGCTGTTCCATATACAAACTAATCTTACATTTTTTCTACGCCATGCTGTTTGAGATAAACTTAAGCAGAATTGGTCTTATTGCTTGCTTCCTTGTAAGTAGAAGGGAAATAAAGGAATGCATTAGGCTAAAGTGATAGTTAAATACTTTTAAAGCTGTTCGCTATGTGAAACAATTGAGGTTCAGTTCGCTTTGCATGGTTCCATTTGAGAAAAGCTAAGTACTTTAAAACTGAAACCAATAACAAGGAACTTCTCGAAAATGCTCAACTCTGCAAGAAAGACGTATATGGGATAACTTATGTGTTTAAATGAGATCTAGATTTTTCTTTAGTAAGTTTTTGTCTATTTTTAAGGGTTAACTATTACGCAAAATTCTGCAAGACTCATTCAGAATAAACAGCTATTCAGGGGCTATTCACAAAAAATTTAACGTGTACATTTTATTTGTTATTTAAATATCTTTAATATACGGTATTTTAATCAAAATCGTTAGAGCATTTTTAAGAAAAACAAAATTTTCAAAATATTTTCCTGTTAAAGATAGTTCGTGGTGGGGGTGGGATTTTCTAGAACATCTTAATGTCACATCGTTGGAATATACCAAACATAAATAACAAGTTTGGTGTTTATCGATCTTTGCATTTTTGAGATATGCTGTCCACAGAAGCACACACATACACACACGGAATTTTGTCTAAAAATCTGATGTGTTACACACACATGACTTCCTCTAGCTGTTCTACGAACTTCTTACATAAGATTATTCTCCTTTCTACACCACGCTAATTGAGATAAATATTAGCAGAATGGTCTCATTACTCAGTTCCTCATAAATAGAAATGAGCTAAGTAAATATACTAGGCTAAACCGACAGTTAAATGTTTTTGAAGCTGTCGTTATGCGATTGGCATTGCAAATCACTTCTTTGCTTGGCCAGGAGCAGAACAAAATAAAAACTAACACTTCCTGTCTGAGAAAAGTATAAGTATTTTACAATTGAAATCAGTAACAAGGAATATCTTGGAAACGGTTACCTACATAACAAAAATGTAAAGGACATAAATTGTGTATTTTGACGAGATCTACATTTTTCGTGCAGTAAGTTTTTCTCTATCTCTTACGGTTTAGCAGTTAAGCAAAATTCATCCAGAATAAAGATGTCTTCAGAGGCTATTCCCAGACAATTCAAGATGCACATTTTATTTGGTATGTATATATCTCTAATATACGGTATTTTAATTAAAATCGGTAGAGCCATCTTTGAGAAAATTAAAGCTTTCGAAAATTTTCCTATGTAAACGTAATTTGTGGTGGGAGAATTTTCTTAAAAATCTTTGTATGGCATCTTTAGAAGATACTAAACCTAATTTCCAAGTTTGGTATTTAACGGTCTTTTCGTTTTTGAACCATACTGCCCCCCCCCCACACAAACACATACACACACATACACACACATATACACACACGGACTTTGTTCTAAAAATGCTTTTTCGAACTCAGGAGACTCCAAAACATACATTTCCGGTGAAATCTTGACATCGAATTTTGGGTGGAATACAATACCTTCTCTATCCATTATGTACATTGTCCATGCGGGCTAGAGAAGGTAAAAATACTGTTTTCAGGGACTTCAAAACGTATTTATGGTGAAATATCGAAATCGAATGTTCGGATGGAATGCAATACCTTCTTTAGCTACTTGTACATTGTATATACATATGGCTAGAGAAATAAAAACGCATCTCAGGTAAATATAGAAATACGTAATAACCTGAAAGTTCTTGTAGGTAGGCAATACATGTGTAAACAATAGTGTGGCAAATGTATTAGGGTGAAATTTGCCAAATACACAGTATGTAAGATATCCTATTGAAATTTATACCAGCTACTACACACAATTATAGTATTATTTTTGCCACGTTTTAAAATTCTAGCTGGTATGATTATTTAAATAACAATTTCTATTGTCTAAATGCATTGTTCTAATAAAGGTGAACCACGTGATGCATTTTTAAAACCATTCACATACAAAATTCAAGTGTTACAGTAAATGAGTTTACAAAATGCATTTGTCATATTATATTTTATATAATTCATAATTATTGTAGAAAATGACTACATTAGTACTCTCCAGAACTGGTGATTTTTCAAAATTTAATTTACTTTTCAATATTGGATGATTATTTCAGAAAGCTGTTCGACAAATTTCTTTAATGTACTTTTAAAAGACATTATAAACATTTTTAAACAAATTAGTATAAAATTTCACTGGGTGGAGCATTTAGTGTATGGAAAAGTGTTAGTAAAATGTTTGCGAGGAAACAAGGATTAAATTCGGGACTGCATTTTAATAAGAATACGTCCGTGAATTTAAACCGTCAGTAATTAAAGGGAAAAAGATATAATTTTCTTAAAGTTTAAAATTCATAATATTTTATTATGAAAACAATACTAATTTTTGAATTTTGTATCAATTTTTGGTATCAAACTTCTTTATCAAATTTCACACAGTATCATCTTAATAAGAAATTTTTATTATACGCATAGTAAAGAACAAAAGTAAGTTTCATTATTTGGCGGGCATTTAGCGAGCAAATGTTTTCTCACGATCTCGCTACGTCAAAGTTACTTAACAAGTTGTTAATTCCATTACTTCTATTTTTATTCTATGTCTCTAGGATATGGACCTCCCGCTTACGATGAAGGCTTAGTAAACTGTGGTTTTTGTCAGAAGTGTAAACTTTGGTACCATCGGCCGTGTCAGAATTTGCCAAATTCAGCACCTCACAAACGATTAATTTTCTTAAAGTGTAAAAAGTGAAGTTCAGTCTTTTCTGTCCAATACTGAGAAATTAATCTCCTAACGTGAAATTATCTCCGAAAATGTGTAGAGAATTAATAGTGTTTTACAAAGTTCCATTTCACGTAATGGATAATAAGGTTGTTAAAAATAAGTATGAAAAAGTTTATCCTGTATTTCAAATACAGTGTACATCCTTGTAATTTCAAATAGAAATGTGTTTTTTCTAAGCGCTAAAGTTATGTATTATTTTCATATTTTTAAAATGCTATCCAAATCCGGACACATTATTTTACAGTGCGTAGAGAACAATGCATGTAACTCACAAGTGTATCCCATTTTTTCCGCTTACTTATAGCGTAGTCATAAATGTAGCACAAATTTCAGGGTCTAATGTGTTTTGAACGGTACTGAGCTATGTCTCTGCTGTGTTTACATACATCACACTACCAGTTGGCAAGGCAAAGGTTTTAGGGCAGCGGAGGGTCAACCGTGTGGCTTGTTACATAAAAAACCGAACTATGATATAGGAAATAAGTCATCCTAAAATTATCGTGAACATAATTTTAGAAAATAGCAAAAAACTGCAAATACTGGATTATTGCAGCATTCTTAAATACTGATACAAATATTTACACTTATTCACTATAAACTCTATATGTGTAGTATGTAGTGAAACAATAAAATGTTATAATTTCTGCAACAAATAGTTATAAGATGATTGCATATTCACATACTCGCTGCTTCATGGCACACTGACTGGTAGAAATTTTGCAGTCATGTGTTGCCACCACTGCAGGTCATGAGACTATGAAATAACAAAAAAAAAAAAAAAAAAAAAAAAAAAAATGTTCTCTTTATTAATGTGCAATAGCACCAATGTTGCCAGTTTTGGTGATGAAAAGTGGCTAAAAGTGACTATCTGAAAGGCCAGATTGGGTACGTATAGGGCAACTCAAAGTAGTCATTATACGGGTGCAAATCAGGTTTCACATTAATGAGAGAAAACATTGTAAAATAACTTTCCTGGCATATCAAAGGACTTTTTATTCAGGAATAATTAATTTTATTCCTTTTCATCGCAAAGTGCTCTTTAGTAGTATGGTTATACTAGACGGGGAGGGGGGTGAGATGGAATAAAAGAAATATGGAAACCTCACCAACCAAACAGATTTCATCTAACATGCCACATGTAAACAGTCATCCACACAAATTCTAACAGGTGGCTTGAATGTCTGTAGAAAAATGTTTTTCTTTCCTTTCTTCGGTACCTCCCTATCTTTGCACCTCTACACAGACACCAAGTATGAACATTTTTAGAAGTGAGAGATTGTACTCACATTTTCCATTTTTCAAAATCCGAATTAACATTATAAAAAGAGAAATGTGTATATTTAGATGTGGGTTATCTCAAAAACAAATTTGGACAATTCTGTACCCATTGAAGAGCCCTATTACTTCAGCTGGTTAAAGGTTATGTAGAAATTTTTCCAAAAACTTGAGAATGAGGATTAAGGGTTTCTTTTTCATTTTTAAGTCACCCAATTTCAATTCGGTTTCTTTGTTTATACATATCATAGGTTACTTTTGGCAGTTTATTTGCAAATATGGCAGATTCTTAATGACTTGGAGCCCAAATAGATAAATGGGAAGGCTTAATTTTTTAAAATTGATTTTTAGTGGGCTTGGGTGTGGTATATCAAACATTCCGCTAATATTTCACTGATGATGTATTAAGTATATCATATATGATAAGACTTTGCCAAAAAAAAACAGCTACATTTGGGTTCCATCAATTATAAAGTCCATGTACCACTACATTTATTCCCTATTTTTATCCTCTAAGACACAATTTAGCATTATTTGGCCTATGTAGATGAAACTTTGTACACTTAAACTTTAGTATACAATAAAATTATAAGAGATTTACATTTTCTTCTTCTTTCTCTGTTTGCCCTCCTTGTACGTAGGACTTACACCTTACACACTTGGATCAGATGCCTGTTGAAGATCAGACGGATTCTGGATCAGAGACAGTATCCAGGATGGGTCATCAGTCCGACGCTTGGTATGAAAATGAGAAGTGGATGATCTGAAATGACCGTGAAAGGGATGAAAGGAAAGAGTATTATCGAGTTATTGGTTGAAGGATTGGCGGTAAAATCCATTTTGCGTTTGAAATGCATAATCCAACTTTAATAGGGTTATTCATCGATTGTAGGTTCATGTTTGTTAAAACCGTTTCCCTATTATGTCACTTGCATTAATATTTATAGCTACTTCGGAAATTAACAAATACTGGTTTTCATAGGTTTGCTGATATTTAGTAGTCGCATCACAAATAATTTCAAAAAATAAATTATTATTGTACTTGTTAATGTGATAAAACAATATACTCCTTAACTTGGTTAATACCACTGAAATCGCACTGCTACACTTGTAGAATGGAAATTAATTTGTAACAATAAACTCACCCATTTGATGCGTGAATATGAACAGGCATATTAGTAATTAATTAATATACAACACAATTCGAAAGAAACATTCTTCTGCTTAGTAACTGTCATACTCACTTGCATGGGTTGCGCAATGACGCTGCAAATTCCATTTTCCTAATGTATATTTGCCTCAAACTAAACACCTATTCCGCCGCTCTCTGTTCATAAGAAAGATTTCTACTACGCAGCCATAAACGTAGGAGTCGATGCGTTGCGTGTTGGATTGCTTTCTGTTCCCGACATTATAAACTGAAACACGACACAGTGTTCCAGGTAGAGAGAAAATTCCTGCGGCCCAGTGTTTGCCGACTTCATGCACGGAGCATACTACTTGCTCTGCACAAAATCAAGTGTTTTGCCTAAAACGTGCTCTAAATTATATACTACTCAAAATATTTGCTTTATTTTCAACCTCCTATACATAAAACTATGCTGCTTTGTCCACCAGCATTCAAATTTGTCCACTTGGACTAACTATAGAAATTAAAAAATCTGATGTGCCCATTCACATGACTTTCTCTACATGACTGTAAAAAATTATTGTTGAAAAGCTTGTTCTTCTATCTACTTCATGCTAATCAAAATAAACATTAGCAGAAATGGTCTTATTATTTGCTTCGTTATAAGTAGACGGGAAATAAGGGAGTCCATTAGCTAAATCAGTAGTCAAATCTTTTAATTGCAGGTTGCCATGTGATTGAAATTCATTTCTATGCATGGCCAGGATTTGAAAAATTCCCGTATGAGAAACGTTTTAAGCATTTTAAGACTGAAACCAATAACAAGGAATATCTTGGAAATAGTGCGTTCCAGGTAAAAATTGTATGCACTAAATTGTGCGTTTCAATGAGATACACATTTTTTCTATAGTAGTTTTTGTCTATTTCTTATGGCTTGCCAGTTATGCAAAATGCATCCAGAATGAAAAGCTCTTCAAAGGCTCTTCCCAGAAAATTCAAGACATAAATTTTATGTGTAAAGTAAATATCTTTAATATACGGTATTTTAATTAAGATTGTTATACCGTTTTCGAAACATTTTACATGTAAAGGGAAGTTTGGGGTGGGAAATTTTCCTCAAATCTTCGTGTCACGTGCTAATCTTAAATACCAAATTTGGTATTTTATTGTCTTTTCGCTTTTGAGTTATCGTGTCCACACACACACACACGCGCGCACACACATACACATAAAAACACTGACACACAAGGACCTCTTCTAAGAATGCTTTTTTTATATAGTGGACCCTAAAACATTTATTTCCAGTGAAATCTCGTACCGAATTTTTGGATGGAACGCAATACCTTCTCCATCTATGTACTATGTAGAGAAGGTAAAAGTTTCAGAAGTACCTTACAACCTCAAAAAGCTACCCATAGCTAACAATCTGAACAATCTTGACAAAATTTGGGTTACTTAAGCTTCAGGTACAGGTATAAAGTACAGAAGTGATTTTTAGTGACTGTGGTCTGAAATATCGATTTTTGGATTTTTGGTGTAACAAATAAACCACAATTTAAAGTATATATTTGCAATGTTGGAAACTCCTAGGGTAGATTTAACACATGTTTGGACGCCATTTTTAAAGCGTTGTGCTGCTTAAACAACTCTCTGGGTTATATTTTAAGCAATTTTTCTCATGTTCATTTTTTTTGTTACTTTCACATTTTCAAAATCTATGTTCTCATATAAAATACAGCTAAACTTCTGAACATGTTTCCAAAAGCACTGAATAATGTGTGTAATAAAACTTCTGGTTGAAATATTGATATTGCTTATAGATTAGTTTCCAGAAGTTAATTAGTATAATCATTCGCTGTTTTTACAGTTTCTCGACTTTGTGATATAAAATACCTTTTTAAAGAAAACTATCCATGATGGGAACTTTTCAACCATAAAATGCGCTACCAAGATATCGAGGAAAGCAATTTTGAAAAAATGAAACATGTAAGTCTATTAGAAGAAGACAGATTTTGATTTGGCCAATTAAATTGAGTAAATTGACATCGAGTTTGAAGGGACATATTACAATGAAACTTGGTATGAATGCTTATTTTGTTGCCAATAATGCAAGTAATAATAGGAATAATTATAATTCTCGCTACATAGGTATAAAATATAGGTTTAGCTTTAATATTTTAGAAAATCCTTCTATGGCCCCTTTAGAAATACGATAATCAGCCCTATTTTTATTTCGACCCCAGCCCTAATTTTATTATAGAATATACCAAGGAAATGCTGGGCAAGACAGACATGGGGGAAGATTCGCCATACATAATCTTGTAAATAATTGTACAATAAATTCAGGGAAGTAACTAAAATTAATTATCAACATTCGAATTTAAAAAGATACCCGTGCATTAACTTATGTTTGATGTATTAATGATTTTGTGTTGCATTCAAATGACTTTATTAATGTCTAAAATCAATGATCTGTAGAGCGCACATGCGCTGATCGATCAAAAAAAAAATAATGACTTTCTCTATCCATTGTGCAACCCATTTTCATTACAACAGGTATCCTCTATCTACTTCAGTAAATCGAGGTAAATATTTGCAAAAATCACAATCTTAATGCTAGAAGTTTCATGTTTTTGTACACACATCAGAGCTGTGCAACGACGTTGTTCTCCCAATTTTATTTCTCTAAGTTTAACAGATTTTGGTTTATTAAAATTGTTGGTTTCAAGATGAGCATCTTTCAGAACATATCTTCTCATACTGATTCTGTCTAAAACGGCTAACTATTTTACAATACCATAGAAGAATAGATAGAATTTCATGTGTCAGTTTTTCAATACCTTCATTACAAAGAGAGAAAAAATAGATCTACTGTTAAGATTTCGAAAATGTTTACTGCTTCTATATGCATTTTAATGTTTATTTTATAAAGTAGTAGCACAATAAAAATTCCATGCCTAGCTTTATTAAACACAGTTTCAATGTAGTAAAATTGTCAGCTCTCCAGCATGTACATATTTTATGGATTACATTAAGTTTGTAATGTTGACACATCTCGAAAAAATTAGTATGGACAAGTTCATTTTATGCACCCATAGCAAGGGGTTTTTAAATGTGTTGTAATTATGGGAACTTGCACATATCATAGAACTTTGAAACTTTACATTACGCTGCTTATTCGCAGTTTTTTCGGACTGCAGGTGGGAAAGAGGGGGAAAGACCGGTTCCTGCAACAAGTGGCACCCTTCCCCCTTCTACAAGCCCTAGCCGAAAGAATATGTATGGACTGTATACCGATATAGTTTTATGTGTGCATTATTATTTTTTTGTTTGTTTGTTTTTCTGAAAACCCAAGAAGTATATTTTGATTTCTGAGCGTGGCTGAAATTTCACCCGTCATGTTCTTAAAACACCCAATAATCTTTGGATTGTAATTGCTATTTGTTTGTAACATCAGCACATAATAAAATCTTGTTTTCCTTTGTTGAAGAAGGCTAACAAAGGCTGGTGCGAGCTTGGCAGTTCTGGTGACCGGTAGCAAAGACAAGCAACCACCGTTCTATCCCTTCATCCGCTGATGCTAAAGATTCAGGGAAGCAGATACTGAAAGAGGAAGCTGGTCGTCTGTTTTCTCCACGGACAATTGCGCCGCCTGATAGGATCGCTGCAGCCGATACGTCACCGCCAGGTCGCGAGAGAATGGCTGTGGCGATCAAGATGATGAGGATGAGGAGAGAGTCCCGGATATCGCCGACCTCTTTACTGCTCTTCTCCTTGCTTCCCTTCTTCGTAGGAGAAACACCCTCTGCTTGCATCTCCTCAGAAAATGTAACGGCATTGACTGCAGCTTATTCTTGCAAATACTGTACCTACACAACTTCCAAAGGAATTATTAAAATTGCAACCCTGCTAAGCGTAGCTTAAAATACTTATTCCGCCAATATTAAATCTGTTTAATTTAGCACTATTATCCATAAACTGTTTAACCGTTTTGCCAGCCCGAATAACAAAATGCTCTCTGAAAAGTACTAAGCAGTCTTAGAGCAGGATTCAGGGTTTTAAATTATTAGCAACAAAATGAGCATGAAATGCCAAGGGAAGCTAAATCTTTTTTTTATTTTTAGTTAACACTTTGTCTACTATATAATATGTATTATATGGATGAGAAATATCTTTAATATTTAAAAAAATGAAAATAAAATAAAAAGTTGCAAAATAATCAATAATTAAGCACATAAAACCTTACTGTTCAGAAAGTTCAGACTAATAAAATGAAAGTTCAGATACATATTTACTAAAACAGCAATCTATGTTGGTCTGGTCTTTTACTTTTCAAATTAAAAAATGAATTCATGTAACCTGAAAAAATCACCAAAAACATACAAGCATAATACAACTAATAATAAAAATGGCATAAAGCAATAGGGCCAGATGCAACGTAGATAGCTTGTGTTGTTGCGTAGCTGAATGATTGTGGGTGTCTTCTGGTCACACCTCCGTAAATTCATTTTGATAAGTACACGGATTATTATTAGCATGTGTACGAGGATCATTGCTATCGGAAGCATTTTCATCGTTGAAGCTAGAATATATATCCTCCTCTCCTACGTCAATGTCAGAAACGCTTTCATCGAGGTCTGAAAATTCAAAATCACTTGCTTTCTTCTAATATATCGCGTACTGCAGCTCTTATTTCCTCTTCGGCTCGTAACCTTTTGCTAGACGACGCCATTTTTCAACCAACATAAACAAACACCGGCTAGAGAGATTAAACTTGGAGTAATTTAGCGCTTTAGAGTGTAACGATCCAGAAAACCTCTCTCTATGGCTATGTCGTAGAAAGTACGCAGTCTTTCCCGCTGGAAATAGTTAAAACGTATGAAAATTATATCACGATTAGATCGTGATTGACAATTCTCGTGGAATTTTGGATCACGATTAGATCTTGATCGGCACTAAAAGTTCACTTATCTACTTTTATCCAATAAACTTGTTTATTAATAAATATGGGATTATTTTCTTAGCTATACCAAATTTTGATTAAAATATATGAGCAATCTCTTTAAAAGAAAAACCATCTATTTTATTAATACCAAATCACATCCATAATAGCGTTTACGGATTATTTTATAATCCTAAAATATGTTACAGCTGTCTTCAGTAGTTTCTCTGAAGGCGAGTGATTAATGCTAAAAATGTTATTCACACGAGTAGCTGTTCAAAGCAAAAATAGAGTAAACAAATACACGTATATTTGAAAGAAAAATGCTATATCTCCTGAGCACACGGGAACTTACATGCTTAAAAGTACATATGAAGTGCCAAATCTTAGAAGAAATACTTCCTCTACAATATGGATTTAAGTTTACCACTTTTCTTCAAAATATGTAACAATACAGTTTTTTCCTGTGAAGTGCTCCGGAAGTACAAAATGGTAAATACAATAACATTTTCAAATATACTTAAAAACAAATAATGTGCAAACAGTGGTAATATCTACTAAAGAGGATAATATCCAATTGATAAGACTGCTCTCTCTAACAAAAATGATTGCTTTTGATAATTTTTGTCCCTTAGTCTCCATTTAAAATTGATTTTAACTGGTTACTTTGCCCACTCAGTATATAATTAAAGTTTTGAAACGAATACAAAACACCGAAAGGCTAAAAAGATATATATGTTTTAATTAAACGGAGGACATAAGATAAAAAGTAGACAATTCTTTTCAAATTAAATGCGAAGTTCAGACAAATCATTCCAAAAACTGCTATGGACAGGGATCATAGCATAGCGCATAGATATAAGGATACAACGGAGGTGTGCAGAGCACAATTGCGACTAGCATTCCCCAGAAAGCAGAGATTAACCGAAGGAACCGTACAGGAGGCTACAGACCTCTCAAAAATATCTTAACATGGTATTTTACTAAACATGAGTTATTTTTGAGGAAATTAAAATTTCTAAACGTTTTCCATGTAAAGGATAGATCCTTGAACATCTTTGTGTCACATCCTTGGAAGATACTGAACTTAACTACCAAGTTTAATATTTAACGGGCTTTTCGTTTTGAGCTAGCCCCCCCCCCCCCACACACACAACACGTTGTTTAAATTTTCAGTGTAAAGAATAGTAGGATGTAGGGGGATTTTCTTGAAAATCTTCGTGTCGCATCCTCAGAAAATACTGAAGCTAAATACCATATTTAGTACTTAATGGACATTTCGCTTTTTTGCTATGCTGCCCACACAACATAGACACACACGAACATCTTTATAAAAGTGCTTTTTATGGATTTTTATAGTGGCCAAAAACATATATTTCTGGTGCATACTCTGTATCAAAGTTTAGGGTGGAATACAATACCTTTTCAACCTACTATTACGTTGTACATACGTGCTAGAGAAGATAAAATGAACAAATTTCCACTGCTTCCAGACTAACAGCTGTCAAAACTTAATAATAATAATAATAATAATAATAATAATAATAATAATAATAATAAAGTAAGAAAAAGGTGTTTTTAAAAATACTACATTCACTTGTGGCTTCCGCGTAATTTTAAGAATTTAATGAATAGGAGGCGAGCGGAGACTCTAGGCTTCCTGTGGTTTCTAGTTTAAACCGAACTGAAGTTACGCATAGTATGTGTGTGAGACAGAGAGAGACGGAGGGGTGAGAGAGAGTGAGAGAGAGAATATTCTTGTTAGTGTTTGCCGTTGAAAACATTTCGACTACTATAAGAAATATGGCATTCAGAGTTAGTCGCAAGACGTCCTGATTTGCTGAAAGGGATGGTTTCGCTTACGTGATATCTCTTCTAATAACACCGAAGTACTCGGAGACAATAATTTTACAAACAACTGAATGAGGTCAATTAAAAAGCCACAATCGACACTAATTTTCTTTAAAGGGTATAGGACGGAGTGGGAACACCTGCGCATGTTAACCTAAGGGAGTTCTATTGCGGTACCATCCCCCTGGATGAAGGGATGAAGTGAAGTTATCACAGAATACTACAGGCCGCAGGCAGATAAGCCACAGAAACGCGTGGAATGCATAACAATTTCTGGCACGAAGATCCGTCCTGCTACTTGAGATGCCAGAGAGCGCGATAATGGAGCGTTCAGCTTAGGATCCCTCTAGTGTCCACGGGGAATACTCTTTCCTTTGAGCAAACATACGCGATACGGGACCACCATAAACCACGAAACTTACCGAAAGATAAGGAGAGAAAGGAAATTGTAATAGATGAGGAAGCACCCAGCATTTGCCGCCAACCATGAAAAACTACGAACATCCTAAGTCACATTGGCTGACCCAATGGGAATCTAACCCGGAACCTTCTGAATGCCCGCCTCATTGGCCACCGAGGAGGCATTTCTTTGAGTTCATTTTGAAGGTGTTACATGTTTCATTATTTTCCAGGGAAAACTATAATTCTGCACAAAGTTTGATCTTTGATTGTAAATATGCATATTGAGGATGATATAATATGCACGCTTCAAGGGTTTAAAATTTGCAAATTTTCACCTCGTGGAGCATTTCATGTTTGATTCAACTTTTAGTGCTGGAAAATTATATTCCTGGAAAATTTAGCTACATAGCATCAAGTAAGTTAATTTTGTGATATAATAAGTTTGAGTAAAATTTTAATTAAAGGTTCCTATATGAAATCATTACAAGCCTTAATAAAAAAACTTTAGAAAATGTTCTTCATTGCGCTTCATGCGCCTTTAAAGAGGGTTGAAAATTTTAAGAAGCAGAGCAAAATGTGCATGATGAGAAAACCGGTAAACTGCCACAATATAGGAAAATAGGATTAAAAGAAATCAAATTTCAAAATTTCAGGTGTTATTTACGTACATCTGCGCACGTTAATTTATAGGTTGCATTTGAGCTATTAAATAGCCAGAAAACAAAGGCACGGTGTTTTCGATTTTTAACAATAAAATTAAGTATCCTTAGGTAAAATAGCTTACCTAGTAAGTGGCCATCAACATTCGAGCGCACTAAGGATCAGTGCCCAAAATCGTTAACCGTTTCGTCGTGTAGGTAATTTATTTTCGTAATTTGTTTTCTCTTTAGCGATAGTGGATGAAAATATTATTGATTATGCTTTGAAATTGTTATTAAAATATATATGCCTATCTTGTAGAGTATACAAGTCACATACGTCCTATAAAGCTACTTAAAACTAATTATTGCATGCAAATTATGAAGGGCAAATTTTGATTAAATAGTCTTAAGATTACTTTTAAAATTCCTAAACTTTGAATTGGAATCTTTACTATCAAGAATTGAACAATTTTCCTATAAACGGCGTCACCAATTAGCTGGATTCTGTGGCAGAGTAAGCAGGCTTGCTCCATGCATGCAGGCAAACACGTGACATTAGTAAATGGTTTCTTATACAGTGTTTCATCTATCAGTTTATAATGTCCGGTCGAGAAAGTAATTCAACACGTAGACCATTGATTCATACCTTTATGCCTGCCTAGGGGAAATCTTTCTTATTTATAGTAAGTGGCAGAATGAGTATTTAGCTTGCAGCAAAGTTCTGTGCTCAATAAACTTGATTTACAGCATCCTTACACAAACCATGCAAGTAAGTATGATTATTATTAAGAAGAAGGACGTTTCTTTCGAATTGTGCATATTCTCTGCTATAAATGTGAAAGGTTTTCGCTACAAATTGTCACATTGTTAGCGTGGCAGTACGAGTTCAATGGTATTGATCAAACTAAGGAACTTGTAGTTTTACTATGTTAATACTACAATAATTGTCAGTTTTTGCAAATATTTACGTTACAACTAGCAATTACAACAAAACGTATGAAAATATGTACATGTTCGTACCAGAAATATAAATACTCTAATATAAGAGACATTATAATAGAACAATTTTTTACCAATCAATAACCTACAATACGTATATTAACCTATGAATAGATTTGATAAACGCAAATGAAGAGTCTCCTAAAGAAAATGTAGTTAACAAACTACTATCCCTAAATAAAGGGACAGAGTGTTTTTAACTAGCAAAATAGTGACAGGAGATAATACCATAAACTATAAGGCTTCAGTGTTAAGGGAAATTAGAGCCCCGCTGCACTTCTACGATAGCCAAGTCAGTTCAACCTACGAAAATTGGATTACGTATTTCAAAAGCAACATTTTATATGCCGCCTCTGTACTGGAGGAATTATCTGTTCCTGCTTTCCGCGCAGTTATTCACACAGTGCACAGCAGGCGATTTTCAGGTGTATCCAGAGCTCTTTTTGCTTTACTCAAAGAGCAATCAGTTGGCGACGCCTATCATAGGGCATAGGCTATACTTATATTACATTTCGCGGAATGATGCATAGTAATGTTAAAATTATGCTTCCTGCGGATATTGCAGTTTTTTTGTTTACGATTCTAGAAGCTATCAATTTGCTGGCTCTGACCAGTGGCAATGCAGCAATCGAGAACAGGTCGCCCTGGTTTACCCGGCCGGGAAGTATTTCCGCCACAATATCGCTTAGAGCGGTTTTACCTTTGCGTTATATAAGTTTGAAAGAGTATTCGCAAACTTTGTGTCATTTGTCCGCGGGCAGTGTTTTGCTTCCTGCGCTGCCTAGGGCATGGGCGCAGATGGTCTCTTGAACGGTCACCCAACCAAGTTGTCCTCTCGCCCAATGCTGCTTAACTTGGCCTGCCGCTTGCGTGGCTACCGAGGTAAGCAGGCCGATGGGCAGGAAGGTGGAATATGAATGCTGGGTAGAGAATTGGTTGCCATGTTAAGCTAGCGATAGGGGCACTGCTAGCTGTTCAGCCATGAAGCGGAGATCCTAAAGCATCCCTAGGTAGACAGTGGTTTATCTTAGCACACTATGGTCATAGTGACCCAAAGGGTGTACCAATTGGTTAGGATGAAAGTGTGTTTTCACGTATAGGGTGCGGGTTCTCTCTCGCAAAATGGCAATGATGTAAGAGATTCCGGAGTAGGTGGCACAATGTGAGACGGGTTCTACGCCCGGTGTCATAGATCATTCTTAGCGCCCTGTTCTGCACAGTCTCCAAACTGCGAATGGTGGTTGGAACCGCCGATCCTTAGACTTTACAGGCATGCATGATCAGGGGAATAATCGCCAGAATAACGCGCAGCTTTAGCTGTGTGGACATAGTGCACTTTAACTTTGGGTACAGCTGCTTGAGAGCGGCGAGGCGAGCCCCACCTTGGACCTTACATGTGGTGTGAACGTGAGCCCGCGGTCAAGAAGGACTTCGAGGTGTTTGGCAAAGATAACGTAAGGGATTCTCCTCCGCCGCAACCTCAGAGGTCTCTTTGGCCTCCAGCGATGAACCTTCGCAAGGATGGCTGATGGCCATCCTCCCCTTTTAACTTCACTGGCCGATGACCTGGAGTTGTCGTTTAAGTGGTGGAGACGGTGACGGGCATTTGTGGTCTCTTATTATTATGAGGACGCAATAGCCCTGGTTTCCGTTGGGAAGTTAGACATGTAGGCTGCAAATAGTGAGTGAGTAAGTTGCTGAGTGGGTTTCTTAACGACATCAAAAGTGGTTCTACAAGTGAGCTTAATAAGACAGTTGTGTTGCTTCTGTAAGAGATTAGAGACGTGCTGTGTTTGACTCCCAAGGGAGTGAATAATCCGAAGTAGGTCAGCTTCGCGGTATTTCGTTCGGTGGCTATGACATGAAGAAAAGTTACAATTGAACTAGATAACATTAGTGAAAACTGAACCTATAATATGAACTTGGATAATTTAAAATGTATACAATTAGCTTAAAATTAATAAAATATTCCTTACATGATTTTGTGCTGTAAAACATTGCAACATATAATAATTTGTGGTCATAAATGACTCCTGAATAATGGATAATGACCCCCAGGAACAAACACCATATGCCTATCGAGATTTTATATGTACGGCGTAAAATCAAATTACAGAGTTAAACATTAGAACACAATATTTAAACCCGTAATTGATGGATTTTGTATTTTATAGAGCCAGACTCCGTTATTCATTTAAAATACGAAATGATTTTCGAAAGCTCAGATTTTCATTTCTGTTACTACTCTAGTGTAAGGCTTTATTTCATGATTTCCTAAATCACAAACGGTAGATCTGTGTAGCGTTTCTTCAGTGTATAGGGGACCTAAGCTATAGCGGAGCTAAATCCAGAGACCGGATTTGATAGCCTCTGTTTTCAGTCAGCAATCCGGGTTGTGTGCGTATGTGTTTTGCGTGCGCGCGCAGGATGGCAAAGAGGGAGCATTCTTATCTCTCACATTTATCTGCGAGCGGCGTCTTCCCTAGCCTGTGACGTCACTTCCATTTCTTTACATGTTGGCATAGCCTCGGAATATTCGACTCTTTGTGTTCGATTTCCGTTCTGCTTTGAAGCAGATTTTACTCATGAGGTATATTTGGAATGTTAACAAGATATATAGCACTGATGTATCTTTTAAATATAATGCTGTTTTTTCAGCAACGGAGTATTTTTTCACAAATACGGCCAATTTATGACTAAAGATTCGTTAATTTTCATTTGAAGATTGTGCAATATCACTGTGTCAGTTAAAATTATTACCCGCTTTCTCCCCTTTGATGTGATTTTATGAATGTTGTTTTATCCTTAGCATGGCTTCCTTTGGAACGGAAGTAAAGCCATTGGTCCCGTGTCGTAGATTTACGGCACGTAAAAGAACCTCAAGCCTAATACAGGGGCCTCTAAGCAAAATTAAGCGTTGTTTGACACCCAATTTAGAATTAAACACTGAGAACCACAGTAGTTAAAGAGCGTCCATAAATAATACACAATTTCCATTTTTAGATTTCTTGAGGCATTATATTAAGGGTTTTAATTAAGTTTTTCAGAAGCTCTTTAAGGAAAAACTGTTAGAAACTACACTTGTCCAAATTTTAGAACTCAATATCTTAATTCATAAAACCTTTTCTTTGAAACTTTGAAGTTTTCCTTCTTTTTCCTTTCTTTTTTTATTTTTTCACTAACGACGTAACGTTTTTGCTTTCACCACCACTTACCCATTGCGACTAGAGGAAGCAATGCACCACACTCCAAATTCAGTATCGAGAATTCGCCCTCATTCAAAGGGAATATACCACCATTCTTTAGACCGTTTGTACGATGTACATAGTGCATACAGAAGGTATTGCAATTTCACCCAAGAATACCAAGATTTCACAGGAAATTTATGTTTTGAAGTATCCTGAGTTCGAAAAAAATGTTAGAAAAAGGACCGTATGTGTCTGTGGACAGCATATCTCAAAAACGAAAAGTCAGTTAAATAACAAAATTGATATTTAAGTTCGGTATCTTCTAAGGATGCAACACGAAGATTTTCAAGAAAATCCCCCACTCCCATCTACATTTTTCATGGAACTTTTTCGAAAATTTTGATTTCAAAAATGACCGCAACGAGTTTGATTGTATTCCGTGTATTAAAGATATTTATATCACAAATAAAATATATTTTTTAATATTCTGGGAATAGTCTCTGAAGAGCGATTTATGCTGATCCAGTTTTGCAGAATTTTGCAATACGGTTAAACCCTAAGATATAGACAAAAACTTACATTACAAAATATGTAGATATTGTTAAAACACATAGTTTATGTCATATACATTTTTTTTGTAGGGCTGACCGTTTTCGTGATATTCGTTGTTATTGGTTTCAATTTAAACTCAAATGGGACCATGCAAAGCGAGCCGAACTTCAATTGTTTCACACACCGACCATCTTTTAAAAGATCTGACTATCACTTTAGCTTAAAGTATTTCTTTCATTCTCTGCTACTGACAAGCAAGCACGTAATAAGACCAATTTTGCTAATGTTTATATAGATTAGCATAACGTTGATAAAAGATGCCTTTTGTAAGAAAAATGTGTTTGTAGAACAGCTAGAAAAAGTTATATGAATGGAACACATACGATTTATTTGGTAAGGGTCCGTATGTACAACCTTGTGAATAACATGTGTCCCATACTGGAAGTAAGCTGTTTATGTTGGTACCGGCAAACTATTACCCCTCCCTCTTCAAACTAACCACATCTTTTTCGCAATTTTAGTGACTGCAGTGGCAGAATACTCTACTAACATCCCCCTCCCCGATATATAGTCGAATGCCGAAGCGTAGCATTACAACATAGCGTATATTTTCATAGTGCATTACCGCTTTCTTAATATAGGTTTGGTTACTCGCGTTAAGTTAGTGCAATCACGTTAACTTTCTTCTAAGTTTAGCTGAAGAAAACTGTCAAGTGTCACAGTAATTGTCCATATTGACACATGCAAATAATTGTTTACTCCTTCCTTTTAACATTCTTCTAGAATGCCGAGTTAAATTGTAATTTGTTTAGCCTTTCCTTGTGATCAACTTAGCAAAAAAGTTTCATAGCGAAGGTGTCCGACCCCTCTTCCATTTCACAACGATCATAAAGTCGTTCATTGATTTTATTTTGTCCCAGAGTTGTTTTTCACACCAGTCACTTAAGAACTGATACCGGATTTGAAGGTAGAAATCATGCCGAGAGGAAAACGCTATTGTAATTTTGGGGAATGGACCGCTTTTTATGCACACAAGGGTACATATAAAACAGCAATAAGTCAGGAAAAAATGGAATGAGTACTAAACTTTTATTTGAGCTCAAAATCTTTCAAGACTATAACACAAGATTTTCATGGAAACTTTCCTGTCCCAAATTAGCGTATCTAATAATTATGATTAAGATACCTAGCATATTACAATCATTAACATGGCTACTAAAACTATATATTGAATTATAAGTGAAAAGATTGTGGCGCCATTCATTCTGATTGAATTTTGTGTAACTCCACACACTATATATACACACATATACATGCATATATATATATATAGTTCTAGACTCTGATTGTGAAATCTGTTAGTGGCGCATTAGTTGTACACGAAATGCACACCAGTAGTGTACTAGTCACTGTCGCTAGGTGTGTCTGTTATTCAATGTCGCATTTGTGGTGTGAAACATAATGCATGACACAAAATTACCTATTCAGTACTAGGAGGGTAGCATAGTACAGTAAGGGCACGTAATGTTAGTAGGGGAGAGCGTGGTCATTTGTTACACGGGGCTGGTTGTTGCAGTTCGATTTTAAACTACCCACCATATTTACAATTTTCTTTGTTTACCAGTTGGTGTAGCTGAGCACAGGCGATGACTTTGGTGATACATGGAATGAAGATGGAGCACCGGTGGAATGCGATGGCGGGGAAACCAGAGAACCCGTCCAACACAAATCTCACATGCGTTCGCTTAGGATCGAGGCGAGAGGCGAGTGGTATAACCACTCGGTTACGGCGCGGCCACGTTTCCGCTCGCGAGGCATGTCTTCCACTACAGAGAGGTACATAGACAACTAGCAGAGCGAATCTGTTCCCCTTCTTCGAAAGGAATACTTTTTCCATCTGAAAATAGTTCTCACTGCTGTTAAACCGTTGGTTTCATGTGAATGTTTTTTTATATGATGAATATATCATATTTTTAGGTAAATAATCAACACTTAAGATGCGTGTATAATGAAAGGTTAGTTATCTATTGTAGCACTAGATGGCATAAGATGGGGTTAGTTTTTAACGCAAACAGGAGGCTAGTTTGGACGGTGTAACAGTCTACCCAAAGCTATTGAGATCCTCTTTCATTGCAAGGAAAGGAATATATCTATAAGCTGCAAAAGAAGTACAAGCAGAAGGCTATAAAATTACCAAACAAATCAATTTGTTCAAGAAGTGTGCTCTAAATGAAGTCTCCTCCTCCTCTGAAGACGAATGTAGTTGTACTTGGTGTACTGAACCACATTACTTTTCAAGACTGTCAACTAAATGTACCAAATGGGCCTACGACTGCTCTGAAGACTATGACACATATTATATTTTAAAACATTGTAACTATAATGACTATGACATTGAGATTGCAAAATACATGTCTTTGCGGCATATCTAGACTAATTTAAGTGATTAAATACGGTTTCCAACCATATTGATTATTTAACTTACATAGTCTTCAGCTGTAGCATTATCGCAGTGAGTGTAATAACTTGCCACATATATGAGGTGAATTGTTACAGGTTTCTTAAGTAGAGATATAATCTGAAAAATACTGAATTTTCTTATATGATCTGAAATAAAATGAATGTTTATATTTATGATTGTTCTTTGAGGATCGTCTTCAAAACGGTATGCTTAGGGGTAGAATACCTTCAATACCTTTGGAGTAAAATAATAAATTTTAAAAATCTAACAGCTTGCCTCGATCTCCCCGTATACACTTGACGTAGTAGTTATATTTCATTTTGACTTGCAAATGATGATTTTCCATAGCCAGATTTTAATTATGTTCATACAGGGCTTCTGCTCTACTCCATCTGTGACATCGTGCACCTAACCTCAAAATATTCAGTTTGGTGCATTTTTCATAGTGTTTAACGCCCACCTTTACTATATATGGCACCGCAGGCGATGACATGATGATGCATGGAATGAACATGGAGCACCGGTGGAATGCGATGGCGGGGAGAACCGGAAAACCAGGTGAAAACTCGCCCCTGCGCCGCTTTGTCCGCCACAAATCTCACATGCGGACGCTTGGGATCGAACACGGGCCGCCAAGGTGAGAGGCGAGTGGTCTAGCTACTCGGCCACGGCGTGGCCACAGTTTGATGCTGTCTTTCTAATCTACAATGTTCTGCTTTTTATTTCTTTTACATAGAACACACACTTCCTCAAACGCGTAGCTGTGCACACAGAAGTTTTATTGGTGTTGCCATTGGTCGAAGTTTTGATAATATGCTTGAATAGCTTTGTAAGGGCAGATGCTTTACGGTAGTGTATTCTGTTTTAGAGCCTCCGCCAGTTTTAGGGCAATTAGTTTCAAATCACACTGAATATATTGAACGTATTAAATTTACTCCCCCCCCCCTTGGTCCATCAAGGAAACTTTAATAGTATATGGCCAACAAGTGAGTTGTATGAGTAATTATCATTGTTTTACTTATTAGATTATAGAATATTCATTTTATGCTTCATATTTGCAGACGGAAAGAAGTACTTCATCTTACGCCGAAAGCTATAACCAACTTATTTTTTAAAGCAATATTGTTTATATCTTAATAACTACTTGAAGATCTGTTCAGATTTTCCCTTGTTTATTAAACCCAACGGAATGAATCATTTTCAAGTTTATATAAGGAAAATGTCATTTCACCCGCACACACACACACACACAATAATATCTTTTTCTGGTATTGTAGAAAGAGGAAAAATAAGAATATACATAAGGATTTCTGAAAGCCCAGTTTCCATTCCAAAGGAGCTTGAGAATCTTGAGCGTAATATGCAGAAACCCATCTAATACGACTGTAAAAATAAATCTTTGATTTTAATGTGGACACTGCTGAGCCAGGTGGCTCAGGCTTTTCGTCTGGGAATGAAATTCGGGAGGTCATGGGATCAGTTCCCCACTGTCATTTCCATTTCATCCGTCTGATCTTTCTTTCAGGGTTGTAGGTATCGGCGAGGACTGCGGTGGTAGTGCCCTCTCGTGGGGATGATTGCGCTTTGGGAACTCAGTTTTTGGCAATAGGATGGCGCTGGGGGTCATCGGTATACTCAGGGGAAGTTATTCAGACCTAAGGCGCGGGTTCCTAGCGCTCACCGTGTCGAGATGAAGAATTGCTTGGGAACCGTTAAGGACTCTTCACGATGGCTCCCTGTCACACTTTTGTCCCGGCTGCCCTCTGTAATTACCCTCAACCTCTCCTCCCGGGGTCTAACGTACAAAAAGCCCAATCACTGACAGGCGCGAAATTCTCTCCGGTACACAATACTAATGTGCATTATAATAACAGCTTAAAAGTGAAATAATTTTTATAACAAATCTTATTTATCGAATATGCAAATGACGAAATTTAATATCTTGATGGTCTTAACGATTTGCAAAGTTTTCGAGATGCGCTTCAGATAATATAACTATTGCATAATAAGCGTTAGACAAAAATATATTCTTGAGGTTTATGGTTACTGCTTTTCCTTTTTTTATTTTTGTGGGAGCGGAGCGGGGCAAGGAACCATATCGGCAAAATTTCAGCTAATCTTAGTTTAAAGGCTATGCATGTTAAATATGGAAAGGACTACGACTTCATATTTTCCGATCGTGAATACCTACCTCTGAACTAAACTAATTTCTTTGCAGACAGGGTCATTGAAGGTGGTTCCGTTTCCCTCACATTTTCGATTTCGAAGCATAAATCGGCAGCTTGAGATATTGATTGAGATTTCGTGTTTCATGCACATTCCTGGACAGTTAAATCAAAATTGTAGAAGCTGAGGAGTTAGACCATTCGTCTCTCACCAAGGTGACCGCTAGTGGGACTTGTGATGGAAAAAGCGGCGAAGGGGTGGGTTTTCTCCGAGTTCTCCGGTTTCCCCCACCATTAAATTCCACCGGTTCTCCATCTTCATTTCATGTATCACCAATGTCACCGCCTATGGTGCCATATGTAGTAAAAGCGGGCATTAAAACACCATAAAAACCTCTCATACATACACACACAATAATCTGATCACATAATGGAGTTATTCTGTTTCTCAGTTATTGAAAACTCATCACTCTCATCGCCTGCGGTGCCATATGTAGTAAAAGCGCTCGTTAAACACTATAGCAAGCGTAGATTCTTGTGAGAAGTTTATTAAGTGCACGACACGTAAGATTCCTTGAAGCAATTCGAAATAAATCATAAATCCGTAGGCTTTTCATAATTAGAGGATTGCTAGACTATGTATGAATACAAATATTTTGATATATGACTTGAAACAGTCAATGTAACACGTACCTACGTATACGTTTCTGCGTATACGTTCCTGTCGCCTCTGTGGTGTAATGGTTAGCATGCTGACTTCATATACCCAAGGTCGCGGGTTCAAACCCAGCGGAGGACGATGGATTTTTTTAAGGTATAAAATCCTTAGCATGGCTTCCTTCGGAAGGGTATTAAAGCCGTTGGTCCCGTGTCGTAGGTTTACGGGTCGTAAAAGAACCTCAAGCCTGATAGAGAGTAAATTAAGCTGTCTTTCACGCCAAATTTAGAATGGGACGCTGAGAACCATATCAGTTAAAGAGCGTCCTTAAATAACACGCCATTTACAGTTTTTTTGTATACGTTCCTTATCCTCACAAAACTCTTATTATAATACGTTTACACATAATATTTGCAACAAAACACATTTAAATGCTTTTTATTGCATATGCGCAGTTAATATGATCATATTATTTAATTAAACAGTAAATAGTATTATTTTAACCAATGTAGAGGAAACTAAAACAAGCATTATTAGGCATAATCATCAAATACATAGTGTGTTCCATTCACATGACTTTCTCTACAAACTATCGTTACAGAAGCTTATTCCTTTAACTACACAGATTCTTTGATACACTGCAGTTAATGTTAGTCTTTTGGGAAGATAACGATTTAGAAAACGCCGATGATAGAGACTGCATTGGCAGATTCCTCAGTTGCGACGTAAATTAATTGAATATCTGCTAATTCAGTTTATGTAAAACCATTCATTGTGTGAAGGAAAGTTTGCGACTGAATCGGTCCCTCGTTATCTCACTGTGAGTCACATGAATGCAGGTCGGCTGTGTGTGAGTTGTAGTAAAAACAGGAACTGGCCGTTGCGTGAACTATGTAAACACAGATGAGACAATACTGGGCCGTTCAAAACGTATTAGACCCCTAAAATTGTGGTTCATTTATGACAATGATATTAATAAACGGACAAAATGAGATACACTTATGTGTTATACGTATTGCTCTCTACTAAATATCAGACTTTTTGCACTTATTCACCTCCCATCCTGTATATTCTATCCTTAACCGTTATTTAGTATTTAGAGCTTGTTTAGTGTCCAATCTCTTTTTGACTTCAAAGAAACAGTTTAACGTGAACATAGGATTCTCATCCTCCAGATATGCTTTCCATGGACTTTTTGTTAATATTGGGTAAAATATTTATGGTTATATCAGGGCCCATAATACAATAATTTGAAATGTTTGCAATGGGGTCAGAAAATGTTTCAAGCAAACAAGATGTGATTTCCAATGTTATATTTCAACTTTATGACGAAAATCAAAACTTTGCAACAATTCACCTTCTCACCCGACGTTGTCCGTTGTTATAATCTATTCTTAGAAAATGCACACACGTGTATTATTGTAATAAGTTTACAGTTAGTATTTACGTTTTGTTTAAGTACCTAATACTTGGGATTATATTTTATCCATATGGCTGATGACATACGCTTTTGAAAGGGGCTACATTTCCGAGCAGGCCTTAGCAGATACACATAAGGAAAAATCTGATGTGTTCCATTCACATGACTTTCTCTACATCTCTGCAAAAATGTTATTAAAAAGTTTATGCTTCTATTTACTTGATGCTAACTGACAAAAAATTAGTATAGTCTTATTACTTGCTTCCTTGTAAGTAGAAGTGAAATAAGGGAGTACCATAGATTATAGTGATTACCCAAAGCTGCTTGCTATGTGACTGAAGTTCTTTGTTTGTATGGACAGGAGTTGATATATTCCTGTATGAGAAAAGGTATCCATGCTGTGTATGTTCTTAAATCCCGCTTTCTTTCAGCTCTTGACATGCGCCATATGAGACTCCTGGATCAACCGGGTAATAGTTTCTAAGCTGATTCTATTAAAACGTTTTTGGACATCACCAACGCGCCCTAGGTGGGTGGTTCAGTTGGTTAAGCGCTGGCCTTCATTTCTCTAGGCCGCGCGTTCAAACCCAGCCCAGATTGATGGTATGCTTAAAAGCCACAGCCCTTTGTCAGTAGATTTACTAGCATGTTAAAGAACTCCCGTGGGACGAAATTCCAACATACCGGTGGTACTGATATTATCCAGTAGATTCACAGCGTAGTTAACGAATAAATAACTATTTAATTACTTTTTACTCATTGAAGGTCTTTTTTCAGGTTTCCCGAGAAAAGACCAGTTTACCCCGTTTTTTTTTGCAGTGAATACTGTTGGACTATTGCGTATATTGCGTACCTATAATATCCGGTGTGTTTCATTTATCCTGCTAATATGCTTGTACAATAAAAACACGCCTGAGTTGGAAAATGCACGTTTTCTGACTGCAAAAATAATTACTAATGGATAACAATAGTTTGGAATTCTGGACGTTATATTTAAGTTTCTGATTGTTCAGATTGGTTTCAGCTTGACGCAAAAAGGTTTCATGATGGCGTGTTATTTGTGGACGCTCTTTAACTACTGTGGTTCTCAGCATCCTATCCTAAATTGGGCATGAAACACCTCTTAATTATGCTCAGAGGTCTATCAGGCTTGATGTTCTTATACGTGCCGTAAATCTACGACACGGGACCAACGGCTTTACTTCCCTTCCGAAGGAAGCCATGTTAAGGATTTTTACGCCCGAAAAAATCCATCGATCCGTGACCTTGTGTATATGAAGTTAGCATGGTAAACATTACACCACGGAGGGCGACTTAATGCATCAGAAGCTTAGGTGGTATTAGGGAGAGGAAATTTACCTCTTAGCGTAGTGGCTTGGAACCTGCGCGCACCGCGGCAACCGTTACCATATGACTTTCGCTAGAGAAAAACGGGTAAAGGGAAGAGCCTTCAGATTCACGTTGTTCCTGCAGGTTTGGCTTGGCATACCATTCATGTGAGTACAAAAGGATCTGCAAAGTTCATAGAAAGTAATTATATCAAGGTTTAAATTATGTTTTTAATTTAATTTTGTGTCAAAGGTTCCCATTCGCAATAGTTACATACTTTTTATCCTCTAGCTTCCCAAACGTTATACCCCGTTGTAACAGTACACAATTAGCATGCAGCTTTTGCTGGGGATAGGCACCTAGGGGAAAGTACCTCAACTCCCACGTCTCTCCTACCTGCTTCGTTCGGCATACCGATCATGTGAGTATAAACAAATCTGAAAGTTAATAATATGTAATCCAATCAAAGGTTACCTTTAATGCTTTTAATTTAATTTTGGGTCAAAGTTCCTCAGTTGCATTGTTACACACATTTTATCCTTTCGCTTACCAAGCGTTGTTCCGCATAGTAACAGGTAACAAAATTGCTACTTGTTTGAGTTAATAAAAACTGGACATTTTCACAAGAGTAGATTAAAAACATCAAAGCTGAGGCTTGATAATATTACATTTTATTAACTCTTCGGATATTTTTGTCGATTGTTTGGTATGCCGAGCCAAACCGCCGGGAAAAGCGTAGGCCCCACCCCATTAGAAGTTATTAAATATTTTTAAAACCTTGGCTTAAGCATTTGCTAAAACTCTATTAATGTTATGGGAGCAGTGCTTGTGAAAAACGCTTCTTGATACAGTAGCTCAATTAGAGTACTGCAATAATTAGCTCATGAGTACCATCTTTATTGTTGTGATGCAGCATTATTATAAAAACTTCTTTTTTTACTTCGCTTCCTCTATTTATACCTAATAAGTAGAGAAGTTGGATAGCTATTACATTTCACCCAAAAATCTGATATCGATAGTTTACCGGAAACGCATGTTTTCAGACATTTGAATGCAATAAAAAATAGAAAAATTGTGAGTGTATGTATGTGTGTGTCTACAAACATGATAACTCCAAAAGAAACAGTAAAGAGTTGGTACGCAAACAAAGGGGCACACCTCGTGCTCCGCATTCTGTGCATACCTTTGCTAGATACGCAGCTAAAATCTCTCAGGAGGAAGGGGTGAAATGAAAGAACCAGAGGAGACCATAGACCGCGGGCAGACAGGTTGCTAGAGACGCGCGGAGGTTCCTAACGTTTTCAAGCCTGATGATCCGTCCCACTTTCGGTGCCATCCAAGCAACCTGTCGACCTGACAGCCTCCGAATGCTCCATGGGGAGTAATCTTTCCATTGAGTATGCATCGGCGACATCTGTGCCATCTGTGCGTACAGCCACACACTATGAACCTGAAAGCAGATTTATAAGTAAGAAAACGGAATGAAGGGGAAATGATGGAAAGTAAATCATGGTAGATTGTAGATGAGACATCATTCGCGCGTCTACTCCAGTAAAACCGAAAAAAATACATGGTTTAGAGATAGCGGTCGGCGAGAATCGACCTCGGGACCTTTCGAATTCGAGTCGTAAACATTACTGTTGCGCCAGTGGGCTCGTTAACTTTGAAAGGATCTCGGATATGTGTCAAAATTGGCATTGAAGTTCTGCTTATCAGAAAAATGTAACGCGAATATTTTCAAGAAAACCCTGCAACCCAGTCTACCCTATGCATGGAAAATGTGTCGATATTTATTTTTTCTCATAAAATAGCCATAACGACTGTGATGCAAATGTCATACACTTTAAATGATATTAACACATTAACACATACACCTTGAATTGTCAGGAAATAGCCTGTGAATTCCTCTTCATTGTGGAGGAATTTCGTATGATTTTGCATAAACAATAAACCATAAAAAATATACAGCAGCTTAATAAACCAAGCAGATAGATTCTTTAAAGTTACACACTTTAATCTATGAGATTTTATTGTGACTTCCGCCACTTCCGAGGTATCCGTTAGTTAAACAGCTTAATAAACCAAACATATAGATTCTTTTAAGTTACACACTTTAATCTATGATACTTTTATTGTGGCTTCCGCCACTTCCGAGGTATTCGTTACTATACGTTTTAATTTTTCAATGCGTTTAGTATTTGGCAGTAGATGTAAAGGAAAAAGTGAAACGTTTTCCAGCATATCACTATTGAATCGGTTTCTTGCATCCTATTTAAACCTACAACGAAATGTGTAATGAAGCTAATTCTGCTAAGATTTTATAAGGTATGTTAGTAGGAGCTATAAAAAAAGAAACGATTATGGATTTAGATTTGTGTGATGTAACAGTATATGGATGTCAAATCTGTTCATTGACACAAAAACAGATAGAAAGTCTGAGAATATGTCGGAGGAATATAGAAAGGCAGATTCTAAACTTCAAAGTTTCATACAGAATACGGAATACACAACTGAGAGCAAGATCGAAAATAATGGACGTGGGCAATAAAGCACTTGAGCTAAAATGGAAGTGGGGAGGACATGCCGTTAGACTAGAACAGGATAGATGGGCTTATACTACAACAGTTTAAAACGTCCGAACTGGGAAAAGGAAGACAGGCCTTCCTAAATGTAGATGTGCAGATAGATATATTTCAGACAGCAGCCGGGACAGATTGGACGAGGATCGCTAAGGACAGAGTGAAAAGGAGAAGACTAGGGAGAGAGGAAAGTGCAGCACATAACAGTAAAGCGAATGGTGTAGTGATAGTGAAAAGTGAGATAAAAACTGATGTCGCAGACAAAACTAATTATAGGAGTAGAATATAGTAAAGTCATAAGATTAGTATCATTATTTCCAGGCTAAAAGTGAACAAGTTGAAGAAGTGATTTGGAAAGTTAAAATATTGGAAAGACAACCAAACTCTCATGGATTGGCTCCCCATGTTAGAGGACGAATTCCGAGCTATCCCTACACAAATAGGAGGCCCTTGCCCTGAAGGGAAGTTATGGGCTCTATTTATTATTATTATTATTATTATTATTATTATTATTATTATTATTATTATTATTATTATTAAACAGCAGTAATCCGAAGGAAGAGAAGTTATGCAGTCCCAGTGCTTTACAGACTATGCCGTAAATATTATCCACTACATTGCGTCGTATCAATTTGGGTGTAATGACTGTTTTTGTATCGCTGTGTGTGTGTGCCTGTGCGAGCGAGCGCCCGAAACGACTTGCTCTCGTAGCGCAACACTATGCGCGTTTGCATTCAGGGGTGAATGTTCCTGCTTCAAAAACTGCCACTTGAAGGTACTTTTTATATTTAGTAAATTTAACGAGAACTGGCACTTACGCATGGAAATGTCATTTAGTTTACTTAAGTGAATTTCATTAAAACACAAATTGTTACTTCCTTAGATTATGTTTTAATGAACATCACAAACAACTGTACATAACATTGTAATTATAGTTTACTAACAAAAGGCATCATTAAATAATATTTCACCATTTAAAGCTATTCTCTATAAAAAAGAAAACCAAAAAGTTATTCTGAAAGTTTACAAAATGCAATACGTACATACAGATTAGATAACGTTTGTAAGTCCATATTGTGATCATTGTGTACCTCTTTGGTTAAAAAAGTAGTGCATTTAACACTGATTATGACATCATCCGGAGCTTCACACGAACGTTTCCACCATATGGTCGAAAAAAAATCATGATGTGCTGGAATGTTCTCGAAACATGAACATGAACAGAAATAAATAAATAAATAAATAAAACTAGCTTATTCGTAGACGTAATTTGATCTTCGTTCGCCATGACTTCCCAGCATTGCACAACTGGAGCAGATTAACGACGAGCACCACCGCAGCCCTAATCAGCGGGCTGGAGAATGAGGTGTCAGCACCAGCATTCCGTATCGTCTGGAAATTTAGGTAGGGTTGCCTGGTTACCAATTCGCAGGATGAGAAGACTCACCCAGTGTATATGAATCATATGTATATACAGGTGTTGATGAACTATGCCGAAAATTTTTCACAGAATATGTAGATTATTTAAATAAGTAATCTCAGATAGGATTTTGACCTGTTTATTGAAATTTCGAAATAACGGCAATAAGTTTCTGAAGTGCCATTTACGCCACGTATCGCGGCACTTCGCCTGGAATGAAAATAATAATAATAATAATAATAATAATAATAATAATAATAATAATAATAATAATAATAATAATAAACATTTACTATGCGACAGGAATCGAACTTACAACCTTTGCGATAACAGCTTACCGCATTACGCATTTGACACCAGAGCAGTTGAAAAAACGCCTCCAGAGTAGGCGTCATAACTCAAGAACGTAGTTGTTGGATGCTCAGTGTCGCACTGTCAAGTGATTAGTTCGAGATTTTACAGATTTTTGCGACACTAAATCTTTAGAACGCTAGTAACGAGCTGCTAAACATAGACTCGGGCAGCAGTTTTAAAGACATTCTAAGCCATTTTTTCAACCTACTTTGCTTTAACACCGACTTGTCAGCACCTGATAGCCATACGTTTAACGCCATGTAGCTGCGTTATGTTTATCCGGGGACCATGCATCGCTCATTTCAAATTACTTATATCAGTCATGTGCACAATCTCGCAAATTATTTCGGTGTAGTTCATTAACACCTGTGTATACCCACCATATATATATATATATATATATATATATATATATATATATATATATATATATATATATACACACTCACACACACGTACATACATATAAATGAAAATTGTTTAATAATTGAAGGTAGTGATGATTAACGTAAACCACCGACCGAGTTTTTTTTTGTTTGTTTTTCAATCGCGTACTTACTAGATGGTGTTTAAGGAGAGTTCATGTCAATGCTGCCTACATATTAAATCGGTTAGTTTTTCCTCAGATTAACATACAGATGTTTGGAAACGGAGTCTTTCAACGTCTAAATTTGTACAACAAGAATTTACATGAAATTCGAACAAGCTGTGATTCGTCTTATACAATGCAAGGCGAAAAAGTACTATAGCAACTAAACGCGACAAAATAGTAAATATTCTCACTTAAGTATAGGATAGAGCGTTTTCGAAAGGAGACTCAACGCTTATCCAGTGAGGATATTGTAGCTAAGCCCCGCGATGGCGGGAAGGATGAGAGAAGACGATGTGCGGTTGGGATCAGCGATGACAGGGTCCTAGAGTCTCCAGATTGAGACGCCCCGGCAGTACGACAGGCAGACCGAGGCCTCCCGCCACATCTAAAGGAGCCAATGCCACCTAGAAGGCTGTCTTTATTCACCCGGTAATCAGTAAAAAGCGAGGTCTGAAGAAACTTCCACGGAAAACGTCCTTATTCCCTGCCAAACTTCACGGAAACACCATCGCCGACGTTTCCAGCACTGTGATAGACCAAGTGGTGTGACGGATGAATGTCATGATTAATAGAATGATATGGAGGGGCAGAAAATTCGGGAGACAAAGAAACCCTTTGGTGTAGTCTGAAGAAACTCACGAGTCAGAGCGGTCGGCCGTCTGAAATCGAACCCAATGAGAGTTGCACGTGTTGCCGTGGCTCCACCTCGATTGGCAAATTTATAGTGAATAAGGTTTTTACAGGGTTTTCCCTTATCCTGAGAAGACGAATGTCGAAGAACTTTAAGCTCCATTTAAGCACCATTTCATTTTTCGTCGAATATGACCAACTAGGTTAAAGGTCATTAAGCTACAAAAAAAAAAAAAAAAAAAAAAGAGGATACATAAATAATTTATGTACCTTAATGTAATGAATGCTTTAAGTATTTTCACCTTAACTTTTATAATGTGCAAGAATTGCGTTTAAAGGAATTGGTGGAATTGACATCCAATGCGAAATTTCTGCATGAAACGTGAATTCTATGAGTTATCATAGTTATCTGGTTTGGACAATATATACTATCGTCAGAGCCAAATATTTTTGGGAGCTAGCGATAGCAACAATATGTTCCTTGTATATCTAGTACATTTTTACTATCAGTCACCAGCTAGTTACAGACGTGTCGTTTTATGTCGATTTTCAAAATCTAACTCTATATTCTACTTTCATCAACGCTGTTGTTATTATTATTATTATTATTATTATTATTATTATTATTACTGTCATTATTTTACTTATATATACGCACGCGTGCGCGTTTTGGCTTAAGTTATATGTTTCTACTGACGTGTAGCATCATATTTTTTCAAAGCATCTCAAGTGGAATATTCCAGATGTGCCAGTATTTCTTTTTAGCTTTCCAATTCTCCAGTATGCTACACCTAAATTACACCTGAGAGTAAAAAAAATCTTCCACTGCGTGGAATTCCTGTTACTGCCACGGAATGCGTCCGAGTTCAATCTACCTACGAAATTGAGTTTTATTTATGGACACTCTTTAGCTGCTATGGATTTTAGCGTCCCCTTCCACTAGGACGCGAAAGTCCGGGTACTTTTCTCACAGGCCTCTGTCAACCTTAAAGTTATTTTACGTTTTGTAAGTCTACGACACGGGACCCCCACATTTACTTCATGTCTTTACTTCCATACATTTTACGCCCGAAAACACCCATCGACTTCCGCGAGTTTGAGCCCGCGACCTGGGATCCAGGAGCTAGCATGATACTTTTCGACCACGGGGGTACGGATTTTAAATCCCTGTCCATGTATCGGTTGGATAATCACCCATTCTGTCCTGCATAAGTGGGCGTGAGGGCAGACATAGGGCCGACCCGGGCTGTAGCACCAGGGAAGTGAAACAAAATGCGTTTTATAACACCACTCATATTCTTAAGCTCAATTAATCTTGTTTTCTCTTCCGCATCGCATTTTCACACAACTCAAAAATCTTCAAATGTTAATCGTGCTAGAGAAAATTAGTCTTATATTGACACGAAATGAATTAGGAAAATCATACTTACGCAATTTACTTTAATTTCTGCCAAGAATATGTAACGATCTCCAACAAATTCTGATCATACCAAATTAAAAAAGAAAAATATTCATGGGCAAGTTCCACATAACTTTCCTGCAAAAGCTTATTCTTGTATCTACTTGAGTTAATTGAGATAAACATCACCGGGAATGGTTTTATTACATAATTCTTTTAGTTAGTCCTTAAACGATATTCAGACTATTAAGAGGAGGCCGCTATGCGATGGTATTTAATTACCTTCTCTTTACACGACCATGCAAAAGTGAATAACTACTTTCTATTTCAGAAAGGTATAAGTTTTTGAAAATATAAAAAGCAATACCTCGGAAATGGTTAACTCAACAAGAAATGCATTTCACATAAATAATGTGGTTTAACAAAATATACCTCACTTGTGCAATAAGTTGTTTATATTTTACGGTTTACCAGCTATTCAAAGGTCATCCATAAAGAAGACTTCAGAGTTAATTTCTGGAATTTCGAGAGATGCATTTTAATTTTTCTTAAACTAACATTAATATATGGTGTTTTAATCAAAATCGTTAAGTTATTTTTAAAAAATAAAAAAATCGAAAAATGTTCCATGTAAAGGATAGTTATGGTGCACGATTTTCTTCAAAAGTTTGGGTTGCATCTTTGAGAAGTAATGAACTTATATACTAAATTGTATGTTTTTTTTTTTTTTTTTTTTTTTTGTAGTTTTTAACGTCCGCTTTAACTACTTATGGCACCGTAGGCGGTGGAACAGATCATACATAAATGATGATGGAGAACCAGTGGAATGCGATGGCGGGGTAAACCGGAATACCCGGAGAAAACCCGCCCCAGCGCCACTTTGTCCACCACAAATCTCACATGCGGTCGCTTGGGATCGAACCCTGGCCGTCTAGGTGAGAGGCAAGTGGTCTAACCACTCGGCCACGGCGCGGCCTTTGTGTGTATAAAATTTAATTTTTGAGTTATGCACGGGTATTTTTCTGAAAATACTTCTTTTTTCAATTTATTCACGGTCATCAAAACACGTATTTTCGACAAAATCTCCGTATCAAATTTTTGAATGGAATACCCTGCTTTCCCTGCTTACTATATGTAGCAAAGAAAGTAAAAACACAAAGTATAAAAATTAATCTCCGTACATAGCCACTTCGCACCATTGCCAACACTGGTTCACATTTGAGGTGTCGAGATTTATCCTCCCAACACAAAGGTTATATTCTTATCCGGTAAAGTTACAGAAACTGACCGTTGAATAATCCTTAAGACAACCTCTTTAAAGTATGTAAAATTCGGGGAACAAAGAAAGGGAGTAGAAGAAGAAGCTAACAATATGAGAATGCTGCACCTAGAATATTTAGCAACTTCTTGTTAAGGGAATATGCCACACATTTCGACTCGGCCGGAATACGTTTAACGTTTAGAACTCCCCATGCATAAACATGTGATACTTTAGCCTACTTTCTGGAAGAGCTTTCTAATATGTTGGTTTTCGGCACAATATAGGCACATTTAAGTCAACAATTTTAAATTAATATTTTCTATGGGATAGTGCTTAACGCCCGTTCTTACTATGACATCACCAGTGGTAGACATATATAAAAACTTCAGTTGGGATTTTGAGTGTCCAAGCGACGAGTGCTCAATGTCAATTAACATCACGGACCAATATAGAGGCAGGAATACCGGGGTAGAGCACCGTAAAGAGGCTAGAGTGGCCCTTTCTGCTCCTAACTTTGGAGAGTGGAATAAGGGGATGATGGGGAGACAAGAAGGGCGACGTGGTTCTGTGTTATGCAGTGATAACTATTTTGCCGTAATGGGTTGCACTATACGCTGACCTTTGCTCGCGCAAGTAGCTCGCATGGTACTGTAGCCTGGCCACTCTTAACCTGCAAAAAGAAATTGGTACGACCTTCCTATCTCTGGTGCTCACATACTCTCATCACACTCACAGGAGATTGAGCACTCGATTTTATGTTGAATAGACTGGACCATGTTACTGCACAGCTTTGCTTCAGGAGTATGGGAACGTCACGATGATGTTTACGGGCTTTACTTCTGTGTTGGTATCCAGAGTGATGCCTTCGCGGTACCCCGAGATTTCCAAGAGGCTCACATTTGGGAGATCCGGGTTCGATTGCCAACGGACCGGCCACGCTGATCGCGTTTTTCGTGGTTAACTCAGTCCAGTAGGCGAATGCCCTGGTGGGTCCCATTCTACCATAAATTTCCTGTCACTCATTTCCTGTTTCAGGTTTGTAAGATCGGAGACAAAACCCGGTGTAATGTGGTTGGGTGATGAATGTGCGCTTTGGAAAGGATTTTCCCTGGTGTTGGTTGGACTGCTGATGGACCCGCTTTCTGAGAGCATCCCTGAGTCTTAGGGGAACAATCGGCAGTCTGGGTTTGTGGGGAACAATAGGCAGTCCCAGATGTGTTCAAGCTGGGACTGTAAACAGGAAATCATTGTTCTGTTAATGTGAGCAGAATTAATTTGTTTTGCAACCATAGTAAGTTTTCTAGCAGTGTGTACTTATTGATGTATTTAGTTATAAACCGATGGCAGTTCTGATATACAAACTGCCAAACGTCTAGTAACAGAACAGCTTCACAGAAGTATATTATTAATTGAAATTTATTCAGAAAGTTACCCACAACTATCAGACTGTTATAGTCCAGAGGTATGGAGCTGAACTGAATCTGTGCGGCATGTAGAAGAACTGTCAAGACTGATCTACCAATCCACGAGCATTCTACCTGAAATAAAAATGAAAAGTGTAATTGAAAAGAATGCAGGATTTGGTGTGATATATCGTATACAAGCTGCAATTTTAGTTCCCAACAAATGCTATTTGCTTGATGGTACTGATACGAAACTGATAAAATATTTCAAATATGCCCTGATTACATCAAGTGAAGTGAAACGGACTTTTTCGCATTAGGTAGTACAAATCTTGTTTGTGGGAACGAAGAGGAGGTTTTCATTTGAAAGGCTTCAGAAGTACATATAATCCCAGTAATGCAGATGAAGATGAATAAAGATTTGGTAGTTTAATTGCTGCTTTCGTTTCTATCTAGTTAGAGTCTGAAGATATTTAAGAGATTCGTTTTATTATTTGATCAATAAATATTACAATCCGTGTTATAATTGCTTCGCTCTTTTCATACTGTAAATGGTATATAAAGAAGGAAATCAGTCAGAGTCAGCCTTATATATACAACAATTTGTATGTTGTACATAATCATCTATATAGGTGTGCTTTTACGAATGTTTCATAAGTCATTTTTGTTCTCTGGAACTGTTCTGTTTATTTGACAGCAGGTTTGTTCTTGTCAATGGCTTGTTTTGTTGCGGCGGTCGGTCGCAACCTGCATCCGGAACGGCGGACGGTATGAAGTTTCTAGCTCTGGTGCTCACTCTCGCTGGTTCTCCTCATTGCTCCTCTCTTGCGCATATGGAGTGTCGCAACGATTTCGGCGGGTCATACTACACCGAGTGCATGCTGTGTTACATTATATCTGCAGGCCCAGTTGTCCGCAGGGTACACTAAGTCCCAGGTTCTGAGGCTTACTCTTAGAACATAAATTGAAATAATTCAGAAAGGAAGTTTGAGAGAGAGAGACTTTCTAGATTTTTTTAGCATACCTTGTCGCCATACAGCAGTTATGAGGACTGAAGAAAACCTAAAAAACACCCTCAGGCAGGGAGGATGGTCCCGGTGAGAATTGCTGGTTCACAAGCCGAGTTTTAACGTCTACCCATCGAGCAGGAAGTTTTTGTCCAGCATGCCTCTTTAGTAACCCTTGTTAATGCAGTAGTAGACCACAGAAGGATTCGGGTTTGATCTTCGTAATGGTCATTATCTCATACTTTGGAGCAAGAGTAAGAGTACTTAAATGAGATAAGCTCTTATTAGAGGAATAACTCATAATTAGCAAAGTATGTATTTTACAGACTAACGAAAAAAGAAACATAACTTCATATATGTTATTGCAGTTGTATCCTAAATTTCCTTGTATGTCATGTATTGAGGGAATCTAATGGTAAGCTATTCATTGAAGCTTCCTTTTTTATGCTGTTCATATTTTAATTATTTGGATATTGTACATATCTAGATATATAAACACATTAGTATCAGGTGATGCAAAGAGTGATAATGACGTTGTTTTACAGAAAATCAATCAAGGAAACTCATTACGCCTTAAATGCGACAAGTTTTCAACATGACCTGCACGGCAAAATTGTAATTAATTAAACAGCTGCCAACGCTAATAGGCCATTAGATATAATATTGCACCGTATTTGCACTTATAATGCATTTAGATATGTTAATATTGGATCAAAGCCAATAATAAAAATGCTACGTAGTGTGTATATCTTTAATACTGAGTTTTGAAAGACAAAGTTTCTACAATTTTCTGTGGATACAAATAGCGCCAAAGAAAATTTCACTACACCTCGCGTCTACGTCATATTATTTTTCACTGTAGGTGGCCTTGCGAAGCCATGGTTGGTTGCTTTAGGCCGTGGTGCAAGGATGCGCCACTCCTATTAATTAGTTACACCAATAGCTACCAAAAAAGGCTACAAAATAGTGCAGAAACGAAATATATGTTTACGCTCTCGACCGCATTGGTTAAAATAGAAATCGGTAGAGTGACTGCATACAGACCTCTTGTCATGATTGGTAGTAATGCCTTATCGGCTAGTGCAGGACACGCCTTAAAGACCCCAGAAAACGATACAAATCCACCGAAGATTTTCTTTTGCACTGAGTGTACATAAATGAACATAATGCAATTTTTCAAATATCCTACTAAAAGTTTAAAAGTTAAGAACATAAAAAAAATAAATAACTCCAAATAGTTCTTTTCTTTACTTAAATACGTAAGCATTTGAACACAACAATGTATTAATATTACAGTAGTGGAAACCAGCATGAAATATTGGAAAATTCTTTATTAAACTGTAAAATAGTAACGCAAAGGTTCCAATTTGGGTTCCTCAGCAATAAAAATTACTAAGAGAAAATAGGTTTGTATAAAAAGTAAGGAAAATTGATGCGTGTGATATTTATATAATGAACTAAACTTAACAAAAACATAATAAATGATTCCTAAACTTCACAGAAGTAACATGTAAATTTACTTGAAATAGCTCTCCTAACCACGTGTGATACTTTCAAACAATTGATTAAGAATTAGAAAGACATTAAGAATTAAAAGATTAACTAATTAGAAGGACAGAATACTATCGCACTGTCGCGCCTTGCAACCAAGCCCAATGAGTAGACTAAAGATAAACTTGATATTCTCTGCTGACTATGGCGGCTCAACATGTGGACGAAGTTGATGTCCCAACAGTTTTGGTAATTTGGGTGTAGACCTTTGTAGTAAGTTTTCAATGCTCACACGCTAGAACACTTCAAAAATTCCTGATTTAAATTTTTTCTCCAAGTAATGCGTTATTTGTGAGTTAATAGGGGATGACATCTAACATTTTTATATTGATTTCACTTCCAAAAACGGTGAAGATATTGTTTCCAGAATAGAATATGGTGATGTTTTTTCGATTCTTTGTTGCTGGATTATAATGTGTTTCAAGCCAAAGGGGTGAACATGAATATTTTATATCCTATTTATATCCTATATAAATAGTTTATTTCTAGGTTATAATTGAGTCAACTCCACAAACAGATACAAACCAACTAAAGGATTGCAAAAGCATTATTGCAGGTGCTTCGCTTCCGCACTTATTCTAATATCCAGGTTTCACTGTTTTATCAAGGGTTGGTTTGTGAATTGTAGTATGCAATATTATGTTGGTATTTTCTCAATTTTCCGCAACTTTCTTTATGCGAATCCACTGAATTAAATGTGAATTTTTGGCCCAAATAAAACCAGCGTCCATTCGGCATTGTGATACATTTGAGGCGTGAGGTCGATAGCCGGGTTGGTAGCCACAAGATATGGGCTGTAAAGCTTTAACACCTTAATGCCCATATATTGACTTCTATTTTGTATAGCATTACCTAAACCTCGATTAGTTTAATATATACAAAAGATTTTAAATTGGTTAAAAGTATAAAAACCTAATTTCGTATAGGTTTTATGAACATTTTCAAATTTCCAATCTCAATTGTAATTAAATATGCTATTAAGATTTCTCTCTCAGTTGCTATCATTAATCCTCTTCTAAGAACATCTTTAAGTCCACGAAGGAATGGCTGTATTCAAAAGTGTGGTAATAAAATTTTAATAACGTGTTTCTTTTTCAACAGTAACAGGCCCTGTGTTCCATTCAAAGTAAAAAAGAAGCAATAATGAATTGCTGAAACTGAAAGTAAGAGTGTCTAAATGAATAATCTATTGTGCATCTCCGTTATGGATCATTGCGTAATACACGATAGTACATCATATAATAAAAGCCAACTTTTTGCTGAAATAAAAGTGTAAACACCTATATATTCAAACAACCGAGAGCGATTCCCAATTACCTGTGTTTTATTATCTGTCCACGAAATATAAATGCAATATATAATTTCAATAGATGGCGTATTTTGCTTAAAATACAAAAACTATTAAACTACTAATAGCTGCGGTATCGTCTAAGTTATATCTCTAATTTGATATGCCAACACAGAAAGTATACAAGTATGAGAGAAAAGTTACAATTTAATTGGTTGAAAACGTTGAGATAGAAAAAGTTAGTTCTTTTTGCGCTTAAAGTGTTCTAGAAGTTATTGTTTCTCGTCCAATGTACTTGATGCTTGTTGAATTTTGTTATTAGATATGTAAAACTTGTTTGTTTAATCTCATATAACTGCATATTTAGCGTTTAACAGTTATCCATATCCCTGCTGAAGACCAAACTGAGTAATTAGAAGAATTGTGGAAAAATAAATGTATATTAAAATTATATAGGTATATAAAGTTTGTTAGCAGTATCCAGTTATCCATATCTCTGTTGAAGTCCAAAGTGAGTATTTAGAACAAACGACAAATAACAAATGTATGCGAACATCCACAAATTACAATTTTATGTGGCAGAGGTTGCAAATAATGGGGACTCGCGAGTCATTCAGTTTCACAGACCTCACTTCTCTGCAGTTGACTGCCCATAAGCTGCTTAGTGTGCGCCTTACGATTTTAGTGTCTAATACGAAGAAGGCAGTTTTGCTATCTCTGCTGTTTGCTATTGACTAGAAGTTAATTTCCTTGCGATCATCAGAAAAGTATTCCTAAAAATTACGCTCATCGAATCATAGAAAGTAGCGTATAAATAGAATGAAATGCATAATAATCCGACTGCCGACCTCAAGCCCACTTAGGCACGGCACATGTGGACGATTATCTAACCGACAAGGAGAAGGGATGTAGACAGCATCACGCATCCCAGCAGGAATGTTGGCTATCATGCCCGGGATCACTGCTTATCGCGGTTCCTCACTTTCCTCACGAAGCTGAGTAAGATCGATCCTAAATACGGGACTTAAAATCCGTATCCCGATCGGTGGAATCAATGGCCGCATTTCATGGCTGGAAATCAGGACACCGCGAATGAAATTTAAAGCATAAAGAATATATTCTTTTTATATTTATTTCGAAAAATTAGCGTAATGAAAGACAAAGTCTTTGGATTTCAACTTTTAATGTTCCCTGTTTTGTATAATGATTGTAAGACATTTAGTTGTTTCAGATTATATAAATATTTCTTTCATTTACCAGAATGTATCTACTTGTTCGTGCACTAATTTTTCATAAGTTTGATGTTAATTCTTCTGCTTCAGTCCGTAACAATGGTGTGTAAGTGTGAAACATAAACATTGCTACTTTCCAGAGGTGGAGTTGAATAAAATAATAATAATAATTATTATTATTTATTATTATTATTTATTATAATTATTATTATTATTATTATTATTATTATTATTATTATTATTATTATTATTATTATAAATCTTATTAGTACCCTACCTACTTATACATGCAACCAAATATGTCGACGTGAATGAAAGTTTATCTCAATGGTGATAGTATGTATAACCATAAATGGGACCAGATTAACAAAGCTGAGGCTGTAGACGATAGTATTGTTTTTCAAATCACCAGGAAAACTGAAATTAATGATACAAGAACACAGCAGAAGATCGGGCCTCGCTATGAACAAATGCAAAACATAGTGACAAACGAACGAGAAATTCCATTAGTAATAGATGTCCTGGACCTTCAAAATTTTGTCAAATCAATACTGTACAGGACTTTCCAGGAATCGTCAAAGCTTTACAAGCGTCCTCATAAAATTGCTACTTTTAAAGTCTTTGAAGGTTTTGAAGGCAAATAAGGGCATAATCTGATTAGATAAGTATTTGATAATGATTTTATGGCTTTGGCCTATGAAATACGAGTATTTAAATGTGTGCCACAAAATCTGCAACATGATTGAACGCTAAACGCAAACAAAAATATCTACCTGGGCAGGGGGTGTACGTATGCTAGCTGATAGGTTATTATTCGTTTTACAACAGCTGCCGGTCCCCATGGCCACGCTCGCTAAGGCGTCTCGCTTTGGTGCTTCGTGGGCAGGGAATCGTGGGTTCGAGTCCCGCCTTGGGCATGGGTGTTATATGTTTGTGCAATGTGTATATGTTTGTGTAAAGGAACAGTAAAACCAGTAATCATACAGTAAATTTAGGGGGGAAATGTAAACAAGGGATACAGCGCCAGAGTTCTGACCGGACTCCGGTACTGTTTTTAAAAAAAAAAGCTGGCCATGTGTACACCTTATGGGATCCGTGTATCACCACAACAAAATGAAGACACTGTCTATGAAGAAAATACCTGTCAGATTTCCAGAGTATATGATAATGCAATTTAATATTGCACAGTTAGCGTATGGATGCCTAACCTGGTTCTCCATAAGGACCACAGTAAAACAATCCAGACATGTCAGAAAAGTATGGTACGCAAGATCATAGATATTTTCATTAACAACGAGGTTTCTAACGCGACTCTTCAGAGAATAGAGCAACAAAGAACGTTACAGAACAATCTATGAGGACCAAATGGAAATGGGGAGGTCACGTGATAAGACTGGTAAGGACAGATTTGCGCCGCGGTCTTCGTTGTGGGACCCACACGCAAGAAAGCGGAGAAGGGGCAAAGCGAAAGGCAGTTGGACCGAAACCTTCAGCGAAAGTGTGTGAGACATTGATTGATCAACCATCGCCAGAGATAGGATGGTGTAGATGACTAGTAAGTCAATAAATACATCAGAAAGTGTCAGTACATATGTGGAAAATCCAAGAACTAAAGACAAATAATATTGGATTAATATGATAAATACATGTAGATTAGATTACATTGAAACTACAAAATGAAATGAATATGCAATAAGATCATGGGACTAATGAGGAACCTTGTTCTTGGAAACGTACGGACTCAGAAGCGACAGACCTTGAAAACTCGTGCGGACTAGCGGAGGTCTTTGCCCTTAAGGGGACTATCTGTGAAATTTGGAAACTAAAAGTTTTTGTTGGATTTACTTCAAATATATGCAATAGCTTGTTATGAACAAGAATGCAAAAATACTAAGTGTCAGCTTTTTAGCTCTTAATTCCCTTCTACACAAGTAACCTTTTATATTTCAATTGAAACTGGTTTTAAAACGCCCCATTCCTAGTAATTTTAAAAATTAATGTTTCTGCTCTCATAATCTGTTAATATGTTGTACTTATGTGAACATCTTGTCTTACTACATTAAACAAGGGAAAAGCAATCATTTTTAACAATTGCTATTACCCTATTTTTTAAAATAAGAATTAAACAAAATAATTTTTTGCAGCCTAAATAAAAATAGAATAATAATTATTTACTCTTTTCAATTACTCTCAAAGCTGTGTTTAACATTTCATACTAATTGCTGCATCGTGTACGACATTTTGAATTTAGGAAAAGTTAGAAAATATGGAAACTAAGAAAGTTGAGATTATACATTGTACCAGAATGTTTTGTCAACTTTCTGCCAGGTGCATACGCGCACACACATACCTCTCTCTCTCTCTCTCTCTCTCTCTCTCTCTCTCTCTCTCTCTCTAACCTACGCCTCCAAGCAGTGCCAAATTTGAATATAGTAGTACTATTACGGCATGTTATGTCATTCGAGCTTTGGTTAACCTTCATTTAATCGATACACACAAGTTAGTTTATTTTGCGCATTTTAATTCCACTATGAAGTATGGATTAATGTCGTATCTTAGTTGACTTACCCCTCCCATAGGACTTACAAGCGGGTATATGGGGGTCAGAAGCCTGTCGGGGAGCCAACTATACGAAACCTCAGGATGGAGAACCTGGAACGAGCTGTCGACCCGGAGCCAGGCATGAGGGTGAGGAAGTGGATGATATGAAATGTAAGTGAAATGGATGATAGGAAAGGTGATGATGGAGTCATTTGTGGAATTAGTGGCGGGGGAAAACGGAGGACCCGGAGAAAACCCACCCACACGCTGCTTTGTTCACCACAAATCCCACATGTGAGCGCTCACATGTGGGAGGCGAGCATTCTAACCACTCGGCCACGGCGCCACTTATAGAATAATTTACTGGGGTAGTTCAGTGGATAGTGAACACATATTTCTAATATAAAAGAAAGTTATACTAATAATGTGCAACACTGTTTCGTCAACTGGGTATTCTGGCATTACCTCGTGCATACGTAATATCCATTTTAAAATGTTATGTCAATAACTGACATAACTTTATAACAAACATGGAAATACAAAATTTTAACACCAGGCAAAAGGCAAATACCCATCGTCCTCATATACAGCTTTCTTGCTTCTAGAAAGGTGTATACTATGAAACAATTCAAATATTTAATGCTCTTCCCAGTAATCTCAAGAAAAAAGTTAGAACACAATATTTTTAAAGCTTCTCCTAAACATTACCTTTGTAATAAGTAATTTTATTCTGTAGAAGTATATTTTGCGGCGCCGTGGCCAAGAGGTTAGGCCACTCACCTCCCACCTAAGCGGTCGGCCTAGGTTCGATCCCAAGCGCCCGCATGTGGGATTTGTGGTGGATGAAGCGGTGCCTGGGCGGTTATTCTCCGGGTCCTCCGGTTTTTCCCGCCACTAATTCCACCAATTGCTCCATCAACACCTTTCCTATCTTCCATTTTGCTTGCATTTCATATAATTTACTTCCTCACGCTCATGCCTGGCTACAGGCCGACCACTCGTTCCAGGCTCTCTACTCTGTGGATTCGTTCCTTTGGCTCCCTGACAGGTTGCTGACCCCTAGGCACCCTCTTTTAAGTCCTAGGGAGTGTCAGTTCTAAATACGGGGAGGCTAAGCCGACTACAAGAAAACAAAAAGAAGAATACTTAAATCAGTAATCAGATTAATTCCTTTCTTGTAATGCCAGCGTAAAATGAAGTGACACAGGCTATTAAAGCCAAGTTAAGTGATTATATATTTAATATACACACTTAATATTTTAGAACGTTTATCTTAATATCAAATTTTGACAACTCTTTACATGCAACAAAGGATACAAACATGTGGCTTTAGCATGTGAATGTTCACACTTTTTAATCTAAAAAAATGTGTATTTTAATACCTATATTTGAAACCCGTACATATAAGTAAAAATGTAAACACTAAGTGATATGACACAGACTAAAAGTCCAGTGAAATGTTATTTATTTTTAGTAACTGCCACATTAAATGGATTAGATAGTTAATATTTATTGCATGTATATATTTTGGTACTGTAATTTGAAATACACACTTTGTATACATAGTTTTGAGAGAAATAACTGACAATTTAGAACTACATTGACAAATTTTCAGAATGTGGATCTTAACATTAAATTTGGACACCTTAGTCTATAAGGATGTAAGAACCGTATTGTGACATAGACTGTAAAAACTAGGTGATATTCAAGGTTTAAGATGTTTACTATTGGTTGCAATGCGAGAACTTTAAATGTTGTATACTTGGCGTATTTAATGCTGTATGCTTTTATATATTCTATGTTCAAGGCCTGCTTGGCCATCATAGACCAACAGAACGCAATCTAATATAATATCACAAATAATATCTCGTAGATTTATCATGACTGTTCTACACAGTGGGCGTGGCAGCCATGACACATGTGTTGCGTTATTTAAATCTTCGCTTCTTATATTCGCGCTAGACCAACATAAACGTGTTGTTATTATTATTATTATTATTATTATTATTATTATTATTATTATTAATAATATTATCATCATCATCGCCGGTCCCCATGTCCGCGCTCGCTAAAGTGTCTCGCATTGGTACTTCGTGGCGCAGGGGATTGTGGGTTCGAGTCCCGTCTTGGGCATGGGTGTTTATATGTTTGTAAAATGTGTATATGTGTGCGTATTGGAACAGAAAAACAGAAAACACAGTAAATGTTGGGAAACGGGAAAAAGAGGTATACTGCGCCGGAGTTCCAACCAGATTGTGGAACTGTGTTTAAAAAAATTATAACTATTATAATAATTATTATTATTAATATTGTTATTATTATTATTATATAACAATGTTCGTATTACCTTTGAGAGGCTAAGAACTAAATTTGGAATATTTGCCAGTTTTGTGCAAATTTTCACACATACATATGCTCCCTTAAGGGATCCAAAGGGCTAATGTTATATATTTAGTAATAATTAGATAGAACAAGTTTGCGTAAAAATGCTGTTATCATCAATGACATCGTTATTATTATTATTATTATTATTATTATTATCTACTAGTACTACTACTATTACTATAACGTTGACTTTATAAAGTTACTTAAATATCCGCCTTGGAACTATCACCTCAATATCATAGCAATGCTTACATAAACTAATTTAAGAAAGTGGGCTATGGATATGAACAAGCAAACTGCATTTAAAACAAAAATCTGTTTTGAGCAGTACTTGAAATTAAATTCAGTTATGCATAACTTGTTAAAGAAGCTGGCTCACTACGCCGCCAGCAGAGCCCTCTCGAGTGAGCTGTTAGTACTGACGATGTATCACCCCGTTGGGGGCTGTAACGGGGTCTTTCTTTAATCATCGCGTTAATTAGGGATGCGCCCCCCAACGCCTTGCCGTGCGAGGAAGGATTCCTTCTTTTCGACAATCCTTCCTTCCTTCCTCCTTTCTTCCTTCTTACCTCCCTTGTTTCCTTCATGAGTGACGTGGCTTTTGCATTTGCCTCCCAAGGGAACTCGTAAAATTATTGTGTTGAACATTGTGAGCCAAAACGCCACTAGTAGAGCTTATCTTTATTCTGGTTTCCAGTTGTAAACTGAAAGGGGTGAATTTCTACCCCAAGGGCTTATGAAGTAACTATGCTATACATAGCAGTGAACAAAGATATAGACTGAAATTTTATTAAACATTTCACCGCCCTCCTCTCCTCATAAATTAACTTCCAATTAGTTCCCCAGCATTTACAGTAGCATATTAAAGTACTGTAATAGAGTCAACGCGATTAGATATACAGCAATAGTGTAGCTAAACTATGATAGTTTATAAGTAACCTTAGGAGCATACATGATTGAAATTCCTAAGTCGTACATTTTTAAATCTAAAATAAATAGTTCAAAGGTTCAAAAGTTTACTCACCCAGCATTGTATAAAATGTAAAAATGTAATAAATTGCGTTATTCATGGAAATAAAATATTTTACTTCAGAGAATCAATCTATGAAAATTTCAAATTCAGTATTTCTTAAGAAATTTTGTTCGTTTTTTAACAAATACCTTTATTAAGTGTAACTAATTCTGAAATTTTGAGTCAAAGCCATTAAGTAATTTTAGTAGTTTTTAACTGCTCTACCAAAGAGGCTCCTGCACTCAAGTTTTCACAATTTTGTAACAAAACGTCATATTTACATTCCAGGAATATCAATTTAAAAGTAACGCACGAGTTTCAAGATAATTAAATATTACTATAGAAAAAGCCATTATAAATTATTCGTTCATATCATTTTCATTATTTTTGTGGTTTAAATAATTCTGTTAATACAAATATATAACTAATTTTACTTACTTAAAAAGTAATTCGATAATTTTTATTTGTTATGGTATTGAGAGTCTCTAGTAAAAAAAATCAAACTGATTGGTTGAAACGTGCACCGAAAGTAGAATTAGGAACTTTAACATTCGTTGGAAAATGCATTTAGAGAAACGCGCCTTTTAATATTTGAAGTGTCATTTGTTAGCATTAAAACGTAAATTTAAAAGACCATGTGTTAAGTGTTTAAATTGCATGTGGCTAAAAATCACTTTAGCATATTAATCCACAAGTATCACGGTATAATAAGGGGTTAAAATCCAAAAAGCAATATTTTCAAGAATGTTGGTCAGCTTTCACAAGTTGGTCTGAAATTACCGATTTTCATTTCGTACAAAAATGTTTAATGTTAATGTTTAACGCACATACTTTATTTTTAATACAAGTTCATGTTCTAAATGGTTTGGTAGCTATGTTTAAAAATACATGCATAGCTATTTAAATACCTATAACGCCTTTCTTCTTCTTCTTTAATTTATTTATTTATTTATTTATTTTTTGCTCTAAGAGGAAAACCTTTTCATTTCTTTGCTAAATTCATTCAAATTAGTTAAACTGGGATAGTCCCATGTCAGTAGATTTACTGTCATGTAAAAGAACTGCTGCGTGACAAATTTCCGGCACATCGGCGGTGGTGATATGATCCTGACAATTGAGGTATCGTTAGTAAATAAATAAATATAAATATATATATATATATATATATATATATATCGGGCTGAACACCCGTTCTGGTTTCTTTCTGATCCAGAGCGTCTGCTCGACAACCGACACATGACTTCAGGTGCAGGCTTGTAATTCTTGGGGGTCTAAGTCCTACATACGAGGAGGGTAAAGTGTAGAATGAAGGAAAGAAAGAAAGAAAGGAAATCAGAAGAGATAGAATTACAATAACACAAACTTCATTTAATTTTGTGAGCAATAAATTGCACCTATTACATCGAGGTTTCTGCCAATTTGCCAACTTTTTTTCATTCGAAATGAATTTTGTATAGTTGTATATAAATGGGAAGAGATATGAAGAGATTGGCAAATACTTATTGCTCATAGTTTATTTTACACACAGTTTTTGCAGCATCTGGTATTTACAAAATTTCCGTTATTATTTGTTTGAAATGTTCAATATTTTGTTTTTTGGAAGTGATGTCGCTATTCAGCGTTTTCTCTTGAAGTGAAAAGGCAGTGGAATTTCAAGGCCAGCATATGGTCGATAGCCTTTAAACGCCAGAGAGACGATTTGGTTTCGTGTATATTCCTTATAATACATAGGTAATGTAACTCTTTCTCCAAAGTTATATCTCAATTGACATAAAATAAATAGAATATGTGTTGCATTCACATAGCTTTCTCTATCTGTTCTGCAAACAAATTATTCTTTTAAAAGATTATTTTATTTACATCATGCTAATCATGATAAACATTATCAGAAATTATCGTATTACTTATTTCCTTCTAACGAGAAGGGAAATAAGCAAATACAATAGGCTAAAGGGATTGTTAGATCTTTTAAAAGTTATCGCTATGCTATTGTCATTGAAACTCAATCTCTTTCCGTAGCCAGGAGTAAAGCAAGAGTGACATGAAACGGACGAATACTTCCCGTTTGAGAAAAGCATTAGTATTTTAAAATTGAAAAACTGATAACAGTTAATACATCGGAAATGGTTAATTACAAAAAAAAAAATGTATACGACATAAATTGATGCTTTAACGATATCTACATATGTTGTAATGTAAGGTTTTGTCTAACTCTTACGGTTTACCAGTAATGCAAAAGTCAATAAGCATGAAGAGGACTTCAGGACTTCCCAAGATATACATTTGTGTGCTGCATGTAAATCTCGGACTTTTAATCAAAATCGTTATAGCCATTTTTTTTAGAAAAGCGAAATTTCGAAAACTGTTCCATGTTAAGGGTAGTTTGGGGTGTGAGATTTATCTTTGGATACACACGGATTTTCTAAAATAAATTGTCATTCAGGGATCGTCAAAACCTGTATTTCCGGTGAAATCTCGACATCAAAGTTTTGGGTGGAATACAATAGCTTTTCCACCTATGTACATTGCGTTCCCTGAAAGACCGAACCGCCCCGCGGCTGCACCGTAACGGGTGACGGTCCGGTCACCCATGGAACGCACTGTACATTATACATACGTGCTAGAGAAAGTAATACGGTTCCGTAGGTGCAGAATGTAGAAGTTATAAAAGTAAACGATTATATGAGTGAGAAAATGATGTGAATGTAACATCAGATTTTTACATTTGTTAAAAGTGTTTTCTGCGGTTCATCTTAACGGAACGGGTTTTGGTAACTCATTACATCGACAATCCTAAAAAAGTTTATTTTAGGCCACAGTTATGACTAATCTTCGGGATTTGGTCATAGTATTTTATTGTTACATACGTCTTAAAGTTTATGGTGCCAGTAGCATACCAACACGAGTAAACGATGTCATTAAGGTACTGAATGGGAGGTCCGTAGTTCAAATGCCGCCAGGACTACCCTTCCTTTCTGTCTTCATGCCTGGTAAATGTCGAAGAACTAACATAATCTTTGCCTGAAATCTTTCTTCCCAAACTCCCTTTTCCAAATATTATTTTATTGCATATATCACCAGTATATGACCGCCCACAGCCTGTGGTACCATTTCCTTTCACATGTCCTTCTCTATAGCTGTGTAACAAATATTGTTAGTATTTTAAAAGCTGGTTGCTTTGGGATTGATATCCGATTCTTTGCGTGGCCAGGAGTTGACAAACTCCCCTATGAGAAGTGTTTTAAGTATTTTAAAACTGAAACCAATAGGAAAGAATATCTCAAAAACCGTCAACTCCATGAAAAAATTGTATATGACATAAATTATGTGTTTTAAGGAGGTCTACATTGTTTCTGTAGTAAGCTTTTATCTATCTCTTACGGTTTACCAGTTATGCAAAATTCAGAAAAATTCATTTTGAATAAAGAGGATCTTAGAGGCTATTCCCAGAAAATTCAAGATACACATTTTATTTGTTATGTAATTTTCTTAAATATACGAGGTTTTAATAAAAATCTTTAGAGCCATTTTTAAGAAAACCAAAATTTTCAAATTTTTTTCCACGTAAAGGGCATTTGGGAGTGCCGAATTTTCTTGAAAATATTCGTGTCGCATCCTTGGAGGATACTGAGTTTAAATATCAAGTTTGGTATTTAATGGAGTTTTCGTTTTTGAGTTATGCTGCCCACAGTCACACGCATACACACAGACGCACAAATGGTTATTTTTCTAAAAAGATTCTTTTTTTGTATTCAGGGGGCCCAAAACATGTATTTTCGGTGAAATCTTGGTATATAATTTTGGGTTTAATACAATACTTTCTCTATACACAATGTACATAATACGTGTAAAGTAAATATGACGTTAAATACTACTAAAATTGAAATGTATATTGAAAATATGTCATCTCGAATAGTGTGAAATAGAAGTGGCTCAGGCGTTTCGTCTGGGACTGGCATTCGGAAGGTCGTGGAATCGGTTCCCCGCGGCCGACCTCTCTGACCCATGGATTTTATCGGGGTTTTCTCAGGCTACTAAGCGAATGTTACTATTAATGTTATTCCCCCGTTTTCCTGTCCAATCATTTCATCTCTATTTCATTCGTCTGATCTTTCTTTCAGAGTTGTAAGTATCGGTAAGGACTGAGGAGTCCTCCCGGAGATTTTTGCGCTTTGGAAACTCAGCTCCTGGCGGCAGGATTGCGCTGGGGTTGTCACTATACTCAGGGGCGTTTATTCAGACCTGAAGTGCGGGTTCCCAGCGACCATCGCATCGAGATGATGAACTGCTTGGGAACTGTCAGGAACTCTCCTCGATGCCTCTCTGTCGCAGTCTGGTTCCGGCTGCCCTCTGTAATTGTTCTCATTTCATCCTCTCCTCCCGGAGTCTGACGTACAAAAAGCCTAATCACTGGTTGAGGTGCGGAATCCCCTCCGGTACACTATACTACACTACTCTAGAGCATAAAGTAGATAAAATAATAAGCTTTCGGAAGATTTGTTTTTAGAAGCTAGATAAGAACAATCTGATGTGTTCCATTCACATAATTTTCTCTAGCTGTTCCACGAACAAATTTTTCTTACATAAGGAATTTTTTATCAACGTCATGCTAATCTAGATAAACGTTAGAAAAATTAGTCTTACTACGTGCTTTTAGGCTAAAGAGATAGTTAAATATTTTAAAAGCTGGTCGTTATGTGAAACAATTGAGGTTTTGCTCACTTTGAATGGTGCCAACACAATTAGTATGAAATTGAAAGAAATAACAATACATATCTCTAAAACGGTCAACTCTACAAGAAAAATGCTACGACATAAACTGCGTGTTTTAACGAGATCTACGTTTTTGTGTTGTAAGTTTTTGTCTGTCTCTGCAAAACTTAACCAGAATCAAGAGCTGTTATTTTCTCAGAAAATTCAAAATATACGTTTTATTTTTTTTGTAAATACCTTTAATATACTTTATTTTAATCAAGATCGTTATAGCCATTTTTGGGAAAATCAAAATTTTTGAAAAATGTTCCATGTAAACATCCCTGGAAGATACTGAGCCTAAGTACCAAGTTTGGTACTTAACCGACTTTTCGTTTTTGAGCTATGCTGTCTACATACACAGGCAGACACATACGGATATTTTTCTAAAACTTCCTCTTTAGGACTCAGTGGACCTCAAAACATATGTTTCCGGTGAAATATCAGTGTCGAATTTTTTGGTGGGACACAATACCCTCCCTATCCACTATGTACGTTATACATAGGGGTACGTTGTACACTAAGTACATTGTACATAGTGAGTAGAAGAAGTGAAGCGAATATAATGTTATACCAACGAAAGGAATTATACAATGTTAACTACTTAGCGGAATAACTTCTCATAGCTCATTACATTGGCATCCTCAACCACTATCTCTTTGGTTGCAGTTTTGACTAACTTCTGAGACTTATTCACAATTAAATTTCTGAGTTTTATGTGCTTAAAAAGTTATTTTAACACCAAACTTAGGTTATAAACAATGACTTTTTAGATGTTTAACATTTATTTTTAGGTACTTAAAATCTAATTTTAGGTGCATAAATAATCTTTTAAACAATATTCATTTTAATACTATATGTTAGTATATTACAATATTCTTAAGCATTTGATAAACAATTTTATACTTTATTTATCTGTTTCAGCTAGCTTTATAAGAATGGAAGCAGATTTAAGTTTTAATTTCACGAAAAAATCACACATCCACACCACTATCAAGAACATAGTTAGAAACATAACTAATATTTTTATAGAGTTCGCAAAGAAAATTCGAACCCCTCATCGATTAGTAGTAGTTTGTAAGCAGAAAAAAAGCATCCAACATCAACTAATGTCACCGGAGAATACTGAAAGCCTGGTATGAAACGTGGGTGAATGTCTCATTAGTGTTTCATAGCAGGGCTGAAAACCCCGATTTTTTATAAAGCTCTATTGCATTTTTACTGATTTTACGTCCAATTGAGGCAGGGATCATGTTCACTTTTTCGTTTGTTTCTCCAATTAAATTAAATTACTTATAGACAGCTTCTCTCAAAGAGTAAAGGGTAGTAATAATGGAAACAAGAAATTACATTGTGATTTGATGTACACAGTATCAAGGTAAGCTGGTGGATCCTTCAATATCTCTTTATCTGAAATAATACTTGAAGCATTTTCATCTAAATTCAGAATAATATATTTAATTTCCTCCAAATATTTGTTTAACTTTCTTTTTTTTAAATAAATGTCATCTGAATTGTTGATTTTAACTTGGATTTGGAGCTCAAGCCATAGTTTGAGAATTGTAGAATTTAATATTCACCCTTCTGAATATTTTAATAATATTTTTATGGGTTTAAAATACATTTTCGTTCAAAATATTTAAAAATGTTAATAAGTTCTAATATAATTTTAGGTGTTTTTGGGTACTATGGGTCTATCAATTTACGTGGTATAATTATATAGATAATTATTTATTTTTATGTATTTTATGAGGAACAGAATAGACTTCTGCCTAAAAATCGATAACCAGTCATAATGTTATGCTCCGTTACAGATACTTATTTGTAAGGTTTATAATGACAGTAGTATTTGTAACGTACATACATTTTCAGTAACGAAGATGTACTGGATTTATAATGGTTCACGAATTTACAGTTGCACCTAAAGCTTTGAAGAATGTGTTAACACACCTCCTCCAAAGGGTGTATTTAAATGTAATCACATTATATTGCTTCGTTACCTGTGCAGACATCAAGGAGTTGTCTGTGATGATCCCTTGAACGCGTCTGTCTTTTGCGTTTGTGGGAAGAAGTGGAAATTTCTCATTTAGAAACTCCCATGATACATATTTTGAAGTAGCGGCGTCTTTCCTGAGATTCAAGTGTTGAGGTATTCATTAACTGAATTTAAGCGAGAGGGAAAAACCCCCTTTAGGCTAATGTTTATGATGAAATGCCCAATGCGCGCGTCAGGATTTAAACGAAATAACACGCAGGGAAAACAAAGAGGAATCCTGGTACATGCTCACTAATAACTGTCGCCGCACCATGTCACCATCGTGCCTTCTCACACCATAGAACACCACTCCACACTTGGCCGCCTTTATTCCCTCCTACATCGCACCATATTAATGTGAGAGCAGCCTAGTACCATTTGTTTAATGGCTGCAGAACAAGAGAGAGAAGGTAGTGTTTGTTGCGGGTTACCGGAGCGGAAGGAAGGAAGCAACATCTACCCCCGTACTTTGCCATTGTTGGATACGCTACGGCAAACGACCCATGGTGTGGGGATTTTCGAGTAATTGTACTTTACGACCTTCCTGTGTTTGTCTCCGGTACTCAGGTCTACCAATCAGTGCAGCTAGCCATACACAGCATTCCGTGAATGGGTTTTTTGGCTCTTGTATCTTGACTTTGCCAATCTCTTAAGGTGAAACACTGCGAACTTAGCGAATCGCGAATGCCCTCGTTTTCATGCAATAATGTACATGGATGGAGAAAGCGACTCCTCAAAAATACTATATATATACATTTAATCGTACAGGTATGTAATATTCAGACGTTTCATTTCTGTCTGAGACAGCTATGAACACAAAATCTCCTGTAGCTTTTGGGGCTTGGATCACTTGAAATTATATAAAAGGAAATCCGAGTTTACCTTTTTAAACCAAATTTCCACTAACATAATTTCTTTGTGGCAATTAGTCTGTCTTCAAGCCGTGAAGCGTCTTGTATTAGAACTGTAGGGTTTGCGCATCAGCGACAATTATAGATACAATCGTTTAAGGAGTTTCAAATTCCTTAAAGAGAAAATTTGGCTTCTGAAATATAATAGTGCATGATTAACAAGTTTGTGAACCTGACTGAAATTGCCACGCTTTTTAATTTGGAATGTGCGAACAGCAATTTAAAATCGTGAAAGTCGGCATGAACAGAGAAATGTGTTCCTATGAAAATACCTTTTCAGGCTTATCTTATTGGTATGCAGTATTCTAGGCATTCACCTATGTCTAAACAAAAGACACACATAAATAACCCTGTAGTTATTGATAAAAGTTGAAAGTAAAAAATAGGTGTTTGTTATCTCCTGAATTATATCAAAGTAAAGTGGAAAATGAAAACAGACCATTTTTGATGCGCAATGTTAGATACACAAATTTTTTAAGCTTGCCTGTCTGCACCCTAGTTATCTATAACACCTATTTATAGTGGGCAGAGGAGGTATTGCAATCCAACCAAAAGTAAGATTTGGAGATTTTCAGCGTATTGTATTCCACGACTTTCCTATGTGTTTCCGCGATTCGGGTGTATCTATCATTATAGCTAATAGTACACAGAACTCTGTGAATTTCTTTTCTGGGGGGAGGGAGCTCATGCTTCCTGATTTATTATCGTCTTAAAGCTAATTACCGCCACATAACTTTCAGAGGACCGACTACTCCCTATCTTAGCAATGTTAGATTTGTGATTTTTTGATGCACTCATTCACTAAACTACTGCAGATAAGGTAATCATACGTTACTGCTGTTAGAAACTACCTTTATGTAGCAATTAAAGTTTTGGAATGGCATTTTTTTCATATATATATATATATATAACTTTTATGACTTTCTTTTAGATTAAACTATAAACCACTGATACCTTTCTTAGCTTTAACAAATACATAAATATATTTAATTTAAGTGGTTAAATATGAATTTTATATCTTAAGCCTGATATATGTGCACCGGAAATTAAAGAAAAAATAAACCTGTGAAAAATGAGTTTAAACTTTAACAACAAAATAACATTATTTTTAGTTGAATTAGAAGTTTCTAGCTGAATAGTACTCTCCTTCTCTAGGAACGGCAGTGACAGTATCACCAATAGAAAGGCCAAAATTTGCTCTTTTTGCTAATATGTGTTCATAAACTCTATGATTGGAATCTCACAAGTTATGTTTGGAAAACTAAGCACTAACGAAGTAAAAGGGGGCGTAACCATAATGTAAAGGGCGTCGACACGTAGGAAAGATTTATGTTTATACATCCGCAATTCGATTTCAACAGTGAAATTTCAGGATATCATTATTAATATTACTAGTAATCAAAAAAGAAAACGAAATGTTTTGAAAAATGAAAACATTTACGCTACCGAGTCCTCTTAAGATCTCAAAAAACTTCGTATTCATGCAGTAATGGACAGGGACAATTCAGGCTTACTTTCAAGAAATACCCTTTTGGCATAAGGTGTAATACTTTAATTCTGCCTAAGAAACCTGGGCATAGCAATAGCTTTACGGCGTTGTATCTCCTGGAAATCTGAGGCTTATGGTGACACTAAATGGAGAGTGTTTCTGAAAATTATTATTTTAAGTTGCTGTGCAGTCATATAAATTGGAATTTCATCTTAAATGTGAGTACAATACCATAATTTCAAGGGTTATTATAAATCTGACCCATTGTATTCACATGAACTTCCCTCTCTACCATTTTACCATGTAATAGTAAAGGTGAGGGTACTGACGACTGAAAACGACCTGCAACGAGGCAAAGCTCCGGGCCGTTTTTGCTTCTACCATGAAAGTTGGGATGAGGGGAGGCACGAAGGGTGACCAGATCCTGATGATGACGGGTACAAACGTGGACGGGGTATTTATCGTTTCCAGATAAAACGCCTTCTAGTCGCCCGGTATAGTTCCACAAGCCCCTGACACCAATGTGGCACCCGGAAAAAGTACCTCACCCGAAGGATCCCGGAGGTAAATTGTGAACGGAAGGGCCCTTCAGATATGTCAGGAAGAAAACTCTGCAAAGCGCAACCCGTACCCATCCGCAACCCGTCTGGTCCTGCAACCATGAAACAGTTGTCAAGGAAGTGATGTTTAGGTGCAGTATTGACCCTGCGCCCTCTTCTTCCAAAGACCTTGAAGTTAGGTTTTGCGGATTTTCTGTACAGTGATTAAGGTGTGTACGGCTGGAAACCAACCCTCGCTATTGCCAAGTTTTAAACTTATCTACTGGTCCCTTTACTGAGGCGCGATTCTCGACCTGCAAGCAGTCTCTCCAGGAAACAGATTTTACTACGCTGCCTCTCTCCCCAGTACAGCGATGTATTTTATTTGCTAATGCTTATTGCCCAGTGGTAGGAGGGAGCGGTCCCGTTTGAGGACCGTCATGTTTTGGAAAAACTATACAGGAAACTATGTATATGAATGTCGTGGTAGAAGATGAACCACCCCAATGTTCATCTTCCGACATGAGAAAACTACGAAAGTGAGCTGTCGCCGGTGATTAAAACCCAGATTTTCCGACGTTACGGTCTAAGCCACCCTGTTCAGTTTGTTTATAAGTTACTTCTCCACAGTATTCTCATGAAAGTTTATTTTATATCTACTTAATGGAAATAAATCCCTATAGAAAGAGATTCACTATAAATATACCTGGGCGATAGAGGAAAGCCAATTGATATATGTTTAAAAGCGACCTTGAAATTCATACTTTTCCTGTACCATTGCGAGAAATAAGTGAGTAGTGCTTTGATAAACTATTGAAAAAGTCAAACTACTAATAAAGAGTATTTCGGAAACGGCTGATAGTACAAAAAAGTTACATAACTTTGTGTTTTGAAAGGATCTATATTTTGTGTCATAGGTTTTCACTCAACGTTTACCAGTTAAACAAAATTATACATAATCCCTTCAGAGTGAAGAAGATTCATAGGCTATTCACAGGATATTCAAAATATTTATCTATACATTTCTCTCCATGAAATTTAAATATACGGCATTTAATCAAAATCGTTATAGCCAGATTTTGAAAAAATTATAATTTTAAAGAAATGTTTAATAGTTTGGGGTCGAAATATTTTTTTTAAAATCTTTCTGTTGCATCTCTGAAAGATCCTAAACTTAAATATCAACATTGGCATTTACCCAACATTGTTTGTGCGTTATGTTCTGCACACTCACATGGACAGAGATCTTCTATTTAAACTTTTTACTTTCTTTCGTTTTGGGGGACATTTTTCCGCTGAAACATCCAGAAGAAGTTTTTGAGAGGAACGCAGGAAGATAATATATGTTTCTGCAATTTTTGCCGTGAATTCTGCGCCAGTGCACAGAATAAAGTGCACCACACACTGTAGAGAAGAGCTTGAAACCTTGAAATTACGTACTTTTCCCATACCATCGCGAGAAACAAGTGAATAGTGCTTTTGATAAACTACTGAAAAAGTCAAACTACTAATGAAGAATATTTAGGCAACGGCTGATGTCGTTAAAAAGTTGCATAGCTTTGTGTTCTGAAAGAGTCTACATTCTGTGTCGTAGGCTTTCACTTAACGTTTACCAGTTAAACAAAATTATACAAAATCCCTTCAGAGTGAAGAAGACCTCATAGGCTATGGTGGTTTGGGGTAGAAATATTGTTTTGAAAATCTTCTTGTTGCATCTTTGAAAGATCCTAAACTTAATTATCAACCAGCATTGGTTTCTTAGATATGTTCTTCACACTCACATGCACACAGATCTTCTATCTAAACTTTTTACTTTCTTTTGTTTTAGGGGACTTAAAATATGTTTCGGCTGGAACTTCTAGATTAAGTTTTTGAGTGGAATGCATTAATTACTCCACCTCTAAGTGAATGACAGGGAAGACAATATGATATGTTCCTGCAATTTTTACTGTGAGTTCTGCGCCAATGCACAGGAAAAAAAAATCCTACACACTGTAGAGTTGTAAACCTTAGACCAACTTTTAGGGGATTTTTTTTTTTTTTTAAAAACTGGTATTATCAAGTATGGCAGGTATAATGTCTGTTCTCAAGCCAAGTAGTTTACTTTCTTTATTTGCAAATACAGAGTGCAAGATACCTACTTGAAGCACAAAATTAAAAGTGTGTATGTATGCATTTTAACAGTAGATGCTCCTCAGGGTAATTTTTTATGGTGTTTAACGCCCGCTTTTGCTACTTGCTCCGCAGGCGATGACACTGATGATACATGAAATGAAGATAGAACACAGGTGAAATGCGATGGCGGGGAAAACCGGAGAATCCGGAGAAAACCCGCCCCTATGCCGCTTTGTCCACAACAAATTCCACATGCAGTCGCCGGGATCGAACTCGGGCCTTCCTGATGAGAGTTGGATTGTCTAACAATTGTCTAATTGTGAAATACAAACCCCGTCTCTCTCTTGTTATACGTAAGTGATACAGAATGAATTAAAAATAAATCATACGAAACTTGTGCGATAAATAAATAATTTTGTTTTTATATTCGTACTGCTGAAGGAATTTCAGAGAAAAATTCATATAATGAGGTCATTTTCCCATATTAAGCTTCTATTGCTTGTAATTACTGTATCCTGGATATTGTGATATCTACACAATCAAAATAGGCAGTGAAGAAAATATAATAGCACGTAAGAAAGGGAGAAAACGCATTATAGTTTATAAAAAGTAAGTAAGTAAGTAAGTAAGTAAGTAAGTAATAATAATAATGATGATAATAATAATAATAATAATAATAATAATAATAATAATAATAATAATAAGTGGTTCATATGATTATTTTAGGGCTTAGACTATTAATTATTATTACCATTGTCACTGATGTAATTTTAATGATATTAATCGCAATATGTAGTTTAAAGTGATGCATATTCATTGTTGCAGGCTACTACTAAATATGCAGTAAATGTTCTTGTAGTAGGTTCTATCGTCACTGGCTAATGTTTTACACTCTAATAGAAATTATGACTTCTACTAGATGTGGCAGCATATATTAGAAGTAGCATATTCTTGTCAACACGCTTTGAAAGCATACGCTATGGGCGTTGTTGTGTTACTTGTGTTGATAGCTTAAATGCATAATCATACTATGTATTATGTATGTATGGTGTATCAATATCGTGTGACCGTTCCATCAGTTTAAAGCACGTATTCACCAAATTCACAAACATAAATGTAAAATTTACTTAACTGACTCAGGTGTTTTGTCTGGGACTGGATTCGGGAAGCCCGGGTTCGATCCCCGTTGACCTTTAGCTTTTCCGTGGTTTTCCTGGGGCCGTTTAGGTGAATGCTGGGGTGCTCTATGTCTACAACGGTTCCTTTCCCTTCATTCCTTCATTTCATTTCCCTTCTTCATCTTTCAGGTCGGCGCAGGTGTGGCTTGAGGCTTTGCAGGCAGATGACACGGATGCTTGCTCCGAGTGAAACTCTCTTCCCTCTGGTTCCGCTGGTTGAGGCTAGGTACCGTTGTATAGGTATCCGTTCGACCTGTCGGCGCTCTATAGCCTCCGTGGCGCGCCAGGGCTGCCATCTGGTGACTAGGCACTTCCGTGCGTCTCTGCACTTAGCTCCGTCGCTTCTTGTGTGCTGGCCTGTGGTTTCTCCTCCTCTCAACCCTTCCCCCGGGGGGTTGTTAGGCCGCAATAGATCTGTACCGAGTCGCAGTTGCCGAGGTGTCCCCCGCTGTTAACATGATCTACCCTCTACCCCCTACTTATTGATGGTTGTATGAATTTAGACATCGTAGCCAGAGTAACCTTATATCTACTTTCATGCGATTGTAGCTGTGCATCACTATTCGTCAAAATGTTTTCTCTTACCATACTTCCAAATGCTAGGGTACTCACTTTCAAAGAGAAATATTCCTCTCTTAGCGAATAAAAACCGTTAGAATGCGAAAGATGGTCACAAGAAGTTCCAGCCTTCAAGATAGAAGAGCGTTCTCATCTAGAGTTCCCTAAATGTAATTGAATGTTTGAAAATAGATTTAAAAGGATTGATATGGTTAAAACTGGCAAAATTGTTATAACTAAAAAAGCAACGAGCCTCTAAAAAGGCAAAGTAAAAGTGTGTGTATCACTTCCAAATAGCTCAAACCGCATTTGTTACCATTTATTAATGAAAGATATTTTGCATAATATCCTGTCTCTAGAAATAACAGATTCACTTGGGTCAATGTGCCTACATTGTTGTTCATATCTATAAGTACAATGAATAGTGAGTATTGTTAATCATAAATATAATTTGTTTACTTATTAAGGTACAGATTTGAAGGTCCCCAGAAACCACAGTTTACGTAATTGCTATAATGGGCACGAATTGTGCTGGGACTGCATGAAAATTCCGACATTGCGTCCCGCTTTCAACTGGAAAAAGCTTGCAGAAGCGTGGAACCCAAAGAGCTCCTGGATTCGCTTTTGCATAATAATCTTCATATGCATGCACTCAACTCGACCGACGTTGAGATATATAGAAAATTGATGTTTACCAAACCGCTTCTATTTGATGGATGCGGTAGCCTTTGAGGTCTGGCATTCAACATATGATCCCATTTTACCCCAAACCGATGCGGTTGTTGTGCCATTATTGCAGATCATTGGCTGGCTGCTTAGCAATGTTTTAAAATTATTAAATATACATCATGAATTATTTCTGGTGGCTGCGCCTGTTAATGTGTGTATCTGGTCGTGTGTTGGAATGCCATCATGGGTATGTCCATGATGCACATTCTTCCTTTATGTAAGTGGTTTTCTGTGTTGCATGGTTAGACAATAAAGCACAGGGTGTCCCTTGAGCTTTTTTTGAAACCAGAGAGAGAGATAGTATATCCACACATGATGTAACATTAGACTGCAAACATTTAATTGTATAATTTTGAAAATTGGCAAGGAAAATACATGTTAAACAATCGGGTCAATTCTTCATCGGATCTGGGGCTTTCCTTCCGAATTATTTTCACTTAAACTTTAGAGTACCATTATCGGCATAAAATCGTCTTTGTATAGGAGCTCGGAAGTTCAATCAGAAATCAAATGTCTATGTTCCTCTCTCCTCGAATGCCCAGCTTCTCCTCCTCCTGTCCCAAGAGTAACTGAAGTACAGAGAATTCGTTTGGAAGCTTGGCCGGCTTAAGGAACATTTCCTTGGCATTAGGAGGCACGCTATTTGCCAGCCGAGTCTATATTCAGAGCTCCTTAAATTCAAGCGCATAGATTTCTCATGCAAATTAGAACTACAGAAATCACATATATTTCCTATAAATGATAGTGGAAATGATGCTCATGTGACGCCACACATTTATCACATCTTTTAATAAAATTTGCGTTCACACTCGCCAGTTCATGTTCAGCTTAGGAAACTATGCAGCTCTGTAAAAAGAATGACCGCGGGTGTACCATTACCATTATTCAATTCCCAAATTGATAACTAATTTTGCTTACATACTGTTGTTTCAACATCTGAACAATAGTTACTTTATAGGTTTTTTTTATTTAAAACTTTAGTGGCACTCCAAGCCAAGGCTTGCAAAATTCGTGATTCCTGTGAAAGCTTTCTCAGTTTTCTACTTTATCTACACGTACTATGCACATAGTGTATAGAGAACGTATTGTAATGCACCCAAAATTAAATACCGAAATTTTACCGGAATTATATGTTTTGGGAACCCCGGAATTCAAAAATAACATTTTGAGAAACAGGTTCGTGTGTGTCTGTGTGGACAACATAGCTCAAAAACGAAAAGACTGTCAAATACCAAACTTGGTACTTAAGTTTGATATCTTCCAAGGATGCGACACGAGAGTTTTCAAAGAACCCCCCTCTTCCTCCCGCAAACTGCCCTTTACATGGAACATTTTTCGCAAATTTTGATTTTCTCAAAAATGTTGATTAAAATATCTTACGTTAAAGAAAGATATATCCTGAATTTTCTGGGAAAAGCCTCTGGCAAACTGTAAAATATATACAAAAACTTCCTACACAAAAAATGTAGATCTCATTAAAACACGCAATTTATGTCACATACATTTTGTTTTTGTAGAGTTATCCGTTTTCGATATATTTGGGATTGTTTGTTTCAATTTTAGCCACTTAAACGGATCTCAAACGGGAAGACTTGATTCATCTCAGCTCTCGTTTGTTTATTTTTGCAAGCAAACAAATTGAATTTAAATTGTTTCATATCGCGACCGGCTTTAGCCCGTGCATTTTCTTATTTCCCTTCTACTTATAAGGAGCTAGTATTACGACTAATCCTGCTTACGTTTATCTTGATTAGCATGATGTAGATAAAATATTTTGAATAAAATGTTTGTTTATGGAATAGCTAGAGAACATAATGTGAATGGAACATATTAGGTTTTTCCTTTCTACTTACAAGGAACCAAGTAATAAGGACAATTTATGCTAATGTTTATCTCGGTTATCCTGAAGCAGATAGAAGAATAAGCTTTTTAACAATAATTTGTTACAGAGACGCAGAATGTGAATGTGAATGGAACACATCAGATTTTTTAATTTGGAATACTTGATAAATGATGGACAATATTTTTAACGCCTGATTTTACTACTATGGCTCCGCAGACGATGACGCTTGTGATACATGTAATGAAGATGGAGCGCTGGTGGAATGCGATGGTGGGGGAAACCGGAGAACCCACTCCTGCGCCGCTTTGTCCACCAAAAGTCTCACATGCGGTCGCTTGGGATCGAACCCGGGCTAGTTGAGAGGCGAGTTGATGCCGGATGAACTTGCGGAAGAGTATTATTACAGGAAGCAGTAAGCTAAAACCCCAATATGTTTTCTACTCTGTAGTCCCATAGAAGGAACACAAAAGTCACACGTAGGGGAAAGGACCGGAAGGTGTCTGACATAAAAGACGATTCTTTAAGTAACGCGACCGATATTTTTAATTCACGGTAATGCTTCTCAGGTTGACTGCTAGAGGGAGAAAGAAACGAGCATTGTAAGCAGGCGTTCATGCGAGACATTCGACGCTGTTTTTCGCTGACGCTCTGTTTACGGCTGTATTATGATGGCTTTTCGTGTGCTCACTTTAATATCTCCAGCCTTATGGTCGAATGCATTGGATGTTGACGAGGGTTGAAGCTACAATATCGTTACTGCTTTAAAGATACGACCTGTAGTTAACAGAGCGTTACTGGAAAATTCATATGAAAATGTGGCGTTATCAAAGCTTTTTCATTCCACTGAATTTAATAGATGTTACTGAAGAAATGAAGGGAAATGGAAGAGAAAAAATACAGAGAGGAGTAATGAGGCATTAAAATCAATTGTTTGTCAGGCAGGATACTTTCCATATCTTCCTCAATTACTTTGGCGCTCATATGCGATTCAAAATACAGCTTTGTCAGCAAAATACTAAAGATGTGTTCTTCAATGCGACAGCCTCAGTAGATTTAATGTTGTGCAAACCAAGCGAAATGACTCCGCGGTAACGTATGAGGTTCACATTTGAGACTTCTTCCGGTTCAGTTCTCGTTAGGTCGGTCGCCCATATATATATAATTTCACGAATTTTCCTGTACCACATATTTTAAAAGGAAGGTGGTGATAAGGATTTTAAGGAACCCAGGTCTTACATATCGGTAAAGTTGTTAAATACACCTAGTAACGTTTTCGAAATATTAATTGATAGAAGAATAGAGTTTAGGATGATATAAGTAATAAATGGAAATAAATTCAAATTTACTAAGGGAAACTCTACAGGAGACATGATAAATATGGCAATACTAGCTGCCAAAAACTCAAACAAAAAATACGTAATCGCTGTTTTTATATCGCGGGTGCATTTGATGATCTATGGCTAAGGAGAGGAACATTTTCAAAAATAGCCTATATCAGGTACCCAACAGCTCCATATTTGATGTGAGCAGTATAACCCTTGGTGCGTTAAAAATGTCGCAGAACTCAACGTGGTATTTCAAGTTACTGGAGAGAAACCGATTTATCCCTCGCAATGAGCGCTACCTGCTCATAGTCTCCACTGACAGCAAAACATGCAAAGTGGAGGTGACTTTCGCCAGTTCTCCACTAGCAGATTTTAACTTAAAATAGCCCTGTTGAGTTCTGCAGCTCTTTTAACGCACTAAAGGATATCTGCACACGTCAAATACGGGCAGTTAAGCCACAGGTATTTACTATTATAAGATTACCGTAAAGACAGAAGAGTTTATACTAATGGCAGAAATTATAAACTATTGAGGGATACAAATGGAGGATGCCCTCATGGTTTTGCTCTTGGCGCTGAATTTTGTAAAATATGATGACTATTTTTGGATAAAGTAGACATTTGTGATGAATCTATAAAATTATAGCTTATGTAGATAATATGATGCTGAAGAAAGCTTTAGTATTAAAAATAAGTTTTATATTTGGTTTAAGGAAATTAAGTTGCAAATTGAACCTTCAGAATACTTCTATATAGTTTTGAAAAGAAGTTTGAAAAGAGGTCCAAAATTAAATTCAGAATAAAAATATCAGAAGACAGAAAGATGTTAAATATTTTAGCAGAGTATTAGAGTAAGTAGATTACTAGACATAGTAAAGCTTTTAGGCAGCACTCGGACAAAGTAAAAAATAAAAGAAGTTGTAATGCTAAAACTAGCAAATCTTGGGTAACTGGATTTTAAATTACCACTGAATACGACAATTACTGATAATAAACTTATTTTTCCTCAATAGTGTTATATGGAGCAGCTGTTTGGACTGAAAATATGAAAGGAGGGGGGATGAGTGTCGATTAAAAACTTTCTGTAAGAGAGTTCTGTTGCGTTTTACTGGTGTATTGAATACTACTCCGATTCTGGCAGTTATTTTACGCCATTTTGGCCAATAGATCTACAAATTAAACTGAGAGAATTAGTGTTTTATTTTTAAAAAAGAAAAAGTGTAAGAGGCAGCTAAAATAATGGGGAAACGTTGCAATAATATTAGACAGATAAAACAGACATTAATGGAGAATTGGCAAAAGAATTGGTAAGAAGCTTGGGTGGGAAGAAGGGTTTATGAGTTTTTTCCAAGAATAAAAGAGGGAATGAAAATTACTGACTAGATATGACTAAAGGCATAATGCATTTTGTATCCGGACATGGATAGAAGAAAATAAAGAACAAATCTTGTGTTCTATTCACATGACTTTCTCTAGCTGTTACGCCAACAAACTTTTCTTACAAAAGATTATTCACGATAATCAACATTGACAAAACTGTCTTATTGCTTGCTTCTTTGTAAGTAGAACGGAAATAAGGGAATGCACAGGTTAAAGCAATAGTCATATTTTTTTAAAGCCGGTCGCTCTATGAAGCAATTGAAATTCAGTGTTCTTTGCTTGCTAGGAGTAAAAAAAAAAAAAAAAGAGACTTAAAGGTGACTTTTCGTTTGAAAAAAGTTTATGTAGCCTAAAAGTGACACCAATAATTCGAAATATTTTTAAAATTGTTAATTCTACAACAAATGTATATGACATCTCTAACGGTTCACCAGTTATACAAAAGTTATACAGAAGTCATCCAGAACAAAGAGGTCTTCAGAGGCTATTCCCAGGAAATTCAAGATATACATTTAGTTTGTCATTAAAATGTCAACATGTGGCGTTTTAATCAGAATCCTTAGAGCCATCTTTAGGAAAATAAAAATGTTCGAAAAATGTTCCATACAAAGGGTAATTAGGGGTAAGGTATAGAACAAAACCTACTGTGAAAAACATATAAATCTCGTTAAAACATATAATTAAATCCCATACTTTTTTGTTGTAAAGTTGACCGTTTTCGAGATGTTCATTCATATAGGTTTCAATTTTAAACTAATTAACTTTTCTCAAACGGGAGATTGAAAGCGAACCGAACCTCAGTTGTTTCACATTGCAACCAGATTTTAAAATATATGACTATCATTTTAGCCTAATGTATTCTAACTAGATATCGCTTTTCCCTCTCCACACACCTCTTCCTGCAGGGCTCACGAGCCCAGAACACAACTGCACATGGTGATTATCTGTCAAGATAGTTCCTCGGTAAGGCGTGTGGCTCACAATTGGGAGGTCCCATTAACAGCCATTGTTCACCTTGAGTTTCTCGTCATTTCCCTTGGTCTGCAGGCAAATGCTGAGATGATAACCATCTGCCTCGATTTTCTTTCCAACGTTTGCCTTTCATTATGATTCATTTTCATATTTCAAGTGTGCTTCTAGTTTAATTGGCGTTTGCCAATGCCGGACACATTGCGCGGATGCTGAGGATTGTCTGTGGAGGCTGGAAAACTGCTTGATTTTTGGGTGGTTCATTGCCCTATCTGGATAGTTCCAGTGGTGAAACAATCTTCGAGCCAGGAACTGTTAGGAACTTCAGCGCGTCTTAATGTCCCTATGTGGTTTATTCACTAAATCCTTTCCTCTTGGGGAGTGTCAGCTGTAATAGATCCCCCGTAGGTCGCAGTGCATGTGACGTCTCTCTACGTTGTATACCCTATCCACATTGCGATTCAGGACAAGGCTGACAAGTTCATTGTCCTTCGTCGTAATGCATTTCCTTCGTATGATTTTCTCCTACTCTGCGAAAAATCTTAAGTCTTCTTCTATCTACTTCTATAATGAGGATAAACTTAGCAGAACTGGTTAAATTACATGGTTCCCTGTAAATAGAAAGGAAATAAAGGAATACTTTAGGCTAAAGCGATAACCAAATCTTTTAAAAGCCGGTCGCTATGTGATACAGTTGAAACTCGCTTCTCGTGGAAAGACCTAGCTGAAAAAAGTGAATAACAGCTTCCCATTTGAGGAAAGTGTAAGTATTGGAAAGCTTAAAACCAATAACAAGGAGTATTTCGAAAATCGTTAGCTCTAAAAAAAAAAAAAGAAATAAAAAACTGTATATCACTTAAATTGTGTGTTTTAACAATATCGACATTTTTCTTTTAATAAGTCTTCTTTATCTCTTACGGTTCACCCGTTAAGCAAAATCCATTCAGAATGAAGGCTTCAGGGTCTATTCCAAAGATTTTGAGGATATAATTTTATCTGGCATGTAAATATATCTAATACATCGCATTTTTATTTAAAATCGTTAGAGCTGTTTTTTATAAAATCGAAATTTTCAAAAAAATTTTCTTGTCAAGGGTAGTTTGAATTTGGGGAGGATTATCCTGAAAATCTTCGTCGAATTCTCGGAAGATACGAACTTAAATACCAAATTTGGTATTAATCCAAATTCTCGTTCATGAATAATGCTATCTATAGATACACACGCAGAGAGTGAGAGACGGACTTTTTTCGGTTTTTATTTTTGATTCAGTGGTCCTCAATACATGTATTTCCGGTGAAAGATATGTATCGAATTTTTGGATGGAATACGATACCTTCTCTATCTTCTATGTGTGTTGCACATCGGTGCTAGAGATAGTAAAATTACATAATTTGGCCACAATGGGGCGTGAATGTTCTATATATTGACAAGAAAGCTGCACCAACCCAAAAAAGCATCACGTCCTGCGTTAAGTTGCAGTAAGGGTTCAAAATACTGTGAAACAATCCTACACTATTGGTCATGTGGGGGATCAATCTCTGCACTCTGTAATCAAGTCTGATAATGAGGATTTAACTCCTTTTTAATGTCCATTCTTACTTCGTGTGATATAAACTGGAAAAAGGAATTTGAGAAGAAAATATTCCAGATCTAACTCTGGTGAAGTCAGAGAGGACAGTGGTTAGGAAATTTCAACCGCAGACCTCCCGGCCCGAGTCCTCAGCTACCCATGTCGGTGTACCCTTCTAATTAAATGCACGACGTTCTGATTTGTTGGGTTGTTAGATATCTATTGACATGGTGCAGAACATATTATACTATTTCTCTCTATAGCATCCAATACTTTTGCTTTAGTGGACATTCCGTCCACTTTTGAGAAAAATGTAAATTTTCCGCTTCTGCCGACATACTGTTGTTGTCGAACCATCCGATATACAAAAGAATGTTCTCCAACTTTAAATTAAATCATAGTCTTCTTCACTAAATAGTTTATGTTTGAATTAAGTTTTTTATATTGTCTAGCGCCCGCTTTTATTACTTGTGGCACCGCAGGTGATGACACTGCCGATACATGGAATGAATATGGAGCACCAGTGGAATGCGATAGCGGGGGAAACTGGAGAACCCGGAGAAAACTGCTCCCCTGCGCCGCTTTGTCCACCACAAAACCCACATGAAGTCATCGAACCCGGCCCGTCTAGGTGAAAGGCAATTGGTCTAACTACTCGGCCACGGCGTGGCCCTCATTTTAATTGAACAAAGAACTCTTATTTGGACAGTAAGTACCTATGTTTGATTTAGTACCTCAGAACGCCAGATGACTGTGTGGTTCCAGCTTTATGCAGTTTTTGTATGCAGAGGGGTGGCGGATGATTCGCGACAACAGAATCGCATCCTTTAAACACTGGATATACAACTATGAGCACCGTATTGTTCCTATATCGATCCTGGACGACCTTGGATGCGAGATCTTGCATTCCTCCTCTTTCTCTTGGCCTGTTGTTCTGTAGAGCTTTTGGTCCTCCTGAAATAAATAAAGTTCCTAGCTCCCAAAGTGGGTAAATCCCATTAAAATAATAATAATAATAATAATAATAATAATAATAATAATAATAATATAAAAAGATAAACAAAAATAAAAAAAATTAAAAAAAAAAAGAAGATTATGCTGTAGCAATAAATCGCCAAACCACGAGTAACACCGGCGCTGCGGCTAGTTAAAGAAAAAAAAACATCAAGTAAAGTGTGAAGCTCGAAGACGGGAGAGATGAAGGAACGTTGTTACTGTGGAGGGGGCCAATCACAGCATCACTTAAAAAAAAAAGAATGGGACACGAAGATTGACTAGAAACCCCCCCCCCCCAAATAAAAGGATCTGAGTCAAGATGTCGCTGCCACTTTGAGATCTTCATGGCAGGGAAGTTTCTTCCATCCAAAAAGTCCTGTAAGGTGTCAAAACTGAAGCACTGGTTACTTTCTCTGCAGTGTTTTTTAAAAAAGAGAGAAAAAAATGACAAGGTTTCCGTATGGTTCAGCTTTCCTGAACAACAGTAATATAGACATTTTACGAAAGTAATTGCTAGAATTCTAAATATTAATCCTGATTATAATAGAAAAGTGGATTTCTATCTTAGTTCTGCTATTTTAGTTGCCTTAAGTTGAGATTGATCGACCCTTGCGAAGTCTTGCCAAACATGTACAGTGTTCCTTGCTACTGGAAACGGCCTCATCAACATGAAGTTCCAAGACGAAGAAGAAACTCTCTGGAACAGGGGCGATCAAAAGTTTGCCGGAACTGGTCTCATGCTTTGTTAATGACCTGCCTGCAGTCGGCAACCCTTCCTCTAATCCCACAACACCCAGTCCTCAAACTCTTCCTCCCACAACGCCTTCTTCCTCAGACTTGTGTCTTATGCATAAGATAATCCAACGTTAGGGAACACCTTCCCCAGCTGTCCTCGATGGAACTACCTGTCTTCCAACGTTACGCTTTATAAATAATGTAAATAGTGCGAGAGTAGCGATAAGGAGAAATTATTATTGGCAAGTATGTAGCAAAGAAACAAAACTTACACGGCGGGAGGAAACAACTTAAAATCTCACATTTAAGTAGGTCCCTTAAAGATTTATGAAAGCTGATGTTAAAAAACACTTTTGCTACTTGAAACATATGCATGTTGTAGAACCTTTATTTATTTATTATTATCTTGGGTGGCGTTTAACTCCTGCAGACGATGACACTGGTGATACATGGAATGAAAATGGAGGGGGAAACCGGAGAACCCGGGGAAAACCCGCCCCTGTGCCGCTTTGTCCACCACAAATCTCACATGTAGAACGTTTAGAAATAGTTCTTCTAGTAATTTTTATTTGTTAATAAATTGCATTTCATTGCCTGTGAAGGTTAAATCACAAGCCAATTCAATAAATTACGTCTGTAAATCTTAAATTTTCACTCAAGAATAGCAGGGCTGATTGTTAAGAATGAATCACAGGCGTTACTTGTTTAAAGGACAGGTTTCTGATGAAGTACAAAGTCAACAAATCTAAATATTTGGTTTACTACTCACTTTGTAGTTATTCTCACACGCACCTAGGTAGGGAACGTATGTATTCCACCCCCAAAAATAAATATTATTACGTTTCATCGAAAAACAATATATTTTGAGGCTTCGTGAATCAAAATTCATTTTTATAAGAACGCCTCTATATGTGTGCTTATATGTTCTGAACACCAAATATCAAAATCGATATGTCAAATAAATATTGAAGTTGTATTTAAGCTCAACAGGTATTCTAAAACGAAATTGCTGAATAAAATGTCCCACCATAAGCTACATTTTACGTTAAAACATTTTTGATGTTTTTGTTTTCACAGCAGTAACTCTGAAATTTTATTTCAATAAAATATGTTTCAGCTGTTGACATGAAAATTACAACTTAAATATTGAATTTTATGAGCATAGCCTGTAAGCTCTTCATTCAGAAGCATATTTTTGTATAACGTGGAAATCACAAGCGAGGTATTGGATACTTTTAACAGGCATAGTTTATTTAAAGTATTTGCTCCAATACCATATCCATCTTTTATTTTAAGGCGGACGTAGTGAAAATGCATGGCTGCAAATAATAAGAAATAACTCCTAAAGTTTTTGAGATAATCTAAGGACTCTTAGTATGAGCATTTGAAACACGTTTCTTCAGCAATCTTGAAATTTTGTAACAATTTCCTGGGATACTGTGATCACCATTGCAAAACAAAAGAAGTTAAATCGATTATCGTCAGAGGTTCAACTCCCAACGGAAGGAGGTGGATTTTTTTCGGCCGCAAAAATCCTTAGCATGGAGGGAAGTAAAGTCCATGGTTCCATAACGTAGACTTATGTCACGTAAAAGACCTTCAAGCCTGAAAAAGAGGTATTTTCCCAAAATTGGCAGTCTTTCAGGCCCACTATAGAATTGCTTTTAGGAACAATTGCAATTAAAGATCGTGCATAAATAAAATTAATCTATTATTTGCTGTTCTTTTATAGGTACCAGAGAAAGACGAAATGCATTTGGCCATCGTTGGTATGACGCTCATCAATCAGCAGAAATGTTCGTACATCTAATTTCTGAGTAATCCTATGTTACTGATCCTTCAAGAACAATTGAAAGGAAACGGATTAAGGAATAATCTTTGCTTACCTTTTACAGTTTTATTCAAGAAGGAAGGTTCTAAGTAACCAGAAATTCCTGTTTACTATATCAGGGAACTGCTCGAGTTTTCCCAGACGCGCACCCAAAGCCCAAAAAGAATTCACGTCTGTTTACATCCCTTCCCTCGCGGTTTCCCTCTCCCTTCCCTAATATGGGCAACGTACATCAAAAGAAATGTCTTTTCTCCGCATTGCTGTCAATCAGAACCCCTGTGTTCCTTTCGTGCAGCTGTTGAACTTTCACGCGGGCTGTTGAATCACTCATGGGGGGAGGGGGTAGAGGGATGATGAACAGTTGTTAGCTTGCCAGTAATCCGAAAATAGATACCAGGTTCCTACGTTTGCATTGGCTCTATTTCTTTACTCATAGTTTTTCGCTTTTATTATGATTATCTATATATATATATATATATATATATATATATATATATATATATAACACTTGTTATGTTACGAGGAATTTTCATTATTCAATGTACCTATAGCTTTTGTGTGAAAAATGTGACCAAATTATTCGATAATTTATATATATATATATATATATATATATATATATATATATATATATATATATATGACATACCTCTAGTCAGCTTACTCCTAAAGTCAGGCCAATGGATAAAATTCTAAGAACTCATTTTATTAGTTAGGTACACATAGCCGCTACAATTTTGTTTAAAAATATTCCTTTTTATGAGAGATAACGAACTTAATGGTGAATGAATTGAATGGATTATTTTTATATGGTGAGATATAACATCTAAACAAAAGGACAACAGAGAATAAATAATACTTTTTTTAAAATACTTGATTTCAACGTATTAGAAATGCATTATGTTCAATTTGCAAAATATATTTCCACCCAATTTGTTAAATTGCTTGATTTTTAACCCAGAAACAATATTTACCATCTAGTATTTTCTGAGAGAACTGTACCTAAAGCTCTCTTGTGTAAAATTAAAAAAAATATATATAATAATAACAACAATAATAATAATAATAAGAAGAAGAAGAAGAAGAAGAAGAAGAAGAAGAAGAATGTTGGGCTCTAGCCCACGTAATGTCATATTCAAATTACCGTTTAAACGATTTAAATATTAAGGATATCTATAATGTGATGCATAATTGAATTCAAAAGATCTTGTAGATTTTTTATAAAAGACAAGGCAGAACAAACACTAACCGGTTATATGAGCCATTTACACGTCCCAATATCTTTAAAGAGGAAGTTCCTGTTTGGGAGCAGAATTTGAAAAAGATTTATTTCTTCTACTTGAAACTATTTAGTTATACTGTGTTTTATTATATTCGTAAACAAACCTTAACTTTCATTCTTAGAAGATCTTAGACTTAAATACGAAGTATATGTTTATCATACTGTCCCTATTTTTTCGTTTTATGCTACTGTAAAATGTCTAAACTTTTAAAAAAAATACGTATTGGATTCTGCGGACTTTGGAATCGATATTTTTAGTGGAATCTTGAAATTAAGACTTAGAGGTGAGTGTAGAATAAAGCTTAAATTAAGTAAAAATATAAAAACAGAAGAAGCGAGATTAAAGCTTTGCTATGTATGATGCATATAGCATTGTAGAAGTACCGCGCCAGGTGGCTCAAAAATTTCGTCTGAAATTGGCATTCGGGAGGTCCTGGGATCGATTTCCGAGCCCCACATCTTTGACCTATAGGCCTTTTCGGGGGTTTTCCCGGGTCACTAGGTAAATGCTGCCGAGTTTCTTTATTCCGACGAAATTCCTGTCCCTTCATTTCATTTCCATTTTCATCCAAACGGTCTCCTTCAAGGTTGTAAGTGCTGGTGAGGACTGCGGTGGTGGCGCCCTTCCGTGGTGGTGACTGTGCCCTGGAAATACAGCTCCCAGCGGCGTGATGGCAATGGAAGTCGTCGTTAGACCCAAGGAGTTTGTTCAGATCTGGTTCGTGGGCTCCTAGCATTCCCACGTCGAGATGAAGAATTGCTTGGAATATGTTAGGAATCCCCGACAGTGGCTCTTCCCCCACCCTCCGGTTTCGACCGCAATTTAAAATTACTCTCATCTCATCCTATTCTCCTGGGTTCTGACGTTCAACGTGCCAATGACTGCAGTGCGGACCCTCTGACATCACACACACACACACACGCACACACTCACTCATACACATTGCAGAATTTACTTAGGTTATATTTAATAGGGCTTAGCATATAAAATAGCCCATTGTTAATTGCATTTCTAAGCATTATTTTGTTTCTGACGTTTTCTCAATGTCAGTTTTGCTTACAGTAACACTCTCTTGGCAAGAAATGTCTTCCATCAACTTTCTTTGTCTAGTATTAAGGGACTTAATAAGAGATTAGGTTTTCCTGTCCTGCAAAAGGTAAGAAGCTTTTTTCAAGGCATGGAAATTTATCAAGATTAAAAGAAACGTAGATCCTCTAGTTTTATACACTGACCTCGCCGGTAATGTCGCATTTGTACCAACTGATTGCAAGCTTGAAAATCATCAGCTGGTGTCTTCTATACAAATTCAATTTATTGTTTCAACGTCTCCGCTATTTTAAAATATTACACTCCTAGTGTCTTCTTCAAAACAGAGGAACTGGAAATGCCGATGCGCCCGTTTTGGACTATAAGCAGGATGCTCCAGACGCTTCCTTACGATGCTACTCAAAATCTAAACCCTTGCTGTCATATGGAGCCTCGAAATGTTATTAAAAAGCTATAACTCTTAAGGTGGGGAGCACGAGGCCTTTCTTTTGGATACATTTCTCCAGTTCTTCTTACGTCTACTATAGAAAAAACTCGTTTTTTTCCACGTAATTCGGGTTCATAGTTATCTGACTTTCTCTTCTGCATCACAAAGCTAAGCTTGTGTGCCTTAATCCATTACAGTTATGTTAATATTTATCAAAGTTATTGAAAATAATTTTTTGATTTTAGCAAAGTAATATACCACGGTCTTTGTAGATTAATATGGGAAGTTATTTTCAGCCACTTTAAAGACTTGTCTTGTGACATTTTAAATGGTAACAAGTGACACTTTAAATTTAAGTCTAATGTGTACTATTCTCATGACTTTCTCTATCTTTGTAACAAGTGTTAATAAGCTTATTCTTCTATCTACTTCATGCTAATCTAGATAAACATTAGCAGAAATTGTGGTATTGCCCAGTAGAAAGGAAATAAGTGAATACACTATGCTAAACCGACAGTCAAATGTTTTAAACGGGGTTGCTATAAGACTGAAATCCGCTGCTTTGCGTGGGCAGTAGTTGAAAAGTTCCCGCATGTATAAATATTTTAAAACTGAAACTAATAACAAGAAATACCTCGAAAACGGTCAACTCAATGAAAAAGATGTATATGACATAAATTGTGTATTTTAACGAGATCTACATTTTTGTGTAGCAAGGTTTCGTCTTTCTATTACAGTTTACTAGTAGTACTAGATGAATAACATGGCCACGGGCCTTGTGTGCAAACGCTGTAAAGTGGAAGTAGTGAGTGGGATAAAGTGTATAAGCTGTGCTAATATATTTCATGTAAGCTGTACAACATTGCTGTTGTAAATGAATCTACTTATAAGTGCTGTGACATTATCAGTGAAAATGATAAGAAAATTAAAGTTGTGGAAGACGTGGAGCTAACTGATGCTTTTAGTGATATTGCTACTAATGATAATAAGGTGGACATTAAAATTGTTCACCACATAATACGTAAATAAGAAGGACCAAATTATTTTGGAATTGCGAGAAAAAATAAAAATTTTAAGTGATCATGTGTCTGTGGTAAAGATGGTTCCTGGGTTTAAGGAATGCTAAGTTAACAGTGATACTAATGATAATGGTGGATTAAAAATATTACTGAAAGTAGTGATAATGATTCATGTGCTATTGCCAGTGAACTACAAAGTGGTGAAATGGGGTCAGATTCTAATGGGTTGCCAAATGAAAGCCAATCTAAAGTGTCAAATAATGCTGGTAAAATGGATAGCTCGATGAATTACAGCAGTAAAGAGGTATGGTCAAGGGTTATTGGAAGAAAATCCAAACGCCCAGTGATAGTAGGTAGTAATAAAAATGAAAACAGTGAGTCGAGTTTGAAAGGTACACTTAAGACTATATCCTTGCACGTATGCAGGCTGTAGCCTGAAACGTGTTCTGAGCAGTTATTAAATTATTTGAAACCAAGCCTTCCAGAAGTGGAATGTGAAAACTGAAACCAAGGTATCCTAATCTATACGCAACGTTTAAGATCGATATCTATGAACATCATCTTGATACTGCATTTGATCCAAAACTCTGGCCAAATGGTGCATGTGTACGTCGCTTTTTATACAGAAGACAGGCTCAGAAGAAACCAGTATGCAATTACCACAGTGTAATACTTTTTTGATTTTGCTGTTTTTAAATATTCAAGGCTTAAGTGGCAAAATAAATATTCTTATGGAATTTCTGCTAAATAAAACATGCCACTTTATTTGTATTTGTGAACACTGGCTGAATGATGTCTCAATTCAGTTAATTAATATTGCTGGTTATAATAGAGTTTGTTCTTATACAAGATCTCACCAAACTCATGGGGGAACTGTAATTTTTGTAGTATGCAATATTGCCTGTAGGAGCTTGGACATGTCAGACTTTTGCTGTGATAGGCATTTTGAAGTTTGTGCTTTGATAGCAGATAGTGTTAAAACTATTGTTGTTAATATATATCGTACACCTAATGGTGATATAACTATATTTTTAACCAAATTAAATGAGCTTTTAGTATATTTAACTAAATGGTCAAATTATTGGAGGTGACTTTAACTCTGATTTTGATATTACAGCTGACAGAAATACTGTAGTTAACTTTAAGAATCTGTTGTACCAGTTTGGGATAAATTATCATAATGACAAACCTACAAGAAACAAAGCTAGCCTGGACAATGTAGTAAGCAATTTTTCTATGCTGGACTGCACAGTTAAACTTCAGAATGTTTATTTTTCTGACCATTTAGCTTTAGGGTTTCATTTCTTTAAAAGCGATTTTAATGAGATATTAAAAAGTAATAAAGAAATGTTAAGTTACAGAAACTTTTCTTCTAGTAATTATGATAAGTTTATTAATATTGTTGAACAAATCGACTGGGACATATATTTTAGTAGTATGCACTATACCGCAGAAAATATTTTATGCCTTTTTTAGTATAATCTATGACATTTTTAATTTGTGTTTTTATAAAAAATGTACAAAGAACACAAAAGTTTACTCTGGAAACAAGATTCAGTTAGCTGATGAATTAAAACAGCTTAGAATCAGGCTTAGGATGTAATATGATATATGTAAACAATCAGGTTCTGAATTGGCTAAGCAAAGATATTATCTAAACAGGAAATTCTATAAACAAAAGTTAGAAGAGAATAAGATGATGAAAAATATTAGTCTGATACAGAATTCAAGAAATAAAAGTAAAATTTCTTGGTACCTAATTAATAAATCAAGAAATTGTGGAAATAGTAGACCTGTTATTCCAGTATCTGCTGAGACATTTAACCAATATTTTATAAATTCTGTGGAAACTCCTAAATCAAAAATTAATATATGTAGAACGACACATGATGTACTTTTAAAAAATTGTGCAACTACAAATGCAGTATTTTTCTGGAAAGTCATTACTGCCAATCAAATATTAGAAATTGTATCTAATTTAAAAAGTTCCAGAAGTACTTATATTTATGATATGTCAAATAACTTTTAAAAGAGGATTATTGATGTAATTCTTTACCCACTTACACATTGCGTTAATCTTTGTTTGCAAGAAGGAATTTTTCCTGATTGCCTGAAAATTGCTAAAGTAATTCCTGTGTAGAAAAAAGGAAGTGCATATGAAACTGCAAATTATAGGCCAATATCTCTCATTCCTGTTATTGGAAAAAATTTTGAGCACATTACGTTTGAGCAAATAAATACTTTTTTCAAAGAGGTTGACTTGTTTAACAAAAATCAATATGGCTTTTCTAAAGGTAGAAGTACTACTGCGGCAATACAAAGTTTGGTCAATACAATTCATTCCTCATTTGAAAGTGGTGGACATGTATTAGGTAATTTTTGTGACTTGAGTAAGGCTTTTGATTCCATTGATCATAATATTTTCTTAGAAAAGCTTTCCTATTATGGTATACAAAATACTCAGTTGAATCTCATGAAATCTTATTTATTTGGTAGAAAATAATTGGTTTATGTAAATGGTGAATGTTCATCTAGTCCCACATAGCAAGTGGTGTCCCGCAGGGTTCTGTTTTGGCCCTTTGTTGTTTTTAATTGCCGTTAATGATTTACCAAGTAATATACCTACAGATACCATAATGTTTGCAGACGATACTACTTTTATATAAAATGGAAATGACCCAAATGAATTAAATAATCAATATAAAGCCATAATGGCTAAAGCTTCGGAATGGTATGAAGCTAATAGTTTATTTTTAAATAAATCCAAGACTATCTTTTTTATTCACTTTAAAAAGGATATCAGACGACTTAGCATTACAGTATCAATCGAGTACTAAATTCTTAGGTGTATATATTAATAACCAAGTATCGTGGACTACCCATATTGAATATTTAAAAAAGGGACTGTCTAGCATTATATTTTTAATTCGTAATTTGAGATATTCTATCCCAATTGAATACGTGAGAAGTATGTAGTTTGCTTTCTTTGAATCTGTAATAGGATATTGCCTAATTCTTTGGGGTGGTACTAACAAAGTAAATGAAATATTTTGTCTTCAAAAGAAAATTATTAGGACAATTAAAAAAAAGTTCCTAAATAACCCCATGTAGACCCCTATGTATTCAACTAGGCATTTTAGCTGTTTATAATCTTTATATTTTAGATAAATAAGTATATATACATGCCTCCTGTTATAGACATCTTTTGAGGATGGATATTCAGAGATATAGTACTAGATACTGGCCCAATGTAAACATTCCACATTATCGGTTAACAAAATCTCAGAATAGTTATCAGTACTTAGGTAATAAGTTGTATAATAACTTGCCTGACAGTGTTAAATGTTTAAAAATGCAGACTTTTAAATCTAGGATATATATATATATATATATGGTTAGTCAAGCATCCTTTTTATTCTATATATGAATATGTTAATGATAAATTTTGTGATCTTGGTTTGTAATTTGTTATGACAAGGTTAATGTACTGCTTTCAACAGACGTTGTCAATGCCTGTATAGGGCTTTCAGACAAAATAAAAATGAAATGAAATTAGGCAAATTTCAGCAAAATTCATCGGGAGTAAACAGGTCTTCAGAAGCTATTCCCAGAAAATTCAAGATATATATTTTATTTTAGATGGAAATGGCTTTAATATGCGCTATTTTAATCAAAACCGTTAGAGCCATTTCTGAGAAAAAGAAAATGAGCTTTGGGTGAGGGGATTTTCTTGAAAATCTTCGTGTCGCACTCTCGGAAGATACCAAACTTAAATTCCAAGTTTGGTATTTAACGGTCTTTTCGTTTATGAGCTCTGCTGTCCACATACACACATACATACAGACTGACAGACACACTCGCGGACCTTTTTCTGAAAATGCTTTTATTGGATTCAGGGTGTCCTGAAACATATATTTCCGGTGAAATTTCGGTATCGAATTTTTGGGTGGAATACAATACTTCCTCCTTGCAATGCACCTTTCAATTAAACAGTCTGATTTTTCTACCAGAGAACCTTAATACCATAATAAATTAAAAATTAATGAATAAATGGTCTAGGTAAATAAAATAAATTATATTTTTGTATTTACAAGGTTAATTAATGCACAAAAATAATGAAAAATAAGGAGGAATAATTTATCATACCTTTACCTGCGGTAATTTTTAATTAATTTGAAACTCATCTGATAATTTTAAAGTGATATTCCCGGAATGTAAATATGAAGTTTTGTTACAAAAATTTAAAAACGGAAGCGCAAGGAGCTTTTTTGGTAGTATAGCTAAAAGAAACTAAAATATTTTTTCTAAAAAAATTACTTGATGCATTTGTCTCAAAAGTTCAGAATTAGTTATACATAATGATGTGTATGTGTAAAACAGTGAATGTAATCTAAATTTGAAATGTTCACAGGTTGGACCCCTTATTAACATAAAAATCTAATGCTGTCATTACCGCAAACTATAAACAATCCTACATGTCTGTGAACCCACGAAAAATAAAATATAATAATTAATTGTTTTAAATGACCGTCCTGAATATTTTCCCTTTGTTATTTATTCACACACTCTGTAGATATTAACTTAGTTTGTTTTTGCTTCTATATAGTTAACCCTCTTTTCTTCTTATCCAAATCCTTTCCTAGCTATTTGCAGTTTTTCTGGAGAAATATAAATGTGGTAGCCTTCTACATAATTTCTCTCTTTAGGGTCCTAAAGATGCCAATGACCCCCTGCGAGGAAGTACGGGGAAGGACTTTGACTAATTAAGCCCTGGGCACTTGTAGATGGGTCCGACTGATTCCCTCCCAAAAATGCGGTCCTGATTACCTCACATTATTTTCCCTCCTAATTTTCTATTATATAAGTGTAGTGTATTCCGATTCCCTTCTTGGCTTAACCGCACGAATTACCTTCACTTTTTACACAGACTTTGGACTGTCAAGGATATTAACCGAAATAACCAATGAATGCCCTTGATGTGTTTAAACATCATTTTCATTAATCAATTTTCGGAAGTACTTTGTAAGACATGGCAGTGCAGTATTGTGATGGACTGGTCTGTCCATTATATAATTGTTTAATTTTGTTCTCCAAATAGTTCCTTCTTTGTATATAAGTCTTTTTAATATTGGCTGCCTGGATAGCAGAAAATTTTATTTTGATTTTGCTATCACTCTGTACTTTGGATGAAACATCTAAAAACACAAATATGTTGGGGGTGTGATGTGTAAAAGCAATTGTTGAAGTTTGCGTGTAAACTTTCACGCGTGTTTGTCGTCCAAAATGCAATTGCACTTTTTTCAGCCCATTGAATTGCTGGGAAAGGGGCATCGCCATCGATATAATTGTGTGTTAGATAATCAAAGAATTCTCTCACATTTTCACAGTTAGGCATTTGCTATATGAAATGATCGACGAAACAAATTCCGACGCCGGATGGGTCCAAATATGTTAGTCCAAACATGTGCCTTAGAAATTTAGCAATATCAGAGTTATAGTCCCAAACTTAAACTCTGAATTTTTCTCCACACAGGTAGATATTACCAACACAAAATTGAGGACAAAGTCGACGTGCAGGAGGGAATTTAATTCCAGCAGTACCTTCTCGGCGCGGAGGGAATCTGTGTGTTTACAATTACTACTTCGGAGGGAATCGGTAGTCACCCCTTGCAGAAATGCACCCGGGTGTTTGCAGGTTTTTATCTGCATCAAGGCACAGGAAATCCCAATTAGACAATATTAACGACGACAGTGGATGTTCTGACTGAAAGCAAATGTGACAGGCCTAGGCTACGCCGTGGTAAGGTGGCAACCAGCGATATCCCTGGAGCTTAAAGGGGTAATCATAAATGGAATATTTAGCCATTACTTTATACAAAATACATATTTTTAGTTTTAAAAAAATGGATGTGTTCTATTCACATGATTTTCCCTACCCATTCTGCAAACAAATTACTTTTAGAAAAGAGTACTCTTTCATCTACTTCATACTAATCGAGACAAGCATGGTCTAGCTACGTGATTCCTCATAAGCAGAAGGAAAATATAGGAATACACTAGTCAAATCATTTAAAGGCTGGCCGCTATGTGAACATTTGAAGTTCGGTTCACTTAGCAAGACCGCCAGTAAACAAAAGAGAGATGACAGAAAAGGTAACTCCTTTTGACGAAATTACGAAGTTTAAAACCAGTAACAAGAAATAGCTTGGAAACGGTCAACTCTAAAACAAAAATGTGTATGACATAAATGGTGTATCTTAAAGTGATCTGCTATTTCTTACAGTTTACTAGTAATCCGAAATTCCGTAAAATTCATCCAGAATGAACAGGTCTACAGAATCTATTCCAAGAAAATTCAAGATATACATTTTATTTGCGGTGTAAATATCTATAATATACGGTATTTAATTAAAATAGGTTAATCAATTTTATATTGATAAACACACGCACATTCACACTTCCAGACTCTGTGGGGGATAGGGAATAATTCTGGTTAAAGAAAGAAGTTAGCTCGCTGACCAGACGACCACGGAAGCAGTCGCTGACCATCTTGCTATCAGATGAGATGGTGAGCAAGTTGCGCTTATATGTATTACAAGGTCACTCTCGCCCAGCTCTCCACCGGTCACTTTTCTATTTTAAATGGCCCTCAGTGGTCTGTTATGTGACATACTATGGACCTACATAGTAGGAGAGACCCAGTAAGACAGATTTCACCGAAAATACATGTTCTGAGGGCCCATGTTTAAAATAAGTATTTTTCGACAGTAGATTTGTGTATAACTGAGAACAGCATACAGCAGAAACGAAAAGTCAGTTCAATAGTGAACTTGGTATTTGAGTCCGGTATCTTTCAAGGATGGCTAGGCCGCTCGCCTCCCATCTCTGCAGTCCGGGTTCGAACCCAAGTGCCCACAGTTGGGATTTGTGGTGGACGAAGCGGCGTCTGGGCGGGTTTTCTCCGGTTTCCCCTGCCACTAATTCTACCAATTACTCCATCATCACCTTTCCTTTCACTTGCATTTCATAGCACTCGCTTCCTCACGCTCCTGCCTGGCTAGGGATCTACCTCTCGTTCCAGGATCTCCATTCTGTGGTTTCATGCCGTTGGCTCCCAAACAGGCTTCTGACCCATAGGCATCAACTTGTAAGTCCTAGGGTGTGTCAGTCCTAAAATGCGGGGAGGATAAGCCAACAACTAAAAATCTTCCAAGGATATGAAACGAAGATTTTCAGGAAAATCCCCCACCAATGAGGCTGAATTGGATCGGTTGATGAGGGGTAAATTGAGTAAAATGAAACAAAGGCCCTTCTTCCAAAAAAAAAAAAAATAATTTTCGTCTAAAATTCAAACTATTAAGAACCATTATCTGGAAAATGTTTCGAAATTTGGGATTTTATAAAAAGAAAAAGGGCTCTGACGATTATGATTAAAATTCCATATATTAAATAAATTTACATGCAAATATAATCTATATCCTGAACTTCTTGGAAATAGAAATCAAAATCCTACTACGGAAAAAATGTACAACTGGTTAAAATACAAAGTTTGTGTCATATATCTACTTTTTTTTTTCTTTTTTTTTTTTTTTTTTTTTTTTTTGCGTGGAGCTAACCATATAAGAGATATTCCCTTTTACTCTTTCAATTATAAAATAGTTAAACTTTTCTCAAACGGAAAGGCCTTATCCATTTCATATCTCCTGTTTTCTACTGGCCATGTAAATAAAAACGGATTTCAATTACAATCCCATAGAGTCAGCTTTTAAAATATTTCACTGTCGCTTTAGAGTAGTGTATTCCCTTATTTTCCTTCTGCTTATGTGAATCTAAGTAATAATGACATTTTTGGTAATTTTTTTCTTGGTTAGCATTATGTAGATGAAAGAATAATCTTTTGTAAGAATAGTTTGCGGAACAGGTAAAGTCATATGAATGGACACATTAAATTTGGTCGACTATTCTTTTACTATACAAAATGTTCGTATATCTGTCTAGCTCTCCAAAACCACTGGTGGAATTTCTTATGTATTTGCGACCTCTTACTTTCACCCTTCCTCTCCCTCCCGCACTCCAAAGTGCCTCGCTTTGGTGCTTCATGGCGCAGGGGATCGAGGGTTCCAGTCCCGCCTTGGGCATGCGTGTTTATATGTTTGTAAAATGTGCATCTGTGTGTGTGTGAATTAGCAGAAAAAAGCAAACGGAAATAAAGTAAATGTTAGGAAAATGAAAAAAGAGGAAAAGGGAATACAGCGCCGGAGACCCGACTAAAGTTAGGATTTTCTTGAGCAAATATTTCCATCTGTCATAGAATCTTTGCTCCCGACTAGCAATCTCCTGTGGTTTTTTTGAGTTCTTTCTCTCAAGACAGGCGAGAAAGGTCAAAACCAGATTACTTTTATGAGAATACCATTAATGGAAACTATTACAGGGTTTTCAGATTTATTCGGCCTTTAGTGCCAATGGATTTAAATGCATGACGTCAGCGAGTCCCTTGTCTCAAAGCGGAGGTAGGGAATTGAAGCTTGGACTGAATGCATTGCCGACTTCGTAAACAGGCAATGTACTGGGCGATGTAGAACTGTTTTTCAGCAGGACATTTTGTGCACTCTTTGCACGCAAGACTGAAGTAGTATTTGCATGGTTGAATGCTACTTCCGAACCGGAAGAATACGCTACCTATAAGCATAATTACTGTGATTGCGAGTTTACGGACGCAAGCTAATGTTCCAGATGTAAGTATTGGAAAGGTACGATATAAGTCCCATTTTACTAAGGGTACCTCGAAACGTTGGGGTCCACCCTTTCTAACAATTGTGCACTAGTTCTCTGCAAGAGACAATGTGTGATAAACTCGCTACCTAGTTGACGTCATGCGCAGATAAACGACTGTTTGCAAAGACCGAATAATTACAGGCTTTTCGTTTTTGTTCTACGCTGCCCATAGACACACATGGACATGTTTCTAAAATTGACCTTTTTATGTAAGGAGTCTCAAAACATGTATTTACGGTGAAAACTCGAAATTGGATTTTAGGGTGGAATACAATATCTTCTCTGTCCACTGCGTTCATTATATATACGGGCTAGAGAAAATAATAGCTAGGCAGAGATGATCGTGACTCGCTAAAAATCCTATACGGCAAATACGGTTACAATCCCCGCCAAGTTGGTGGTGAGCAGTGCACCAGCGTTCGCAGTAATACTTTCGTAACTTGTAAAAACCATAGAACGGTAGCAAGAGAGTACAAACGTAAGAGGCGCCAGACTATGACGAAATTCAGGACGTATCAGAGCTAAGCAAATGTTCGCAATACATGCCCTTATATTATTGATTAATCGATTGATTGATTGATTGATTGATTGAATTTTATTTGTAACATGCCAATAGTATATGCGGTCGTCTCCTTAGCGCGATGGTAGCGCAGCTGCTTACCAAGCGGGAGACCTGGGTTCGATCCCCAGGCACTCACCACGTCTCACCCTCCAATACTGCACTCCATCCAAGACGTCTGTAGTGGACCGAGATGGGGGACGCAGCGGCCGGGCGGTAGGCCAAGGTTCCCCGTGAGCTGCCGTGCCATGGAGTTGTTAATAGTACACGCATTTACACGTCAGCATAAAAAAAAGAACACAATAAAATACATAACCGGTAACATTTTAAAACTTGTAACTTAAAAACTCTTTCACTGAATAGAAACAGTGATCCATTAAAATTTGCTTTACATTTGGTTTATACCTTTTGTAAGGCAATTTTTGTATAAGCAACGGTCACCTATTAAAAAGCACAACGCCAGAATGTGCAGATGATTTTTCATATTTTGTGAGTTTATGACTTTCAATATGCATTTCGTGTATTTTAACTATGAAAATCTGAATTTTTGTAAAATAATTTCTCGTTTGATTTCAAAAAGAGTAGGCTCTTAAAGATATAAATGGAAGGAAATGTTAACATTTTATATTGCAATAAATAAGGTTTACAGGAGTCCATACTGTTTAACTTAAAGACGGTTCGTAGAATTCTGTTCTTTGCGATAAATATCCTATATGTGTTAGCAGAGTTGCTAACGTATATCTCAAATGTGTAAAAACAAGAGAGTAGTATATAGACATCAGTGTTTTTGAGTCAAGCGTGTCTCTAAGATGCAATATGGCAAAATTGCAGAACATAGTTTCTTGGCAATAAAGTCAGAATGTTCACTCCACGTTAATAAATTATTCATATCTATATATTCCAAGAAATTTAGAACTTTGTTGACGTTCAATCAATTTCAACCTTAGTCTTGCTTACACCAGACTTTCCCCACTTTAGTTCTTACGCCCTATATTACCAAAACGTAACCTATTTTCTTCGTATCTTTGACACAATTCCTAACTCTTTGACTGCTCTCTTCTAAACATTCCTGGCTAATTATTAGAAAGAATGTGCGTGAGGTCTCAAAAGTTTGTAATCAAGTTTTAAAATTTCAGAACAAGTATATTTCTTAAACTAACCCTGACTAATAAATGTCTTTTTACCAAACTTCCAGAATTTAATTACCTCGCCACTCAACGTCGAGTTAATCGCGCCTTCCAACATAACTTGCCTCTTAACATTACAACAAAATTCTAAGTAGTTGTCGTTGAACGTAATGCCTAAAACTTACCCAGAACAAAAGTATAGCTTATGGAGATTTATATTATTTGTTGATTTCAGTATATGAAATTATGGTCTTGTTCCTTATTTGTCTTTATAAATTAATTATTACATTTAATACGATGACAATTACGTATCACATTAGTGAATAGATTGGTTATCAAAATGGATTTCAAGTCTTATATAATGGCATTTCTTAACTATATCTTTGTTCAAAAATGAGCTGCGCTGATTAACAAAATGTGGCTTGTATTGATTCGTTATGCAAATGTCCTAAAAGGTAGCTGAATAACTTTATACACTCTACAAAAGCTTAAGATTTTTAAAATTAATCACATCGCATTTTAAAATACATTGACAGGGCTAGGACTCAAAGCACAGAATATCTAGCTTTCCTTACTGATGCTCCATAGTTGAACAATCATGATTGAAATGCCAAAGCGCACATTTAGCTTTGTCTGATTTATTTATCACGATAAAACTTTAAGGCTGTCTCACATACTTCCAGATATAAAACCTTAGACGAAGCTTGGAATGTGCTGACTAGTCTAAATTCCATAGTTAACAACAATTAGAGACGATTTTTATTTAGAAATTTGAAGTTATTAACTTTCAATTATTTGGATAGTATTTTATTTGCGGATCGTTTTTTTTTATTTATTGTTTTAGATGTTTCTTTTGATTTTTAGTGTAAATGATTTGGAACTTTCTTTTAAATGTACACGTTTATTAAGTTACTGTCGGTAACTTTGTTTATATGTATTAACTTAATCTTTTTTAAAAATAACATTTTTATGAAAAGGATATACTCGATTTGTTCCCTAAATACTTTGCAGTTATATTTTCTCTCTAGGAAAAAAGATTCAAAGGTACTGGTCATGAAATAAAAACTTTGTGAATGATGTAACTAAAATTCTGAAGTGTATTTAATTATTGTAAAGTATCCTAATTTAATGTAGAACCAACTATGAATGTTGTTCAGTAGCATTAAAAGTACGTCAGGAAAATATTTTTCCTTAAATTTACGGCAAAAATTATTTTGGAGGCCTGAAACCTAAAGGAATAATAATTATTCCTTACTTCACAGTGATTAAGCAAAGGTATAAAAACAGGGAAAGACATTTTTTAAATTAAATTTGTGCACTTCAGATTTTCATTTTATGGAACACATTTAAAACAGTATTAAGTTTGGGGTATATTCTTCTATTAATAGTATGTGAAAAACAGTGTAGTTTTCTTTTTAAACCATTCTTTAAAGAATTATAAAATATAACCCTGCAAAGCTATGTTGAGAGGAACATTTAATTATGCCCTAATCGTGTAAGCATATTCATAAAATGTATTTCATGTGTGAGTATCCAGAAGGATGGTCCTATTAATATTGCAAATTATCTTACGAGGATATAAAAGGGGTGATATTGCATATACTATGCAAATCATACCCGTTTGTCAGTATACTGACACTATAGATTATAATCCGATCAATAATGTCAATAAACCGCAATACTAAGATGCGACGCGCCTAAGATCTAACTAACCCGTATTTGCGTAATTGGGCCATTATATGTGTACGTGATATCCGCTTGAATTAATACCCAATATGAAATAAGGGCTAAAGAATTAATACCGCGCAGAGTAAAAGCGTCCATTATGCGCTTCAGAGTACACTGTTTTCGCATATTCGTTTAACAATGAGTCATAAATTGGAAAAGAAACAAAAATGAAGAGAAAGAAAAGTATGAAAGTTCATGGCTATTTTGCCCTATATGATTCATTTACGAGATACATTTTAGGTGTGACATAACTTTTTTTTTTTTCTGAACAGGATGCAATGTTGCAAATAATCGCGTTATCTACTTTAATAAAACACTGGAAAGTTGATTTACCACCATAAACAAATCATCATGATCATTAATGGAGCATTTTAAACATACTATAAGGAGAAACTGAACTGCTTTCATTATTATTATTATTATTATTATTATTATTATTATAATTATTATTATTATTATTATCATCATCATCATTATTATTATCATTATTACTATTGTTATTGTTAATAGTAATATTATTAATATTATTAATATAAGTAGTAGTAGCAGTAGTATAGTATTATTGTTAGTGGTAGTATTAGCAATACTATTATCATCTAATTGTTATTATTATTATTATTATTATCATCATCATTATTATTATCATTATTACTATTATTATTGTTAATAGTAATATTATTAATATTATTAATATAAGTAGTAGTAGCAGTAGTATAGTATTATTGTTAGTGGTAGTATTAGCAATACTATTATCTTATTATTATTATTTATTATTATCATCTATTATCATCATCGTGGATATGACTATGATTATTAGAATAATCATAATAATAATAATAATAATAATAATGATAATAAGGATGATCATAATAATTGTTATTATTATTATTATTAGTAGTAGTAGTAGTAGTAGTAGTAGTAGTATTTTTCTGAATTAATGAAGATAGATTCAAGGACGTGTTTTGTGTTTGTAATGCTGACGTAGCTATGACGTTGCAATGAAATGAGGAAAACCTAATAGGAGCATTTAAAGTATGGGATGCAGTAAAGTGAAGCGTGTGAAACACACATATAAAATAAGCCATGACACTTGCTTTTTAAATTAAACATGTTTAATTTGCATTTTTTCAAAATGAAATAGAAAGAGCAGTAAATTTCAAGGAGAGAATCGTTTACCTAAAAGAGAATGAGAAATTAAACTATTTTCGGAAAATGTTTATCTGGTTTATCATGAAGTAAAGATATACTTAAGCCTTCCTAATAACAATTTATAGAGGCCATATACAAATAAACGATTATGTATAGAGAAATGAAATGAACCTTTATTTATGGACGATCTTAACTGCTGTGGTTCTCAGCTTGCCCTTCTGTATTGGGCGCGAAAGACCGATTAATTTCGCTCAGAGGCCTCCCTATCAGGCCTGAGGTTCTTTTGCGTGCCGTAAATCTACGACACGAGACCAACGGCTTTACTTCCCTTCCGAAGGAACTCATGCTATGGATTTTTACGCCCGAAAAAATCCTCCGCCGGGTTTGAACCTGCGACCTTGGGTATATAAAGCTGGCGTGGTAACCATTACACCACGGAGGGCGACGTGTATAAAGAATGTCATGTAAATGTAATACCGCATATCTTTGGCTCCCCCTCAGCAAATCTTACAGAAAAGCTAACTTGATCCATTCCAAGTAGCTTGGCAGGAATCTCTCACTAAAAGTGATCATGCTGTAATCCGGTTTCTGTAAGCTTTGCTTGGTGTATATCAACTCATCAGCTTATGCAGAATGTCCAAATGTTACCTGTTTTCAGACTTCAAAGTCTTCAGTGGAATGTAGTCTGGACAGAAATTATTAGGGTCCAATTTGCTGATCCCTCTATTTTTTCGTTGTGTTGTACCTCGCCTGCAGCTTTTGAAGTTAAGTTTTAAGTTTAAATTTATTCTACTCACATCATTATCATTATTTACCGAATCCATCAGGACTCATGCTCGTTAGAGGGCATGTTTAACACTGTTAAAATTGTTTAATCGTTAAAGCTGCAGCGCTAAATCGAATCACAGTTTCCAATTTTTTTCCGTTTTAGAATGCACGTGAAGTAGAGCAGTGGATGCAGTTTCGAGACGTCTCTCTTAATCACAATTCCAATATGCACAGACAATTAATATATGTAACGTTCTGATTTCCAAAACTGTGTTCGAATGTACTTGATTTGGCTAGTTAAAGTTTATGGCCTAGATTTCTGCTGTATCTATACCAGAGGACATTATCTAGTAAATAGACAAGTAGTGGTCATGATATTCACAGCTGAGCAGCTGCACGGATACAGTTACTTCATTGCTGCAACAGTAGTAAATTGCAAGTGATTTTAGGCGGGCGTGAAAAGGTATTCTATTTAATTAAACCTGTGAAATTTGAAAGAAAAATATCTACTCATTAAGCTCAGCATTATCAATTGAGGGAGCAAGGTTCAACCTATTCTCATATTTTATCGTACAGCGTACTTACTATCCATGCAAATTCAATTCGATATCCACTGTTTCCCCTTAAAGTCCGACCAATCCATCATATATCGTTGGAAGGAATAGAAGAAGAGTGGCAGGGATTGTAACATTTATGTGCAATTGAACATTATTAATAATATAAAATTATGGGAGGTTATATAAACATGACTACAAAAAGAAAAAGGAAACATTAATACTTTCAACGACCTTGTTAGGTAGTAAACGCTATAACAATTAAATAAATAAATAAATAGTTTTCGGTGTGTCTCTTCAGAGCTCAAACAAACTTTATATTAACAGAAGTTTATAATATTGTAACGTATTCGGTGTGAGGTTGGTGGTATCCCTGCCACTGCACATCGTTAGTGGGTTGTAGGCCAGGGTGCAGCTATCTCCCGCTTGCAGAAAGGGACGTAAGTAACCTCAGGGGTTAAAGTGCATGAGGGAGCGCATTCAAATAGAGATCGAGGAGTTACAAATAAGTACACAAAGGATGCGAGGAGATAAGAGTGTTTTTACTACCACTCATACGGTGGTTGAGGAGATATGGGGAAATGCTAATCGGTTATCCCAAACCCACAAAACTCACCTTGTGCATTCTGCTCTGCTGAAATTTAAAGACTTTGAAATAGACCTTGCCCCTTTACTCGATGTTAATCTAGAGTTCCTCTTGCTGCGTCTGTAATTCAGATGTGTGAGCTTGTTCTGAACCACTTCTTGGGGTCTTTATGTCCAAAACATACTTATGGCAGCGTTGTGCTTATAAGAGGATGACTTTGTTATCATTTACATCTTGCCTCCAATATCGGTCACTTAAACTAATTCAACATTACCTCTTAATTCATGAGGTATCTAATTTACACAATGACCATCAGGTACATTACACTATGCTTCTTTCAGTATTTTCCCTCCTCAAATGGAGCACTTAGATCCCCCAGGACTTACAAGCTGTCTCCTGGGGTTAGAGGTCAGTAGAGGAGGAGACGGTCTCTGAATCAAAGAGAGAGAGAGAGAGAAAGTGCACTAGAATGGGTGATCAGTTCAATGCCTGGCATGAGAGTGAGGATAGAAATAATCTGAAATTACTGTAAAATGATGAAAGGAAATGTGATTATAGGACAGATGGAGGCATGAATGGCGGAGGAAACCGGAGAATCCAGAGGATACCACACCCAGACCCTGCTTTGTGCACGAGAAATCCCGCATGCGGCCCCCGGGATGAAAACTGGGCCACGTTGGTGAGAGTCGAACAGTCTGACCACTCGGCCAAGGCGCCACCTTTTATAAAATACCTGGTAGTTTTTCAAAACTAATACTCCAAGCATTTCTAAACATTGGGTTCTGTACGGGTTAATATAGTTAAAATGAGACTGCCTAATTCCAAGCGTAACAATTCCGTACAACTTTTCGAATGAATTCCCATGCTGATATTGTGGGCCTCTCTGCAGTCCTTTCAAATATAGAGCTTTACACACTATGGATAGATGGCGGTAGTATTGGTATGCCGTCTATTAGAGGTATTTGGAGTTTGAAGTGCGAGATATTGGTGGCTTCGGCAGGACCTTCCATGACCAGCGTAACGGATATTGCTCGTTTTCCAGATTTTAAGCATCCAGTACATCAGCGTAGAAATAACATACCGTTTCCCTTGCATCAGAATGCGGAGGCTTCCCTGTCTTCCAACACCAACTTAGAAAAACATTACAGCCAAAAATTAAACAGGCCTAACTACACAAGAGCATTTCTGTCTTTCCTTGTCAGTAAATATATGATTTTATATGAAACTCTCTAGTCGTTATTCAACAAATTTTACTTCAAAAACTTATCCTCCTTATTTACTTTGCATTAATAGAGAAAAACATTTCTGGAAATCCTTTTATTTCACTTTTCCTAGTCGACATAATGAGAATAGAGAAATATGGTAGGCTTAAGCGACAGAAAAGTATTTTAAGATGGTCGCTATGTTTTGACCCTTAAGTTCCGTTCATTTTCCTTGACCAGGAGAAAGAAATACAAATAACGACTACCCGTTTGAGAAGTTATAAATAATGGACAATTTAAACCAATATCAAGGAACATCTCGGAAATGATTAACTGCCCAAAATGACAAACATGGTGTAATTTAGCGAAATCTACAGATTTTATGAAGTAAGACTTCTACTATCTCTTACGGTTCACCAGTTATTCAAAAGTCATCCAGAATTAAAAGAAATTCATATGCTATTACCAGAAATGTTTGTGTGTTTATTTATTTTAACATTTATTTATTTATTTTGAAAATTAAATGAAATGAAATTGGTGAAATGATGCTCAAATGATCTCGTGATCCATGGAGCTTTAAAGTTACTCAACATTACTCTCCTCAGGATAATGAAGAAACCCAAGAAAACCTTATCCGGGTAACTCACCTTAAGCGAAACTCGAACTTGCGACCTGTTGAATGTGAGGCAACACGCTACCACACCACTACTCAGGTAGTCATTTTTAATTGTCATGAACATGTCTTTAAACATGGTATTGTAATCCAAATAGTTAGAGCCATATTTGAAAGAATAAAAATTTTCGAAAGCTTTGCCATGTAATAAAGTTAATTAATAATGTAATTTGGGGAGTGGGAATCTTCATGAAAATCTTTTGTTGCGCCCTTAGAGGATATTAACTTGTATACCAAGTTTGATATTTAACAGACTTTTCCTTTTTGAGCAATATGGCTCACAGACGCAAATAAAGGCTCGGATAGGCACCGTTTTCTGAAAACACCTTCTTGAATTCAAGGAATATATTTTCGGTGAAATCTCGACATTGGATTTTTGGAGGGCTTGCAATGCTTCCCCTACATTCTATACTTGTAGAGATATTGATACAGTACCTAAGATAAGTACGAATCACTGGTGCCTGACACGTCAGGTATTGCCAACTGAGTAGTTAGTGAAATGGACTCGACTGAGGTGGAACTATTGTTAGTGCTTCTAAGCAGGATGAGGAGAATGAAGACAAAACGATCATTACACGTACATGCTACGTGATCGGCTGGAGAAAGTATTATTTTACACTCTGAGACAAGATGCTATAGTCGTCGCTTTTGATATCCCAAATAGCAGGACGGCTTTCCACCGCACTTATAAAATCTTCCTTGTTAATTAAATCTAAACTCATGGCTACAATGTGTACAGTATAATGCATAATGAATGTTTCGCTGTATCACTGTGCTCAGAAATTATGCCTGTCTGTTGGCAAATCTGCTACGCTGTGTCTGTGGTCTGTGTCCCAGTGAGAGCACTCCAATTCAAACTAATGCTTGTCCAGCAGTGACTGCTCTGAACAGTGACCTTGTCCGTCACATGTGGCGACTGTAAGACACTGCTGCCTCACAGAGTCTTCGGTGAGGCAGTTCAGTGTCCCAGAGTGAGTGCTCCAATTCAAGCGAATGTATCTAAGTAAGTCCTTCATCAGTGTCCCAGTGTGAAACGATCCTAAATCAGTACACTTAGAATTGGTCACAACACGTTTCACCGTCTGACTAAGACGAGTTAGTAATGGATATCAGGGTCACACTTGCGCACGACCTTCACCTTCCTCCTCTTACAGAGCAAGGTAGAGAGAAGTAGATCATGTTTCTACATAAGAAAAAAGACGTCGGTGAGCCTATATATATATTCCGGTAATATAGCAACATACAGTATTTCCTGTAACTCCTAAGTGGAGCATAGGGCACCGTTACGATATTTCCTTGATCAGATTTGAATATCTAGTTCGTGAGTTCGGCGCTATGCACCAAGGTGACGAGGGATCGGCTCGTCGCCCACAGAGGCTACTGTAGGACAAAGTATAGACTTGTGGACGCGAAATGGCGGAATTTCGTCCAGAAATATTTTTTTTTTCAAAGTATAGGATTCTTTTACGTGCAAATAAACATTACATGACACAAACATCATTAATTCCCTTTCGAAGGAAGCCATGCTAAGGATTCTTGTGTCCGAAAAAATCCATCACCCTCCGCCAGATTTTAACTTACAATCTTGGGTTTTAGAGGCTAGCATGATAACCATTACACCATGGAGGGCGACTAATCCAGTAATGGATTAAACAAATTTGAACAGGAATTTAAACGAACGTGATTTGCTTGATGATGATGATGATCATGATGATGATAATAATAATAATATATGGCAAGAAATTTAACAGAGCTACCGAGTCTACTAGACGAACTCTGAATAAATATCAGAAACCAGGAAAACGCTATCTCAATTGAAGTATGTTCAAAATATAAAGGAACTTTCCATTGCGGTTGATATTTGATTAATTCCATTCGTGTTAATTCTATTTGGGCAAAATAAACAATGCTTTCCCTTTAAATGTAATATTCCTTTAGTTATTTATTTTGTGAGTTATACATTCTAAAACACTACATCAGGTCATTCTTTAAATTTCATATAAAATAATGCAATTTATATTATAACTTCTTATTTATCTAATATGTACCTAGTTAGAGAATGTAGTATAGTCCAACCACAAATTTGATGAAGAAATTTCACCGAAAATATAGGTTGGCATTAAAAAACTCCGTGGCACACTAGCTCGAAGTCGGGCCAAGTCTTACCGCCCGACCACTGCGTCCCCCATTACTGCCCATTTCAGGCATGGTAGGGGTGCAACACTGGAGGGTGGGACGTGGTTAGAGCCCCGAGTCCCTTCCGGCCAGTTAATGCGGTCTACCCAACCTGAAGCCACTCATTTCCCTCAAGTAGCTCCTCAATTGGTCCTCCTGGGACTTCACGAGGCTGAGTGCACCCCGGACCAGGTCCACCAGCGGGAGAAAATCCCTACGTCGGTAGCGGCAATCGAACCCGGACCTACCGCTTGTAAGCAGCTGTGCTACTACAGTGCTAAGGAGACGAACCCAGGTTGGCATTTAGGCCCTCTGAATTAATTAAGCAGTTTTAGAAAGAGGTGTGCGTGAATATGAACAACATAACTTAACAATAAAGTGTCAGATAAATGTCAAACTTTGTATATTACATATGTACATAGCATATTTAAATTCGTGTCTTCCAAAGATGTGGCACGATTTCCAAGAAAATTTTTCCACACTCGAACTAATCTTTATATGCAAAAGGGGTTCTAATTGTTTTATTTTCAAACGTAGCTCTAACGATTTATTGCAGTACCATGTATTTATTATTTGAAAAATGATAAATATAATTCGAGTCTACTCGGAATAAATTGGAAAGTCCCATTCTTTTGGAGGAAATGTTATGTATATAATTTGTATAACTCGTAAACAATAAGAGATGCACAAAAACGTATTAACACAAAAAGTTGTAGATTTCTTTAAACTACACCACTTCCAAAATATCCGTTATTCTTGGTTTGAGTTTTTCAACACGTTTTCATTTTTAAAGTGCTGTCGCTGTTAAGTTGCTTCTCGTGATGTTATGGAAAGAGTGCTGAATTTTAAGGACAGCCTATAGCGACATGTCATTTAAAGAAGTCCATATCGATTCGGTTTCCTCTTTCCTCCTTGTAGAACAAAGAAATGTGTAAATGACATATTTCTGCAAATATTTATTTCGGTTAACATGAAGTATGTAGAAACACAATTTTTGTTAGGAATAGTTTGTAGAAATTATACACTTATATATGACCGAGAGTACGTAGAAAAGTCATATGAATTTAACACAAGAATTCTATGGTTACAACTGAATAAGCAAACGGGGTATCGTTTGAGGGATTGTAAGTTAACAATACTAGGCAGATTGAACGTCAGAGACAGGGGGCGTGGGGCGTCGGTGTTCGCTCACGCACTCACTGTCCACTCACGATTCCTGATGTGATGTAACTTAGCTACCCTTCCTGATTTTTCTTTTACTTTTTTGTACCAAACTACTGGTAAAATATTTTCCCTAAAGCTTCTAACGTGCGGCATTTGAAACTGTGGTCATTTGTAGAGGAGATTAAACCGGAGCGCTCTTATACTTACGGTGATATGGAAAGAAGTTTTACTCATTATAAAAACCGCTTATTAAAATATCCTAGGAACTTTACATAAAACTTTCTCAAAATGTACTTTGTTTTTCATGCCATTAAATATGACAGGGATGAGATTGTCTAAGGCATGTGTCACAGAATGTGATAAAACCTTTGATCACATGACTTGTACACACTTAAAGCTGTTGGGTGTATTACACTATGTCAAATACGTAATTGATCTCATCTTTTACCCACTTTTGAAAAGGATACCCATTATTTCACACCAAAGGCTGTTATAATGCTTCTCATCCTTTGTTTGAAATGTGTGCTGAGCCATTATATTGGATATTTATTAATACTTTTACTATAATAGTGTCTGTTTTAAATTCATGTGCAATAATTTCACATAGCCTTACCTAAAACTTATCCTAAAAAATAAACTTTTATAAGCAATGCTACTTCTGCATTTATGAAATTTTAATAACAATAATAATTAATAAGTGTAATAATAACAATCATTTTCTTCTACTAAATATTGACTTATCAATTCATTTAATTTATTCCCCACACTACTCACAGTATATCATTCATATACTTCACTAATGACTTCTTATATGTTTTAATATATTTGCAGTATTTTGTTTCTGTTTTATAATATTCATGTTTTAAATTATGCAGCGTTTCGTGTGATTAATAATAGGAAATGAGCAGCTTGAATGTGGCCATTGACCAAGTTTACTGTCTGCCATTTTATTTTCTCATCACAGATGTGATCAAAGGTGTGATAGTGGATATAACTTTTATCACGAAGTATATCACAGCTAAATGTAATCAAAAGATGCTATGTTACACTGTAAAAGGTTTTGTAACATCTGTGTGCTCATTTTTCTGTGACATAGAAATGTGATAGTGCAATATAGGCCTAAGGTAATCCAACATAGATTAACTACTAAGTATATCTGGTATATCCACAATTATTTGTCATTCTCCGTGGTCTAGGGGTAACGTTTTAGCCTCTGGTACCCAAGGTCGCAGATTCAAACCCGGCAGAGGAAGATGGATTTTGTCGGGCGTAAAACGTTTAACATGGCTACCTTCGAAAGGGAAGCAAAGCTGTTGGTCCTGTGTCTTAGATTTACGGCACCTAAGGGAATCTCAAGCCTGCTATAGAGGCCTCTGAGCAAAATTAAACGGTCTTTCAGCCCAACATAGAATGGAACGCTGAGAATTGCTGCAGTTAAAGGAGCGTCCATAAATAAAGCACAATTTGAATTAATTTCATAAATGGTTTGCGCACAAATATTGTAAATACGCATGCCCAATGGTATATACGCCACTAGTTGTGCTATAATACCGTTGATTACATGAATTATAGATAAAAATATTGTGGCAATGCCTTTTGGGTATGTGGACGCTCTCACGTTTTTTGAATTTTTGCACGTAAAGGGTAACTCGGGGTGGGGGGATTCTTGTGAAGGTCTTCTTTTTGTCGCATTCTTGGGAAATATTAAATTTAAATACCAAGATTGGTATTTAACGGACTTTTTATGTTTGAGCCATGCTGTCCATTGACAAACACTGGCCTTTTTTTAAAGCTTTTTTTTTTTATTCAGGGTATCCTAAAACGTGTAGGTATTTTCGGTGAAATATCGGTACCGAAATTTTGGGTGGAATACAATAGCTTCTCTATACAATATGTACACGTGCGTGTAGAAAAATAAAAAGTACGTTTGGAAAGTCTTTAGGATATCCAGAGCACAAAGTTATCTATTTATATGGATCAGATACGATTGCGCAGTCAATCAGATATTGTTAATTTAACAGAGGAATCAATAAAGGTAATAGTGAAACATGGAATTCCAGATGGCATCTCGACAACGTTAAGCAACTTTCGAATCCGACAGAACAGTTTTTTTTCGTAGTTAAAGATATTGTAAGTGGGACTCAATATAATTTTTAAAATGTAATTATCAATGTGTTTATATTTATTATACTGGTTTTAAAACGATCTGTAAAATCCCTGCAAATGTCTGAGCATGTGCACGTTCAACATTATTGTATTGATCATGATATGACCTTGATGTTAAAGCGCCCTTAAAGGTAATTAATTTAGAAAACCTGATGCATTCCGTTCACATTATTTTCTCTACCTACTACCTACAAACTACTTATAAAAAATTCTTCTTCTTTCTGCTTCATGCAGAATGATCTTATTACTTAGTTCCTTATAAGTGAGGGGAACTTAGGGAATACACTAGGTTAAAAAAATAGTCAAATGTTTTAAAAGATTCCGCTATGTGATTGTTTTAAACCTTTGCTTGTTTGCATGGCCAGGAGTTAAAAAAGAACAAGGAAGATTTCTCGTTTGAGGAAAGTATAAATATTTTAATATTGAAACCAGTAACAAGGAATATCTCGGAAATTGTTACTCTAGAAAAAATGTGTATGAGATATGTTGTGTGTTTTAGCGAGATCTGCATTTTTTTTGTGTAGCATGTTTTTGTCTATCTCTTGCGGTTTACCAATTATACAAAAGTCATCCAGAATGCGGTGGTCTTCTGAGGCTATTCCCAAAAAATTCAATCTATACATTTCATTTGTGTTGAAAATTAACTTTAACATATGGTGTTTTAATCAGAATCGTTACAGAAAATGTTCTATGTAAGGTTACTTGGGGGTGGAAGCAGTTTCCTGAAAATATTCCCGCCGCATTCTTGGAAGATGCTTAACTTAAACATCATATCATTTAATGGACTGTTCGTTTTTGAGTTATACTGCCTGCAGACGGACAGACACACAACTCACACACACAGACACACCACACATAGAGTCATCCTCCGGATGTAGTGGTTACCATGTACATAAGGTCGCGGGTTCAAACCCAATGGAATGCGATGAGCTTTTTAGGGCGTAAAATCCTAGGCATTGCTTCTTTCGGAAGGGAAGTAGAGCCGATGGTCCCGTGTCATAGATTTACGGCACGTAAAGAAACCTAAATTGCGATAAAGAGGACCCTATGCAAAATTAAGCGGTCTTTCATTCCCAGTATAGAATGGGGCTCTGAGAACCACAGCAGCTAAACAGCCTCCATAAATAAAACACCATTTTACTACACACATCGACTTTTGTATAAAAATACATTTTTGAATTCCGGATGTCCAAAAATATATATATATATATATATATATATATATATATATTTCCGGTGAAATCTCGGTATCTAATTTTTGGGTGGAATGCTATACCGTCTCTATCTACGATGTGTACATGCGTGCAAGAGAAAGTAAAAAGAGCTACATGGCATTCTGTAAAGATAGGTTGATTGTTGTCACGAACTGATCATAGGAATCAATACATAGAAAATCAAGAATAACCGCCGCAACGCTCTGAGAACCACAGCAGCTAAACAGCCTCCATAAATAAAACACCATTTTACTACACACATCGACTTTTGTATAAAAATACATTTTTGAATTCCGGATGTCCAAAAATATATATATTTCCGGTGAAATCTCGGTATCTAATTTTTGGGTGGAATGCTATACCGTCTCTATCTACGATGTGTACATGCGTGCAAGAGAAAGTAAAAAGAGCTACATGGCATTCTGTAAAGATAGGTTGATTGTTGTCACGAACTGATCATAAGAATCAATACATAGAAAATCAAGAATAACCGCCGCAACCTCCCATTTGTTACGTTACCAAAGATATGAAAGCAACAATGTGTACGTCACTTTCTGATGCTCCAAGTGTTGCTTTGTTAAAGGGAAATGTAGTGGCCACAGGAGTTCGCGGATATTACCGCATGAAGAAATGTAAAGAATGGAATCAAGGACAAATAAAGCTCTGCCGAAGAAGAAAACATCCTTCACGGAACACTGAAGAGGAAGACAACCAGATTTGGATGCCTTTGAGAGGATGTGTTGAACATACACGAGGGGCGCGTGCTTTCTTGCCGTGTATTTGTCCGTGGGTAAAGGTATCAGCAACCGTTGAGGCGGAAGGATACGCTTCCTCAGAAGATACCTGAACGAGCACATTCATAAGTAACAATACTTATTAGATTCACTCAGCTACTTTAGATTTATCGAGACATCAACAACCCTGTAGCGGAGGCTCGTAAGCATTCCTAACGCATAAATGTGGTTGAAACATATGCCACAACGAGAAACTTTAAGGATTTATTGGTGAATATGGTACATTTGTTTCAACTACATTGTCATTCTCAATTGGTATTTCATTTTGAAATGGGAGTAACCTTTAAGACACGGAAGGTCTGAAATTCAAAACTCTTCAGAACCTGGAACGAGTGGTCGGCCCGTAACCAGGCGTGAACGTGAGAAAGTGGATGGTATGAAATGCAAGCCAAATGGGTGAAAGGAAAGGTGATGATGGAGCAATTGGTGGAATGAGTAGCGCGGAAACCGGCGGACCCAGAGAAAACCCGCCCAGACGTCGCTCCGTTCACCACAAATCCCACATGCGGGCGCTTGGGATTGAAGCCGGGCCACCAAGGTGAGAGGCGAACGGTCTAAACACCCGGCCACGGCACCATTATTTTATTGTGAATCTAAAAGTTTCTATTTATGTTTCATAATTTTTTGTGCACTTTCACCTTAAGAAGGCCGTTATAGGAAGTAGTGGAGTAGTTGTTGCAGTTTTCATGTTGGGAATTGTAGCCGCGAATGTACACCACACAGATTAGCCCTGGTCTATGCCGGTAAACCAGTGGAACCACCCAGTCAGCTTGTTGGCCAGGAGGGACCGCTCAGCCGTGCCATGTCATGCAGGTGAACCTGGTGAAAAGGTTTACGGGAGCGCAATGTTACATCTCTCCCCATCCTAACTTTTTTCCGCACACACGGACACAACTGGGCACAAAACAAGATGCTGCAACATTTCAAATTCCCTTGTTGACATGTCAGTAACTAAAGATGTATGGCACGGTCAGAACTCGAGGGGAAATGTTTGGCAATACCTTTCAAGTTTGGTCCATGTTTATACGTCATGTAGAGCATCTGTGTTCTAACGCCTTAGTAAAGATTAAGGTAACCAGAAGGGTTAATAAAGTTCATTCGTGAACATCTGTAAAAATATGGTCAAGTTTATTAGTAATGAATTAACATTTTATTGCGTTTTTACTTTCTGGATTCCAATAATGCCGGTCCCAATGGCCGCGCTCGCTCTAGTGCCTCGCTTTGGTGCTTCGTGGCGCATGGGATCGTGGGTTCGAGTTCCACCTTAGGCATCGATGTTTATATGGTAGTAAAATGTGTATATGTGTGTGTGTGTGTATTAGCAGAAAAAAGCAAACGGCAATCAAACAGAAAACAAGGTAAATGTTAGGGAAATGAAAAAAGAGGAAAAGGGAATACACCGCCAGACGCTGGAACTGTATTTGCAAAAATAGCCGTAAAACCTAAGAAGTAATTATAAAACTTGTTAAACATGTAATGTGCTTTATACCCACTTTTCAAATTCCTACAGTTTTTAAGATATTTCAACATCGTGTGATACTCAAATTGCTCCATGCGATGCAAAACTCAACAACGCATCAGTATTAGATGGAAAATATTGAGCAAAACCCCTGATTTAGGCATTTTATGCAAAATATGTTGATTGTACGGTTAAATATTTTACATAGTACTTATTGCAAAATAAGGAAAGGTATATCAATATTTAAAAATAGTTTATAGCCAAACTAATTAACATTTGCTAAAAAGATATGTTTTATTTTGGTTATTGATCCAAAATATTAATTATTTTTACCAGAAATCTCTAATCGTTCTTCACAAGGAGCATTTGGAGAAATGACAAAATTAGAGCCTCAGTTTTATTAAATAATCTATTTACCAGTAATGTTTTAACTTAGATGTTTAAAATTGTGTATTTTATCTTTAGGACTCACGCGTCGCTCACATAAAAAAAAAAAATATTTTTATAGTTTAAATCTGAACGTTTGATATTCATCATTGAGTCGCCTAAATCCTAATTTCTTTGCAGTTTAAAGCTAATACAGTGCGGTTGAATTTAGCTCCGCTGAAGTTTGTATTAAGTTTGTGTTTATAAATTAAATATTAAAAATTAATAGTTTCAGAATAAAAGAAAAGATATGCTAAATCCCACTTTGGCATATAAATGTTCTATTAGAACATCATGAACGGCCGTTTTCACTACATATTCCAAAGATGCGACACGAAGATTTTCAAAAAAATCCCCCCACCCAAACTACTCTTTACATAGGAAAAAATTCGAAAATTTTGAATTTCTCAAAAATGGCTCTAACGATTTTGATTAAAATCTGTTATATCTAAGATATTTACATGCCAAATGAAATGTATATCTTGAATTTTCTGGGAATAGCCTCTGAAGACCTCTTCATTCTGGATTATTTTTATCTAATTTTGCATAACTGGTAAACCGTAAAGGATAGACAAAAACTTACTACATGAAAAATGTAGATCACGATAAAACACACAATTATGTCATACATATTTTTTTTTCTTGGAGTTGGCCGTTTTCGAGATATTCCTTGTTATTGATTTCAGTTTTAAAATACTTAAACTTTTCTCATACGGGAACTTGCCAACGCTTGGCCACACAAAGAAACGGATTTCAATCCAATAGCAGCCACATTCTGTCATTTTAGGCTAGTGTATTCCTTTATTTCCCTTCTGCTTATAAAGGAACTAAGTTATAACATCGTTTCTGCTAATGTTTAGCATTAAATAGATATAAGAATAAGTTTATTAACAATAATTTGTTTCAGTGACGTAGAGAAAGTCGTGAGATTCAGTGCACATCAATTTTTTTTTAAACAGTGTGCTGCTAACAGTTTAGATAATATATTAAACGTATTTAATACAGTTATACATGAAAGTTTCTTCTTTCCCTTTCAAGGATTAATCTTATAGCCTCCTGTTTCGGTTTAAACATACATATAACTTTCTTGAGGACCATCCAGATATCTCCTTCCAATAGGCCGATAGTTCATTGTGTTTAATCTATGTTCTATATTTTGTGGTACATTGATATGGTTTAAGTAATATTTGCTCTAGATATTCATAATCGTCTCACATATACGTGAAAAAGAACTAGTTATATGCCATATATTTTTTTGTTTTTTGTGAATATAGAGGTGCTTACAAAGTCATATAACTTGTTGGAGTAACCGTAATACATTCCTTGGCAAAAATGATCCTGTCCAAATTTCCTAAATTGAAAAAAGTGTAAGTTTTTTTTTTCTGCACATTTTACACTACCTGGTTGCCATAAGTGTAACTAAATATCAGATTACAACATATAGGACATATTACACACATGCTATGCTCTGGTACTCAATCTTTCTGACATTGCTGAATCTTATGCAATTTTAGGCTCACTATAATCACAATGATCCCATGGCTGATTAGCCCTACCAACCCGACTGCCAGATGACACCCACGTACGCACAGCAGAGCTGGTCGATAATTCAACCAACACTGGGAACTGATGTGGTCAGCATCACGCGTTTCAAGCAGGAATATTGGCTTTCGTGAGCGGGATTGCTTCCTATCGCAGCTCCTCAGTTCCTTCACGATGTTGATAGTAGTAATAATAATAATGATAATAATAATGATAATAATAATAATGATAATAATAATAATGATAATAATAATTATGATAATAATAATAATAATAATACTGATACTAATAATAATGATGATGATAATAATAATAATAATAATGATGATGATGATATTATTATTATTATTACTATTATCATCATTATTGTTATCATTATTGTTATTATTATTATTATTATCATTATTATTATTATCATTATTATCATTATTATTTCTATTATTATTATTATTATTATTATTATTATTATTATTATTATTATTATTATTATTATTATACAGTATAACAGTATGTGCTATCGTATTTTCATATTTTTCATTAGGAGACTTTTATATTTTGATTTACTCTCTTATGCGGCGCCTTAATATTTTGATTTAACCCTACAGTGGATCTAGTCTCTAATGTTAAACAATAACCTCGTCTGCACAATTACAAACGAGCTATTGGCAGATACAGATAGGTGAAATAAAGACACTTTAATTAATTCTCAATCTAAAAGATGACTTTATTCTCTCAAAACTAAAAGCTGTGTAACTGAAGTGGAAAACATATTATTATTTGCATGTTTGCACTGTTTCTGTATAAGAGATCACGACTCTTAATACAAACCTGGGAACTCCTGTCAATAAGCGCGATTCCCTCACCGTCTCCGCTGATGTACAAGAGGATTAGAACGCAGGTTGCTTGCGCAAACACCGTCACTGACCGTTATTTTGATGGATTTGCCCCGTTGAGCTTTGCAATTTATAAAGGCATGAAGGATGATCTGTAAATTGAAATATGGCGCTGTTGGGCCACCTGGTAGAGTACAGGAGCTATGAATTTTTCTTTGAAGTTGTGCGGAAGTACAGGCAGATATAGAATCATATTTAAAGGTTTATTTAAAATACAAGTATTTACTGTAATTATATAGTAATAGCTACAACTCTAATTTCTATATTCACATAGAGTGAAAATTCTACAAAGCTACACAAAGATTAAAAGGGTATTTTTTTTTTTTTTTTTTTGCGTCTTTTCCCATTTAGTCTCCCCTTAGTAATTGTCAATACACTTTTATACAAAAGATTATGTAATGAAGACAATAGTTTTATCTTCCTTAATCAACTTAATTATTGCATAAATCAACATCACTTAAGTTAAAAGACATCCATCCATAGTCTGCAAAAATGTCAGTCCGATATATTAAATACTTTTGGTTTGATAATGGTTATCAAATTTAACATTGGTGGGTAAGGGTATTTAGTCTCGCCTTAAATACTACTAGTTAATAAGCGGTATCAGAGGTTAATAAGCATCTAACGCTATGCCAATGTCTCAGCTGTCCATCAATTTTGGAAGAAGTGCTTACAAATGTAATGATATAATGTGTAAGTTCTCCAAAATGTTAAAGTTGCACTGTCTATTTGTACCTTCTCTGCGCGTAACATGTGCATTGTGTATAGATAAAGTATTGTATTTCACCAAAAAATTCGATACCGAGATTTCACCGGGAAAACCTATGTGTTTTCCCTGAATCCAATCAAAGCATTTTAGAACATTGTTCATATATTTGTGTGTAGGCAGCATAGTTCAAAAACGAAAAACACAATTTATGTTATATACATTTTTTGTAGCTTTGACCGTCTCCTTATTGTTGATTTCAGCTTTAAAGTACCTTTCTCATACGGGAAATTTTTAAATCCTGGTGATGCAAAGACACTGATTTCAGTCTCATAGCAACCAACTGTTAAAGGATTTAACTATCGTTTTAGCTAAATCTATTCGATTATTTACCTTCTTCATAGAAGGAAGCTAGTAATAAAACCGTTACTGCTAACATTTATCTCGATTAGCATGAAGTAAATAGAAGAATAAGCTTTTTAACTGTAATCTGTTACAGAGATGTAGAGAAAGTCATGTGAGTGGAACACATAAGTTTTTTTGGTGACAATGATTTAATAATCGTTTAGTTTATTACAGTGGTATAGAATGTGTTATTATTGGCCAATAAAGAGGTAAGGGGGGAGCTTCAAAGGCCAAAAAAGTTAAGTATCCACAAGACGAGTACCAATTATGTGGGGAGAACAGATGTACAGCATGTGATTTGGAATGTACAGAAACCGAGATATGGAGAAAAGAAAGTGTATTCTAAGAACCTATAGGAATATTGCATAAATATAATTTTAAACAGTAATTATAAATGAATGAGGCAATATTTAGAAAGTAAATAATAAATTGATAAGATTGATAAAAGAAGAAAGGCACAATCATTTATGAATATATAAATTATTTATAATGGTATGTCGTCTCTTTAGCGCAATAGCTATTTACCAAGTGGCAGGCCCGGGTTCGATTCGTGATAACGGCGTAGGGATTTTCTCCCACTGGGATACCTGGTGTACGGGGTGCACTCAGCCTTGCGAGGTCCCTGAGGGGCAAATTGAGGAGTTACTTGAGTGAAAAATAGCGACTCTAGTTTTCGTGGCTCGACCGCATTAACCGTTCGGGAGGAAATTGGGGCCCTAACCACGTCCCACCTCCAGTTCTGCGCCCCAAAAGTGACGACTGTAATGTGCAAATATGGTTGGGCGGTTGACCTTGGTCCAGCTTTGGGTCATTGCGCCACGAAGTTAATTTTTGGTATTACATTCTCTAGCTCATATGTACAATGTATATAGCGGATAGAGACGGTATTCTATTTCACCCAAAAGTTCGATACCGAAATTTTACCATAAATAGATAGTTTGACGTCCCCAGAAAAAGGTCCATGTGTGTCTGTGGACAGCATAGCTCAAAAATGAAAAGTCGATTAACACCAAACTTGATATTTAAGTTTCGTATCTTCCAAGACTGCAACATGAAGATTTTCAAGAAAATCCCTCCACCTCCAACTACTCTTTGCATGGAACATTTTTCAAAAATGTTTATCTTCCCAAAACTGACTCTAACGACTTTGATTAAAATACCGTATATTAAAGATATTCACATTACAAATATAATGCATATTTTGAATTTTCTGTGAATAGCCTTGAAGAGCCCTTTATACTGCTTGAGTTTTGCAGAATCTCGCATAACGGTTAAACTGAAATTGATGGACAAAGGCGTAATACACAATAAAGTAGATCTCGTTAAAATAACTAGTTTATGTCATACATGGTGTTTTTTGTAGATTTGATCGTTTTCAAGGTAATCATTGTTATTTATTTCAATTTTAAACTAATTAGATTTTCTCAAACTGCACCATACAAAGCAAACCGAACCTCCATTTTTTTACATAGTGACCAGATTTTAAAAGATATGACTCGCTTTAACATAATTTATTCCCTTATTTCCCTTATAATTACAAGGAAGCAAGTAATAAGACCAATTCTGCTAATGTCTATCTAGATTAGCATGGCGTAGAATAAAGAATATCTTTTGCAAGAGAAATTCTTTTTTTTATGGAACAGCTACAGAAAGTTATGTGAAAGGAACACATCTGGCTTTATTGAACATGAGATGGTTTTCCCTGTTGAACAGTGGCCAGGACAGAGCGGTAGGTACATGTTCCGTCTTAGTGATTCAATTTATTCTTATATTATTATTATTGTTATTTTATTATTGCTATTTTTATCATTATTATTATTATCATTATTATTGCTGTCGTTATTTTTATTACTACTATTGTTATTTCTTCATAATTATTTTATTAGTTATTATTACTTTTATTATTAATTATTATTATTATTTTTATTATTATTATTATTATTATTATTTTTGTTGTTATTTTTATCATCATTATAATTATTGTTGTTATTATGATTATTATTGTTATTATTATTATTATTATTATTATTATTATTATTATTATTATTATTATTATTATTATTATTGCTCTACATCTAGTCCAGTAAGAAAATGACAGGAAGGGGGAAGTTAATTTGATTGTCGGTTACGGTTGCTTACCGGCAACGGTGTTTCCTAGTTCACACTTCTGATGACGAATGTTGCCGTTTTAGACAATTGGCATATCAGATATTCTACACCAGCGACACGCGAAACTATTTCTCGTGACTCTGCTAATTAACTAGTTTGGATGGTTCTGGCTGTCTCATTAATAACGCGTTGTGAGAGAAAGTGCATAGCCAAGCTTGTGAAGGTGTAAGTGCAAATCCTCAACCAACATCGAACATTTATGCTCAAGGCTGTCCTTACAAGGAACAAGGAATTCAGGCTTCGATTTAAATTCTTTGCTTTGGAAATTGTCAGCTAATTTTTGGGGGTATATTCTAGTCTCTCATAGGAATTTGATGTCTGGCTTCTCGTTACAGGAGAAGAGGGCTACCAAAGTACTATATTATTTCTGTTAATATGTTGTATTTGCTTTATGGAGATCTGGACGCTACAATTCTTATGCATACAAGCATCATTTGGTTTTTAATTGCATGGTATAAGGAAAATTGAGTTCTATAGTAGGCTGTGGCAAATACTAAAGCACAAGTATGAAGTTAAAAATATTTTCATACTTAATTTTTAATATCACAGATATTTTTTATCTAAATTAGAGATCAAATGCCAATTGATGTATTGATTTGTATGTAATAATGCTTGCTATTGGAATTGTTTAACAAGTCTATGTTCAGTATTACATTTAAAGGACATCATGTTCGTTCCATAGCTGAAAATTGCCTTAAGCCTTTGATTTTATAAATTTAGGCAAAAAAAAAAAAACAAAAAAAAAACAGGACCAGTAATTGCGACCAAGAATGATAGACACAGTTAGATGTGTGTACATTGCTAACCTTCATATGAACTTGCAACAACACAAAGGTTTAAATAATTTTCCGTTCTTAAAACTGGCATTAAGGGGGAGGGCAAACATGTATTTAAATGAGATCTACATATTTTGTCTATCTCTTACGGTTTACCAGTTATGCAAAATTCATGCAAAATAAAGAGGTTATTTTGAAGCTATTCCCAGAAAGTTCAAAATATAAATTTTATTTTTCATATAAATATCTGTAATGTACGATATTTTAATCAAAATCATTAGTTATTTTTTAAAAAAATCAAAATTTTCGAAAAAGTGTCCATATAAATTGCAGTAGAAGGTGAGGGGACTTTCTTGAATAATCTTGTGTCGTAACCTAGGGAGATATTTAACTTAAATACCAAGTTTGGTACTAAACGGATTTTTTGTTTTTGAGATACTGTCCACAGACACACACACACTGATCTTTTTCTGAAAAATCTTTTTCTGGATTCAGTGGATGTAAAAACATGTATTCCTTGTGAACTCTTGGTGTCTAATTTTTGAGTGCAATACAATATCTTCTCCAGTCACTATGTTCATAGTACGTGTAGAGAAAGTAATAATTCATTGTAATGTGTATGAGGACCTATGTACTCGCATTCCACAAGACTAAGTAGTGTAATACCGTGACTTACACAAAACTGATTTGAAGAGGAGTTACCAGCTGAAAGACGTGTATCAAGGAAAATAGCCGACGGTTCCATTTTACGGGATCGTTTACGCGCTTTCTAATGGCCAGTGGATATAATGCATGATAGCATTCGTATTAGTATTTAGGTCAGCAATTTTATGGGTCTAAACAGGCCATTCCGTTCCATTAAATATGTCACTAAAGTAGCTAATACCAACTGCCCCATATACGATTTGTGCAGATATTCCTTCGTGCGTTGTAAGAGTTACAGAACTCAACGAGGCTATTTCAAGTGCAACCTTTTTTTTGGTGGATTGGCTGGAGTTCTTAAGCTAAATTCAATGCAATCACCTTATTTAATCAGGAGAATACTGAAATGTTATACATTTACAAATATAAAATACACTTTTGGAATATTTACAAAAAATGTAAAGCATAAGAAACATGAGTGTACTAAAATTCAGGAATCTATTACTGTCTTCGGGCCGCGCCATGGTTGAGTGGTTAGACCACTCGCCTCTCACCAAGGTTTGATCCCACGCGTCCACATGTGGAATTTGTGGTGGACAAAGCGGCGCAGAAGTGGTTTTCCTATGGATTCTCCGGTTTCTCCCACCATCACATTCCACCGGTGCTCCATCTTCATTCCACGTATCATCAGTGCCATTGCCTGCGGTGTCATAGTAGTATAAGCGGGCGTCAAACACTAACCTTAAAAATAATCCAATTTTTCTTCCTATAAATATTTTCAGAATAGGATTACACTTTCCAACTGGTATATAACAAAAGTTTGTCTTAATACATGCAAGGAAGACGACAAGTGTGGAACACTCAAGCGCTTTCTTGGTCTTGGAATTGCAGGAAGCTTCATTCCATTCAAAGTCATTGACAATTTTGTGTGAATTTTATATGCTCAGCATAAAAAATGTTTGGGGGTAAGTATTGACTCAAGAAGAAGAGGGGTTGCTGTTAGTTTATCCTTGAACAACTGTTTTATGTAAGCCAGGGGAAAAATTGAATGTCATAGCCGGGATATTTACACTGACTTCCTGTTTTCCATGCGTTTGCTCTTAACCATTGAGCTACCATGAATTCATGCTGAATTTTTACCAGGAAGACACTAAGCGTTTCACTTCTGAGCTAACAGTCTCAATGGACACTTACAATTGGTTTAAGAACTATAATGCTATTTCATTTTTCATTTATTTTAATTTGTTATTTTTTGTTTAGTTGTTTTTGTTTTTTATAGTAGATTCAACTACAAAATTGACGTGCTACATATAAAATCGTGATCGCTGACAGTTGCCTTAGCTCGTGGCTGCTCCGTCACTCTGTTGCCACTTCGTTCTGTCCATGGCTACAGTATCACTTGACAGGGAATCATCATTGTTAACCTAATCGTCGTTGCTTCTAAAGTCAAAGTCACTGTCATTATCATTGCTTATATTTACAATTACACTAGTATTACTCGGCGCCAACAGAAAAAACTGCATTGAGGAATGTTTGTTACATCTTGCAATAAGGATGACATCATTGCTTACATAACATGAATCTATTGGCAGAGAGGCACTCACACCTCGTATCAGTTGAGACAGTTGTCAGGAATCACTATGGATCTTCCTGAGTTTAGTAACCTGAACAAATTCCGTCCTACTACTTAAAGTATCGGTAAAAATAATTTACAACGAGCTTCAATGGGATATTAACATTCTTCATTTGAAGAAGCCGAAACAGTGATTTAGGTTATTTTAGGTATCAACCCCTAATTTATGTAATTAAATTGTCATATAGGCATAGGTTAAAACCTAAAAGTCCAGAACCTGGTGATCATTCTTAGCTCCTCAATTTCAGAATTATGGCATTCCTGATAAGCAGAATTTTATTTAGTTTACAGACTAACGCTATTTATTTAATTTTAAGAAGCCTGTCTAATTGGCTCTAACATTTCACTTTCACTTTTTTATCACATGCCCTTTTGTTTTTTTTAGTAGTGTTTTATGCTCCTTCTTACTACATACGCCACCACAGGTGGTGGGAACTGGTGATATATGAATGAAATAGAATGGAAGCCTCATAGTTACTGCGTTAATTTCGTTCGGTTGCACATATCTATAGCAGGAAGAGAAAGTACTGCATTCAACCCAAAATTAAATATCAATGTTTCACGGGAGATACATATTTTGAGGCCATCTAAAGGGCCACTTTTACTTTCTCTACACATACGGTGTAAATAATGTATAGAGATGGTATTGTATTCCACCCAAAATTAACCGATATTTCACCTGAAATATGTTTAGAGGTTAGCTGAGCCCAAAAAAGTCAGTGTGGGTCTGTGTGTCTGTGGATAGCATATCTCAAAAATTAAAAGACCATTAAATACCAATATTGTGTTTGTTACCTTCTAAGGACGTGACACGAAGATTTTAAAGAAAACCCCCCACCCAAATCTACCCTTTGTATGGACATTTTCGAAATGTTTGTTTTTCTCAAAATCGCACTAACCATTTGATTAAAATACTGTATATTATAGATATTTACATCACAAGTGAAACGAATATCTTGAATTTTCTGGGATTAGGTTCTGAAGACCTATTAATTTTGCGAATTGTGCATATCTAGTAAACCGTAAAAAATAGACAAAAGCATACTGCATAAAAATGTAGAACTCGTCAAAACACATAATTTGTGTTATGCATTTTTGTTGTAGAGTTGACTGTTTCTAAAATATTGCAAGTTATTGGATTTAAGTTTAAACTACTTAACATATCTCAAACGGTGTTGGCTTTCACTTCTTTTCGCGTTTGTTTACTGCTGGTCTTGCAAAGTGAACCGAACTTCAATTGTTCATATGGCGATCCAGCTTATGAAAGGTATGGTTTTCACTTTAGCCACATTTCCCTTCAGTTTACAAGGAATTAAGGACTCGGACCATTTCTGCTAATTCTTATTTCGATTAGCATGATGGAGATACAAGAATCCCTTTGTAAGAATAGTATACTTGCAGAACGGGTAAAGTAAGCCATGTGAATGGAACACATAGATTTTTAGAAAACGGTTTGCGCTTGCAAGTTTGCGTTTGTATGTGCGTGCGTGAGTGAAGGGCACAGCTGAAAAAACAAAAAGCCCGACTACTACAAAACTTTGAAGCTCAGTATCTTCCAAGAATGCAACACGAAGTTTTTTTAAAAATTCCCCGATCCCAAATTAACCTTTGCATGAAATATTTCGTTGTGTTTTACTATTCACAAACAATAACGACTTAATTTAAAAAATACAATATTTATTCATATTAAAATGAATGAACTTGATGTACCTTTGTATTTCTGGCAATTCGCAAACACTTACTGCAAAAACCCTTACATCTCTTCGAAAGACACAATTTTCCTCATGAACTACTTTTCAGCATTACCACCTTTCAAGACATTTATTGCTATAAGAATATGTTTTTATGTTCTCAAGTTTAGTTTTTTATATACTACAATTTTTATTTTCTTTGTTGATTTTTTTCCCACAAGGACAGGATTTGGAAAGGTAGAGTCAGCCTGAAAAATGCTTCACCATAGCCGGTATTAAACCACGGAATCTCCTGATCTCCGTCCAGTTGCACTAACCATTGAGCTACCATGGCAACATCCCGACACGGCATTAAATTTCCCAACAGATTCGCATGGAGTTAAACTTTTCAGTCTGACTCTCCCTTTCTAAAATTATTCCCTTTGTTTCTTGCGGTCATCCACAGATTGAAATTTCAAGTTTCGTATCTGTTTGTCTTTAAAGAGTTTACTATAGCTTCAGTTTCCTGCATTACTTCTGTACGTACAATAAAACCATTTCTGTGTCCATTTTTGCAAACATTTGATTAACATGAATTACAAAAAAGAAATGATAGAGGCTTGTGAATGTTATAAACCTGAATTGTCCCCCCCCCCTAACTTATCCAGAAATATTTTTGCTGTACTGTTTGAAGAATATGATTCTTTTTAGGAACTTTCGTTATGGTGCAGTTTTTCAACGGAAAAGTTATGAAGATAATCTCCGGGTGTAAAATATTTGAAGCGGTTTTATATCTGTTCTACAAACAAACCCTTTTAAAAGATTCTTCTTCTTTCTATTTCATGCTAATCGAGATAAGCATTAGCAGAATGATCTTTTAAATTAATTACATATATATAGAAGGGAACTAATGGAATAGATATGCTAAAGCGATAGTCAAATGTATTAAAAGCGGTCGCTTTGCGATTTTCATTCGCTTTTTTTTTTTTTTTTTTTTTTTTTTTTTTTTTGCATTGCCCGGAGTAAAACAACAGAAACAGACACGAGTTCCTGCTTGAGAAAAGTATCTTTAAGTGTTTTAAGATTGAAACCAACAACAAGGAATACAACGTAAACAGTAAGCTCCGCAAAAAAATATAAAGTACTTAAATTATGTATTTTTACGAGATCTACATTTTGTGTGGTAGTTTTGTCTATCTCTTACGGTTAACCATTTATACAAAAGTCATTCAGAATGAAGTGGACTGCAGAAGCTATTCCTAGGAAAGTCAAGGTATTCATTTAATTTTTATGTAAAATGTCAATATCTTTAATTTATAGTGTCTTAATCAGAATCGTTAGAGCCATTTTTGAGAGAATAACAATTTTCAAATATTTTTCCACGTGAAAGGTAGTGTGGGTTGGGGGGTCTTCATGAAAATATTCGTGTCTCATTTTTGGGTGATAGGTAATAAATTTAAATGACAAGTTTGGTATTTACTGGACTTTTTGAAGTATACTCTCCACAGACACACGCACTGACATTTTTCTATATATATATTTTTTTTTTTTTTTATTCAGGGGGTCTCAAAGCATATATTTCGGGTGAAATCTCGGTATCGAATTTTTGGGCGGGATATATTATCTACCTTCTGTAACTGTTATATCTATACATTGTACATAGAGAAACTAAAAAAAAGATACTAAAACAGCTATTCTGTAGCAGACAAAAGAGTTACAGCTTCTGTACCGTGGTATATTCCCCACAGGTAACACGCCGTCTCCATGAACGCAGGCAGCTTGGTAATAAATAGCTTCCTTCTGTTGGCGGCATCCCCCAACAACCGACAGCAAATAATGAAGATCAATGTGTGCACTGAGGCATGAGGACGCAGAAGCTACCGGGTGTAAGAAATCTCCCTTTCCTCGCATCCTATCTTTGCAGCAACATTTGCCTCCCCTTCTTTCTTTAAGCCTGCCGACGTTTTGCTTCTTGAGAACATGTGCTAAGCAATGTGTGCTATAAGCTCTTAAAAGATTCGATAACAAGAGGATAGCTAAACATGATGTCTGCTGAAAGGTGTGGTTTATTAAATATCCAAGAATAATTTAATATTTAAGTCCTGATTGTATAAAACAGTTGATCAACTTCAAGTACTACAAGGACCATTCAGAAAGTAAAAGACTATTTGGCATAACGAAACAATAGCGAAAGATATCAACACAAAACTTGCAGAATATTTCAGAGAATTTAAAATAGGAGTTTAGAGAACGGCTTTCTGATTGAATATAAACAAACTTTAAATTTTATTTCATTTCAGGTATTAGCTGTTTAATATAATAGAACATTTAAAATAGGGGTTTAAAAGGGTGATTTGTATTCAACACCCCCCTCATTTCATACCTTCCTTACTCAATGTGAACACAGGAAGACCTTTTTTGACGATTATTATCAGTTTGGCAGCTTTTTAGTACCTTCAACTCAAAAGGATTTGATAGAATTGTGTATCACGTTCACATTACCAAATTTTCTCTTATTTCGTTAAAAATTATTATCAGGGAAGACCATTTGAACAATTTTTACAAATTTGGTAAACTTGGGTTTTAGAGTTGGAAAAATCTTAGCTACCTGAAAATGTCTTTTATATAGAAATACTCACTCTGTAACCAACTTCCCCAAAATGTTGTACAACTATGCTATAGATCTTGGCAGAAATTTGGATTAAGTTTCAAATCCAAAAGCTTCTCAGTGCATATTTACAATAAATATATGAAGGCCATCCATAAACTAACGAACGATATGTGATAGCTAAATAACAACGAACAATATCAACGCAAAGCTTTGTTTACAATATTAAAGTATTTTACTCTATTTCTCAACGCACTCTCCATTGCTATCAATATACATACTGACACTTGGTACGGTTTTCCAAAGCAGATGTTGTACTCTTCCACCGCCAAAGATCTGAGCCAAGATGTCATCACCACTTTGAAGTCTTCATCGGTTAGGAAATCTTTTAAACCAAAAAAGTCGTGTGCGGTGTCCAAAGGGAAACACCGGTTATTCTGAATTCTTTTAACATTTGTTTTTAATTCCTCCATAGCGATTGATGAACTTCCACCTCGGTCTGTGTCATACACACTTGTTCTTCCTTGATAACACTTGCGTTATACGCCTGTAAAATTCGATTTGCCGAACATTTTGGGTATTTAAGAAAACGAATAAATTCTTTGGCGGAAGAAACAATTAACATCGGCATAGAAAAAAATGGTGCCACTTGACAAATACCTTGATAGCAATGAGTGTTTACTTGAAAAAATAGAGTAAGGTACTGTACCTTTGTAAATAATGTTTTTCGTTGATATCTTTCGTTATTATTTAGTTATGACATTTTGTTCATTACTTTCTGGATGGCCCTCGTACAAACTTATCTTTACTACAGAATTGTATACCTCTGTGCCCAAGTATATCTATAGCAGAAACCAGAAGCGAATGGAAATTCTGCACCTCTTCTCTCCGATTGCTTGTAAGCAACGTCCCCGGTATGTTGCAAATAACTTAACCTAAATTCTTGTTCAATGGCTATTAATAATCACCGTAGTTAATAATTGGTTAAACTATGAAGATCGGGGCTTAAAGTACTTCCGGCTTCTAAGTCACCTTTGGGGTCGATCATTTCAATATGAATTGATATCTGCTAGTGCTTCACCGGGAAAAAATGCGAGTCAGCTGGGGAATTTAATGTCGTGTTGGCATGCTTCCACGCTAGCTCAGCTGGTTAGAGCACCTATAGAAACCGACATATCCGTGGTTCTAACAGCCGGGTATGGCATTGTATTGTTCAGCCTTTGGTTCCAGCTTTTCAAACTTGTCCTTTTGTGAAATAACAGTTGTCATAGATATCATCGATTTACCAGTTACTTAAAATATGAATCCCGGGACTTAAAATACTTAAGGCCGTAAGTCGCCTTTGGGATATGTCATCTCATTATGCATGTTAATCGTGTGGTTTGCTTCGAATAGAAGGCACCTCTGTCACACATGCTTATAAAACTAGAAATTAAATTGAATTAGTAATTTTGTGTGTAAAACGGCAGGAAACTAAACCTAATATCTTATTGCAGCTATTGAGGATTTTAGCAAACTGCCTGGCAATATTAGAAGTCTTAACTTGAGCAATTTTAAATATAAAACCAGAAGATAGTTAATAGCTGATCCCTTTTACAATTCGAATTCATATATTTGTTGATTGTTACTTATTGTAGTTTTTTACTTGACAATACCTAACACTGTATAACAGTTAACGGCAAATACAAAAATGAATTCAATATAATAATGTAGGACACCTCAAAACTTAAAGACCTATACATGTTTTGAATCCCTTGAAGGAATTTAGGAGTAAACTTTCAAATTTCTATATTTTGCATAGATTTTTTCTGAAAATGTTACTGTGATCACATTGAAATTATTCTAATACATTATTTCATAGAATTTACCATATAGATGTATTGCATAATCAAAATGTTACACGCACCTGAAAATTAGAAAGAAAAAACAATATGGTTGACGTTTTCTTAATTGGAGCATTCAACCACACACGAAAACGTTAAGCAGTGATAATTAAATAACTTTGATTACTGAAATATGATTGTTTTGAAAGGTTATATCTAAAATGAACCATTTTTACATAAAAATATTTGAAAAATTACTATTTCTCTTACGATAAATTTGAAGCCTGAAGTATCCAGCGGATAATTCTGCACATTCTGGGAAATTTTCATTGTATTTTAACAAAAACTGAGGAGCGTGAAACATTTTGAAAACGTGTAAATGTAGTTTTGAAGAAAACGCTGTTTTATAAAATAGTATGCCAGAAAACAGGTGTATTGCTCGATATTTAAATGAGCTCGAAGGAAGGAGTAGAGAGCTAAATGGTAATTCTTAATGGATGCACCAGTGCTATAAAAAAGCTGTTTTCTATTTTTTGCCTAATTGTAGTAACATTTCAATCCCAGTGTCCCTTCAGATGATGCATCTGTGAAATTTGGAAATGTAAAATGTAAAATATTCTATTGAAACTTACACCAGTTGTTACAAACAATAATGAAAATGTTTTACCCTCTATCAATAATATAACTTGCTTGTTTATTTAAATAATGTTTATTGTCTATATTCATCGTTCTACTGAAAATGAGCGACGTGATGCATTTTTAAAAATACTCGCACAAAAATCCGGTTTTTCACAAAATGAGTGTGTGATCTGTTATGTTATATCTTTGTAAATTAGTCTTAAAGTAGTGTTGAACCTTTATCACTTTGTGTACCACAGGTCAGATCTGTTTTTAGTTACTCCAACTTTCTGAGCAAATGCCATGTTGGCTCTCCAGCATTCATATGGAAGTTTATAAAGCTATTTTATTTCATATGAATCTAAAATTTGACGTTTGTTATCCGAAAGTTAATTTTTTTCAAAATGTGTCTACATACTGTGTTTCGTTAACAATGAGACACACCCATAAAACTATGTATAAGCTTCAATTCTATGTAAGAAAATGTTGATAGATTTTATATTTTATAAATGATGGAAATGCACACTGTTGCAAAGAAACTCAACTTAGGAATATTATTTTAAAAATGTCATAGATATAAAATAAACCAAAAGCAACAGAAAAAAATCATTAAACTGAATTATTTTACTATACATAGATAAACAGAGTGCAACATTTCAAGTAATTATTTCTGAAGGTTATTCTTAAAATGCACATAAAGTTTATATTTTGAAGAAAAATACTTATCTAAATTTTCAAAAATATTTGCTTCAATTTATTGACATTTACAATGTACATGTATCATGTAAAAGTGTAAAAATATCCTTAGTTCATAAAACTATGAACAAAAGTAAGGAAATTGTAATATATTTTTGTAAGATAGTGTATTTTAATTGAAATCTCTCCATAAAACAAAACAATCGCTTAGAAATCCAGATCTAAGGGTTTCATTAGAAACACAATATAAAAAACAGCCAGGAATAGCCTAGTCAAGAAATAGGAACGCTAGGAAGCAGAAGTAAACGAAAAAGAGGAACGGAACCGATAAATAAAAAATCTCAAAACGTGATACGATATATAAAAGACAGATGTACCAAGTAATAAAATATCGGTTACTTTAGAAATGCTTTCTAGCCTTCAAGAGTAGTGAAAATGAGATACAAAACTTGAATTTGACAAGATAACGGATTAGACATCTCTTACCAGGACTCAAGGCTACTTTTTGGAGCTCCACCCCTTAAAAGGAACGGGTGAGGTGAAGGAGAGTCGGGAGACAATATGCCACATGCAGACATGTCATAGAGACGCGCAGAGATTCTTAATAATTCCAGGCTTGAAGAATCAATCACACAAGCCAGTTGATAAGAGAAGGCTTCCCTCGGGGTGAACTCGATTCAAAGGGTGGTACCATCTAGCATGAGAGGACAGGAAATTTGTGGTAAAAGATAAACCACTTCAGCGTTCACCTACTAATTTGTGGAAACCTAAAAAAGAAAAAAAGATTACACTCAGAGTGGCCGTTTCAATGGGAATTGAGCTCGAGATCTCCAGAATTTGAGCTTCACCTTATCGTGGAACACTGGTGATTCCTGATTTTATAAAAGTATGCGACCGATTAAAATGGTATATGAAGAACAGTCAATGCAGACCGGATGTTTATCACCAAATATTCTTGTGCCCAATTAATATAAAGTGTTTATTTACAAACTATATATATATATATGTGTGTGTGTATTCATCTTCATCTCTAATAGTTTTCCTTTTTCGGTGAAAGTAAGTTTTCTAAATGGCTGCCTTAGCAATCAGTAAATTGCACAGTTTTCAGAATTGACTTTATACATCCATATGTGAACTAGATTCTGATGCTATTCAAAAATATCATCGCTTTCTTATTTTAGTGTCATCTTATTTATTCTACACAAAACTCTATACTGTTGAAAGTCACATTAAAAGTAGTTGTACATATTGTGTGACACATAAAAGGCTCAACTTACACGCAGTAATTTGAAATTCGTTAACACCTTCGTCATGATGATTGAAGATTTGTCCAATTTGTAGATATCTAGTTTGAACGCTAATAGACTTTTTTCGGTGTTATTTCAAGTGTACAAGGAAGGACCAATGATCGATATCGTGTCTGTTACCTAAAACCATTGCAACTAAACTGACTCACAAAATGGCTTGTATAAACGAATTACTAATTAAAGTACTCTCAACGATTGGTCAGTGGATGAGGTAGGTTTTGAAATACAAGTATCACCTTTTTCCGATGGATATGGCATGTTTTGAAACGAATTGTTATTCCCCAAAGTATTTTAAATGGAATATTAATTGAACTTGAATATATCAAATAGTTCATAGGGTCGGTGGAGAAATTCACTCTTAAAAATATGGTATAAATGAACATTTAAAAAAATCTGGTGTGCTCCATTCACATGCTTTCTCTAAATCTCTGTAACAAATTATTGCTATAAAGCCTATTCTTCTATTTATATAATGCTAATCAAGATCATTAGCAGAAATTGCCCTTATTACTTGGTCCCTTGTAAGTAGATGGAAAAAAATCTAATGTGTTCCATTCACATGATGTCCTCTAGCTGTTCGGTAAACAAACCTTTTATTCAAAAGATTAATCTGTGATCTACATCATGCTAATCAAGGTAAACATAAGCAGAATTAGACTTATTACTAACTCCTTTTAAGTAGAAGGAAAATAAGAAAATGCAGAGGCTAAAGCGATAGTATCGTCCTTTAAAAGACGGTCGCTAAGTGAAACACTTGAAATTCTAATCTCTTGGATTGCCAAGAGTAAACAAACGAGAAACGAGAAGAAAGATGTCTTCCCGTTTGAGAAAAGTTTAAGTTGCTAAAATTGAAACCAATAATCCGGAATATCTCGAAAACAGTTAACTCTGTAAAATCCAAACAAAAAATAAATAAATAAAGAAAATAAATTGTGTGTTTATGAGATCTACATTATTTGTGTAGTAAGCTTTTGTATATCATTTGCTAGTTATACAAAAGTCATCCAGAATGAAGGGGTCTTCAGAGGCTATTCCCAGAAAATACAAGATATACATTCGTTTGTCATAAAAATATCTTTAACATAAGGTATTTTATTCAAAATCATTGAGCCATTTTTGAGAAAATCAAAATTTTCGAAAAATGTTCCACGTCAAAAGTAGTTGTGGGTGGGTTTTTTTTTTCTTGAAAATCTTCGTGTCGCATTCTTGGAAGATACTAGACTTAAAGACCAGATAGATAGATACACGGACATTTTTCTTAAAAATGTTTTTTTTTTTATTCAGGGGTCTCAAAAATAGATGCAATAAAGTACCTTCTCTACACATTTTGTGGTAGTGTTTAAAGCCCACTTTTACTACTTGTGGCACCACAGGCGATGGCGCTGGTGATATACGGAATGAAAATGAAGCACCGGTGGAATGCGATGGTGGGGGAAACCGAAGAACTCGGAGAAAACCCGCCCCTATACCGCTTTGTCCACAACAAATCTCACATGCGATCGTTTAGGATCGAATCTAGCTTCTCTATACACTATGCACATAGTACGGGTAGAGAAAGTAAAAACGGATGTAGTATATTTTGATACTAGACCCCTCATATATGGTAGAGAAAGTGAAATAGCTAATTTCTATGATTACGAGAGAGCTGGGTATTATATGCATTGAAGGACTTTCTGTGTAGTTACAACTGGAACTGTTGGAATCACTAAACAGGTGTTTATCATGCAGGCGAGCTGTGCATGTTTGTTGAGAATACCAACAGGACGACCTTGTTCCTGATGTTGATTTAACCTGTGTTCCCCCCATCCCATCTTCCGTGTCCAGTACGCAATGATCCTCTCCACAAGGGCGAAAGCACTCTTCTGAGCATTACCCCATCTCAAAACAAGCATATACGTAACATATACACATATTAGCAACACATTTGAATGATGAAGTGTACGCATAGTTAATAATATACAACATGAACATTTCAACCTGCCATTACAACAAGTAGATTACAGCTTTGAAACATGAGATGGAGAATAACGACATATAAAAAATAAAACACGGAAGAGAAATACAGGGGATGAGAAGAGAGAGTCGGATGGGTAGCAGGGGGGTTAAAAAAAAAAGGTATTATGGTGTGTTCATTCTCTGGGCCAGCTCATCGGTTGCCTACTGTAATCCTGACGACATCTCTGACGACCCCAATGAATAATTCCACTAGACTTACAGCAGTTCGCTTGCTCGCTACTGCGACAGCACACATACACACGCGCGCACGTTAAAAAAAGTAGCAGGTTAAAGGGAGGCTGCAGGCGTGATCGGCCAGCGGGCGAGTACTGGGATGATTGTCGGTTAATCCGCGGGAGATCAGAGAGGTGTGGCCCTCCGCTCAAGTAGTGCTGTGCAGGAAGGTAGCTATATTAAAATAACAATCCACTCCGACATCAAACGCTACCAGAAATCCTTAATGACAAGTACACTCGCTGCTTGACGCAAAGCTTTTCACAGCTCGATGCGCGTTTTTTTTCTCTCATCTTCAGCGCTACCTGAAGCACTCCAGTTACAACGCCATGTTACTTATCAATAAGAAGAGACTGCAATTAGCCGGCTGATTATACCTTCAAGGGCTCAAACTTCTCGGCTTTGAACTTTCTACTCCCGTATGGTGTCAGATTACATATTTTTCCCCCAATATGGAGAGGATATTAAAATTCCACAAATTTAGACCCATCAATACCTGCCATGTATTTGAATGCTAGTTTTATTTAAACTTTTGGAAATAGAAAAGTTCAAAAGAAAAAATAACATCTTACATTTGAATAAAACACCAAGTAACAGCATCAACTATTTTTTAATGTGAAAAAAAACCCTCAAATTACTAGTTTTAATTATATATAGGTATTATACGTATGTTTTTATTGCCAGTTTTATTTAAACTTTTGGAAATATATAACCTCAAATGAAAAGAATGACATCTTTCATTTAACTAAAAACCCCAAGTAACAGTATCAATGTTTTTTATGTAAGAAAATCTTTAAGACAACTGATATTAGCAAAATTTAATAAAGTGAATTAATTATGTTGCTAATTATTTACACTCAAATTATTAGCTTTAAATTATATTACATGCATATTTGCTTGCTAGTTTTATTTAAGTTTTTGGAAATATAAAATTTCAGAAAAGAATAGCATCTTATATTTAGCTAAAAACCCCAAGTAAAATCAATTTTTAGTGTAAAAAAATTAAGACAACTGATATTAGCAAAACTTAATAAAGTAGTTTAATTATGTTATGATTATCACCCTCAAATTATTAGTTTTAAATTATTTATTATACATATGGCAAACATTCCTGAAATTGGTTTAAATAAATTAATTGTTTTGGAATAAATTATGAAAATATGAGAAATGCTTAAAGAAGTGCTAGATACTTTGACCGAGCCGGGTGTCTTAGGCGTTTCTTCTGGAACTGGCATTCGGAAGGACGTGGGATCGATTCCCGCGGCCAACCTCTCTGAGTCGTGGGTTTTTCGGGGGTTTTCCCGAGTTACTAGGCAAATGCTGGGGAGGTTTCTTCATTCTCCAGAATTTCCTGTTCCTTCATTTCAACTCCATTTTATCCAACCAGTCTGTTTCAGGGTTGTAATTGTCGGCGAGAAGTGCGATGGTGGCACCCTTCCGCATTGTGGAAATACAGCTATCGGTGGCGGTATCACGTTGGAAACCGTCTGTAGACTCAGAGAATTTAGTCTGACCCTGGGCGTGGGCTCCTAGGCCTCTCCGCATTGGGATGAATAAATGCTTGGAATATGCTAAGGGCCCCTCTATTGTGGCTCTTCCGATGAAGTACTGCTTGGAATATGTTAGGGACGCTCCACGGTGGCTGTTCCTCCACCGTAGGTTTCGGCCGCCCTTAGAAATTACTCTCAACTCATCCTATCCTGCTGCTGTCTAACGTACAATAAGCCAATGGCTGCAGACCGGAATCCCTCCGACATCACACACACACACACATACTAGGTACTTTGCATAAGAGAAAGGGAGCTTTTGTTAAGGCACGGGGCCGTAAAAGGGTAATTCGTGGTTCAAAACCACAAGGACCGCCCTCATTTTCTGAGGCTTCTGCCATACTTTCCTCAGTCCTCATGACTGGTAATTACGGGGAGCTACTCTTAAATTATGCCTGAAACGTTTCGTTTCCAAAAGTTCCTTCCACATTTTTCATTCCACATGTAACCAGTGCCTACCGTCGGTGATAACATAGATAGAACTAGGATTAAAGACTACTAAGGAGAGTAAGAACAAAACCACCTTGTTATTGTAAATATTTGCTTATGGCAAGTAAATATATAGATGTGTTTTGCATAAGCATATTACTTCATTAACAGTGACGGCGGGTTCTTAACCTGACCCCACCGACGCTGTGACGCGGTCGAAACCAGCGACGCTCTTAAATTGTGCCTACACCACAGCGTCATACAGCCATACAACCAGTGCGACTTTACTACCAAGGGGGATGAGAGGGGCAAGGGAGTCAGACGGTAAAGTACGTCTGGAGACATGTTAAACCAGATTCCCAAATATGAACCTGTATAATTTACAGTATGCTACTGGTCTTCAAATTTATTCAGGTTTTATCGCTAATGGGTTTAAATGCATGACGTCATTATTAGTTCAGCGACCCCCTTATCTCAAAGGGGAGGTGCGGAATTGAAACTTAAGCTGCATGCATTACCATAAACAGGTTGATGTACTGGGCGGTGCAGAACTTTTTTTCACCAGTAAATTTTGTGCGTCTGTGTAGGTCAGTTTTATTTACCGCTGTAAATAGTGCGAACACGCATTTATTGAAATGAGGAAGTTAATGGCATTAAAGCTATCTACGGCACTATAACCGTTCAATTATTTGAGTTACCTATTAACATAAATGCTGCGTGTTTACGAGATGCATGCAAATGTTCCAAATGTAAATATTGGAAAGGTACGATACAGTCCCATTGCATTAAGGTGACCTCGAAAATGTTGACATCCACCCCTTCCACTCATCCCTCGCTATCCTCTGCAAGAGGCAATGCGTGATAAACTCGCTGCTTAGTATTGACGTCAACTAGCGGCAAAGGCAGAAGGGCCTATATAAATATCTTACACAATATTAGTATCACAAAAAGAGAGAGATGAAGATAAAAGAATTTCTAAGTGGCAGGAGTGAACAGTTGGTAGCTTAACTGGATCGACGAGATGCGAATTTGCCGAAGCACTTAGTAAGTTTGCGCAAAATGCCATAAGTCCCCTTCGGGGTACAAAGCGAGCTGAAGTTTGGCAATTTCTACGGCCAAAAGATGCAGGGAAACCAACACCGTTTTTTAAAAACGTTTATTAGAGCTGACCTCAGGCTATAAAAGTCAAGTGAAGTGATTGTGTTTTAATTTTACGGCGTTTTGAGTGATCTAGAAATATAATAAAATTGCACGTATTGTAAACTCAGGTATGTACTTAAACATGAAGTAGATAGCAATGCAGAAATGGCATTAATATGTTTTACATAAGTACTTAATAGTTTTAGAAAGTATATAATGATAATATAAAATGTTGACGCTATTTACATACAAGTATGTAAACATTAAGTACCATTAATATGTAATGTACCCACATTTTAATCTGAAAATCAATATTATAATATCAAATTATGGCATTCATTATACATAAATAAGAGTATAAACACTAAGTGATACGACGCAGACTAATATCAAGTAAAGTTTATTTTATTATTATTATCATTATTATTATTATGTTTATTTACTGTTACAATAAATAAACTAGAAAATTAATATATATTGCATGTATTTTAACACTGTACTTTGAAATGTATACCTTGTATATGTAGCTTTGAGAGTAATAACTGACAATTTATAAATTATATTGACAAGTTGTTATGTACACATTTAACATTTTGAGAATGCAGATCTTAGCATTAAATTTGTGTGTATATATATATATATACAAGCTTAAGCTTTCACGGTCGGCGTTAATCCAGTAAAATGTAGAGGTTTTCGGTTTTATAGGTCGTGGTGAGGTGATATTTCAGCTAATCGACCACGGATTACAAACCCAGAAATCCTTACACTTAATTGGATTAAATTTGTACACCTTTGTATGTAAGCACTGTGTGGTTACATGGGCTGTAAAAGCCAAGTGATATAATTCTTAACGCTTAATACATGTCTTAAATTTTAATGCACTTAAAAGTTTAACAAGTTTATTATTTAAAATTGTACTTTGAGAATTTTGTACAATTGGTGTCCTTTATTTTGTATGGTTTGACATGTTTATCATCACCTTCAGAACGCAATCTAAGCCGTGATCGTTGGCACGTTTGGCGTTGACGTTCTGCCGTGAAACGTTCGAATCCCGCTATGGGCATGGATTTTTAGTGTTGTGTATTTCTGTGTTTATCTTCTGTTATAAGTCATTCTCTCTGCCCTTAAGGCCAAATGTGTGTAAAAAATGTAGTAGGTTAGCATTATCCTAATAAGGCTTAGCTGCCATTGGCAGAAAGAAACAGGTTCACACAAAACTATAATGTGGGAAATTCCATCCCAGCAAGCCGTCAGCAAATCGACTTAGCCTCTGGTGCCACAGGCCAACAATGGAAGTATGCAATGAAAATATATCTACCAGAAAATTAACTACTGTTGTAAGAAAAACATGACCTCTATCGGCTCTACAAACAAAGTATTCTTACAAAATATTATTCTTTTATTCTACATCTCGTGGTCAAGTGGTTAGACCACTCGCCTCTCACCTAGACGGCCCGGGTTTGATCCCAAGCGGCCGCATGTGAAATTTGTGGTGGAAAAGTGGCACAGGGGTGAGCTTTCTCCGGGTTGTCCGGTTTCCCCCGCCATCGCATTGCACCGATGCTCCATCTAAATTCCACGTATATATGTGCCATGTAAATCAAATTGAAAATATCGAAAAACTGTTTGGAATGGAGGATTTAGCTGAAAACTTTCTTGTCGCATCCTTGGAGGATACTAAACTTAAATACCAAGTTTGGCATTTAACCAAATTTCTTTTAGTTATGCTGTCCATTACATACGCACATTGACCATTTTCTAAAAAACACCATTTTCGGTTTTAGGGATTCTTAAATCATGTATTTCAGGTCAAATCTCGGTATCAAATTTTTGGACGGAATACGTTCTCTATCTACTATATACTTGCTACACACATGCTAAAGAAAAGTAAAAATATAAACACTAAAATTTCATCATCACAATATATATTTGTCTCAAAACTAAAAGTGTCACCATGTATTTTAATTACAAGGAAAGTACTAAACCCTCCATGCCGAAACCTCCCTTAAATTTTGGTTATAGAAGCGATTTGTCATAAACCTATTGCCTAAAAAATTATACCTGCTAGTTTATAATGTAAGCTTAGAAATACAGCACTAATAGTTGGATTACTTTCCATTTATGTAGGACTGACACCCCCTTAGGACTTACAAGCGGGTGTCTAGGGGTCAGAAACCTATCGGGGGCTAGCGACACCTAACCACGGAATGGAGAATCTGGAACGAGTGGTCGACCCGTAAACAGGTATGAGCGTGAGAAAGTGCATTATAAACACAAGAGAGATGAATGGTAGGAAAGCTGATGATGCAGCAATTGATAGAATCAGACATTAGTGCTGTAGAAAATCAACACTCATACTAAGTGGCTTGCGATACAACCAGGGTAAGGTTGTTTTTTGTTTTTTTTTTTTTGTTTTTTTTGATTGGCCTAGAGCGTAACCTCTTTAACCATCAGAAGGAACATCCGTGATCATAGCGGGATTCCAACCTTCAATCCTTTCGCGGCGGAACGCAAAGCCAAACGCGCCAACGATCTCAGCTACCGGGGTCAATCAGAGATGTCTATCTGAGCCGCACAGTGCGCTGCCATTGTAAAACCCCTGGCTTCTATTCTTTGGCTAAAGCTTATAAGAAACGAAGCTGACCTCGAGATAACAACCTATTGTTTTATACTTTCTCTATAGTACTATGCATAGTGTATAGAGAAGGTATTGTAATGCACCCAAAAATTCGATACCGCGATTTCACCGAAAATACATGTTTTGAGACTCCCTGTTTCCAAAAAAATCCTTTTTAGAAACATGTCCGTGTATGTGTGTGTCTTTGGGCAGCATAGCTCAAAAAACGAAAAGTTCGTTAAACACCAAACTTCGTATTTAAATTCAGTATCTTCCCAGAATGCGACACGAAGATTTTCAAGAAAACCCTCCCACCCCAACTACCATTTACATGCAGAAAATTTTGAAACATTTAATTTTCTCAAAATCGGCTCTAAAGGTTTTGTTTCAAATATCCTATATTACAGATATTTACATGACAAACTAAAATGTATATCTTGAATTTTCTGGGAAAAGCCTCTGAATTCATCTTTATTCTAGATGAATTAAGCGAATTATAGAGTTCGTTAAAACACACAATTTATGTTATATACATTTTTTTTTCAGTTGACTATTTGTGAGGTATTCCTTGTTATTGGTTTCAGTTTTAAAATACATACTTTTCTCATACGGGAATTTGTCAACTCCTGGCCATACAAACAAAGGAACTTCAACCATGTGGTAACCAGTTTTTAAAACATTTGACTATCGCTTTAGCCTTTGGTACTCCCTTATTTCACCTCTACTTACAAGGAAGCAAGTAATAAGACAATTTTTGCTGGTTTTTTTACTCATTGCTCTGTCTCAAAAACTGACCAAAGAATATGACTAAACATTGTAGTTCATACTGACTTTCTTATCTCGCATGATTTATCTCACGGGAATTTCAACATACGCTTCGACCTGAAGGGTTTGGTATTTCCCTTGATAGAACAATGTAACTTTAGGTTTAAATTGCAAAATTCTATAAGTGACTTTTAACATCATTTCATCATCATACATGAGTTATTAGAACAGATTATACCCCATGAGAATTTGATACAACTTTTCCATTAAAATATAACAAAAATACAGAAACAGTACTTCACCTTTGCAACTCAAAATAACAAATAGAGCTGCCTATTTTATTACTATACTTTCATTAAAACGAGTATAAAATTTCAATATGCCGTGATCAGTAAACATAGAAAATAGAACATGAAGATTTTGGTATTAGAATTCACAAGAGTAGGACATTCTTGGTCCTCATTATAGCACTTTTCTTTATGCTAAGCATTATTGCTCTCTCTACACGTAATATGCATATAGTAGGTGGAGAAGGTATTGTATTTCACCCAAACATTTATGGCGAGATTTCAACGGAGATGTACGTTTTGAGGTCCCCTGAATAAAATAAAACATTCTTAGAAAAAGGTTCGTATCTGTATCTGCCTGTGAACAGCATTGCTCAAAATACCAAAGTTGGTATTTAACTTTAATATCTTCCAAGTATGAGATACGAGGAATTTCAAGAAAATTGAAAATTCCCTCACACAAAACTATACATTACATGGGAAAATTTTTGAAAATGTTATGCTTTATTAAAAAATAGCTCTGAAAATTTTGATGAAAATAAGGTGTTTATATTAAAGAATTTATATGTAGAATAAAATGTACAACTTGAGTTTTCTGGGAATAACCTCTGAAGATCTCCTTATTCTGGATGAACTTCGCATAACTGGGAAACTGTAAGAGGTAGACAAACAATTACTACACAACAAATGTAGATCTCGACAAAACACAAAATTATGCTACCTTTCCCAAGGTATTCCCTGTAATTTGTTTCAACTTTAATCTACTTAAACACTTCTCCAACGGGAGATCGTCTTTCGTTCCATCTTTCTTTTGTTTAACTCCTGGCGGTACAAAAAGAACCTAATTTCAGTTGTTTTACATGGTGACCGGATATGACTGTCGCTTTTTCCTAGTATAATACTTTATTTACCTTCTACTTGGACGGAACTAATCAACAATTTCTGCTAATGCTCATCTCGATGATTATGATGTAGATAAATTAATAATCTTTTGTAAAAATAGTTTGTAGAGAAAGTCATGTGAATGTATCATACCAGATTTTTTTGTGTGGGTCTTAGCAGTTAATGTGACTAAGCACATTAATTGTGGTAATTTCATCAAAAATAGTAGAATGACAATGACCAGTTTACAGGTGGGACACCTAGCACCTCGACCTCCAACGGATGTTTGTGCTTACAGCCCCAAGAGAAACGTACGAGTTGAAGGAACTTCAGGAGACGAATGGACTGTAGGGTGGCACAGACAATAGAGACACTAGTTCCCTAATGTTTCCAGGTTTCACCACCGGGCTACGAGAGAGTCATTTTGTTACATCCGTTTAGTGAGGCGCAGAATAGGAGCCAGTAGTATAGGCTTGACAGGCTTCCCTCCTTTTGGAAGGGATTCTAAATCTTACACCTCCGCGCCATGGGCGTGCCACTGTCCGAACTACTGCCGGTCCCCTTGGCCGCGCTCGCTAAAGTTCCTCGCATTGGTGCTTCGTGGCGCAGGGGATCGTGCGTTCGAGTCTCGCCTTGGGCGTGGGTGTTTGTAAATTGTATATACAGGGTGTTTCAAAACACCAAATGAAGATGTGCACCTTGCTGGTCATACTGTACATGATACTTGTGAAACAGCCTGTATGTGTTTATTAGAAGCAAAAAAGCAAAAACGGTAATCAACTAGAAAAATAAAAGAAATGTTGGGAAAATGAAAAAAACGGGGAAAAAGAGGAATAGGAAATACAGCGTCGGAGTCCCGACAAGCCTCCGGAACTGTATATTAAAAAAATTAAAATAAAAAACAGTTTCGTAGTCAACCTAAAAATGAAAGGAAAATGAAATGAGGAAAAGGAGATTCGTGCCAGAAGACATCACTTCAGTTCCTTGGCGTCTAGAGGAAATCCAATGAAACCTCATGGTCGACAGCTGCGACGTTTACGAGAGCTCTTATCAAAGACATGAAGACAAATATTTCATTTTTTCGCCCAAATTCATCGAAGCGTTGCGTTAACCGTATTCTGCTAGTAAGGTGTGGACAGCTAGCATGTAATGGTATCCAGTGGCTAGAAATCTTCCTCGAAGAACAGAGAAGCTCGCACTCGGAGAGAGTGGGGTAAATTTATCAATACCAACATAATCGGCTGATTGTAAATATTTACGTAATCTTGTCAAAGCACTCTCTAAACTCAGTTTCCAGGTAATAAAATTGTGACATGTGTATCCACATCTTCAGCAGAAATTAATTTTAAATCTTAAATCACAACAATGTAGTTTACACACACGATGTCTTGTAGAATATCTTTCCGGGGCGGTCTTTCTCCACCTTGGGAACCTTGATCTCTGAAATTTTGAAGACTTCAAGCTTGTTTTTTCTGTTCATATTGTTTATTCCAATTTGTACAACAAGGTCCTTGAGGTCATAAAATCTTCTTGGCGGAATTCATGTACAGCACGTTTTTTTTTTGCCGATCTTGTGAGACTTACATGCTGGTGCTGAATTCTTGCTTTTAAAAATGTGTATTTCAATTACCGAATAAACATTATCTCCTTCATTTTGACTATGGCCCGTAATGAGGAATTTATGTGCAATGAATTTAATGAAGCCAAACTTTGAAACTGCATAGCAGTATAGGGTAATAAAAAACTAATTCTTATTTTGCCGTGCAGTTATCTGAGTAGAACATTGCACCCAACTCCTTATCTGCATCTGGAACACTAACAGGGTTTTTCTGTAAATTTTCCAGGTAGTGCCATACATAAGAGTCTATTTCATTTGCCCCTCTATGCTATGGGCTTCTCCGTCAAGCCAAATGTAACCTTAATATCATTTGTTTTCAAGCCATACATTCTTAAAATGAACACATTCAATTTAGAAACATAGTTGAACCACTGTCATCGTTTGCACTTGCACTATTTGGAGAATTATTGGTAAATGAGTTCTGCAAAATACAGTTCAGGAATTAATACAAAGGCGATGAATAGTTGCTGAGATTCTATATTGATGATTCTTAAAATTACTAGCCACTTTTAACTGTACCTTGATCCTTTCTGATTCATTGTTGGGAGGATATGGATATTCTGCAACTTCGACGTTGGTGTTAGTGTTCATAGTTTTACACATAGTTTCTGAAAAATTAAAATTATACTATTCAAAATTTAGTTATAATCATTATTCTATAATAATTTCAGCATTAATAATATGTACAATAGTATTAATTATAGGTAATTATCATATGAAGTGGTCCATGCCAAGCTTTGACGATCTGGCCCCCTGCTATCCATCAGAATTACACATTACATTGTAAACTAGTTCCTTAAGTTTCCAACCATTTGTCTTTGTGATTTGGCTCGAAGACGTTTCTTGCTCCCTGGCAAGATTTAAAATTGCTGTTGTGTAATATAGCTTGCTGCTAAAACAAGTTAATGCAAGGCACACTATATATTATTTCTTGATTCAGTTTCTTGAATCATAAAGTCATAACGAATAACTTGGCAGCAAAACAGTAGCTATTTTTAGAATTTAAGGTTTTATTATGAAGAACACTGGCATATCTCTGAATAGAACACCATGGAGGAATAATATTGGTACTTCTCTTAACGACAATACTGACATAGTTCATACTGACATACATGGATTACATAACAGGTAGCATACTTGCCACATTTAGTTATGAACAAAAATGTTTCAATTCAACCTATGACAGTATTCTACGAAATAAGTACACTGAAATGATGAACTTCTACACATGTGACGCTCTTCCAGAAACAATCACTAGTTTGCACGACAATGACTGAAGCACAACTGATATGTAACATTGTTGACCATAAGCTTTTAAAATTTTCCTGCCAAAACCACACTGATACAAGTGCTATCTAACGGTTACTATGCGAGTTTCGTAACCTCTTTCCACATAAAAATATAGCCTTTTGGAATACTTTTATGGAAAAAAATGAAAAATTGCCATTTTTGAGTTTTGACCCTGCTCTTCCAAGCAAGCGATATATGAAACAGTATGCATTATATAAGATTTTTATTCATAATCTTACTGTAGTTTTGTAACCTGATACGTTTAAATATACTTTAAGGTCATTTTATGCTGAGTATACTATTGATTTCATTAAGAATAAACAATTATTTTGGTGTATATTTTAGATTATAGTGGGTTTTGTAAATAATATTAATAAATACGTAATATACTAGCAACTTTAAGTTGGAATAGGTGAGGACCGATGACTCAGTCGTGTGCACTCTGAGAGATCGAACGTAAACCAGTTACACACTCAATAGGTTATCTGCTCTGGCTGCTGCTCGGATAATGAACTCCACAAGCTAATTGTGTTTTAGAACGCAAGTTTGCAACAACTTTCATACCTATTCAATATATTTTCCAACAAGGGGATACCAGAATGTTTTAACTCTGTGATTAGATTGAAACCTTGCTCTTATCTTGCTGGTAAAATACGTAGGTGTAAGGAAAACGTGCTGTGGTTTACCGACATGTGTAATGTAATTGAGAATAGACGGTTATGAGTTGCCGTTGTGTCGCTGATATTCTTCTTCATTTACGATACAGATTCCGACATTTTTCCTGGCGCACTTCAGTCTGAGTCTATCGTTTAGAGCCAACCCATTACACCCGCATCCCTTAGAAAGGAAAGCAGCCTTGCAATGGGTATACTTCTTCCGGTTCTATGAACATTTCCCCAAAAGCTGTGTATCTCCTACGAGACAAAATTTCGCCTGAGCATAAAATGTGCTGGGCTGTTTCAGTCTACTTCCTGCAAAATCTACAGTCTAAGTTGCCCTGAAGCACTCCAATTGTGTTAGGATGCTTTTTCACAGGGGCATGCCCTGTAAAGCAAGCAGTATTTTGCTCACAGCTGAAGTCTGCTATGTATCTGATATAGTGACAGCTTTGTAGTGTATTATCACGGGGACCTTTGGCTGCTGGCCTCGCCTTGAGCAGAATGTGTTTCAGCTCCGATTCTTTGTTTTTGTTTGTGTTTAAATACCATTCTAACTGCATACGGTAACACAGGCATTGGACAGTGATGAGATATATGAAATTAAATAATGTTTATTTGGAAAGAAACTTTGAAAGCGTCTGAGGAAACTTGGAAAAATCTCCATTAGGTAAGGTGGTCCTCGTGATATTTAAACCGCAGACCTGCTGTGCGTGCATGAATGACCTCGACTAGCCGTGTCGGTCAGCTCCAGTTGATTGGAATGAAGGGGGTACTGTCAGTTTAGCGAAATATTTGGAATTACTATCGGGACGCGAGTAGAAATATCATTAATTCATGTCATCTCCGGCCTCTTATGAACCTTGTAGAAGACATCGCTCGGATATACGAAGAGGAAACTACCGGCTCTGTGTTTTAATCATTTCTTTTTTTACTGTTTCCTCAGTGAGCTGCAGCGTGCGGGAAAGTATATGTTGTCTGATATTGGAATATTAAAAAGAGGAATGAAACTGAGCTGTACGCTTATTAATTGAAATGCTGCATGCAGGAAATCCTAATTGTGAGCAGAGAAAGAGCTTATAACATATCGGTGTTCTCTCTTATGATTCAAGCTCGCTAATATATTTGGTTTATTTTATGAAATAAAATTGAAACCGAAGTTAAAGTCTAGTTAGTTACTTGTGATAAAATTATTAAAATTAGATATTCCTGACACAAGAAATTCTTCCCAAATGCCACTGTATGTAGAAGAAAAGCAGTCACAACGAAACATCCAGCTTTACATAATCCCTTAAATTGTATTACACATGGTTGTTATTATACATACTGAATATAAAGAACTCCCGGTGAGAAACAATAATGTTATGCTCCTAAAAGTACGCCAATATAATGAAATTCAGACCTACTTATCCAGAAATTTGCAGGGCATTAACATGATGTCGGCTCGCTCTGAGCTAGATGCTTCTGGTTGAAGGTTAACTCAAACTCACGTCAATATTATAATGGTTTCACTCTCCGGTTTGTAGGTGTTCCCGTGTCATCAAAGGAGCCCTGTTATGCAACAGCTGCTGTCTCATCCAGGAGTGCGGGCGCGATCACCTTGACGATAAGATTTCTGAATAAGATCTGCACTACGATAAATTCCTAAAGCGGTGAAAGCAAAGGAATGTATGGCAAAGTACTACGGGTTCACTTCCCCCGTGTTTGTCGTATTGTCCTTTATTTGAAAGGCCTTTACATTGCAGAAATGGGACGTTAATCCTCCCCACATAAACCCAGATAAACTTTGTTACCTATGAAGCTCACAATGTCAAGTTCTGGCAGTTTTAAGCCTCAACATCGGTGGAATCTGACAAAAAGTATAACTATTTAGGAAGTTTGTTTATTCAAATCTTCAGTTTACTCATAAGTTCTACTTTCATGCTAAATAATTGTTTTTTGTTTAATATCAGCTATTTTAAACCACAAATCTTAATCAGTCCTTGACATTTAGCTAAAGCAGTGCGTTGAACTTTTGCTCCACGTGATTTTTTCTTTTCTTTTCAATGTTTTTAACTATTCAAATATACTCCTTGGACACAGTTTATAGATTATGCGAAATGTTCAGCATAGGTTCAGGAATTAAAATTTAAAATTGTAGACTAGTTACAAATGATTAAATATAAATGGTTTAGCTGAAATTTAATTTTCCCGCATCAGCAACTTTGACACGAATCTTCTGTATAGTGCCGATATTTTCATACTCTTACGTATACAAATCTGCACCATCTGGCTATTCTTGTCAAAGCTTTCCACACTTAATATACTTCTGGGCATGTTAAGTTATTCACGGCTTTAAAAAAACTATCTCTTTTTACTTTCTCTAGCACGTACATATGTACAATATCTATAGTAGGCGTCGCCCTCCGTGGTGTAATGATTACCATGCTAACTTCATAAACACGGGTTCAAACCTGGCGGAGGACTATGAATTTTTTCGGGTGTAAAAATCCTTAACATGGCTTCCTTCAGAAGGGAAGTAAAGCCATTGGTCTCGTGTCGTAAATTTACGGCACGTAAAAGAACCTCAAGCGCGATAGAGAACATTTGCCTGGGCAAAATTAAGCGGTCTTTCACGCCCAATTTATAATGGGACGCTGATAACCATAGCAGTTAAAGAGCGTGCATAAAGAACACGCCATTTACATTTTTGCATAGTAGGCAGAGAAGCTATTGTATTCTACCCAAAATTTTGGTACCGAGGTTTCAACGGAAATGTATCATTTGGGGACTACTAAATAAAAAGAAAAATACTTTTTTTTAGGAAAAATTCCATGTGTGTATGTGCATAGCATGGCTCAAAATCGGAAAGTCTTGGTGCTAGAGATTAGTTTCCTCCAAGATTGCAACATGAAGATTTTCAGAGAAATCCCCCCACCCGATACTACCCTTTACATGGAATACTTTTCCACAATGTTCGATTTTCTAAAACATGGCTATAACGATATTGAATAAAATACCGTATATTAGAGACATTTACATGGGAAATAAAATGCATATCCTGAATTTTTGGGAATAGCCCATGAAGCTCTTTTCATTGCAAATCACTTTAGAATAACTGGTAAACAGTAAGAAATAAACAAAAACTAACTGCCCAAGAAATGTAGATGTCGTTAAAACATACAGTTATGTCATACATATTTTTGTAGAGGTAATCATTTATAAGATAATATCTCTACAATTGATTTCAATTTTAAAATACTTAACTTTTCTCAAATAAGAAGTTCTCATCCGTTGCATATCTCTCTTGTTTCACTCGGCCATGAAAAAGAACCCAATATCCATCACAATTGCATAGCGACAGCTTTTAGGAGATTTGACACTTGATTTGTCTAGTGTGTTTCCTTATTTCCTTCCTATTTATAATTAATTAAGTAGTAAAGCAGTTTCTGGTAATTGTTATCTTTATTAGCATTATGTAGATAAAAGAACAATTTTTTGTGTAGCGTAACATGCTTTAACCTGGTTGGTCATATCAGAAGATGAACGAAGTCGGTGAAATGATGCTCAGCAGATCCCGGGATCCATGAAACTAAATAACTCGACATTCGTCTTCTCAGGATAAGGGAAAAACCCGAAAAAATCCTTATCCGGGTAACTACCGCTGAGCGAGATTCGAACCCATGACGAACTTTTGAATGTGAGATAGACATATTACCCCTACAACACCGAGGCGAACAATAATCTTTTGAAAGAGTACTTTGTTCGCAGAACAGATAGAGATAGTCATGTGAATGGAACTCATCAGATACTCTTTGTTCAGAGAGTATCAACAGATATTACCAGTGAAATCTCGATGTCCAATATTTGGTTGAAATACAGCACTTACTGGTGGTAGAGAAAATAATAATGTATTGCTTATTGATATTTACAGATGTATTTTGCGCATTACAAACAAAAGGTTCTGAATTTTACCAACACGCGTAAGAGGACTTGGAACTTCAGTCATCCCACAAAGCAACCTACACGTAAAGAGTAGCCTCAATACCTACACTTATTGAAGTAATGAAGTACATCAACAATGGTGGTAATAAGAATAAAAAAAATGTGTTCCATTCAGATGACTTCCTCTACATACCTGTAACAAATTGAGTTAAAAGGCTTATTCTTCTATTTACTTCACGCTAATCCAGATAAACATTAGCAGAAACGGTCTTATTATTTGCTTCCTTCTAAGTAGAAGGTAAATAAAGCTAAACATTACTTCAAAACGATAGTCAAATCTTTTTAAAGCTGGTTGCTATGAAATTGAAATCCATTTCTTTGCATGACCAGCAGTTGACAAGTTCCTGTATGAGAAAAGGGTTTTAAGTATTTTAAAACTGAAACCAATTGAAAGGAATATCTCGGAAATGGTCAACCCACGAAAAAAACGTATATGACATAAACTATGTGTTTTAACGGGATCTACATTTTATGTGTGGCAAGTTTTTGTATATTTCTTACGGTTTACCAGTTATGCAAAATTCAGCAAAATTCATTCAGAATAAAGAAGTCTTCGAGGCTATTCCAAGAAAAATAAATATATACAGTTTATTTGTCATGTAAAAATCTTAGTATACGGTATTTTAATCAACATCTTTAGAGCCATTTTTGAGAAAATCAATATTTTCGAAATGTTTACCATGTAAAGGGTAATTGGGAGTGAAGGAATTTGCCTAAGCATCTTTGTGCCCAATGCTTGGAAGATACTGAACTTAAATACCAAGTTTGGTATTTAACGGACTTTCGTTTTTGAGCTATGCTGCCCACAGTCACACACAAGCATGTTTATAGTGTTTAACGCGCGCTTTTACTACGTATTGCACCGCAGGCAATGACACTGAGATACAAGGAATGAAGATGGAGCACCGGTGGAATGCAATGGCGGAGTAAATCGCCCCTGCCCCGCTATGTCCAACACAAATCCCATATGCGGTCACTTGGGATCGAACCCGCGACGGCGCGGCCCACACTCAGAAAGACAGACAGATAGACACACACACACACACACACACACGCATGGACATTTTTTTTATTCAGGTGGTCATATAAGATATATTACGGGTGAAATCTCAGAATCGAATTTTTGGGTGCAATACAATATATTCTCTTCACACATACGTGTAGAGAAAGTAACAAACGAGTACTGCTCGTATATTGGGGTTGATGTATGTGCACGAAAACAATCTCAAACGCAGCTATACCATAACAGAAATCTGGTTTCCCACCTCAGTAACCGAGTTGTTGAAATGGATTTCCACCCTCCCCTATTGCTAAAAGCCCAATTATCCGCAACCATTATATCATTAACAGTTATTCCATATGCAGTATACCGCGGTATCGGAAAAGTTCCTAACCTCAATACACTCTGTCATTATCATGTACATTTCTATATGGTCTCTTTAAATATTTGCAAAAAGTGAAAATCTGACAGCTCTCAAAAGAGGAAGAGTATCCTAAAAGCGCTGGGAATTGGATAAGGCACCATTGATCAGAAGTGCTACTGTGCGTAGGAAATTGAGATACTGCGGCGGAAAGCTTGGCAGCGATGATGAACAGAAGCTTCCGGCCACAAGAGTGTTACAAACACGTGTGCTTAGTCTTCCTTTGTCCCCTTCGTGACTGACTGATTGATTGGCTGAATGAGTGATTGCTGGAAACAATTTGAAGGAAGGATGTCCCAACTCAAAGCAGGAAGTGTCAACAATGCTGGTGTCAATGGGCCAACGTGCTTTGCGTTAACCAGGGATGTGGGTGGTGCCGTTAACTCAATAACAACTAAATGCAATTTAAATAACTTTGGGAGAAACATGGTTATTAAATTATTACGAGTTCACGCAAATAAATGCTGATACTGAAAATTTTGATATGCAACATTTACATGATTTCCTCCAGCTGTTACACAAACAAATTTCCTTAAAAACATCAGTGTATTCCTCCCGAATAGGTCAGAAGTGTGTATTTTTCATTTTTGCATTCAATAATAAGATATGGTTTAATCCTTTGGAGAGGCACTAATAAAATATTTGAAATTTACATTTTACAAAAGAAAATTATAAGGAAAATTAAAAAATGTTGCTATAAAAAACTATGTAGCCCCCTCTTTATTGATTAGATATTTTGGTGTAATGGTTATCATGCTAACTTCAAATACCCAAGGTCGCAGGTTCAAACCCGGCGGAGGACGATGGGCGTAAAAATCGTTAGCATGGCTTCCTTCGGAAGGGAAGTAAAGCCGTAGGTCCCGTGTCATAGATCTACGGGACGTAAAGGAACCTCAAGCCTGATAGAGAGGCCTCTGAGCAAAATTAAACGGTCTTTCACGCCCAGTATAGAATGGGACGCTGAGAACCACAGCAGTTAAAGAGCGTCCATAAATAACCACCATTTCATTGCCATTTCATTTCGGTAGGTATTTTAACTATTTACAATCTTTATATTTTAGATATTTTAGTTTATGTACACAAATATTCTGAAAGCCAAACATTAAGAAGAGATATGTATAATTATAATACAGGGATAAAACCAAATATAAATATTTCTTATTTTAAACTATCAAAAACTCAAAACAGTCATATTATTTAGGTATCAAATTGTACAATAAGCTGCCAAAACATATTAAATTCCTAGATAACAAAACTTTTAAGTCCAGAGTATATGCATGGTTGGTTACAAATCCTTTATATTCTATACAAGAGTTTTTTTTTTATTTTAAGGTCTGTAAATTAAATAAGTAACTTTAATTGATAAAATATGTAATCATACACATTTTATATACGATGTTCTATGCCTGTACGGTGCTGCAAGATGCTGTAAGACAGAAAGAAAGAAATACAAATTCTTTTATCTACGACATGTTAATAAGGTAAACATTAGCAGAAATGTTGTTGTTACTTGCTTCCTTGTATGTAGAAGTGACATATGGAAATATACTAGGCTAAGCGATAGACAAATCCTTTAAACGCTGGTCCTATATGAAACAATTTAAGTTCTGTTCGCTTTGCATGGCCTGCAGTAAAACAAAAGAGATGAATCGAAACGTCACTTTCGGTTTGAGGAAAGTTAAAGGTAGTTTAAAATTGAAATGGCCAGTTCTACATACAAACGTATATAATATAAATAATGTGTTCTAATGAGACTTAAATTTTTGTGCAGTACATTTTTGTCTATTTCTTACGGTTTAATCGTTATGCAAAATTCTGCAAAACCCATCCAGAAAAAAGAGGTCTTCACAGGTTATTCCCAGAACATTCAAAATATACATTTTATTTGTGATGTAAATATTTTTAGTGTGCAGTATTTTATTCAAAATCGATAGCCATTTTAAGAAAAACAAAATTTTCAAAATTTTTCCATGTAAAGAGTAGTTTGTGGTGAGGGGATTTTCTTGAAACTATCTGTCGCATCCTTTGAAGATACTAAAATAAATGCCAAGTTTGGTTTTTTCGTTTTTGAGCTATGCTGTCCATAATCACATAGACACAAACATAACCTTTTGCTAGAAGTGTTTTTTTCGGGCTAAAGGGACATTTCCGGTGAACTCTCAGCATAAATGTTGGGTGAAATACAATACCTTCTCTATCCACTATGTACATTGAACATACGGGCTGGAGAAGGTAAAAATGAGTTTCCAGCTAAACCAGTGTCAATATTAATAACCTGTAATAGCCTTCAAATTTACAGAGCATAATATTCTACATGAATTACTTGTTTCTTTCACACCATCCGTGTGTAGGGAGAAGGAGGAAACTCAGACTGAATGTGGGTGGCGCGCAGCTGTTAACTATTTACGCTTTGCAACGTCGAGTGGATTTTTGGAAGTAGTGAATGAACGACTTTATTTGCAAACAACTTTTGAATCAATAAAGACATTTGTTACAATATGTATTATGTTCATATCCAAAACATAAATATTAATGCAAGAGACATAACATAGTAATTATGAATCCGCAATAGTCGTATTGTCCTATGAAAAATGTATTACGTAGTTCAAACGCGAAAAGGTGCACTCTGCTACAGCATTGAAGAGGTTATTACCTTCCGCACAGTTGGTTGCGCTGTACACAGTAGGCAAATTCAAGGAGCATCGAGCTTTAATCAAATGGCAACCAGCTGGTAACCGCTGTTGTGGTGTAACCAACAAACACCCTTAGAGATCTGGAGCCCTCTGACTACTGGCCACATTTTTCGGACTTCTTCCTAACCCCCCCCCAAACAATATTGTGGTGGGCGGCGACAACAAATTTAACAATTTGTTGAGCCCTTTTGTAAACTTAAATTTAAGTCGAATTTTAGCTTTGATAAAACAACCTTAATCATTTTCATTGCATCCATTTCAGTGACCTAAAGAAATGGAAACAGTCTTACAGTCTCAACATTGCTTTAGATATGACGTTCTCCTTTATATTAGAAGGAATGCATTAGCAAAGTAAAATAATAATTTTCAAAGACGTAAAATAGCCGGAAACCTAAGAACTGTTTTTTATACTCACGATGGTAATTTAATTAACGTATATATAACTAATTTTTCCCCATTTAAGTACACACATTACCATACTGGAAGTCTCTGATGAGAAAATGTCTAATTGGTGTTCTGTCCTCTGGAGAATTGAGGGGGGATCATTCCGCATGAGAGCTCAAGACGGTGTCATAAATAGATCTACTAACCACATTGCATACAGAGTGTAGCTTTAGTATGACAGCGTGTGCTCAGCGTTGCTAGCACAAGAGCAATGTTTTCTAAGAGCCTAGCAAAACTTGTTGGTACGTTGAAAGTAGAGCCGCAGTCTTTCTCCGAAAAACATAGAGTTTTTGATGCCAACACATTCCTTACAGCCACATCCTCGTGAGTGGAACACAGTAATATGTAAATGTTTCTCAAGTTTTGTCGAATACGCTCTATAGTTTTAAGCTTGTTTTGAACTTTGAGACTATATTGAGAAATGCCACAGATAAATATTTCACGGTGTAAGACCTTCACAGGAATTAAGGTTTCTTTTAAGTTTAAACTTTCACAAACAATACGTCCTAATTAAAAATCTAGAATTATTCGAGAATTACAAATATAACCGTGAGCCAATTTTGCTAAAATAGGAATTTCAAGCTTTTACAAATGATTTTTGAATTATTTAAACGTATCTTTCATTTGGCGGTGCAATTTAATTCTCAAAATGTGGCTCATAATATAGTGAGTACCACAGTGGCATTTTAATAATTTAGCGAAAGTAGACTAAATAAATATTTCAGAGGAAAAAATACGCGACACTAGGTACAACTTTACATAAGCAATTCAAAAAGTAGACTTTTCTGAATCCAACACCTTATCGGTAAATTTTCCCCTAAATTAACTTACAACATTTTAAGTCCTAAGTTAGTAAAGGTTTATTTTTAAACGATTATATGGAAATAATATCCAGCATTTTATGGCAATTGCAAGGAGGATCAGGCTATATGGGGACGTTACAAGATGTGTTCAGTTTGCAACATGACTGTATAATTTTATTGAATTCGATCCTCATCGTTGTGTAAGATGTCCTCTGCTAATGGTGTGGCAATAATTACTTTCTCTAGCATATATACACAATACCTATATGTGGTAACTAGAGAAAATATTGTACCCTCCCATAAATTCTATAATATATATTTTAGGAGCCCTAAGTCTAAGGATATCATTTTTAGATAAAAGCCCGTGTTTGTTTGTTTGTGTGTGTTTGTCTGTTGACAACTTAGCTCAAAAACGAAAAGGCCGTTAAATACCACATTTGATATTTATGTTTAGTATCTCCCAAGAATACGACGCAAAGATTCTCAAGAAAATTCTTCCACCTCAAACTACCCTTTACGTGAAAAAAAAAAAAATGTGTGCTTTTCTAAAAAATGGCTGAAACGATTTTGATTAAAATGTCATACATGTACATCACAAATAAAATATATATCTTGAATTTTCTGGGAATAGTTTCCGAATGCTTCTTTATTCTGGATGAATTTTGAATAGCTGGTAAACCGTAATAGATAGACAAGAACTTAGAGCATAAAATTAATCTGTTTTCTACATCATACTAATCAAGATAAACATAAGCTGAATTATTACTTATTACTAGCTTCCTTTTAAATAGAAGGAACATTGGAAAATGCACAGGCTAAAGCGATAGTCTCGTCTTTTAAAAGCCGGTCGCTATGTGAAACAATTTAGGTTCGGTAAACGAAAGAGAAACGAGAAATACAATGTCTTCTCGTTCGAAATAAGTTGGCTTAAAATTGAAACAAATAATTCGAAATATCTCGAAACCGGTTAACTCTACAAGAAAAAAACAATGTGTATGACATAAATTGTATGTTTTAATGAGATCTACGTTTTTGTGTAGTAAGTTTTTGTATATCTCTTAAGGTTTGGCAGTTATATAAAAGTTATCCAGAATGAAAAGGTCTTCAGAAGCTGGTCCCAGAAAATTCAAGATGTACATTTCGTTTGTCCTAAAAATATCTTATACATAAGGAATTTTAATCAAAATTGTTAGAGGCAATTTTGAGAAAATAAAAATGTTCCATTTAAAGGGTAGTTTGGGGTGGCAGGATTTTCTTGATAATCTTCATGTCACATCCTTGAAAGATACCAAGTTTAAATATCAAGTTTGGTGTTTAACGGTCTTTTCGTTTTTGAGTTATGCTGTCCACAGGCACACACACACACATATGCGCGCGGATTTTTTTTTTTTTTTTTTTTGATTCAGGGATCCCAAAACATTTGTTTCTGGTGAAATCTCGGTTTCGAATTTTTGGGTGCATTACAATACCTTCTTTATACACTATGTTTGTAGGTACATAGTACGTGTAGAGAAAATAATATAAAGGTATTACTATTATATTTCGTACAGTGTAAAAGTAGAATCAGCTCTTAAGTTATCGGCACCTATAATTTATACTCTGTATACATCAGACTATAGTTAAGAGGTTATTACGATGATTTAGTATGCTTTGTCGGAGAATGTCGAGCATGCTTTACTTTCCTGCTTACAGCTTACTCACCAAATAGCTTGGCGTGTGCAGATATTATTTTGTGCGTTAAAAGAGTTGTAGAACACACCGGGGCTATTTCCAGTTAAAACCGGAAGTGGGGAACTGGATGACTATTACCCTCTTGCTTATCGCGGGTCAGTGACGCGAGTGTGGGGTAAGACGAAGGTATATTTCGTTAGTTGCCCACCGGCCAGTTTTAACTTGAAATGGCTCCTTTGAGTTCTGCAACTATTTTAACGCACGAAGAAACATCTGCACATACCAAATACGGGACAGTAAGGCTACACGGTGTAAGCAACCGCGCGAGATTGCTACTCGGTAAAGTGTGAGGCTTGGATTCGGGAGGCCCTGGTTTCGATTCCCATTGGACCGTCAACTCTAATCTTGTTTTTATTTCGCAGTTTACCCGGACGAGTGAGAGTTTGTGACAGATCCGCTGAGTGACACTTCTGCGAAGGTAAAATTTAGTGACATTTCCTCTGGGGTATTTGATGTTTCCAGGAAACATTGCCCGTATACTTTACCCCTATACCATCCCTCATAATCCCCTCTTTAGGTAACTGCTGGCTTTAAACAAATCTGACTATAGTTATAATGAAGAACAAGCTTTAGTTAGAATAGTAATTAGAAGAGTGCGTGGAAGTAGCCACGTGAATCCAAACTATTCAGTAGTATTTTCTCTTCTCTTGATTACTTTTCTTTCACTTTTAATATAAAATAATCATTATTCTTAGAGTTTTGCTAAGCATTTAAATATTTAAAATAGTTGGTAACAAATTGCTACTGAGGAATGATACGAAGAAAAGGAAAGTGTAAGTTCTATAATATTTGATTTTTTGATATTGGGTATGCAAACTATGCAACATCTTCCAGTTGCGAACAAGTAAAGACTTTATTTAATTCGACTGCATCATCATTAATATTGCTATAAAGGATGTCTGCCTTTAAAAGTAAGCTGATTTGTACATGCTAATGTACGTAATATTAGTTTTTAATACCTATCACTATTGTGGTTAGGTTGACAGTTCTGATATTGGAACAAAGCATTGAGCTTGCTCTATCAATATTGGTATTCTGCATTGGCAAATGCGACTCTTTACAGTAATACAACAATTCCTGATAAATGTGAGGAAGATGTAAACTGGTTTCCTTCTATTGCCTACTCTTACCCAGAAACAAGGAAAATGTTCACCGTAGCTGGTATTCGTGCAACATTTACTATATTTCAAATTGCTACCGTAATATACATAATGTCAGCTACGAGTTGTCTTAGGGCTTTTTCAAGCAGTTGACAATTTCAGGAGGTTTTTGTAAGCTAGCATTGTGTTTTAAATAAAATGTGTTACTTATATAACTTGCTTCGAATTTTTGTATAATTATTAACAGCATGTACGGTGCCATCAGGTTAAGGGGTCACGCTCTTAAGGGCAATTGTTCTCGGGTGCACGCCACTCGCCTGCTGATATTTCATTTCGCACTATGGCGTCACATATGACGTGACCTGACTCACGCCAGGTATATGATAAATGAAGCAGAAAGAGAACTTTCTCTGCAGGTTTTCAATTTTATGTTAGTGCAGTCAAGGTATCGGAACAAAGAATTTGTATTTGTTGCAACTTTATAAAACACGAATTTCGTCCCCATAGTGCATTTCTTTAACTCTTTGCTGAATGTAACGTAGTCAAGAAATTTTAAAGCACGGGATTCAGTATTAGATCGGAAAAAATTGAAAAAATCACGTTTTAATAGAGGAAAATATATTGATGTTATCGGTGCGCAGTTATAACGTTCGCAAAGAAAGTCTATCTCCAGACTATTTTTATTTCTGGGGAAGTTTGAAAGACATAGTGTATACCTTTAATCCCCGAACATTACATGAGCTACAAAATAATATACGGGAAGATATAACCAACGTATCACAAGAAAATTGACAATATGTTTTTAATAAATCCGTTAAGACGCTGTAATACCTTTCTTCAAGCACAAACTAAACATTTCCAGCATCCTATTTTAAAAGCTAAGCAATGTAAGGGACATTCAATATTGCAGTGCTTGAAATAATGATGGCTCTTGTTGACCTTGTCCGTTCGTCCTGTTCGTTTCGATGTATAAGACGGATACGGGCGAGAAAAAATGTCGGGAGGGAAGCGACACGCCACCGCGATTTAGATGCCGATAAAAACGCGACACCTTAATTCGACGAGCCTGTATATATATAAATGTAATCCTTGTAAGCATCATTTTTAGTATAGTATATAAAATAAATGTAGAGAAAGTTATCTAACTATTACACGTTAAAAAGACATTTAAAACAGTTCTTACGGTTGGTATAATGTCGATTGTTTCGTGTTCGTCGCTAGGTTTATTACTTTCTAGATATTAAAAAGACACCAAAATTCGGTTTTACACTCATGCTTTCTAAGCTATAAGGACCCTACTTACTCTCAACCGGGAATCGGTGGTATAGAAGGAACCCTTATACCTCCCACGCTGTTAGCCTTGTTCGAATCCTGGTTAGACTTATCGGTTTAAGTCTCCCAGCTGATTATCCAATCAGACAATTCGTTATCTGATTTTGAACTGGGATGTAATAATAATAATAATAATAATAATAGTAACAACAACAAGAACTGGAAACACAAATAGGTTAACAGAATATAGTACAATACTGATCCCCACTTATATTCCGAGTTATGCTGTTCCTTATAGTATCCACAGCTGGCAATGATCTAGAATAATGCAAATGGTTCTTTATGAATTAGGCCAGACGTACAAAAATATATAGACGAATATTAAAGAAATTTCTATATCCTTTATTGTGAGTTTTATTGAAGAGTTTATTGAAGAATAAAACGTCGCAACAATTAATGAGTTTTCTCAAAATCTAACTATTTCATCAGATTTTGCATCTAGTTACTATATGTTTAGCCCCCCCTGAGATAAAGCATTGGAATATCATATTATAATGTATAATTATACTTTCAACAGATCTATGTCCATGGTGATTAATGAGTTTCATAGCAATCGTTTCAACAATTTGTGTGTTATAAGGTTATAAAGCACGCAAAAAACCTATATTTCAGAAATTATAATGTTATCCCAGAAAGGCGTACACATCTGAATGATTTATAAATAACGAATAGCTCTAGAACTAAAAACCCTTTTATTCTACTATTAAGTATTTCTCTTTTAGATTTCATTATATCGGCTCAATGAAGTACCTCAATAGAAGCCGCATTACTGCAACCTTTCTCTACCAGATGGGCCAAAAGTGGAGGAGATAGGAAAATATGTTCAGTTAAGTTGTGACTAACTGAAACCGAAAGTAATTAAGAAAACGACCATCTCGGAAATGCCAGTGTGCGGGGAACACATTTAACGCAAGTGCTCCGCACCCGGCTTATGATGTTGTGGATTTCATAATTCCCCTTTTCCCCATTAGTTTGTCATACTTCAAGGTCAAATGATCAGGCGAATGGACGGCGTGGCCAGGCGGTAAAATCTGTTTGGAATAACTGTCTACCTTGGCGTCCGTATCTGAGGAACTCACTGTCAGGCTTCTTCTTGGGGAGGGAGGCTTGCGTGGATGGCTTCGCCCGTGTCGGAATCTCATTCCTGGAGACATTAGGGACCCCGCCTGCGACAGAACCTACCACTCCGAATCTGGTCAACCTCTGAGTGATTCTCTTAAATATCATTAAATACATTTTACTACAATTTGTCTATCTGCTGTATTAATCTGATTTTTTTTTTTTTTTTTTTTGAGTTAGGAACAAGTGATTGAAGTATTTCTTGTAAAAATATGTATAAGTTTTAGCAGCAAACGCATTTTTCTCTTTTGAATTATTAGTGATTTCTCCAGTACATAATGAGAGAAACTTCTCTACAAAGCGCTATTATTACTGTCGTTTGAATATTCCACGAGTCATTTATTCCTTCAATTAAGAAGTGGTCTGTCGAGTACAAACATGGCACATCGATACTATTAGTCCTCTTTGTTTCATTACTATAAGCATCGTTAACATGCCAAATGCATACACGATTTCAGTTTTGCGTTTATTTAACGTATCTAGCCTTAATACGTAGGCGATGAGGACACCGATGAGCATTCCAATGATTTCTCCAGGGATACTCAGTTGGACTGTTTTCACATACCTTTGTTTTAGAATCGCTGAGGTTTAAATTTGACCGTTATTTGATGGCAAGCAATTTTCTCGTTTTCCCCCGGTTTTATTATTACTGTATGCTGAGCTTTCTTTGACATGGGTACAATGTACACGCTCATCTTCATTTATGGCGTCACGCTCTTCCAGTCACCTGCTGCTACATACTTCTGTATGTATTAGCTGCCGGAGCTCTGTTAGCCATTATGGCATAAATGAAGAAGCGCGAACAGCTACAGTCAGGACAAAAAGTATTCAGAAGGTTTTTTATCAACCCTATCAGTCAAACTACAGAGAGAAGAAAAAGAGAAAACATAGTAACAATATTGATTTGATTGTTTTTTCACACATGCCGTATGTAGGACGAGTTGGATAGGTAGAATCAGACTGAAAAAGTCAATGCCATAGCCGGGAGATCCGTGGTTCAAATCCCGGCTATGGCACTGCACTTTTCAGTCTGATTCTACGTATTCAAACCTTAGTAACGATAGTTTACGTGTTCTATCCATGTTGAAATTTTTGAAAAGTGTAATAGTTTTCTGGTATACAGATGAAACTGAAAGTGCAGCTTCTAGCATTAGCCACAGATATGAAGGGAGCAACATCCAGTGGAATAATATTTTTTCAAGATTATCACACTTGGTGGAATAATGTTTGTATAAAATTGTTACTCAGTTTTTACAATGTTTACATCCTCTGACAGCCAGTTACGCATTAAATTAGAGATTCCTATGTATTGACAAATGCACTCTGCCCTCTCTGTACTGTGTCCTACTTTTAACTGTCTCTTCTTCATGGTTTCCATAATTCGAATTTTCCTTGTCCTTGGAGAAATGGCCTTCTTCTTCCTCTACTTGATGACATCCATTCAAAAGCAATTTTCTGTAACCCATCTTGATCCACACGCATCAAAAATCCATACTATATTTATTGTTTCGTTGAAAAATCGTAAAATATTACGTTATTAAATGCCTATTTCCTATCATCTTATTCTTTCATTTGTAATGTTGTCTATTCTGAAACTGAGCACTGAAAAAGTAATCCGTTTGCATTGTCAAACACATTTCTAGATATTTTAAATGTCATATCTCTAAACAAAATAATGTAATGGTGGATTATTTGAAAGACTCGGAAATGGGTTCCGTTTAATCAGGAGAAATTTTGCAAATAGCGGAGAGAAAAAAAATTGGAAGTCCGCGACATTTCATACAAGAGTTCTTCAATGGAGTTAGGTTAAAAAACGTAGTACATGACTATGTAGGCGATGCCGTGGGTGAGTGGTTAGACCACTCGCCTCCCATTTAGGCGGCCCGGGTTTCGATCCCTCATGTGGGGTTTGTGGTGGAGGAAGCGGCGTCTGGATGGGTTTTCTCTGGGTCTTCCGGTTTATCCCGCCACTCATTCCACCAATTCCTCCATCATCACCTTTCCAATCATCAATTTCGCTTACATTTCATATCATGTTGATTGCGAGCCGAGTCCTCGTAACAAGTTCTCCATTCTGTGGTTTCGTGCCGTAGGCTCCCCGACAGGCTTCTTACCTCTAGGCATTGACTTGTTAGTCCTACGGGGTGTCAGTTCTACAATTATGGGGAGAGAAAGCCGATTACAAAACGATACGAAACGAAACATGACTATGTCGGTCATTATGTTGCCAGCATTGGTATGCACAATAAGGATCAGACAACAACTAAGGTCAAACAACAATAAAATATTCTTCACCGTTGGTATGTTCAAATATGCACACAAATATCAGCTGGATACTTTGTAATTAATATTCAGTGATGTCCAAAAAGGTTGCGGGACAACACTTGTTAAGTGATTTTATTTTGTTCTTAGGATTACTATTACTATTCCAAAAAAAATGTAATTCCTCGTTTAATGCTCATATCACAAACAACTATACTAAAACTGCACGAATATTCAGCCATTTTATAAGTAGTATTTACAAAATTAACTTTCTCGCAGTTGATTCGGTTGACACTTTTCGTCTGGTATCTCATTTAGACAACATATCGGAAGTGAGTTGATACATATGGAAAGTCAATGATTGTAGTCCTGGACGTGACTTGAATTTTTAAAATCTGATGCACCCTTTAGCTTATACTAAGTGTGGCAGTAATAGTGAGAAATTACATTACTGTAATATTCCTAGTTCTGACTCCTTTATTTAAGTATTGTGATTACAATTAATTTGTTTCTTACTTAATTTCAACTAAATAAACAAGATCAATAATTCAATACTTTCTGAGTGCAAAACAAATGCTATCAATAGCACAAGAGGACAATGAAGCACTCCATAAGTGAGGATCATTGCAATGTGTCTTCAGCTCTGCTACGAACTAAGTTCACCTCAGATCAGTGTAAAGGCTTGCTTAGCCTGGTATATGAATTGAATGGAATTATAAAAGTTTAATCATAATTCTGTGTAGTTAAAAATACTTACATAACTATGAGAATCCTCAGTGTTTAATGTGCTTCAAATGCAATGTCATATTCGGCGGTAAATAGATGAAATAAATGAAATCACAAATGAGCCTGGAGTTGCTTAGACAAGACTTCCGGACTGCTGGTATGCACCCTAACCGAAACTCAAACTCCGCACCTTTTGAATGTGAGTTTTTTTTTTGGTAGTGTTTAACGCCCTCTTTTACTACAATGGCACCGCAGGCGCTGACTGGTGATAAAAGGAATGAAGATGAAGCTCCGGTGGAATGAGATGGAGGGGGAAACCGGAGAACCAGGAGAAAACCCTCCCCTACGCCGCTTTGTCCACCACAAATCTCACATGCGGTTGCTTGGGATCGAATCCGGGCCGTCTAGGTGAGAGGCGAGTGGTGTACCCAGTCGGCCACGGAGCGGCCAGAATGTGAGGTGGACATGTTACCCCCACTCTCTACAGAAATGAGCATTGCTCACGTCATTGCGTTTAATGAGGCACTCCTTCCATTTACTCTCACCTTCTCTTCCCCTTAGTCTATAGTACTCTTCTCTCTTCTCACCAATCTCAGTCCCATGTGTCTTTTTTTTTTGACTATGATTTGAGATGGTGCTTGAAAACCGGTATTGAAACTGCTTCTTCTGAGCTGTTAATAAGTAGCAGTTAAAACACATATTACCTGTCTGAAGAATGAATGCAGACGGTCACGAGTGGAAGCTCGCTTAAACACAAACATATAAGCGGTATTACGTCATCACTCTGTGTGCATGCCGTGTACATTTTTTTTTTTTTTCCCCTCTAAAACAGTACCCGAGTCTGGTCAGGACTCCGGCACTGTATCACCTGTTTACATTTCCCCTCTAAATTTACTGCATGGTTACTGGTTTTACTGTTCCTTTACACAAACATATACACATTGCCCATGCCCAAGGCGGGACTCGAACCCACGATCCCCTGCCCACGAAGCACCAAAGCGAAACGCTTTAGCGAGCGCGGCCATTGGACCGGCTGTACGGTTCGGCAATTCTGGATTGCAGCAGTTGCATACATTGGGCGGTTCGAGACAAGTCAAAATGCAAATACCGCCGCGCGTAGTCATACGCTCACAAATCATTAGTGATAAAGAAAATAGGAAGTTTAACCTGTTGTGGATCGTTTAGTTTATTCCTGTTTACGTACGCTGTGCTGACGTTTTGATGGTCAGACTGTACTATACTATATTCCAGCCTTCTCTGGCCACGCATAACCATGCCATGCTACACCAGCAACCTCCCCAAACAACTGCATTCTTTCTTAAGACTGGTGGTACATCCGTGATTTAGCAGTACACAAACATGTTAATCTTCGTAGACTTGCAAAGCAATCGCATCAAAGCTGTTTCTCGGGGCAAACAGTTGACGTTGTCTAATAAACAAGATAAATTGGTATGAGCTCTTGAATATTAATAGAATGTAAATGTTATAAAAAACACAAATTATCAGAAACGTTATACTTTGCCTTTTGTTAATGTTTCCAAAAATCGGTTTGGCCATTTCAGCTTTAAAGTACCCAAATAAAAAGCTTAAGTATGCTATTCTTTGCTTCAAGTTGGTGCATCACACACTTCAGTATCAATTATTCTCTCAAAATCCAAAATTACGATAAAGTCCTTTCAGTTAATCGAAATTTTCAGAAAATAATTCATCAGCATTTAAAAATAGTACAGATAGGTATTATCTCAGTTCTAATATGGAGGAAAAACAAACGGCATTATAATGTGCGTATTCTGTACGCGTTCTTACAGAGGTTCCGTTTATTATTTTTATAGTTTTATTAAACTTGTGCTGATTTTTAAACGTTTATTTACGTGGTGTTTATAAAACATTATGGATGCATTTAGAGGCGACATTTTTAGTGCAATGCCTAGCAGTGTCAGATACGATTGATATAACCTGACACGGACATTAATTCTTGAAGCCTAGTGGAAAAATTCACTTAGAACGTCAAAATGTTCTTTCTTCGGCTAATAACCCGTTTCACCACAATTTTAGGTTTTATAAAAATGTAAAATAATGTTATAAACACCGCACAGGAAAACCGAGTCAGTGCAATTCTGTATAATATATAAATCTAATAAAATGAGAAACCTTGAAAAAGTTATAGAATACCATGATGTAATTTATTTTTCTAAACATTGATATTTAGGATGATTTTTTTTTCATATGTTTTACCCATTAGAGTTATTACTTTTGCTAAGACGTAACTATTGGGCAGAGAAAGTATCACCTTTTGCCCAAAATTTCGATGTCGAATGCAAATGCACATTTTGAAGCCCCTAAATAAATAAGACATTTTTAGAAAAATGACGATATGTATGTATGTGTATGTGCGTGTGAGCAGCACAAATAAAAAAAGAAATTTGGAATGAATACGAAACTTAATGTTTAATTCAGTACCCTCTAAAGATGTGACACGAAGATTTCAAGAAAACCCACTACCATTTATGAAAACTGTTTCAATTTTATTTATTCTATAAAATTAGCTCTAACGACTTTGACTAAATGTTTTGGGTGTTTAAGCCAAAAATAAGATGTAGCTCTTGAATTTTCTTCTGAAATCCTCTTCGTCCGGAAGGTAGTTTATATAATTTACTGTAGCTTAAACCATACCTAAGTGATCGATTAAAACATGCTACAAAATGTAAATCGGCTGTTCCCCGTAGGTTTGTCAGTAGAGTTTGTCTGCCCGTCATGTGAAGAGTGCCGGGTGCTACTCCTGCTGGGGGTGACAATTTCTTTCTGGCTAAGATTATTTCTTTTTCTCCCGCTGGGAGACCTGGCCCGGGTGCACTCAGCCTCGTGAGGTCCCCATAGGGCCAATTGAGGAGCTACTTGATGCAGAAGTAGCGGCTCCAGGTCATGAAGACCGCATTAACTGGCCGGGGTCGGGGGGAGGGGATCAAAGCGCTGACCATTTCTCAACCCCCAAAACTGCACCCTATCCACGACGCCTGTAATGGACCGAGATGGGGGACGCAGCGACCAAGGCTCTTAGTGAGCTGTGCCAAGGAGTCAGTCAAGATTATACCTTATCCTTCCCCGAGTCTAGAAGTAATAATTATATTTCGAATATGTGTGAGAGGGGAGAGAGAGAGAGAGAAAGAGAGAGAGAGAGAGAGAGAAAAATTTAATGTAGAAAACCGAAAGAAAAGCAGTAATTCAATAACCTTATCGAGTTAACATTTCTGATAGGTAATATGTTTCAGGTTGAGCGGTTAGACCGCTCGCATCCTATCTAGGCGACCCGGGTTCGATTCCAAGCACCCACATGTGGGATTAGTGGTGGACGAAGCGGCGTCTAGGCGGGTTTTCTCCGATTCCTCTGGTGTCCCGGCCAATCATTCCACCAATTGCTCCATCATCACATTTCCAATCATCAATTTCGCTTATATTTCATACCATCAACTTCCTCATGTTCATGACTGGCTATGGGCCGACCCCTCGTAAGAGGTTCTCCATTCTGTGGTTCCGTGCCGTAGGCTTCCCGACTTGCTTCTGACCCCTAGGTATTGGCTTGTAAGTCCTAGGGGGGTGTCAGTCCTACAATTACGGGTAGCTTAAGCCGATTACGAAACGAAACAAATATGTTTTCAAAGGTTACCGATATGGCCATTGCAGTTAAAGAGGGGTACAAATGAAACAATAAAAATCTTATGTGTTCCATTCACATGACTTTCTCTACATCTCTGTAAAAGTTATTGTTAAAAAGTTTATTCTTCTGTCTACTTAACGCTTTTAGAGATTTACATTAGCAAAAATTGTCTTATTACTTGCTTCCTTGAAAATAGAGGGTAAATAAGGGAATATATAAGGCTAAAACGATAGTCAAATCTTTTAAAAGTTGGTTGCTATGTGGTTGGTATCCGTTTCTTTGCATTGCCATGAGTTGACAAACTGCCGTATATGAAACGTTTAAGAGTCTTAAAACCGAAACCAATAACAAGGAATATTTAAAACATTTTCGACACCCAGATAAAAATGCATTTGATATAAATTGTATGTTTCAACGAGATCTATATTTTTTATGCAGTAGGTTTTTGTCTATCTCCTAAGGTTTACCAGTAATACAGAAAAGTCATCCAGAAAGAAGGTGTCTTCAGAGGCGATTCTTGGAAAATTCAGGATACACATTTCTTTTGGCTTAAAAATAACTTTAACATGTGGTACTTTAATGAAAATTGTTAGACCCATTTTTAGAAAATAAAATGTTCGAGAAATTTTTCATGTAAAGGGTAGTTGGATGTGACTAAATTTTCCTGAAAATCATCGTGTGGCACCCTTGGAAGATACCGAGTTTAAATACCAAGTTTAGTATTTAACCGGCTGTTCGTTTTTGAGTTATGCTGTCCACAGTCACACACACACATACACACAGACCCTTTTCTAAAAGCGCATTTTTTTGGATTCAGGTGAGCTTAAAGCATGTATTTCCGTGAAATTTCTGAATCGAATTTTTTGCTGAAATACCATACCTTCTCTATTATGAACATTGTACATACGTGCTAGAGAAAGTAATGACATTTTCGGTGAGTAGCACTGCTGCGTAAGTATGTTGGCTTAGTTAAATTCTGGTCTATATTTACAAATTTAGTATAAGATTAGGAATTTTAAAATGAGCTAACCAAACCCTGTATTTTTTTTTTCTAACAGTGGCACTATAGAAATTGATATACACTATAATACAGTGCACATATATAGAGGATGCGCTTATTTTATAGCATATTAATTAACTTCTACTGACATATAATTATAAACATACCGAGGAGATGACTCAGTGGTAATCTTTGAAGCTCGCATTCGCAGGGTCCCGACTTCGACGCTGAGATCCTTCGGGTGGGACGCCCTCTCAGACTTTTTATTTATTTTTTTTTTCTCCCCTGGTTTCGCATCAACCACGATTTCCTATATATTACTTTCTTTTCTTTCCGTAGTCTTATCATTTTTAAGTGTCTTCTAGATATCATGGTGTACATCAGACGTCACAAACTCGTTTGACTCTGTGCTTGGGCTTGCTCCGTGCATGCGGTGGGCAAACACGTGACAGCTGAGATTGTATCTTTTCTTGTATAGCGAGTCAATTTATAAAGTCGGGAACAAAAAACAATCCAATATGCAAACCATATCAACTCCTAAGTTTATGACTAAGAGAAACCTTTCTTATTTTTAGAAAGCAGCGGAATAAATGTTTAGTTTGCGGCAAAGTTCTGCCCATATAAGTGGGTACGACAGGTACCAAGGTGAAGAACGTTTCGTTAAAAATGTGTTCGATTCCAATTAATTACCAACGTACCTTTCATGTTCACTGCTAAGAAATGTGAAGTTTTTCGCTATAAATTAATTGTTAGCGATACAATGGAAATACAAAGCTATTAAGAAAGTTAAGAAGCTTGTTGTTTTATTATGTAAATACTGTAATAGTTGTCATTTTTTGCAATTATTTATTTTACGACTACCAATTACCACCAAAAATATGAAAATTTGCATATCTTTATATCCGAAGTATATACTATGCAACATATATAATAGAGCAATTGTTCCACGAATTATGAACCTACAACAGATGTATTAACCTATGAAATAGTGAAATATGTATTTAAAATGCAAAATGTTGCATACTGCCGCAGCATTGAAGGAATTATCTTTTATTGCTTTCCGTGCAGTTGTTCGCGCAGTGCACTGTAAGCGATTCGCAGAAGCATCGAGGAAATTTGCACCCTTTGCACTATCGAAAGGACAACCAGTTGGTGATTCTTGTGAATGGCGCGCCAGAAAGTTGGCTTGGGTACTTGCTCAATGGAAACAATATTCCTACGGATGCTAGACAGCTGCCAGGCTGATCGGTCGTTCATCGTTCTCTCTGGACAGCCCTAATATTGGGACCGGTCTTCGTGTCAGATATTGTTAGGGACTTCCGCGCGCCGCAGAAGTGTATTTGTCGGCGTCTGCTTGATAGAATAAATGCGTATTTGTAGTCGCGGGCGTTACTTCGGTGCAGACTTTGAAGGAAATAGGTGGAATTCTCTACTTTTTGTAGAGTCAACCATTTCCGAGATGTTCCATGTCATTGGTTTCAATTGGTTTGTTTTTCTACATGTGATACTTTGACATATTTATCAACGCTTATAGAATGCTTCTTAAATATCTTCTCTGAAATAGGAATTTAAACATTAATACTGTAGCATAATATGAAATAATTGTTGTTTAAAATATCAGTTTAATGCATTCATTGTGCCCATTATTTTGAAAATAAAATGCATCCCTATAATTATTTTCAATAGCCTTTACGGCAGTTTTCTGCCACAGTGGATGAAAAACAAACTATAACTATACTATATATCGCAGGCGCCAAAATGCAGTATTGAAAAAACTTAGATTTGAGTAAAAAAGCACATATAACTTAAACTTTTCGTATTAACATTATCATCAAAATTCACCAGCCCTATTACTGTTCGACGTCTTCGACCTCTTAAGCTCCTCTTTATGCAGTTTCTAAAGCATTTACCTCTTTTTAATGTATTGTGTCGTCTGTAATGACCGTTACATCTTCCATACTTTACTCCGAAAAATCTTTTCAAGGATATTTTTCTTGCTGTTTCTGTTATTTATTCACCAGTGGTGCATGCCTTTATCTCTTGAGATGCTGTGCATCCTATATTGTGTTCTGCAATTGCATTACTAACTGCAACTTTCCAGTCTCATCTTAAAACAATAAGTTTCTTTAGGTCACTTGCTCCAAATGCGGGAAACCAAACTTTCAATGTGACATAATTGAAGAATCAAGCTAGTGTTTTGAAGTATTATTACTAATTGCACATTTCCACCTTTTCTCATTAATTTGTAAATCCTTCAATTTACTTTTACTCATGTTCCCTGTTGGGTTCTTCCATGTGCTAACTAAGTCTGTGCATTATAATGAAATATCGCCAACAGTTTTGACTAACTTGCAAGTATAAATATGGATGTAATCTAATGTATGAGTTAAACAAAGCAACTAATGCTTTAAGAATTTACATTACATAAAACATAATAGGTATGAACACTACAGAAATAATATTCTTCACATTTTATAACTGAAAAGAATTTCGTTGTTTTGAATATCTAAAAATACTTTGATATTTACTTTTAATTATTTACAATAATGTATCTAACAATCACCAAGTAGCTCAAGAAATTACTCTAAAGAGAGAATATTTGAATGATCTTGGCAAAGAAATGGGAAGGTTTTCCTTTCGCAGAAAAAAAATGGGCATGACAAGCATTTAAATAACTATGAGTTTTTTTTAAAAATGGCTATGAAACCATAAAGAATATGAATTTTCATGAACAAAATGTCTGCATTTGACTATCAATTTAAGGAGTTTACTTTTGTATGAAATAGAAATCGACGATTTTATGAGTCTTTGCTTAAAGCTGAGTCGTAAGTAACCTTAATAAAAGTTAGGCGTCTTCCAAGGAACAGTTTCTGACTTGAATAGACTGCACTAGACTGAACTAGGGGCTTGAAGATGGAGATTTTGTGTTTCTGTATTAGCATCTTCCACGATTACAGACACCATTTTGCATGCGTCACGAAGAGTACCTGAAGCCTCTCGCGAGCAGCCAGGCCGTGTTGCTGGCGAGCATTAAAAGTCGTAGCAATAAATACTCCTGAGAGTTAAAGCTCATAAATACACAGGCATACTCGTCACTCATTCAGCGGGTGTGCAAAAGGGCGGCTGTATCCCTTCTCTTTCTCTCTCTCTGCCACTTGTCGCACGAATTGCTTTCGACACTGACCATTAGCTCCCTTGGCACTCTGCATGGCTTTATGCCCCTCCACTTCCCAATCCTGTGCGGGATCGTACTGAAAAAAAAGTCCCAGGCAATTTCCCCCCACCCCTTTCTCTTTTCCCATACGTACGTAGTGTATACAAGGTAGGAACTGTTGCTGGACTTAGGACGATGACAGATCGTCACTAAAACCCACGCACGACAAACACACAACTCAAATATACGTACAAACAGAGAGATGTAGGGAGGTGGGAAGTATATACATACGTAACGATGGAAATACAAACATAAAGCTTATGTGAGTGCAAGTGGGGTGGTTAGAAGGGTTAGAGTTGACGGCTCTGAAGCCCGAAAATATTCACCTAACTTGGCTGTATACAGATGATCAAGCCAGTTCGCACCAGAGTCGTCATTCTTTTTCCTACCTACGCAAAAAGGAGGGAGGGAGAGTCGATGTGGGGCATCAACAAACATGTAGAAAACAAATGCATCATAAATTCCGCAAATAGGAAGCGTCATTATCTACACGGGGGAAAAGGAATAACGAAACTGTGGAGGTTAGAAATTCCATTTTGGTACCAATGGTTGATGATTCCATTTTATACTATTGGTGCTTTTATCTTCCTCTCAGAGTTTCTCGCACCTAACGTCATGTACGCTGCTTTCCATCATAAACAAAAAATTTACGACATAAAAGTGTTTAGCCTCTGAATGTAGGAAGCGAAGTAACTTCCTAAATTCTGTTTACACAGTTTTCCTTTTAGTTTGGAAGTAAAGAAAACTAACTATATATCCTGTAAATGCTATCACTTCCTATTTTAGTTAAGCATAGTTGTTAAGCTCAAAATGAAAAAAAAAAATTAACTTTTATTATTTAGGATTACTATAATTTATTCTGGGTTTCCACAGTTTTTCCCTTGACCGGTGAAGAAAATTAGTCATATCTCCTAAATCCTATTAATTCCTATTTTATTAGGGATAGTCATAAAGTTCAAAATGAAAAAAAAAATACATTTATATTTTTATGGATAAGTATGGTTCATTATACTTAAATTGGAGTTTTGTTCGTTAAAGTATTAAGATTCGCTAATTATATAGTTTTAAAACTAATCATTTAAAATAAAAAATTAAAAACAATTTAAAATTTAAAAATAAAAATTATAGTTGAGACATAATTTTCTTATTTGAGAGGTGATTGACTCATTTTTCAGTATAGATAATAGATTTTCTCATAAAGTATTCCCATATCCATGAAATATTTACTCCATAATTTAGTTAATACTACAATGATGTAGAATTTCTCTAGTAGAAACAACCATGTCAGTTTACTCTTTAAAATCTCAAACTTAACTGAATATTTTAGAGATTTATAAGAAAATTATTTGTTTTTACTAACAATATTTATCATCAAAATAAATCATGTACTCAGAAATAAATCATATATTCATGTGCTCCATTTGCGGTAACGTGTGAGGCTTATATTCTGGAGTCCCGGGTTCAATTCTCGGTGATCACTCATTCTGGTGATAGTGATTTTCGTGGTTTTCCCAAGGTCGCAACAGTGAATGTTGGGTAGGTTATTCTACCACGACTGCCCTTTCCCGCATTCCCTCCCATTTCAATTCCCCTTCATGTTTCAGGTGAACTATCTAGTTCTGCTGTGTTGGTGGTGATGGGCATTTGCTTTTGCTGTGCTAAGATTTCTTCCTGTGGACGTCCGAGAGTATTGTCTCGCCTACCAGGGTCACTGCGTCGCTCTCTTAGAATTGCTCCGTAATAGTGCGCGAGTGTTCAATCTTGGAAACGTTAGTGACTTCCGTGTGTCTCTGTGGCTTGTCTGTCTGCCTCAGGCTCCTTCACTTCATCCAAGACTCGCGAGATTCTTAGCCGCTGTAGTTCCACTATGTTGTCGCAGTGCACGATATGTCCTACTATTCTAATCCTAACATTAGTGCGATAGACCCTCACGGTTTTCCATAAATCAATGTTTCAGTTTGATTTGCAGCTTTGTTTCTGAGCAGAGAATATTAATGCTCTCCATATTCTTATTAAATGCAAACAGAAACCGTAGTCCACCTTGACTTATATCTCATTATTTGGCATTGGGTCAGTATATTATATTAAATATTATACTGTGTAATACATATATTGATCCAATATCAAACTACAATAAATCAGGGACATACAAGATTGAATACTCACAGTGTGAAAAAAAAAAAAAAAGGTTTTCCATTGCCATGACTTTCTCTATTTGTTCTACAAACAAACTTCTCTTACCAAACATGCTTTTCTTTTTTATGCTAAGAAATAAACATTACCAGCAATAGGCGTATTCCTTAGTTCCATAAGTAGAAGAGAAATAAGGGGATACTAAGGCTAAGCCGACAGTCAAATGTATTAAAAGTTGTTTCAATGTGATTTTCAGTGAAATTCGGTTCGCCTTCCGCGGCCAGAAACAGTTAAAACAGAAGAGAGCTGAAATTGACGAGGACTTGCTGTTTGAAAAAAGATTATGTAGTTAAAAATGAAAGTATTAACAAGGAATATCTCCGAAATGGGTAAATCTACAAAAACTGAATGACATAAAGAATGTGTTTTAATGGGATCTGCATTTTATGTGTAGTAAGTGTCTATCGCTTACGATTTACCAGTTACACAAAAGTCATCCAGAATGAAGAGATATTTAAAGTCTGCTCCCAGAAAATTCAAGATTTAAATAAAGTACTACACATATGATATTTTTATCAAAATCATTTTCCATTTATTATAAAATCAACTTTTTCGAAAAATGTCTATCTAGAGGGTGGTTTGGGTTTCCCTAAAAATCTTTGTGACACATACTTGGAAGATACTGAAATTAAATACCAAGTTTGGTATTTATATGACTATTTCTTTTTGAATTATGCTGTCTACAGACACACACAGATACCCGCATGCACACACGCACACAGACACACACGTGCACCTTGTTCTGAAAATGCTTTTTTGGACACAGGTCCTCAAAACATGTATTTCCAATAACATCTGTGTAATTTAATCTTTAGTGGAGTACAATACCTTCTCTATGTACCATATACATGGTACATACGTACTAGAGAAATATACAAAGATCAGACAAAAAAACATCAACATAAGAAAATGGAAGGCACAAAAATAAACTAGTGGATAAATCGGCGGTATCCGAACATTTTGGCGGGAAAATCAGGAAATTAGCTGGAAAGGACTATATTAAAACCAGCAAAGTCCGCTAGAGCTGAAATTGAGGAAAAAAAACTTTTTAGACACATATATAATCAAGAAATAGAATATGAAAATAGACAAGTAGCTTGTTTTCAATTTAATCAGTCCTACCGAGAGGGAAGCGCAGTGGCATAGGGAAGCGACGCAGTCCACTCAGATGACTCAATCGAGCAAAGGAACTGAGGAAGCTACGAATTGGTGACGAACACATCATTTTCAGTTTTAAGATGTACGTGAAGTTCTAGACCGTTAAGAGACTCAACTGAGAAATGCAGCACAGTTCACTGTATTGTATTAGAATACATTATAGGTTACGGAGGAAATGGACTCGGCACCGAACCGAAATTTTTACACCTCTTCCCCACGAGGGGGCGCTCCAAAGAGGGAGGGATGAGGTGAGGGTATATACTGGACCGCTGGAACCAGGAGTGACGGCACAAAAAAGACAGAATCCCCACAGTTTTCAGATTGAAGTTACCCCACTTTTTTTGTTTTTATTTATTTTTAAAATACGGTACCGGATTCTGATCAGGACTCTGGTACTGTATACCCTACTTTTATTTAGCTTTTTCTTTTTATCTTGTTTTGCCGTATTATTACTGTTTTCTTACTTTTACAACACACACATATACACAAACATATAACACCCATGCCCAAGGCGGGACTCGAACCCATGACCCCCAGTGCAACGAAGCACCAAAGTGGGATTTCATATAACACCCATGCCCAAGGCGGGACTCGAACCCACGATCCCCTGTCCACGAAGCACCAAAACGAGACGATTTTAGCAAGCGTGGCCATGGGGACCGGCAACTCAACAGCGAGACGGAGCCCCCTCCCTACATATGGCCAAACTCCCCCGACTAGGAGCGTTCACCATCCCGGCAATCAGCCGAAGTCGGTAGAAGGAGATAGTCACTTTGAGCATCCTTGTCCCTGCCACGCTGCACCGAGCACCATCGCCAACGCTTCTAACCCTGAAAGATAACGAAATGAAGGATTAATGAAATGACAATGGCAGTGGTATGAAGGGACAGTACATTCGGGGGAGGAAGAAACCTACCCAGCATTCGTCAAAGGTCAGGTAGGCCGGCCACAGGAAGGGAACTCGCGAGCTTTTGAACATGGGCCGCAGGCGAAATCCTCTGATCCATCCAGCTCGGTTATATTTATTCGTTTCGTAATCGGTTTACCCTCCATGGAATAGTAGGACTGACACCCCCCCCAGGACTTACAAGCCAATGCCTAGGGTTCAGAAGTCTGTCGGGGAGCCTACAGCACGAAACCACAGAATGGAAAACCTGTAATGAGGGGTCGGCTCGTAGCCAGGCATGAACACGAGGAAGAGGATGACATGAAATATAAGCAAAATAGATGATTGGAAATGTGATGATGGAGCAATTGGTGGAATGAGTGGCGGGGAAACCCGGAGGACCCGGAGAAAACCCGCCTAGACGCCGCTTCGCCCACCATGAATCCCACATGCCGGCGCTTGGGATCGAACCCGGGTCGCCGATCGTTTATATTTATATTAGTCATAATTATATTCTACAAACATGAAAATACCTTATTATTATAAAAGCTAGATTTAGTGTTTTGATCCCAAGAAGGCCTGTTCAATCTGCCCTTATGCATGCCGATTTAATCAGTCGTTAGAGCTGTTTTGAAGAAATAAAACATCGAAACATGTTGCAAGCACAGGGTAGTTTGGGACTGGAAGATATTGAAAATCTTCGAGTCGCTACTTTCAAATTACTTCATTTAAACACCTAGTTTTGGTATTTTCCCGACTTATCATTTGTTAGCGCTATGCTCTTGACACACGCATAAATAAATATGAAATAAAGACTTCTAGTTTACGTCCTAACTCCTTGACTCTATACCAGGACGTACCATACCTAGTTCTATACTCAAGAAAAATTATACAATATATTGGCATCATTAAAACATTTTGGCACATATTTTATTAAAATAACCACAATATTTTTGTTATCCAATGTGTAATAAAATTTGAACTTAATCTACTACAAAACTAAAATTCTCGCTCCATTTTATCTAATTACCTACTACTGGAAAACAGCAACACCTTAGTCTATGTAAAAGTATTATTGATTCATCTTAACTAAATAAAACAATGCCTATTTATCATTCATTAATAAAATAAAATCATATAAATATAAATCATTCTTATTTTTATTTTATATGCGTACTGAAATCCAATAGTATTGCCTTGTGTTACTGTTAATCTAGATTTCATTATTTTACTTTCGACTCCTCTTTTTAAAAAATCCACCATAATTTCCCTATATGATTATTTTCAGTGTTATTTAATTCAAAATAATCTACATGTTAAAACCATTAATATACACCCAAATTTTATCATTGAACTGACGGAAATTAAAACATGATTCATTGCACCATGTTATCCATTTTTCTGCTATTTTCTCTATTTCTTAACTCAAATTCGATACCTTTAAGCTTCGTTATTTACTTCACCTTCATTCCAAACTCGAAAACAAAAGACCACAAACCATTTCACTATTTTCAAGAATGTCCACTGCACTCCTGCTTTCACTATTGCTTTGATGCTTCTATCATAATATAATGGATACACTACCACTAAAGTAATAAGTAAACATAAACCTGCTCTGATTTTCTCATCGCCGCATGATTCTTTATTAGATAACATATTTCTACTTCTCTTCCACTGATTATTTACTTAAATGTCACTTTCCCTAAATATCACACATCACTGTTCTTTTAAACTATATTATTTCCTCGTTCTACTTTTTCTTCTCCAGTTGACCTTCCTTAATCCACAGCAGTTCTCCTCCATCCTTCTACTGGCACTTGCAATGATAGCACTTAGCTCACCCCCTAATCTTCTTTCTGGGCTACAGAGGTAGATTCATCCATATCTTCCTTCTCCTAAATATATACTGCTTTTTGTACATTTTCCTTCCTCTCATTATTTCCTTACATTATTTATAGAATCTCCTCCATCCATCGTAAAGTAATCATGATTTCTCTTGGCTGATTTTGCAAATATAATTAAAAATATCGCCTTTTGATAATATTTTTCCATTATTATCACTTCTAAACTCTTTATGCCTCCTCTTAGTAAATGAACAGTTCCTGTTGTCCAGTTTCTTGTTCTGCAAATACGTATCTGCAGCAAGTTTATCAAATGTTGAATTCCTAAATATATTTGTATTTCTTGAGGTATCTGAATTCTTAACTGTCCTTTATCCCAGTTCTTCTATGTTTATTCTTTGGGTGAGAATATTCATAGTCTTGATCGATATGCCCTCCAAATTTCAATTAGTGATTTATAATCTTTCTCTTGTCTTGTAATATTAAGTACCATTTAGCGTGCCAGTCTTCTTCTTTTCTTTATTCTATGTTACATATTTTTACTTTCTCTATGTACATATGGATAGAGACGGTATTGTATTCCACCCAAAAATTCTATGACAAGATGTCATCGGAAAATATGTTTTGAGGTCCTCTGAGTCAAAAAAAACGAAAAACATTTTTAGAAAAACGTCTGTATTGGTCTGTGGACAGCATAGCTCATAAACGAAAAGACCACTAACAATAAAACTCGATATTTAAGTTGAGTGTCTTTCAAGGATGCAAGACGAAGATTAAAAAAAAAGAAATCCTCCATCCCAAACTGTCTTTCACATAGATAAATTTTGAAAATTTTGTTTTTCTCAAAAATGGCTGTAACGATTTTGATTAAAATACCGTACATTAAAGTTATTTACATCACAAATAAAATTTATGTTTTGATTTTTCTGGGCATAGCCTCCGTAGACTTGTTTTTCTGGATGAGTTTTTTAGAATTTTGTATAAGGTTAAACCGCAAGAGATAGACAAAAGCTGTAGATGTTGTTAAATTACATAATTTATGTAATATATGTTTTTTATGTGGAGCTGACTGTTTCCGAGATATTCCTTGCTATTGGTTTCAATTTTGAACTAGTTCAATTTTTCTCAAACAGGAAGTGATATTTCATTTCATCTCTCTTGTCTTATTGCAGGTTATGCAAAGCAAGCCGAACTTAAGTTGTTTCATATAGGAACAGCTTTTAAATTGTGTAACTATCGATTTAGTCTAATGTATTCCATTCTACTTATAAGGAAGCAATTAATAAGGTCATTTCTGTTAATGCTTACCATAATTAGCATGTCGTAGATAATAGAATAATCTTTTGTAAGGAAAATTGCTTCTGTAACAGCTGGAGAATGTCATATGAATGGAACATATCATATTTTAAACATTCCTAAGGCATATGTTTAGGCGTATCCAAAAAGAACGTTTCTTCAAAAAAGACTTACTGCATCTTCTCCATTCGCCTTATATAAAGTCCATGTGGTCCAAACCTGAAGGATAATAAACCATAGCTTTAACTGGTTTTAAATAATTTATATTTAATCTCTCACAAGTGCATATACACAAATACACACGAGCTTTTTTATAAAAAGAATATATTAAAATTGGTCACCGAAATAAGTGCCAAAAATGTTATAAAATAAGTGGTAAAGGTATTGACTGATACCTAAGTATGATTAGTTTTAAGGAATTTAAGAGTGCGAAAAAACCTGTCGAGTATTACACACTAGATGTAAGTTTGTACATGTATGAAATCATTACTGTGCTGATCACAGAATTGAGTGCTTGAGTTTCACTGAGACAGGTCGTTTGATCGAGTAGTTCGTGAAGTATGTGATTATTACCAATAAGCGGAAGGTTATTGATGTTTCAAAATTATTCCACTATCCAAAGTGCAGAGAAACAGGCGGTGTTACAGCATGGGTTGTGTGAAAGAAGAGTCCAAGAAATGTGGCGGAAGATTAATAAGTAAAAACAATGATTGTTATTTTTAGAGCGTCAGCGTCAGGGGCGCCAGATGAAGTACATTTAGAGACGAAGAAGTGCAGGAGTCAAGCGAAAAAGAGGACCAGTGAAAATAATTCCTGAATGTATTTCTTCTTCATCTTCTTCTTTTTCTTCTTCTTCATTTTCTTCTTCTACTACTACTACTACTACTACTAATTACCCGACTCGTATGCCGTCCTCCGTGGCCTGGTGTTAACATGCCAGCATCTGATTCCCAAGGTCACGGGTTCAAACCCAGTGGTGGGCGATGCTTGCGTAAAACTAGGCATGGCTTCAGTGAGAAGGGAAGTAAAGTCATTGTACTGTCTCGTAGATTTACGGTACGCAAAAGAACCTCAAACACGATAAAGAGACCTCTGAGCAAAATTAAGCGGACCTTCACGCCTAATGCAGAAAGGGACGCTAAAAACCGCAGCAGCTAAAGACCGTTTATAAATAAAACTCAATTTCAATTCTCCTCCTCAAATGGAGGACTTACTAACCAGAGCGTGATTCTAATTTTAGTGCCAATATATAGATAGGTTAAGAGAAGAGAGATGAATGATAATGGGCCAAATGCCAGTTGAAGAGCAAACGGAATAGATTCAGAGCGAATGGCCAGGACGGGTGATTAGCCCATTACCTGGTACAAGAGTGACAGAGAAAATGTTATGAAATGGCTATGAAATTGGTGAAAGAAAGTGTGAAAATGGAGGGTTTGTTGGAATTAAGGCGGGTAAAACCGGATAACCCGGAGAAAACCCGTCCTAACACTGCTTTATTCACCACAAATCCCGACCCTGGAATTGAAACTGGGCTGCGCAATCGGCCACGGCATCACCTCTTTTCTTAAACTACCTAGAGCCTGATAAACGTATGATGGGAATCGGTGTATTTAATCTGAAATAAAAAAGCGTAAGACATTCTTCCTGTGTTCAGGAAGAATGTCTTACTTGAAGATGATTGTTGATAAAAGTTTTCAATTCCAGCTGAACAGAATGATATATGGATTTACATGATTGTGATACTATTTATACCCTTGAATGACTATTTAATACTGAATACGCCGTTTAAAAGTCTGCTACGCCTCAACTTTAATTTGGCTTTTCTCAAAACTAAGTCTTCTCTGCTTTAACTTTTCCTCAGAAAGAGTGTGCCAATTTAGTGAAACGTTGCAGGAATGTGTAAATATAAAACCTCTATATTTTAATCTATACTCATTTGAGTGTCTTGAAAAACATGATATGTTTCATTCGTATAACTTTCTCTAGCTGTTCCACAAATAAACTTTCCTTACAAAAGATAATTCTTTTATCTACGTCATCCTTATCAAGATGAAAATTAGCAAAAATATTCTTAATACTTGCTTCCTTTTAAATAAAAGGTAAATCATGGAATACACTGTGCTAAAGCGGTAGTCATTTTTTAAAAGCTATCGCTATGTGAAACAATTGCAACTTGGTTCTCTTCCATATTCCCGGAAGTAAAACAAAAAAGATTAAACAAACGTTTACTTCCCGCTTAAGAAACGTTTAAGTAGTTTAAAATTGAAACCAAAACGCAAAGAATATCTTGAAAACGGTTAACTCTACATAAAATGTATACGGTATAAATTGAGAGCTTTAATGAGATCACATGTTTTGTGTAGAAAGCTGTGTCCATTTCTCACGGTTTAAGAGTTATACAAAATTCATCCAGAATGAAGAAGTCTTCAAAGGCTATTATCATAAAATTCAAGATGTACATTTCGTTTGTTATGAAAATTTCAACATTACGTCATTTTAATCAAAATCGTTAAAGCCATTTTTGAGAAAATCAATATTTTCGAAAAAATTTTCCATGAAAAGAGTATTTGGAGTTAGGGAGATTTTCTTGAAAAGCTTTGTGCTGCATCCCTGAAAGGTACTGAACTTAAATACTAAGTTTGGTATTTAACGGACATTTTGAACACATACACACATGGGCATATTTCTAAGAATGTTTTCCTTTTGTCTCAGGAGGTCTTAAAACATGCATTTCCGGTGAAATCTCGGCATCCATTTTTTGGGGGGAATTACAATGCTTTCTTCTACAAAGTACATATTACATACGTGCTAGAGAAAATAAAAGGTGACGTATTTTTTGTTCAGAAATATTTTTTTTTGTCATTAGTAATAACTTTGTGTACGCTTTAATTACGCTATTGGAACATTGTAGTTCAAATTAATTTTTGAGAGTTTCTACACTAAACCAAAAGTTGTATTATCTATAGTTTCTGAAAAAAGGAACATAAAGTTCTAAAACAATTATCTATATCACCTTAGGATAAAGACAGCTGATTCATGAAAGGTACTCATTAGATATACACAACATTTATATTCTGTATTATATAGCAATATGGTGGATGTATGAAATTTAGTAAGGCTATCTATATTAGCTTGAGATAAATTGGTGCTTTACTAAAATGATACACTTTCTTATTTCGGTCACTTATCCCCTTAGATAAAATTTTGGATTATCTAACTTTACAGATACACACACACACACACACACACACACACATATATATATATATTGATGAAATCACTTGAACTTCATGCACAAAACCTTCTCAAGGGTCAAGTTCAGGACCACCAGATGAGAAGCGAACTTGGTCGTAACTGTGGATTGAGTCATAGTAAAAGATATGCACGGTCACCATCTGGCAAGCAACAGCAGTTGAAATCTGCTGACACAAGGGTACATTGACCTCTGCATTCAGTGTAGCAAGGAACAAGCGTAAGACATCCTTAGTTTTTACTACTCTATCATCTGTCTTGTAAACGATCTTCCGTCATCCAGGCCCCAAGCAAATAAAGAATTTATTGCTTTTTAACACTGTAAGGATACTTCTTACTTTCTCTAGTGGATCGAGAAGGTATTGTATTCCACCTTAAAATTCGATACCAATATTTCACCTGAAATACATGTTTTAGGACCTCCTGAATGCAATGAAAGCATTTTCAGAAAAAGGTCCGTGTGTGTGTCTGTGGACAGCATAGCTCAAAAACGAAAAAATCGTTAAATACCAAACTTGGTATTTAAGTTAGATAGCTTCCAAGGATGCGATGCAAAGATTTTCAAGAAAATCTCCCCACCCCAAACTACTCTTTAAATGGAAAAATATTCGAAAATTTTGTTTTTCTTAAAAATGGTTCTGTCGATTTTGATTAAAATACCAGATATTAAAGCCATTTCAATCAAAAATAGACTGTATATCTTGTATTTTCTGAGAATATCCTCTGAAGAGCTCTTTATTCTGGATGAATTTTGCAGATTTTTGCATAACTAGTAAACCGTCAGAGACAGACAAGAACTTACTTCACAAAAAATTTAGATCCCGTTAAAACACACAATTTATATCCTTCACGTTTTAGATTAGATTAGATTAGAAAGCATTCTGTAGGCTCGTTTAGGCCAGGAAGCCACTGAACGTAGAACTTGTCAAGATATATACATGTATACATATGTTTATATTCTATGAAAAAAACAATGTATAAAGCTCGTGCTTAAAGCTTGGGTTACAAAAACAGCAGAACAGATATATAATCACACCATTTGTATTTGCGGCCTCTACTATACTTAATGTGCTCTATAAAAGCACATGAACTTCCTTTTTTTTCAATCACATAAAACCAAAAAGTATAAAAAATTAGCGTTAAAATGTATAAATAAATATAGTTTCATTGATGTAATGTCAGATGATAAGTTTTCTAATTATCGACATAATAGTTACTACTAGTAATTATATGAATCTAAAATATGATTATTGTATTATGTGCTCTTCATAAATGTCAACAAATTACAATAAATATTTACCAATATGTTATAGAATTTCCAATGCAAAAATGTACAAATATGCACTAGAGTGTAAAATATCAAAGCACTAGGCTTTACAGACCTTGTGTCATTACTAAATACTGAAAAATTCATTTGACACATTCGTGCAAGTCAAAGTATACATCGTTTTTTTTTTTTTTTTTTTTTTTTTTTTTTTTTTTTTTGTGGAGGTAACCATTTCCTAGATATTCTTTGTTATTGGTTTCAATTGTGAAGTACTTATATTTTTCTCAATCAGGAAGTGTCTGTTTTTCTTTTGTTCTACTCCTGGCCAAGCAAAGAAGCGATTTGCAATGACAATCGCATAATGATAGCTTTTAAAACATTTGACAATCACTTTAGCATAGCGCATTCCTTTAGTTCCCCTCTATTTATAAGGAACTAAGTAATAGGACATTCTGCTAATTTTATCTCGTGTAGCATGATTTAGAAAGAAGAAGAATCTTTTGAAAGAAATTTTATTTGTAGAGCAGCAAGAGAAAGTCATGTGAGTGTAACACATCAGATTTTTAGTTCATAGCATTCCCTTACACCATTATAACCAACAGTATTTCATCGCGAACACTATAATTTCATTGTTATTTATTATGCAATGTAACACTATTTTTATCCTTCGATAATAAGTGTTATTTACTGATTGCTTCGGTCTAAAATATGGAAAAAATGGCAATTATTGTTAACATACTTTGCTCTCGTAATCAGAACTTTGATATATTTACATTTGTATCTTTTAAAATTAAACTCAGTTACTTTCAAACATGTATTTTAATATTAATTTATGTGAAACAAACCTAAACAAGTCACAAACAATTAAAAGTGAATGCTTTCCCGAGATTTTCTGCTTTATTGCAAATCACTTTCAGGAATAAATCTCCAAATATAGCCTTCCGTGATGTACTCGTTAAGCTACTCTTGATGACAACGTTCATTGTGCACTACACAGGTTGGGAAGTGCAAATAATTTGATATTTAGTAGAGAACAATGCGTATAACACATAAGTATATCTCATTTTGGCCGCTTACTAATAGAACTGTCATAACTGAAGCAAAACTTTCAGGGTCTAAAGTGTTTTGAATACCCCCTCGTTAGCTCTCTCTTGTGTTTATGTAACGGCCAGCTCCTGGTTTTAGTACAACTAGTACACCGACGACCTGTATTGATGTGACACCAGTGAGGAAAGGAGGAACCGATTCAGTTTCAAACTTTCCTTTACCCAATAAGGTTTATTATATGTTGAATTAGTAGATATTTATTTAATTTACGCCGCAAGTGAGAAATCTGCCAATACTGAGAGCGAATGTATCATCGGTGATTTCTAATTCGCCATCTTCCCAAAAGACGCTCACTGTAGTGCTACAAAAGATCTCGTAATTATCGATATGAAGGTTTTCTAAGTATTGAGTGTTAATTTTAATTTATCACCTTAGTAAGAGGTAGGTCACCTTGTAGGTAAAATAAGGGAAATGCGAATGGTTACAGTCGGAGGTGAATATGTGCAAATATTTGTATCAGCGTTTGAGGGTGGTGTGATGATCCAGTATTTGTACTTTTTTCACTATTGGTGGAAGTATTTTCTTTGGCTCTCCGATAGAGTACTTGTTTTTTCTTCGAATTTCTGAAAATGTGCAACAAGCATTTGGATTTTAAGTGACACGTTTCAAATAATGTGGCCAAAATTCTGTACCATAGTTTCATCTAGTTTCACAAGTTTTCGCCTTTTTGATTGCAAAAGAAACCCCTTACAATTGCAAGAAATTGTTCTGCTCACACCATTATCTTGTTTACCTGCGGTCCAGTAAATGTGCCAGCTTTGATCTTTGCTTCAGTCAACATAGAGAAACTCCTTAAATAAAACTTTAAGAAATTGCTTTATAAGACCCATTTTAATGTGGAATGGTAACATCAATCTTTGCTGAGATTTGCTTGTGATTCCCACTTGCTTATGTTGTACCCCACAGAAAAATCCTAGAGCTTTGGCCAGTGTTGTTAGCAATAGTGTGCCTTTCTGGACGAGCTCCCATTGAACAAAAGTGACATTCATTGGGATTACATTGTATTCCAATGGCTACAAACAAACCGCACACATTGTGACAGAAACAAGAGTCCACCTTGGCAAGTATAGAAAACGCCTGATAGCAATTCCTCAGACTTGTGACATGTACACTTTTATCTAACAAGTCCCATTGCTTTAGGCCTCCAACATGCCAGCACAGGACTTGTTAAGTCCAAGGTCTCTGACTAAATGTCTCATCTCCTAAGGTTTGTCAGCTGACATTAGACGACCAATGCTCACGAGCATCAGAATATCGAACCAAAATATTATGATTCTTAGGTACCGCATAGAAGATTACATTATTTTAGGTGGCACTTTTTGCTGTCCTGGTCTTGATAAAGTATCCACAAAACCAGTTGCCAAATAGATGCAGCATCCTGAAGCCATGAAATTTGCCGCCGAGCTTACTGTGTTATTCAAGACCATGCAGCTACTATATTACAGATTAAAGATAATTCTAGAAATTCAAGACGTTTTGTTTTGATTCAGTGATAATTACATTCTTATAAACCTAAAAACTAAGAAATTAAATATATCCACGAGAAATTTCAAAGTATCAAAGTTCTGGGCATTTAAAAAGAAAGTTTAGTTTGCTGGTTCTAAACTAGTCAGATATAAGAATGTGAAAAATCTGATGCATTCAATTCACATGACCTTCTCTATCTGCTCTGCAAACAAAATATTCTTACAAAAGATTATTCCTTTATATATATCATGCTAATCGAGATAAACATTAGGAGAAATATACTATTTGCATCCTTCTAAGCAGAAGGGAAATGCACATTAAGCTAAAGCGATAGTGAAATATTTTTAAAACTGGTCGCTATGTCAACAACTTACAGAGGCTCTGTTCAATTGTTATGATCGACAGTAAAGCAAAATGGAGATTAAACAAAAGAAGACTTCCCATTTGAGAAATATTTAAACTAAAACCAATAACAAGGAATAACTCGAAAATGGCTAACTCTAATTTTATATATATATTGTGTGTTTTAACGAGGTTTACATTTTTTATGTAGTAGGCTTTTGTCTATCTCTTACGGTTTAACACTTGTGAAAAATTCATCCAGAATGAAAAGATTTTCAAAGGCTATTTCTAGAAAATTTAAGATATGTATTACCGGCCGTAAAACAAACGCGAGATGAAACAAAAGATGACTTCCCATTTAAGAAATGTTTACAATCTACAATTGAAACCAATAACAAGGAATAACTTGAAAATGGTTAAGCCTACAAAAATATATATAATGTGCCTATATGATATAAATTGAAGTAAAAATATTCCGTGTCGTAAGTTTTTGACTATCTCTTACGGTTTACCAGTTGTGCAAAATTCATCCAGAATGAAGAGGTGTTAAGAGGCTATTCCCGAATAATATGACATTATACAATTTATTTGTTATGTAAATATCTTTAATGTACGTCATTTTAATGGTAATTGTTAGCGTTTTTTTAAAAAAACAACATTTTCAATAATTTTTACCTGTAAATGGTAGTTTACGGTGTGGGAATTTTTTCAAAAATCTACGTGACGCATCCTTGGAATATCATTTTTACTTTCTCCACACGTACATGTACTTAGTGTATAGAGAAAGCATTGCAGTCCACACAAAAATTCAATACTGAGATTTCATTGGAAATATACGCTTTAGGGTCCCCTGTATCCAAAAAAAAAAGCATTTTTATAAAAAGGTTCATATGTGAGGTGTGTCCTTGGGTCTGTGAACACGATAACTCAGAATCGAAAAGTCGGTAAAATACCAAGCTTGGTTTTTGAGTTCAGTACCTTCCAAGTATGTGACACGAAGATTATGAAGAAAAGCCTCCCATCCCAACTACCCTTACATGGAAAAATTTTCAAAAATTTAAATTTTCTCAAAAATGGCTCTAACGATTTTGATTAAAATAATATATCTTAAATATTTTTATATGGCAAAAAAATTTATATCTTAAATTTTTTAGGAGTAGCCTCTAAAGATCCCTTTATTCTCAATAAAGTTTGCTGAATTTTGCGTAACTAGTAAACCGTAAGAGATAGACAAAAACTTACTACATGAAAAACGTAAATCACGTTAAAACACAATTTTTGTAATACAGGTTTTTTTTCGTGGAAGTTATCACTTCTGAGATATTCCTTGTTATTTGTTTCAGATTTAAAAACTTTTCACATACGGGAATTTGTAAAATTCCATCCCTGCATAGAAACGGATCGCAACCACATTGCAAGTAGCTTTTAAAAGATTTGGCTATCGTTTTAGTCTAGTGTATGCCCTTATTTTTCTTCTTCTTACAGGGAAGCAAGTAAATAAGATAATTTCGTTAATATTTATCTCGATTATCATAAAGTAGATAGAAGAATATACTTTTTAACAATAATTTGTTACGGTGATGTAGAGAAAGTCATGTGAAAGTAAAAATAACCCAATGGCATGAAAAACAAAATATATAGTGTTATCATTTGAGACTAGCAAAACCCGAGGTTACGTTGTGGTATTAGGTTCCTCTCTTCCTCTCCACATTCCTCCCCGCACTCGCCCATCATTTCATCCTCTCTCCTCTTCATACCTCTCTGTGTGATGCACAGAGCAGGTGACTTTTAAAAGCTAGCAATAAAACCTTTTACCTTGAGATTTAACTTAAGGTTCATTAGTACTACAGATATTTGTTCATATTCTTTACGCTCATAATTTTCCAAGATGGGTAGAAAATGAGAATAAAAAATCCAAAATAAAACCCGTATATTTGGTTTAAGTACATGAATTATACTAACGGAATTAGTGTAATTTGCTAAATATTCAATCCCCTAAAATTCTGAAAACACACTCACTGAACACACTGATAAACCTTTGCAATGCAACAATTTTCCCAAAATAAAGAATTCTACGAAATATTTGGATATTATTTTCTATATCAACTATCCAATATATACAAGAAATATTGCATGCTACCCAAAAATATGAAGTCCATATTTCATCGGAACCATAAGAAAAGCATTTTTCGAAATGTCGCGAAAAAACCGGTCTGTAAAAAATCGGTCAACCTTCTAGAGCATGTATTCAAAGAGGGGTGTGAAGTGAATTAGAAATTCCAATGTGTGAAATAAGCAACTATCTTCATTCATCATCATCATCATCATTATTATTATTATTATTATTGTTGTTGCTGTTACTATTATAATATTTTATTCTTGCTTTTATTCGTTTTAATTTTACACATCTTGCAGTCTCATAATAAATAAAGCAGTTATCGATTACATGCTGCACATATGACCATTTGCAGCAAACATATTTGCTTCTTTTTTTCATGGCACATGTGACTATTCAAGGACATTTGTACTTTTGTATACATTATTATGCTCTAATTACGCATAAAATGATCGTTCCTCACTCGGACAACACACAGCAGTGTACAGCTAAATTTAGCAGCATTTCAGTGGTTGTGTGCATGCTTCGCTTTCGAGAGCACACACGTTTTCGAGATTGAATTATTTAGAACTAAATCGGATTTTTCTAAACATTATTCTGAAATTTAAAGTTTGAACCAGATTGAAAAATTTAATGCTATAGCATTTGAACCACAGATTTCGGCTTCTGTGGCGTTTCTGCAATCAACTGAGCTAGCATGCCAAAATTTTATTACATTAAATTTCCAACAGATTCATATTTTTAAAGGTAAGCCACAAGACATTCATAAATTATGTTTGAGGTAATATACCCAAAGGACACTTACAGTCTGTTAAGTTCCGGGTGTCTTTTTAACTGTTATTAGATTAATTAGTGTCAATTGTTTTTTCAGACATTCAGTGAGTAACCAAAGTTTAAAAGATACCATTGACATGATACCCGGAACAACAGACTTTCAGCTTAACCTTCCGCTTTTCTAACAAGCTAAACTACCATTGCTACATACCGGCACGACATTAAAATCCTCAAGTGACTCGCAATTATCCCGTTAAACAATAAGGCGTTCTCAAATTTATTATGATATAACATACCCCAACATACTCGTGAGTACTTTAACTATCAGTTTCATTACAATCACCAGCCTATCAACAATAAGAAACTCAAAGCCCGCTACCTAAAACGGATCCTAGTAATAGGGAAGTCAGCACCATCGAGGCTAACATACGTACTAGCCAAAGAAACCTTTTAATCGAGGACATCAGAACACCAATTACAAAGGCCACTACATCAGCTGAATGAGAAAAATAACGTCATATCGCCCGACTTCTACACAACAGACGGCATAACGACAGATGACTGAAAGCAGCCAAACTACGACCTCCGACACATAGTGACAAGATATGCAACGCACGGTTTTCACCACAAACTATGCCGCAATCAGAAATTCTACCAACCGGAAGAAGAATGCCTGTGCAACAAACACTGCGAGAGATGTCATGCTCAAAACTGCAAAGAAAGGACAATCTCAATAATAAGACCAGGACAAGAATGAACTACATATCATTATGCACATTGCACGCTTTCTCTGTTTATTGTAGTTCATCACCATTAGGTCACATAGTGTCATTCTCAGACTCTCAGAGTAATTAAGAAAACCGTAAAATGCATGCTAAGAATTGTAACACGCAGTTGACTTAATAAAGGGAATAAGGTTGATTAAAAAAATACACACACCCATTGATTGATTGATTCATTGTTATTGTGCTCTTCTATCCATTAGCGTGGTTTAGTGAGCGGGTTTTTCGTTTTAATGATGTACCGGTATATATAATTGCTGGGAATGTATCCATCTTGGTCTTTTGTGTGGTTAAAGTTGAGCATTCATCAATCAATTACAAGAATGATGAATACAGTTAAGATGACCATGATGCGATTTGTGCTTCTAGCTACCCTATCATCCATCAACGAGCCTTTGATTGCATCAAGGAATTGAAAAACTAAGCGTTAGCACTTGGTGAGTAAAAAATTAGTGAACTTTTATTTGGACTTGAACGTGATATTGGTATAACAATAGGCACTGTCAAAAATTAAAAATATTAAAGCAGTGTTTTAACAGATTTTTTCCCCCAATAGTGAAAACTGGCAACACATACTATATCTCAAATGAATTCGATTTAACAAGTGCAGAACTGTAACATTCATTTTTTAATTTCTCTTATTTGCCACAGAAAATATTTGCTTGACATAACGTAGCCTACACCAATTTATTTCCATTGGATGAAAAACCTGTTGGTAACCCCACCAGGTTGATCAATTCTTCATTAACGTTTCCGTGTTACAAAGGTTTTACTAAGAAAAATTTAAAAATTCACTAAAACAAATACCTCTGAAATAGCCTTAGAACAGCACCCCAAAATTCTAAAATAATGTTTTTATTTTTAGATTTAATTCCTTTAATCTGGTAGGTTATATAGGACGTTGAATGAAATGGGTTAAATGTGTTCAAAGACTACAGTTTGATGAATATTGGAATTAAATAGGAATTCATTTCAAGTCTAGTCGTGTTGATAGCGGAATAAAAGAAATTAAGCGTTCAGTCATAAAATTTTAAGTTTCCATAAAATAAGGACAGGAAGAAACTCCGGAGTAAATGTAAATACAATATATAACATAAGAACCCATAGGAATATTATTTTGTTTGCTCCTATCGTAAGTAAATGTGCTATAAATTGCTGACACTATTTCTAATGATAACAGAGAATACATCCTGCACCTAGGCGCAGTGGGCTGGAGCGTCGTGCCCTGGTTCACTGCCCAAGAATGTACTCATGTTCAACAAGGGGATGTATAAGATAGGTGCCTAAGAAAGTGAGGATCTGTGATAGGCAGCGGTCCCGACCAAAGAAAGTTAACTTTTGGGCTGGAGGATAAGTGATACTGGCCACATCACCTCCCGGTATAGGTTCAATGATTTCTGAAACCTACCTTCTGGTTGTCAGGCTTAGGCCTCACGCGGGCTTTAGCACCATGGGTTATATTATTAGGTGAAATCAAAGTAAAGTTTAATTTTAACCACAATGCATTATAAGTACAGTTTCAATGGTATTTAGTTATGGCATTGCGAACCAAAATGTTTGTTGAATTTCCAACGATTGTAGCTTATCAATCAAATATGCGTTATGATTCTTAAATTAAATTTAATTTTGAAAATCAGACGAGTGTTTGCTGACGACCTTGTAAAGGAAATATCGTCTGGCATACAAGGAAGTTAGAAACTACAAACCTGATTCTGACACAGTATGCCCTCACTGGCATTGGGTAGAGGAACGAAGTGTTGAGTCGTTATAGGTGATGAAGAATAAAAGGAAATCGATCACCAGTTTTTTTAATGCCTTGTTAACAAAAGTGTAAAACCTTTCAATATCCTAAGGAGTATATGCCAATAAATTCGTAAAATATGTGCCACAAATACTGAAAATCTAAATCAGTTGGATTGTTTCTATATAAATTAAAACTCGTATGCTTTGCACGCCAATTGCTTTTTCTAGTCACTATTATAGAAACCATTCTTACGAAGCTTATGCTTCTATGTAATTCATGTTAAACTGGACAAATATTTGCAGACATTGAGTTATCGCGCATTTTTATTATAGGTACAAGGATAACAAATTAGGTTTCAAGGAATGCTCAAATTCTTTCTGAACTGGTTACTACGTAAAAGCTTTGGAATTTCGATCTTCTACATTGCCAGAATAAAAAAAGAATCAGACTTCCTAGTTTGCAAAAGTACCTATAAGTATATGAAAATTGAAGTAAATACCTGAATATCTCAGAAGTGGTTAATTAAAAGAGTCACATAAATTGTGGTCTTTAACGAGATATACATTTTATTTATTTATTTTTTTTTATTTTTTCTTAAGCTTAAGGTCCTTTAACCTGGTAGATCATAATGGGCGTTCTACATATTTTGATGTGATAAGATTTTGTCGATATCTTATGATTGTGCAAAAGTCACTCACACGGAAGAGAGCTTCAAGGTAATTCCAAGGAAAGTCAAAATATGCATTTAATTTGTCATGAACATATTTTAATACATGGCATTTAAGTCAAAATCTTTATAGCCCTTTTTTGAGAAAATCAAGAGTTCCAAAAATTGTTCCATGGAAAGTTTGAGATAGGGGTATTTTCCTGAAACTCCTCGTATTGCATCCTTGGAGGATGATGTGCTTATGTATCAAGTTCGGTATTTTGTATTTAATAGACTTTTCGTTGCTGAGTTATCCTGTTTACGAACACACACATAAAAACACGTACACACACACACCCTTTTCTAAAAATTGCTTTCAGGTGGCCTCAATACTGATATTTCGGATAAAATTTCGACATCGAATATTTGGATGGAATACCAATACTTCCCTTTTTACTACAGTACGTAGAAGTAAAAGGTGAAGTAGCCACACACAATTTACATTAAGCTGAATTGCTTCCCAAAACGGAAGATACGGATTAGATACGGACGGGGCCATCAGGAATTAGGGCAGAGCACCGGACGTAGGCCCTTGAAGCACTTGAAGCCTCTTACGTAACCTCAGGTAGGGAGGGATGAAATTTAACTGAGGTCTTTATTTATGGACGCCTTTTAACTGCTGCGTTCTTAGCGTACCGTTCTATATTGAGAGTGAAATATCGCTTAATTTTGCCCAGAAATCCCCTTATCTCTTACTGTTTGCCAGTTATACAAAAGTCATCCAGAATGAAGAAGTCTTCAGAAACTATTCCCAGAATCTTCAAGAAATAAATTTCGTTTTTCATAAAAATATCTCAAACATATGCTATTTTACAGGCCTTTTTGAGGAAATCAAAATATTCCGAGTAAAGGGTGGTTGGTGATGGGCGAGTTTTACGCAAATCTTTTTGTCTCATCCTTGAAAATCCTGAAGCAACTTTGGTATTTAACAGCCTCTTCGTGTTTGAGCTATGCTTTCCACACAAACACAAACACACACACACGCACACACGGACCTGAATATTCATTTTTTACTCAGGGGACCCTAAAACTTGTGTTTCCGGCGAAATTTTGATAACGAATTTTGGTTGGAATAAAATACCTTCTCCACTATTTAATTTTTTTCATACATGCTAGAGAATAAAAATTAGCGTTGTATCCAATCAACCGCGATAGACAACTGAAACTCCTTGAGGAGAAAGAGAAAGCATTGACAATCGGCTAATCCCGTAGCCCAGACGGTTGAAGGGGCCCGATTTCAATTCCAATTTAGGGATAGCGATTCTTCTTTACCACAGATTGTTCCCTGTACTCCTCAGAGTCTGAGGGTATGAATGCCAGTGAATATGTTTGTGATTTAATGAGTCAGAGCAAAGATAAATAGAATCGAACACGAGTTAACGCCATTGCCGATAAGCAATAATTTCCAACGGGAAATGCCGTCGATAGGACCATGCCGCTAAAGAGGGATTATAAATAGAAACATTTTATGTGTTGCACTCACATGACTTTCTCTATCTACTCTACAAATTAACTTCTTACGAAAGATAATTCTTCTTTCAACACCATGCTAATCGAGATCAGAATTGTATTACTTAGTTCCTTATAAGTAGAATGGAACTAAGGGAATGCACTAGGCTAAAGTGATTGTCAACTGTTTTAAAAGCTGTCGTTATGCGATTGTCATTGCAAATCGCTTCTTTGCTTGACCAGGAGGAGAACAACAGAAAAACGGACACTTCCGTCTGAGAAAAGTATAAGTACTTCACAATTGAAACTAATAACAAGGAATACGTCGAAAACGGTAAGCTCCACGGAAAAAACGCATATAACATAACTTGTGTATCTTAACAAGGCTTACATTTTTTGTATAGTAAGTTTTTGTCTTTCTCTTAAGGTTTACTAGTTATGCCAAGTTAAGCAAAATTCATCCTGAATAAACAAGTCTGTAGAAGCTATTCCCAGAAAATTCGAGATATACATTTTATTTGTGAAAAAAATGGCTTTAATATATGGTATTTTAATTAAAATCGTTAGAGCCATTTTTAAGAAAAACATTTTCGAAAATTTTTCCATGTGAAGGGTAGTTATGGGTGGGGGATTTTCTTGAAAATCTTCGTGTCGCATCCTTGAAAGATACCAAAGTTAAATACCAAGTTTGGTATCTAACGGCCTTTACGTTTTTGAGCTATGCTGTACACAGACACACAGACATACAGACACACAGACACACACCGCGGAGCAGTTTTTCTGTTACCCAAATAAAATTGGTACATGTTCACAGAAGTACAATGAATAAGAATTGCTCTGGATTTAACTGTCAGATGTATTTAAGCATATGTTTTCAATTTTAAAACATAAAAATTATATTTTTATGACAAAAAAAGCACATTCATAAATTTAAAAAGCTTTAGAGCCTAAACCAAAGAAGACACGGAAAACCCTAGGTAAATTTAAAAAAAATAGATGTATTGTGAACCTTAGGTTAAAATATTAGACAACATTTTTAATTTTTTTGTCGCAAAGGACTTTTTAGTGACGTGGTAAAACATAAACAGAATTGACTATGATCTCCAAAAAATTAGAGCAAACTATGTAATATTTGCACTGTAACTTATTTGCCTTATACGAATTTGTATAAAGTTAGCGTTTTTAGTTTGGAGTTTCAAACTTTCAGTCGTACATGTCCTTAATCAAAATCGTTTCAGCTATTTTTTAAGAAAACAAAATATTTCAAAAAGTCTTCCATGTAAAGGGTTGTTTGGGGGGAATGTTCATGAAGATCTTTGAGTCGCATGTTTGAAACATACTAAGTGCAAACAGCCAAGTTTGGTTTTCATCCAACTTTTCATTTCTTAAGTAGTTGTGTTGTTCATAGGCAATTTCGGTGATATACTTCCGGTGAAATCTGGACATAGAATTTTTGGGTTCAGTACAATTATTCCACTACTTACTATACTATGTAGTAAAGAAGGTAAAGAGAGTGACGTATAATTTGAATTAATAAGTTGCTTCCCTGAAAAGAAACGTTACATAAAATAGAAGGACATGCTTAATGTTAAATTTAGAATTATTTTTATATATGTATAGGAAACACCTCATTTTTGATTTTGTCTGTTAATACAGAATCGCTAAAACTCTTAAACATCAAGTGTTAAGTTTAATTACGTTTTCATTTTTCAACGGCAAAATACCATAATTTAAGAATTAATGCTGAAATGCTTTCGTGTGGTATACGTAAACCTATTTAGCTGCACATAACCCACATATACAATTTTTTTCCCTAGAGGGGAGGTTCTAAATTACTTTTTTTTTAGCTCTGGATCTCCTAAAGATACAAGCATATAAACCGGAGTATATAGCTGTTATTTTCCGCGAGCCACAATTAGCGGTAGTTTAAGGGCAGCGAGAAGCAAGCTGTGGGCGGACAGAGGGCGCTGTCAGTCATGACAGTAATTACTGTGCAGTCTTTGGAAAGAAATGCAGAAAAAACACATCCCGTGGAGGGTTACCTTGCTCAAACAACTGTGCTTTTATGTTCACAATTAAAAGAACAATAGCTAGATATTACGCAGGATATTATAAAGAATCATACTGGAAAGAAAAATATTACTACATTTTTACATTTTGATATTAATAGAGAGATGAAGTGATAAGTTTTGTGTAGATTCCCCTATCTCCTTTTATTTGTTAAGTAAAATAGTTAAATGAAGCTAGAAATGTGGTTATTAACAACTGTTTATTCCAAAATACTTTACTAAACTTTCATTTGTATTAATATTTCATGTCATAAATGCCATTAATTCTTTATTGTTGTTTAATATTGCTTTTGACTGTGTATTACCTTTGTCTTTTTATTTTCTGTTTACTCTTTTAATTTGTTGTTGTTGTTGTTTTAATATTGCTTGTAATGTGTATTACAAAAGCACGTACGGTCTGTGGACCCGTGCGATTGTTGAAATTCTATGTATGATATTGCTATGTCAATAAATACACTTATTCATTCATTCATTCATTTTTATATTTCTTGGTCGAAGGACAGATCAATGGATGAATATTACATTTACACGCAATAATATGCTAAGCTACAGCAAGCTACGTTCTATTGTTTATGTATATTCCTTTGGATTAAAGCTTCTTACGAGGGGCGTTCAATAAGTCCTTAGAAAAAATAGAAAAACAAATTATTTTTGGTAGATTCTTTATTTTTCAATATAATCTCCTTTTAGCTCGATGTACTTTTTGCCAGTGTTTCTCCAACTGTTTTAGGCCTTCCAAAAAGTAGGATTTCGGAAGATGCTCAAAATAGGCATATGTTTGTGAGATGACCTCTTCGTTAGACCTGAATCGTTTTCCGCTGAGCCGCTTTTTCAAGTTTGGAAATAAAAAAAAAAGTCATTAGGGGCCAAATCTGATAAATACGATAGATGAGGTAATTCGAACCTTATTTCTACAAATTTTGCTATCAAAACTGCGCACGTGTGCACCCTTGCATTGTCTTGATTGATGAGAATATTTTTCTTTGTCAAATGAAGACATTTTATCTTGATTTCTCCGTTCATCCAGAACAATAACGATGCATAATTCTCTGCATGTATCGTTCTTCCTTTCTGCAAGTAATCAATGTAGATGATTCCACGTGCATCCCAAAAACCCGAGGTCATCTGCAGATTTCACCACCTTAAAAAACCCCACTGTTTCGACTATACTTTTATCTCTGAAGTGTAGTAGTGTATCCATGTTTCATCCACACTAATATATCGCCGCAGAAATTCGTCAGATTGCGACGGAAAGGTGCCGAACTAGCTTCCGAATTGATCACATCACTGCGGTTACTTTAGTTTGAGAGAAAACGCGGCGCCTATCTTGCCAAGACCTTTGTCAGACCCAGTTTTTGGAGCAAAATTGAGAACACTGTACACTTTGATATGCTGTGGCCTCTACTATTTCGCGAGTATTGATTCGTTGATCACTCAAAATCATATCCTGGATTTTGTCAATCATTTCGGAGGAAGTCACTTCTAATGGACATGCGGAACAATGTTCATCAGTTGTGGATGTATGGCCACGCTTAAATTAATTTATCGAATTTTAAATTGTTGCAAGTACAGGAACCATGTGCCATAAACTTCATCCAACTTGGCTTTTATTTCTTTCGGTGTTAAGCCTTTTAAATTGAAGTGTTTAATTACCGCTCAAAACTCGTGTTTTCCAATCTCTCTGAAGAAACACCAGATTGTTGATTCAATCGCCTATGGCGATGAAACCATTTGATGAATATTACTAAAACTTTAACTGTCTTCAAGTAAGAACGACGGTTACTCTATATTTTTGAATGCTACGAGTGCAATTTCTTGGCATTTTTAAGGACATATTGCGCTCTCGTCATATGATATCGAAATTATGATTTATTGAATTAATAGTTATTTTATAGACAAATAATTAGGAAAGAGGGAGATAATTGCAACATACTATTTGCTTAAATTAAAATCAACGAAGGATGTAAAACGTAGGAATTATAATCCTGTGAGAAGCTATAGTTCATTAGCAGGTATGTTAGACGCTTGAAACAAAGAAACTAGGTACAAGTCAGAGTAACCAAGTAATTAGGTGTTCCGGTGAACTCAGTAAACAAGAAATTCAATAGCTGAAGGTTCAGATCCTTAGTGTTTACTCTATCAGAAATCTAAAGGATGCTTGAACATTCAGGTATACCACTTCTGGAAATTAGAAAAAGAGTGACAATACTTATAATTTAGTAAGGTAAGGCGTGAAAAGTTGTGCCAGAGATATGAATGAGAAAATTAAAGAGTTTGGCAACGTAGGAATTTTGTGGTGGTAGCTATGATGTAGGCGGGGCTTACGTTAATAAAACAGCGTGTTTTGTAAGTGTGTCTTTTCTTCTACTCCAAACAGCAAGCACGCGTTACGAAGAGTTATTGACAGTCGGTTGTGCTTAAGTACCGAGTTTGGCTCATCATCCATTTGCCGGTGATTGGAAGGGAATTCGCTGGTTAGTATTTTAGTGAGTCACGGAAAACCGTAAACAGGAATTTAGCAGGAAAGATTATTCCCTGTGGACCTTAGATACTAGAGAACTACTTGGTTTGACGCATCGTCATCCTTTCCGGGAAGCTTCAGAAATAGGACATATCTCTGAGCTAGAAAGTTTTAGGGACTTCCGCTCGTGTCAGTGACCTCTTTGCCTGTAGCTTGTAGCCTGCTGTGGTTCCTTCACTTGATCCCGGCCTCATAGAGAACTAGTAGCCACAATATTACTCACGTATTCTTTGGTCAGAATATTTTGAGACACTGGATGGGGAGATAAAGGCGTGGTTGCTCGACAGCCACCACAAACAGCCGACCTATAAAACAGACCTGGACACGAACAACTGATTGTTACCCTTGCCCTTTGACCAACGGATAGGTAGTAGTGCTCGAGCTATCCCCTGTAACTTTATGCCACATATCGTGTAATAGTTGTTCGCCTATCTTTTACTTGAGCTTTTCCGTTCTTTGTAATGTTATGCACTTTTAATTCCTCAAAGGGAATAAATCCTATAGTGTAATTATCACACATTTTGTCTGAAATTGGATCATTGTTTAAACCATAATATATTTCCAAAAGTATTACATAACTGAATGATAAATAAAGCAATAGACCATCATAGTAGCTAATATCACAGTTCATAATAGATTAGCTATCTCAATACGCACAGCGGAACAGAAAAGCTTCTTTGGAATATAAATAATAAGTATGCTGTGTTTAAAGTGGCAACATTTTAATGCATGTTGTGCTTTCATGCATAGCCCAGGAGAAAGATACAAAAACTGACTTAACCGTAAACATCCATTTTTTTTTCTTTGCCAGATCCTGGGTTTTTCCTTTCTCTACCACGTATGTATAAGGTACATAATAAGCAGAGAAAGCATTAGATACCGAGACTTCACCGTAAATACATGTTATGAGACTCCCTGAATGAACATAGCATTTTTAGAAAAATGTCCGTATATACACCTGTCATAATGTGTATGTGTGACTTTGGTCAGTATAGCTGGAAAAACGAAAAGTCCGTAAAACACCAAACTTGGTATTTAAATTCAGTATCTTCCAAGGATGCTTTAAGAAAATCACCCTCCCCAACCTACACTTTACATGGAATATTTTTCAAACATTTTGATTTTCTCAAAAAGTCCTGTAACGATTTTGTTTAAAATGCCATGTGTTTAAGGATATTTTCATGTCATTTGTGTATCTTGAATTTTCTGGGAATAGCCTCTGAATTTTTTTTTCATTCTGGATGACTTTTTTATAATTCCTAAACTGTAAGAGATAGATAAAGCTTCTTGCACTAAAAATGTAGACCACGTTAAAACGCACAATATATGTTTTTTTTTTGTTTTTTTTTTTGTTTTTGTTTTTTTGTTGTAGAACCGTAGTTTTCGAGATACTACATGTTTATAATTTAAATTTTAGTTAACGTTTCTCAAATGGGAAGTCGTATGTTTTTCGTCTTTTTTTTGTTTACTTATGGTAAGCAAAGAGAACGGAATTTCAACTATTTCACACAGCAATCGGCTTTTGAAGGATTTGACTATCGCTTTGGTCTATTGCATTCGCTCATTTCCCTTCTGATTACAAAGAAGCAAGTAATAAGAACAATTCTGCTAAAGTTCATCTCCATTAGCATATGTACATAAAAGAATAACCTTTTGTAAGAAAAGTTTGTTTGTGGAACTGCTAGAGAGAGTTATGTGAATGGAACACATCAGGTTTCTTTCTTTCTTTGCTAAAGTTCTTACAATGTATTCATTATAAAATTCAGAGTTCAATAACCCTTTGCTACTCAGCTTATTTTTTACTGAAACCAAATTTTGAAACCGGAAGTAACATCTCAGAAGCTACTGTTGTTACCTTTTCTAGGGTCCACATGTCACCTGACTAAATAGCTAAGCATAATTAACCAGAATATCAATGTCAGAAGTTGGTACATTCTGGAGAAGGCTCCACAGTGCCTCCACCTAAGGGCTTATTGTGCATCACACCACAGGAGTATAGCATGATCTTTAAGTATTATCGACGGACAGCCGAAACCAGACGTGGAGAAAGAGCCCATGTGGTGTGTCCCTAACATAGTCCAAGCAGTTCATCCCAAAGGGCAGCGTTACGAGTTGGCGCCTGAGATCTGACCGAAAACCATGGTACCACAGACGACTCCAACGCAATCCTATCGCCAGAGTGCATTCCCCACCACGGAATGGCGCACTACTGCAGTCTTCTCCGACATTTACACCACTGAAAGAGACCGGCTGGAATTAAATGTAAATGAAATGAAGGGACAGAAAGTTTGAAAAATGAAGAACCCCCAGCATTCGCCTAGTGGCCCGGGTAGAGCCCCGAAAAACCCATGGGTCAGAGAGGCCCTCAGCTGGAATTGAGCTCAACACCTCCCATATCCCAAGAACAAATGAACCACTGGCTTGATATTTTAGAAGCTACTAGTGTTAGAAATTAGGCTGCCATATTTCCAAATCTTTAGTAGTGGACGATGGAGTGCTTGGATGCTATTGGGACTTCGGTAGCACAGTATGCAATATTTGCTTTTAATTTGATTTATGAAAGAAAATCTCTATGCTGTAGCACCTATGTATAACGTAAATAACAGATAGAGAAGGTATTGTGTTCCACCCAAAAATTCAATTCCGAGATTTCACCGGAAATCATGTTTGAGACACCCTGGGTTCCCCAAAAAGAATTTTAAAAAGTGCCCCTATCTGTTTATGTGTGTTGGCGTGTCTATGTGTATGTGTGTGTTCTCTTTATATGGAAACATTTTTAATTTTTTTTTTATTTTTTCGAAAATGGCCCAAATTATTTGATTAAAATACCATGTTTTAAGATATTTTAATATCAAACGAAATGTACGTATTTCTTGAATTTCTTGGTAATAGCCTCTGAATGTCTCTTTATTCTGAATAACTTACGGTTTACCAGCTATACAAAAGAGATACACAAAAGCTTACTACAAAAAAAAAAAAATCTGATGTGCTCCATTCACATAAATTTCTCTAACTGTTCCACATAAAAACTATTCCTATAAAAGATTACTCTTTTATCTACATCGTACTAATCGAGATAAACATTAGCAGGATTGGTCTTATTACTTGCTCCCTTGTAAGTAAAACGAAAATAAGGGAATACACTAGGTTTAACCGATAGTCACATCTTTTGAAAGTTGGTGGCTGTGTGAAACAATTGAAGTTCACTTCGCTTTGATGATCAGCAGTAAAACAAGAGAGATGAACCGAAAGGTTACACTGTGCTTTAGCAAGATCTACATTTATGTGTAGTAAGTTTTTGCCTATCTCTTACTGTTTACCAGTTATGCAAAATTCAGCAAACTTCGTCCAGAATACAGAGATCTTCAGAGTCTATTCCCAAAAACTTCAAGATACACATGTTATTTTTTATGTAAATATATTCAATATACCGGCGGTGTTTTAATCAAAATCGTTAGAACCATTTATGAATAAAACATTTTCAATTTTTTTTTTTTTTTTTAATTTTCATATAAAGAGTAGTTATCGGTGGGGGATTTTCTTGAAAATTTTCCTGTCTCATCCTGGAAAGATGGTAAATATAAATACTAACTTTGATATTTAACGGCCTTTTCGTTTATGCGCTATGCTGTCCATAGACATACACACACACGCGCGCTGCCTTTTTCTAAAAATTCTTTTTTGGGCTCATGGGACATGAGAACATATGTTTCGAGTGACATTTTGAAATCGAATTTTTGGGCTGAATGCAATACCCTCTCCAGCTACTATGTAGATTGTATCTACATACCTTCTAGGGAAAGTAAAAATATAGATCTCGTTAAAACACACATTTTATGCATACTTTTTTAGAGTTAACTATTTCCAATATAGTTTTTGTTATTATGTTCAACTTTAAATTTCCCAAAACTCTTCTCAAATGGGAGCCATCTTTGGTTTCATACCTCTTTTGCTTTACTGCTAGCCACGCAATGAGAACAGAATTTCACTTGTTTCACATAATGATAGCTTTTAAAAGAGTTGACTATCGTGTTAGTTTAATATATTCCATTATTTTTCTTCTGCTTACAAGGAAGTAATATTTATCTCCATTAAAGGAATGTAATGTAGGTAGATGGATAATCTTTTGTAAGAATAATTTGTTTGGAGATCAGGTAGAGAAGTCATATGAATGAAACATATTACATTTTATTTTTTATTGTTTTAGAGCCTGCTAATAACCAATTAGTTAAAATAAGCCTCAGAGATGTCTAATAGTGAAGGTAAATATTACAGAAAGCTACTAGATTTTTTCAGCTATGTTTTTTTTTTTCACGTCGTAATAGTAAACCGTTAAATGTACCTAAAAGTGTTTCCGTATTTTACTTAATTATCTGTATATTTATATCCAAACACAATTTATAGTTTTTATGTGCTACTTTTAGTTAAAAACCGATTCCTGTAGCAAATACTGTGAATCCTTATTTGGTTTCCTCATTTTCCAAAATACTACAGCTAATACTATCTAAATTCGGATATAATGGACATTACTTTTTGAAAAAAACTATGTTATTCATGGAAAATATACATTCAGAATTTTAGCATGCAATTGCCTCTCATTCTACAATACGTTTGTTACAATAGTTGGCCGCCAGCACGACTCGTTTGACCTTCACTGCATTTCCCTGCGCGCAGGTCCTACATCGGTTTTTTTTTTGGTAGTGTTTAACGCCCGCTTGTACTACTTATGGCAGGTGACCTACATCCATTTTGTCGTCTCACTGCGTCATCTTACTTCTATTCTAGTCCAGTTCATATGTGAATACCATTAGAAATGTTTATAAGTGTTTAGTTTTGCTTGAAGTCCTTTCAAAACGCAGTATACAGTACAACTAGAGTGTTTATGTACGATACGTATGTGCTTACATCATTCTTTAGGGAAGTTGTATGACAATTTGAAACTAAATGTTCTGGCGTGCGTGTTCCGAGGAGCTTATAAATAAATTCAGGGAGACGGGATCAATTTGACAGGAAAAGAAAGGTGAACAGGCGTGTGCTTACTCAGCAGAAATTAGAAAGATTAGAATGGTCACCTCGAAAATCTCTTAGATGCCTTGCACAAGAAACAAGACATTTCGAAACTTTAGCATGGAAAGCAACAGAACTCATGCCATACAAGGTTACTGCTGTGCAGAAATTGTTACCATGTGATCGCCAGAGTCGGCTAAATTTCTGTAACTGGATTCTGAGGAATGTTAATGATAGAACAATCGATCCACGATTAATCCTGGTCATGTGTCATCACAACACAGCCGACAACAGACAAACCCAGTTTCATTCACGAGACTCCCTTGTGTGATAAAAAATTCTGGGTATAGTGCGCAATAAATGGATACAATCTTGTGATAGGTACGTTTTGGGCTTATTCTGATAATTTTTAATGTTATTTGAGTTTTTGTTTAACCTCCGCACATGTATGATTGGGTGACGGGTCGTGTGACCCCCAGCCAAGTGTACAGTCCATGACCGGCAGACGGACCGTGCGCCTAAAGGCCAAGTTTTGTAGCATACTTACTGTATTTCACAACATATCTTCATAGAGATTTTCTTCAGGAAACTTTTCCAAGATTTCTATAATAGGTATATAGAATATATGATATATATATATGTATAATATATATTTATACATTTAGCCCAGCGTTATTGATTTCCTAAGCAATTAAGCAAAATTAGCATGTCATTAAAAAATTATACCCTTTAGTTCTCCTGCAGACCGTAATGATACGACTCCAAATTCTACAACTGAGTACACATCGAATTCATCTGCTATTGAACATTTGAACAATTGTGGCCTAAATGTATTTTACTTTCCGCGGTATGTCCGTTAAATGTCTCTATTCGAAGGAAAAATAGCAAAAAGCAGAAACAATAGCCACATGAACTGTGCTTTGTTACCTAATAAAGCAGAAGGGAGTTATTTTTGCCTCGTGATGCGTGAAACCCTGCTCACTTCATATCGCAATCAAGCGTAAGCCACTGTTAATCGTAAATCTGTGTGATGATGCAGGTAATTCATGTAGCGGGCTGATGGTTTACAAGCCTACCACGACATACCATATTTACTGGATGTTATGTTGCTAGCAGAGTTGCCAAATCTACAGTCATTTTCTTAGGCTATCAGTCACGTGATGATCTGTAACTATACATTTGATGTACAGTACGCTATTGAGAACATAAGGAGCACTGGTAGTTAATCTTGAGTACAGTCGGTCAAAAAACTGAAACTTCTTTTTACTTCTTCTACACGTACTATGTACATAGTGTATAGAGAAGGTATTGTATTGCACTCAAAAACTCGATACCGAGATTTCACCGTAAATATGTTTTGAGACCCCCAGAATAAAAAAACACATTTTTAGAAAAATCATCGTTTGTGCGAGTGTCTGTCAGTGTGTGTGTGGGGGGGGGAGGGGGTGTCAACATAGCCCAAAAACTAAGGATGCATTAAATACCAAACTTGGTATTTAAGTTCAGTATTTTTCGAGGGTATGACACGAAGCTTTTCAACCCTAGCTACCCTTTACATGGAAAAATTTTAGAAAATGTTAATTTTCTCAAAAATGGTTCTTACGATTTTGATTAAAATATTTAAGATATTCACATTACAAATAAAATATTTATCTTTCAGTTTCTGAGAATATGCTCTGAAGACATTTTATTCTGGACTAATGTTTTGAAATTTTGCATAACTGGTAAACCGCAAGAGATAGACAAAACTTACGTAATAAAAATATAGAGCTCTTTAAGACACGATTTATGTAATAAATAGGTATTTTTTTCTTGGAGTTGACCGTTTTGAGATATTTTTTGTTATTGGTTTTAGTTTTAATGTACTTATACATTTCTCATTTGGGAATTAGTCAACTCCTGGTCATACAAACAAAGGAACTCTAATCACATTGTAACCACATTTTAAAAGATTTGGCTATCGCTTTATCCTAGTGTATTCCCTTATTTCTCTCCTACTTATAAGGAAGCAACTGATAAGACCATTTCTGCAAATTTGTACTCAATTAGCATGAAGTAAATAGAAGAATAAGCTTTTTAATAATTTGCTGAAAGATGTTGAGAAATTTCTGTGAATGGAGCACATCAGCTTTTGTTAGAAAATATTGTTGGAACCTTTAGGCGTTTATAACGAATCAACATTAGGCTATCCTCTCCTTGCTTCGGGCTCTAACCCATTTAAATATAGTAAAATACGCCTGATACACAATTTTTCTCAAAACTGCATTCTCACACCATCAAAATGTTCTACTCGCTTCAGTTTTTATTTAAATTAGACTTAAACCTCCCGCAATGTGCAGAAGAATCTATTGTAATATTAAAAAGGACAACATTATTCTAACACTAATATATATATATATATATATATATATATATAGAGAGAGAGAGAGAGAGAGAGAGAGAGATATTAACATTTCTAACTTTTTAAACAAATCATAACAATTCAGTAATCAAAGTTACTCAAATTTCCCCATTGAAGGTTTTTGTGGGTTTAAAACTCCAATTCAAAAAAATGCCAATCAATTTTCCCAAATGCTGAGGCGCTTGGAACATTTTGATTATGCAATTATATTTACATAATTCAATTTATGAAATAATTTTTATCTTACAAGTATTTATGCAATTTCAATTATATTTGGAATCATATTAGCAACAATGTTAGCACAGTAAACCTTTCAGAAAAAATCTATACAGAAACATGATGATACATGAATGAAGATGGAGCACCGGTAGAATGCGATGGCGGGGAAAGCAAAAAACCGGAGAAAACCCGCCGTAGCGCCGCTTTGTGCACCACAAATCTCACATGCGGTCGCCTGGGATTAAATCCAGGCTGCCTTGGAGGGAGGCGAGTAGTCTAATCACTCGGCTACGACGCGGCCAATCAGTGTCCCTTAAACTGTCCTACGATGTTATCTTTTTAACGGTAGTGGATTTCAGTATACATTTTACTGCACGTACGTGCATAAATATATTAGGTTAACTATATTAGATCCTCTAACTTAGGATCATTTTGTTATTTGCTTTGCTGCGAGTTATGTTGCTATTCAAATCATACCTGCAAGTTTTCTCTTTAATTTTATATTTAATATTTTTTATGATTTAATCCATCCAGCAGCCAAGTATCAGTAACAAGTTGTTGATTTCTATCAATTTCAACAACGAGGATAATTGAACACCACCTTGCCACCAATACTGATGGTCTTCCTACTAGAACCACCATATTATATAGCTATTAGTACACTTTTATTTTCTCTACACGCACTATTTACATAATGTATAGAGAAGGTATTGTATTGCACCCAAAAATTGGATGTGGACATTTCAACGGAAATATGTTTTGGGGTCCCCTGAGTCCGAAAAAAGCATTTTTAGAAAAACATCCCTGAGTGTCTGTCTGTCTGTGTGAGTCTCTAGACAGCATACCTCAAAAACGAAAAGACCTCTAAATACCAAACTTGGTATGTAGATTTGGTATCTTCCAAGAATGCAACACGAAGATTTTCAACAAAATCCCCGCACAACAAACTACCCTTTACTTGGATAAATTTTCGAAAATTTTGATTTTCTCAAAAATGGTTCCATGGTAGATTAAAAACCCGTGAATTAATGATATTTACATCCCAAATAAAATATATAGCTATCTTGAATTTTCTGGGAATAGCCTCTGAAGACCTCTTTATACTGAATGAATTTTACCGAATTTTACTTAAGTTCTATTCCTTGTTATTGGTTTCAATTATAAAGTACTTACCTAATCTTTTCTTAGACAGAAAGTCTCCGTTTTTCTTTTGTGCTACTCCTGTCCAAGTAAAGAGGCGATTTGCATTGACAATCGCATAGCGACAGCTTTTAAAACATTTGACTATCACTTTAGCATAGCACATTCTTATAGTTCCTACTACTTATAAGGAACTATGTAATAAGAACATTATACTAACGCTCATCTTGATTAACATTGTGTAGAAAGAAGAGTAATGTGTTGTAAGAAGTTTGTAGGGTAGCTAGAGAAAGGCATGTGAGTGTAACACATCAGATTTAAAGTTTTATTTTCACCTAATTATTATTTCTGGTGGCAGCGCTAGCATCTCACAAAGGGGGCCAAGATTCGATAGCAGTGGACCACATGTGAAATTAGTGGTGAACAAAGCGGCGTCTGGCGTTCTTCTCCCCGGTCTTTGGTTTTCGCCACCATATGCTCCTTCACTTGCTCCATAGTAAGCCTTTTCATACCTTTCACCGTCATTTCATACCTTCCTTTCACATGGCTTCCTTCAAACAAACTTTGCTTTAAGAAAGGTTATTACTTTATTTACATCATGCTAATCGAGATAAACGTTAGTAGACATTGTCTTATACTTGCCTATTTGTAAGTAGAAGCAAAATAAGGTAATACAACAAGCAAAAGAGCTAGGCAAATCCTTTAAAAATCGCTATGTGAAACAATTGATATTCGGTTCTATTTGCTTGCTAAGAGTAAACAAAACAGAGACGAGAAGATAGATGACTTCCCATTCAAGAAAAGTTTAACGGTTAATTCTACAAAACAAAAATGTCTATGACATAAATTGTATGTTTTAACGAGGTTTGCAGTTTTTTCGTGCAATACGTTCTTATTTATCTATTACGGTTTACTAGTTATACAAAAATCACCCAGAATGACGAGGTCTTCAGAGGCTATACCCAGAAAATTAAATATATACATTTCGTTTGTCATACAAATATAATAAACATATGGTACTTTAATCATAATCGTTAGAGCCATTGTTGAAAAAATCAAAATTTTCGAAAAATATTCTATGTAAACGGTAGTTGGGGTGTAGGGACGTTCCTGAAAATCTTCGTGTCGCATCCTTGGAAGATACTGCACTTAAATACGAAATATGGTATTTAACCCACTTTTCACTTATGAGTTATGCTGTTCACAGACAAACACACGCGCGTCCCTGAACGTCTTTCTAAATACCTGGCTTTTTTATTCGGAGGATCCTAATTTATTTCCGGTGAAATCGCGGTATCGAATTTTTGAGTGGAATAGAATGCCTTCTTTAGCTACTATATGCAGTGTAGGTACACACGTTCTAGAGAAGTTCATTATATTTGTCAACGACATTGTCAAATGCTAAGATTATATCAGCTCCGCCGGCGTGACGGAATTACGTGCTGCGGAAGTTGCTTACGTGTCAATAAATCTACTGACAAGTTGCTATCGCTTTTAAGCATAGTTTAGTCAGTCTGGGCCTGGTTTGAGCCCGCGACTTTCGTATCAGAAGGCCAGCGTCTAAACAACTGAGCCACCCAGACTCGCAGTATTTGGATGATTACCCAGCCTGGCTTCTCTCTCTCATCCAGATTCTGTCTGCTCAACAGGCCAAGAATCTGGCAACTGCTCGTGGGAGTGTAAACCCTCCATGCGAGGATGGTAAATAGCGAAATGTATTTATATTAGTTGCTATCAGCGAAAAAGAGGTATTTGATTTATTTGTTATGATTTAATTGTTTATTTTCACTGTAGGGCAGGAGTTGGATAGGTAGAGTCAGATAAAAAATGAATGCCTTAGCTGGGATTTGAGCTACGGATCTCCCGGTCTCTCGCATAGTTCGCCTACTGTTTTAAAATTCTTTCATCCTTGATAATGGAAGGACGTTAAATAAACGCTTGAAACTATGAAATGAGAGTATGAAGAGGATTTTAAATGCACAGTTCTAGAAAAGTTGCATTCCCCAGTAGCACCTAAAATGACCCTCATGAAAAAATGTAATATTGCGATGAATCTATGGGTCTGTTATCATATAGACGGCGCCGACCGATTAGTTGAAGAGATAAGTCAGCATGGTACTTTTACCCAGCATAAACGCTAGAAGGTTATCTAGAAATAACGGGATTGTTCTAGAAGTTTCCATATCTCTGCCTCCCGAACATTCTAGAATTCTCTTAAAAGCTCCTGCGGATATGAGAATGTTTCGGAATGACATCGATCGAATATAGCTTGTTTTTGAACCAGTCCGAAATTTCATGTTGCAGCTTCCTTTTTATGACCAGACAGCTCACGAAGCGCTTATGTGTAAAGCTCATGTACTCACACCTCACAGGGTGCTGTTGAAAAACACGCGTAATGAAAACAAAACAGGTTTATGCTTGTTCGTTCATAGCAATCCTGTTCTAGCTTTCAGGTAAGGGGGCAAAGGGCACTTAACTACTCAGAAAGTCACCTATGAATAGGACAGTTGCGATACTGATGAATGCGAAACCTATGTATTTTCCACTAACCACGAGTACTTGCTCGTTACCGTAATCATGCTGTAATTATCCTAATAGTAAACTCTGAACAAATTACTGAAAATTATAAGAAATTGCTGTTAAATGTTGTATTTAATATTAGGCCAGTAATAAAAAGGTATTGTCTCACTGCAGAAAGGGTTTAATCTACTTTAACTTTGTTTACAATCCTCTAAAGTTAAATTGGATATAAAGGGTAGTATGAAAGACATATATATCCATGGTTATTTTCCCAGTCATTTCCTTTCATTCACAGTCACATAGATGAAGTTATACGTTGAAAAAAATAAAGAAATACCTATAGCTATAGGTTCTTTAGTGCGGTTTCATAAAACCTTAATGTCAACTAGCTACTGTGCAACATTTGGTAGGTTTACGAAAACAGTGCTAAAGCACGCGACTAGGCACTTCTGTTATCTGCGATAGCGTCTGCCAGGTGTGCGGCTTTCCTGGGTATACTGGCCAATCCACGCTGACCATGAAGCGTTTTACTGATGTATCTTAATTGGCGTTTAAAATATATTTTCGTATCACATAGGATCTGAGCAACAATGGCGACATGTTGATTTGGTGCTGTTTAGAAATATCCAAATAAGTGAGCGTACACGCGAGTGAAACAGTAAATGGGGAATATAGTTGTTGTTCGATAGGACATAAAAGGGTTCGCTCTATAACATAATTGTGAGAGCAGTGACATACAGTGAATGTTGCAACTACGAGAAATGATATAGAAGTCCTTTGTTTCATTCCCCAGTGAATGAAGTGAAGGAAAGAAGTTGCTTCGTGTGTTTCTTTACACCGCTACATCGTAAGGAAAAAGTGAAGTGATGGTGAAAATTAAATTACAGCAAATTTGTGAAGTGAGATTGAAAACTGAAGTTAAAGCAAAATTGAACTATTATAGATTACATTAGTGAAGTGATGCTCAAATTCAACAAAGTTGCAGTTTATATAATGCTACATTTATGGAAATGGATTGTGGTTGATAGAGTCGCAGGGCATGCATATATCTTTAGTCTATTCACTTATTCACACATAAGCACAATTAGAGCTATCATATGAAACAGAATGAGTATATTACATGGCCTATTTTATCTATTAAAACTCTGGAAAGGAGTGGAGCGAAAGACAAGGAAGACTAGCGGAAACAGCAGGTGTGTCCCTAACTTATCCATGTATGAGATCCAAACGTGGCAGAACCACCCACATAAAGCTCTCTCGCCATGAAGAGGTTTGTCTATGGGATCGCCACACACCAAAAGTCAGAACAGACGGCTACTCAAAACCAGGTCTATCGCTGAACGCTTGCCACGCCGTCCGCTCGCCTGATCCTCTGTCTTGAAAACATAACCAATAAACTTCGTAACACAAAATCCAGTGTATTACAGATACTACCGCAGCATGCACCTACCGACCTGGTAAAACCAAAAAAAAAAAAACCAAGATCAAGGCGGACAGTTTAACGAAAATTGGATCTGGGACCTCTCCAATGCAAGCCCGTACGTTACCTTCAGGTATACAGACCTCTCATAAACTTCTACCTTATAAATGACAAATGGTATTGCAGACATATTAAATGGTTACCTGTTTAAGCCAATACACACCAGTGAAGCGTAATTTATTTATTTACTCATTGTGTGATTAAGTGCCCAAAGCGCTGTCGAGCAGAAAGATGTGTGTAAATTGTAAAAGAAGAAAATTAAAAGCCTAATAGAATGGAATATCTGTCTATATCTATAACGTCTGACTTTAAATGAATTTATTTTAAAAGCGAATTAAACCTAAGAATATTTTAATCTACTATGATGCACTTGGTCTATGAGACAAACAATTCTGGGTTATCCGATGTGGCTACTATGGAACTTCAAATATCCAGGGCAATTTATATGTTCAGAACTGATGTATGAATTTATGTTTTTCGCTTCTGATTCTATTGTTTTGCTGTGCAGATTTGCATAATTATTAGATTCCCATACATAAACTGCTTCCGATATTAATGTTAGCTTATTGTTTATTAGTACTTGACGGCACCTCAACATAGAATGTATCTCCTATTTACATATATCCGTTCTGCTTGTGACGTCATACGGAGTAGTGCACCCAGGGAGCTAGATTTGCAATGTCCACGTGAATTCTTGTTAAACAGGTTTCAATAAATTGTTTATCGTTAGTTTACAACTTAAAATAACTCTAGTGGATTACGACAGCGGTGCTGATGAACGGAGGGGAAGAGGAGCGTCTGCCCATTCCACTTTAAGTTGTTATTAAGAGTGTTTTTCAGCATGTAAAGTACAGCAGTGGTGGAGCTAGTCTATTTTAAAGCAGGTTGGCTGGGAGCCAAAATATGTCTTGCAATCTTTCCTCCTCAATTGAGGCTTTACAAACCTTTTTATCGGGCGTACTGTCGAACGCTGATACCCTTTCTCGACACACATTTATCACTATCAGGCTTAATGGTATTGAAAGGCACCGAAAGGCTTGGTATTGATAGAAGGATAGCTTCATTTAAACTGGAGCCTGTGTTACTCTTAGTATAATCCAACTTTTAAAATCATACTTGAACATTTAGCATGTGCAGAATTAAAATATCGATTGATGTTAATATCATTCAGTTTTTTACCATTTGAACGAGAAGTAATGAATGTCTCCATTCTACGAGAAATGTTTAATTTTCATTCTCTTGTGTCATCCATAATTAAACGCTATTGTATGTCTTTTTTACCCACATATTAGCATTCAGGGTGACCTAATTGCTCATCAGGAGAGAGACAATGACTGAGAGAGAGCTCAAACATAGAAGCACACTACAAACACCCATACCCAAGGCGGGACTCGAACTCGCGATCTCCTGCGCCACAAAGTGCCAAAGCTAGACACTTAAGCGAGCGAGGCCGTGAGCTGAATAATGTATTGCTAAAAATAAACCTGTTATGATTTGAAATCCTAAACTTAATCCTAAAACAGAACCAAAATGTCTTTATTATGAAAGGTGTTGGTAAATCTACTAAAGCGTCATTGGCTGCTGTTATTCGCCATGTACACAGCTAAGCAGGCACAGCGGAGTGGGTAAGCAAGGAGTGGCAATGTTTGTGCATAAATGCGAGTAAGCTCCTCAGGCCTAGACTAAGATAATACCTCTGGTTATATTCAAATAGGTTTGTAATTTCTAACCTCAAATTTCAACACATAGAATTCATATATTCTGCCTTCTAGAGCATCATTAAAATAATATCGTTTTGTTAATTCCGCACAGCAGATTTTTGTATGTTTTGGATTATCTTTTATCTGTGGATTATATAAGACTAAATTAAATGCTAATCTGTACTGTCAGCGTTTTACTTGAGGCTACGATGTAATACTGATGTTGATGCCTATAAAGAAAGTCTGTGTTTAAGTGGACAAGGTAATCTGAACAACGGAAATTACACCTTAAGTGAGTTTAATTACCACTGCTCTTAAAGTATTCAATTGTTTTTCCAGAAATCTGTACGAATTATTGTATAAATCATGACAATTATTTCAAGTTTATTTTTGCATCAATTGCTTATGTGGATGAGTCTATAAAAAGTATTTCACTCAGCAGAAAAGTAATAAAACTTAGTATTAAAACATGTGAATTCATGTACCTTTTTCTCTGATGCACACTTTCGCATGCTTGTTTTTAGTATAATCTGGTATATTCTTAACCTCTCTTATTTAGCTATCACACAATTTCAGTAGAAATTAAAAAAGAAATATGAGGCCGTCAAGGGCAAAACTCGCCTTATCCAGGTGAAACAAATTTTCAGAAAAAGCGAAAAACTAAAATTAGGAAAACAGTAGAACATTTGAAAATTATCTAAATGTTATCAAGTCCCGACTAGACTCTTAAAGATGCCTGCATTATCTGGAAAATTATTCTCAAATAATATGGCGGTAAATCTCAACTCAAATTTGGATAAGGCGAGTTTTGCACCCAACGGTAGTGGATTTGGCGAGTTTTGGGGCAAACAGAATATTAAATTATAATTAAGGGTAAACGTTTTCTTAATGATTTCTTAATATTTGGTTTGACAATGGTAATAATTGCCTTTTTGCAATATATGATTAATTATAACAATTTCTCACTTTATATGATTAAAAATCATTTTCACAATTTTAACACCCTTTTCACATCCTCTCCTATCAGGAAAATATAGAAGCGAAACTGCTATACTTATTAGTGTTGGATAAGGCGAGTTTTGCTCTTCACACAGCACAATTGTAGTGACAAAGGTATTGGATAAGGCAAGTTTTGCTGTGAATTGTAAGATGGATTAGACAACTTCTGCATCAACCGCCACGATGGATTTGAAGAGTTTTGCATTAACCAGCAGTTTTCTGGACTCTCTTGAAGGCGTATTAGATGTGTTTTGTTCAAACCTAAAGTAACCAGTACATAGAGAACTGCAGTAAGTATTGAATCCCATGTCCAACTCAATTTTTTTAATTTCTGCATAAAACGAGTTTTGCACTTGACGGCCTCATATATTTGCTAATTAAAAAAAGTGAAAATGTGGAAAAATTTCAAAGTTGTTGCTTTCTTAAAATTATCAATCTATACTATATATATATATGTTACATACTATAACATATATATATATATATGTTACATACTATAACATATACTGTACTATATTATATACTATAATATCATATTGTCGTTCAGGGTGTTCAATTATATAGGTGATATATATGTGCTTAAAATTTCAGCCTTCCAGCTCTCACAGTTTCTGAGAAAAATGTGCATAAGTATCCAAAAATGCTGTTTTGAGAAAACTGAGTTTAAAGATACAAATGTTCTAAAAAGGGGCATTGCATAATAACTTTAAAGAAATTCAGACTAACATTTAAATTATATTTACAGTTTTTAAAATTCTCTTAACCCTCCAAAAGTATATATTTTCTGAAACTAGAAATAATAGATGTTTTATTAGTGTCTAAAACAAAACAACAATGTTATTTTTTACCATTTCAGAGTAGCTTGTCCCCTTAAAAGAACGATTTCCATATCTTTTAAAGTACAATATTATGTTAATATTGACTTTTAAATAACAATTTTAATTCTTGTATATTGGACTAATTATATCCTTTGATTCTGAATCCTGGAAAGGAAAATGTATGATACAATGTTCCGTTTTCCTAACAGTTTGAGTGGTGACAGCCGCTCTATATAAAAATCCTATTTTGCATCTGTTGCGTCATGCATGAGCTAGTTTATTGGTGTCGATGGTGTGGGGATAGTGTGGGACAATGTAAACCTGGTCCTCATCCCACCTTCCGGAAATATGTCTTGGTGTCCAACTGACGCATGCGCGCTTCGAACTGAGGAGGATGTTAGTTGAGTTGAGCGATATTTTGTTGCGGAGTGGGGTTGATGTGGAAGTGAGAATTACAGTTTTCCTGCCGTTGATGTTATGGTCTCTGTTCCTGCGTGTAATTTGTGGATCCCGTCAAAACAGAAAGACAGATAGACAGGCAGAGGGTGGGAGAGGTGTATGTCATGGCTAACCTCCTCATCACTAATAGCCACTTCCGCTTAGCACCAAACTCTCCCTCCGCTAACTCTATTCGGTCTACTTTTAAAGTTTTAAACCGCAACATATACTGCGTTCCCTGGTCTATATCTTTGTATTCATGTTCAGCAACAGCTCTATAGCAGATAGAGCTATGAGTGTATCTTTAGACCAGTGAGAAGTTTGGACAAAAATTGCGAAACATTAAAAAATTATTCTTTTAAAAAATATAAAAACATGGATTCTAAAATGTAGCATTTTTCCCACTTGGTGCGACTTAATTACCAACTAACTGAAGTTCTAAATATGCACGCGCATGCGTAGTGCCATCTTTTAACCTTCTTGGCTCACAAACCTTCTTCCAACACTTTTCTATACCAAAAATACTCCACAAAATGCACTTTTTAATTGTTTCTAAATGTGTATACTGCCTCTTAAAAGTACGTTAAAGAAAATGGTCATATAGTTTTCCGAAATAGTTCTTAAATTTTTATAAATAAATTATTAAATTATAAAAAATAAAGAGTTTTTGAGAGTACCAAAAGTAAAAATATTTCTACAATAATTAGCGTTACTAAAAATGTAAAATCGCAGATATATTTGTAATCTCAGTTATTGTAAAACTTGAATTTTTAAGTGAATATTTTTAAAAAAATGCACACATGGCACAACGAATTTAGACAGAAAATATTATTTTTTTAAATAACCATGCAAGCTAGTTTTTGATACACAGTAAAAATATCATTAACATGTATAATAACCGGTATAAATTTCAATAAAATAGCTTACATTCTGTGGATTTTCCAAATTTCACAGATGCATCAACTTAAACGTGATCTTGAGAGATTTGTCTACTCAGAAAGAAAGTCGACATTTGATTTTAAACCAAGAGCTGAAGATTTCCTAATGACCTATTAAAATTACGTTTTCTCGGGCTTCCAGGTAGATTAATACATGAATTGATTACTCAGGTTATCCTGAGAACTAAGATGATGCACATCTTCCAAAAGTTGGAGACAATCTATGTATTTGCCTGGCTAGAAGCCCCAGAAAATTTACAATTATTACGTTTTATTACTTTTTTTAATAGCTGCCTAGAATAAGTAGAAGAACATAGATATGCAGATTTATCTGTAAAAAAAAAACACGTGATGAGGTCTATTGAATGCAAAAATAAAATATAAAAATCGGTTGTGTCCATTCACATGACTTTCTCTACATATCTACAATAAATTATTGTTAAAAAAGTTATTCTTCTGTTTACTTAAAGCTAATCGAGAAAAAAAAAATAGAAGAAATGGTTTTATTACTTACTTCCTTGTAATTAGAAGGGAAATAAGGGAGTACCATAAGCTAAAGTGATAGTCAAAAGCTGGTTGCTATGTGTTTGAAGTTCTTTTGATTGTATGGGCTGGAGTTGAAACATTCCAGCATGAAAAACGTAGAAGTATTTTAATGCTGAAACTAATAACAAGGAATATCTCAAAAACGATTAACTCCACGAAAATACTGCATACAACATAAATTGTGTGTTTTAACGAGATCTACACTTTTGTTAAGTAAGTTTTTGCCTATCTCTTACGGTTTGCCAGTTATACAAAATTCCGTAAAATTCATCCAGAATAAACATGTCTTCAGAGGCTATTCCCAGAAAATTGAAGATATACGTTTCATTTGTCATGTAAACATCTTGGATAAAAGAGATTGTAATTAAAATCGTTACAGCCATTTTTGAGAAAATCAAAATTTACGATTTTTTTCCCATGTAGTTGTAGTTGAGATTGGGTAGTTGCTGTCTAAAAATACTTAAATTTAAAATATTACCTATATATCTATTTTATATATGTTTACAACATTACAAACACACACACACAGGCACATACACACGCTCGTGCGCTACGAACCCAGAACCACAGAACAATAAAAGAAAGAACACTCTGACATCACACACACATATTTGCACTCACTACACCCACTTGCACTCACAACTACACTCACGTTTGCACACATTATCAGAACCCCGTGCTGTATTCCCCTTTTTTATCTTTTTCCTCTTTATTCCTTTTTTTATCAGTTTCCATATTAATTTTGTATTTCTATTTATTTACCGTGTTCTTTTTACTATATATACAAACATATACGCATTTACAAACACGCAAACACCCATGCCCAAAGCGGGACTCGAGCCCACGATCCCTTGCGCCTCGAAGCACCAAAGCTAGGCACTTTAGCGAGCGTGTCCATGGAGACCGGGCACTGTTTACACAAATATTTTATCTCTTAGTGCACGTACTTCAGTTAAGTATGTGCAAAGGCTACGCCAGTTTTGGCTGTTTAGAATCAAATCCCAGAATGCTGTCCGTCGTCTGTTTGAAGCTAAAAATACTTCCTGCAATAATTGTGCAGTGTCATTGATTAAATTCTGTGCTCACAATACGTATGGCCGTTAGTTCAAAATTTTAATGTCGAAAACAGCATTGACTCTCATCATTTTCCGCTGATGATGACTCTAAAAATATCACAGCTATATTCTTATATAAGGGTTGAAAACGCATACGAAATATTGATGTCATTGTTTAAATATTGATGGAGAGATACGGGAAAGGAGAATTTTATTAGGACTTTAGAAAACAAAATTGTATCTTAGAAGTAGCGCTATTTGTAGGGTTTACAGGCATAAAGAACATAACCGACACTTTACAGAAGGTCAACATCAAACACTTGGTATGTTAATATTTATTATGTATGGTATCTGTATACTATATACTTTCTGCTGTTGCACGACACCGCAGTAGGCATGTTAAGTGGGGCATCAATGCCCTCAGAACGTAGAATTACTAAGCATGTTAAAAGCACGTTTGATAGATAGATCGTTTATTTGCCATAGGAATAAAGTATTCGTGCCGTCAGCAAAACTGTGCAATCATATCAACAAATGAAGTAAATTTTACACTGTAAAATTCATTTAAACTATATAGAGGCTTTGCCCTCAGTGCGGTACTGTCACTCTTAAAAACCTGAAATGAAAATTGCCGTATGAGCAACGGTATGCTATTGTAAAGCTTAAGAGATATATAATGTAAACTAGTTGTACTTACACTGTATTTACTCTTATGTATGTAGGTATGTAGGTATGTAGGTATGTAGGTATGTAGGTATGTAGGTATGTATGTATGTATGTATGTATGTATGTATGTATGTATGTATGTATGTATGTATGTATGTATGTATGTATGTATGTAGGTATGTAGGTATGTAGGTATGTATGTATGTATGTATGTATGTATGTATGTATGTATGTATGTATGTATGTATGTATGTATGTATGTATGTATGTATGTATGTATGTATGTATGTATGTATGTATGTATGTATGTATGTATGTATGTATGTATGTATGTATGTATGTATGTATGTATGTATGTATGTATGTATGTATGTATGTATGTATGTATGTATGTATGTATGTATGTATGTATGTATGTATGTATGTATGTATGTATGTATGTATGTATGTATGTATGTATGTATGTATGTATGTATGTATGTATGTATGTATGTATGTATGTATGTATGTATGTATGTATGTATGTATGTATGTATGTATGTATGTATGTATGTATGTATGTATGTATGTATGTATGTATGTATGTATGTATGTATGTATGTATGTATGTATGTATGTATGTATGTATGTATGTATGTATGTATGTATGTATGTATGTATGTATGTATGTATGTATGTATGTATGTATGTATGTATGTATGTATGTATGTATGTATGTATGTATGTATGTATGTATGTATGTATGTATGTATGTATGTATGTATGTATGTATGTATGTATGTATGTATGTATGTAGGGGAAAAAAAGCAAATAAAAGTTTATCCATTAGGACGTAAATCAATCCCAAGAAAAAATATAGATGATATTGAAAACTCAAACACTACATACCACAGGATGAGAATAAACATGCATTTAATTCCCTACTATTTGCTTGGTCAATATTGATAATGAAGGTGTTTAAATAGAAGATTTTTTTTTTATTTTCTGCTGCTAAATTTTACAAAATTTCTTCTCCCTGATTTTTCTGTTTTTAAGTGTATAAGGGTAATGATTATAAATCACTAAAATGTAAAATTCCTAATACTATGGAAAGGGAGTGAAATATATTTCATGTGAAATTGTGGCATATTTTGGTAACATCACACTCTAATATTGCTATATACTCACTTGAATTAACTAAAGGGATTGTGATGTATTACCTTCTCTACACGTACTATGTACATAGTGTACATATAGAGAAAGTATTGTATTGCACCCAAAAATTCGATACCGAGGTTTTACCGGAAATACATGTTTTGGGTCCTCCTGAATAAAAAAAACATTTTTGGAAAAAGGTCCGTGTGTGTGTCTGTATGTGTATGTTTGTGTGTGTGTGTTTGTGTGAGTCTGTGTGTCTGTGGACAGCATAGCTCAAAAACGAAAAGACCGTTAAATACGAAACTTGGTATTTAAGTTTAGTATCTTCCATGGATGCGACACGAAGCTTTTCAAGAAATTCCCCCACCCCAACTACATTTTACATGGAACTTTTTTCGAAAATTTCGATTTTCTCAAAAATAGCTCTAACGATTTTGATTAAAATATCGTATATTAAGGATATTTACCAAACAAATAATATGTATATCTTGAATTTTCTGGGAATAGTCTCTGAGGACTACTTTATTCTGGATGAATTTTGCATAACTGCTAAACCGTAAGAAATGGACAAAAACTTACCACACAAAAAATCCAGAGCACACTAAAATATACAATTTATGTTAAATAACTTTTTTTCGAGGAACTGATCGTTTTTGAGATATTCCTTGTTTTTGGTTTCAGCTTTGAAAAAACTTGTACTTTTCTTATACAGAAATTTGTCAACTCGTGTCCATATAAACAAAGGAACTTCAGTCCATAACAACCAGCTTTTGGCATCACTTTAACCTATGATACTCCCATATTTCGCTTGTACTTACAAGGAAGTAAGTAATAAGACTATTTCTGCTAATTTTTTTTCGATTAGCATGAAGTAGCTTTTGACTTCTCTTTAACCTATGATACTCCCATATTTCGCTTGTACTTGCAAGGAAGTAAGTAATAAGACTATTTTTTGATAATTTTTCTTTTGTTTTGATTAGCATTAAGTGACTAGAAAAATAAGCTTATTAATAATAATTTGTTACACAGATGTAAGAAAATTCATGTGAATGGAACACGTCAGATTTTTTTTTCTATTTGGTTCTTGTCGAAACTGCTGCTTTCGTTTTCATTTGGGAGGGGGCAGCTAGAAACTCTATTAATCATTTCCCTAAACACAGTACTGTGACTACACAAATGCCCTCACAGCATATCATGAGTCACTGAATATTAGAAACGCTCAGTATGCATTTTATAATAGAAAAAAAAATTATTTACCATAGTTTTCTTGGCACTCTTGTAAAACTTACAAAGGAGTTTTTGAAAAACTGATTGAAATGATTGATTAATTTTTGTTTTTATAATTTTAGCCCGCATGTATGCACACCTAATTGTATCCATCCGCGTTCCATTCTCGCTGATTGACTGAGATTATTGGCGCAGTAATTTTGGCTAATATAGACGTGGAGTAAACAGACGACATAACTTAAAAGGCAATCTAAAATGAACATGCATGACTCCTGTAAATTAAATATGCAAGAAATGTATAAAGAATATTAAACTCGTAATAATTAAGGGGTATCAGGGAATGGAGCAACCCCTTCCAATTCGAAATCTGATTCCGCGACGTCAGTTTCGCTAACAGATGAACTTTGGGCAAGAAAGTTGTTGTATTAGCCTTCTTAATTATACAATATTTGCTAGCCTGAATTTTGGTGCAATTAGTACATTGTTGCTAAAACTTACTAATGGTTTTATAATTATTATCCGGCACCATAAGGCATTTTATAGTTGTCATTTATATATGCAGGAATGATTTCTTATCCTCATTATAGGCCGTAATAATAATAATAATAATGATAACAAAAAAAGGTTTAGATTCTATAAGAAATTTTACTTTTGCGTTTTCTTAGTTGTACATTGAGCCCGCCTGGACGGAATCGGGATGGGTGAGTCTGGGGAATAAATTATGTCTACTTTCACGTACCTTCACCCCACTTTCATCCCTCTGCTGGTCTCTGGAGCATGAGATCTCGAACGTCGAACTTCTCAGGGCGCGGTGCACATCCCGTTCACATCTTTGATTATTAGTCCTAGTTATTATCATCTTTTTCTGATTGATAAAAACGGGTTCAACATTTTTAACTGTCTCCCTTGGAACATGCACAGCTGAGATTATACTGTGAAAATAACTGTCACGTAATTTAACTATGGTGTTAATGGATTTACTGCTTATTTTGTAAATAATAGTATTTTTTCTTGCTGCCTCTAAATTTCGTTCACAACATTGTAATGCAAACGTAGACGAGATAAATTATACATCTTGGAATCGAACATCAGAACATTGAGGAAAGAGCATGTACTAGTCGTAATAATACGATAATAATAATAATAATAATAATAATAATAATGATAGGAAGAAGAATAATTATATACATACAAATAAATAAAATAAATAAAAATGGTCGAAAGCTGGAGAGAAAAAGGACTTCATTTGTAAAATGATTAAATGGATAGGATTTTTTTACTTTTATCATAGCCTGAATACCATTACAACCCAGCATAATGTTCCCTATGTTTTTCACAAGTGGTGTCTTCCAGCTGATGATTTGGTAGCTTTACTAAAGCTTTGCCAGCTGATCACCATCAGCCAGCCATGTTCCCACACTGGTACCCCAGGACGTCTTGTCAGTCTGTCCAAAAATATATTCGTGTTTGAGACGTCGGCCTGTGCGATGTGTTCCTGATAAATGTCCCCACACCGTTCTTAATTCTCACGCAATACCTACAGTTCGCTTTGCCCATCAGTTTTTCTGACTAGTCTTGGTTCCCGCACAAGTTCTTGTGTTAGCCTTCTTTAAGTGTGCGATATTTCTTAGGCTGAAGTTTGGTGCAGTTCTGGGCATTTTTGCTAATATTTACTAATGGTTTTATAATTATTATCCGGTACCATAATGCATTAAAAGTTGTCACTTATATGCAAAGGAATGATTTCTTATCCTCATTATTGGTAGTAGAAGTAGTGGTGGTGGTGTAATAATGATAACAACAACAACAACAACAACAATCCCTGGTCTTTTATTGTGTTCTCTGCGAAATATAAAGATAGACTAAACAGATGATTTAAATGTTCAGCAAAAATTCTAAAATTGTTATGTTTAAATACCATATTTTATTGTAGGTATGTGAATTTGTCGCTATACCAAAATATATTCACTAAATGTTATGTTGTTTGTGACGAGTTTTTGTGTGAATTATTTTCCCTTCCTAATATCTAATTATGATACGGAGGAGTAGAGTGTGGAAGGCAGTGTATGTATCGGACAAAAAGAACGGGTTTTACCGTGAACTAAAACATATGTTTTACCATAGGTTAGTAAATAAAAGCATTAGATTTGTGTATTATAACAAGAGCCAAACGGGTAGTGAGGATCCGCGGTTCCAATCCCTCCAGAATCGTTCCCGGGAATTGCTCAGTCGCCATTTGTAGTGAAAGCTAGGGAGGTAACATAAACAGAACATTTCCTTCCTAAATTCCCTTTAACATGTATCATTTTATTTTAGGCGTCACAATTGTTCATTACCTCTGGTGCCGTTGACAGTAAGGAGAGTCTTAGGATTAGGATTAATCCTTAAGGTTCTGGGATAGAGTACTGTATACTTTACAATTTTCTTGACCCAGGGAGGGAGGGATGAGGGAAAATATTCGAAGGGAGACCAGAAACAGATGAAGGTGAGCGCAAGCATGAATAGAGTTCTTATTGGTTACAGTTGAATCGCTTGCCACGTTGTCAAAGCACCTATTCAATGGCCCCAAGCCCCTAGCCTGTTGTTGAGCCTCTGAAACCGGAAGGTGGGTTCCGACTGAGGGTTTCCGTTGATGACGCCAAGCGTGGCTGGTGAAGCATCTTTCATTTAGCGCAGGCATTCGCACCATCTACCAGCAGGCCACCGCACCATCAGCAATCAGACCTGAAAGATGAGAACTAGGAGATGAAATGAGAGAAGAAAAGGCGAGAATCCATGCAGTTGAAAAAGACTCTAGCATTCGCCTTGCCGGCCCAGGGAGTGGGGACATGGAAAACCCCATGGCCAGAGTCCGCGGCCACAGGGAATCTAACTCGGGACCTTTCAAATATCGGTTAAAGACGAAATTTGCTGAGTCACCTGGCTCGGTAGTGTCATAAGTATGAGTGCCGCTCTAAGACAGTGTTATGCCGTGAGAATTACATAATAACTCTGTCACGTAAACCTAATTCGCTTTTGCAACCTCTAAGGAGGTGAAACCCACATAAAAATAATGATACCTTTTGAGCAAGAGTAACTATGCAGGACCAATTTAAACGAACACCCAGTAGAAACAGTACCTACCTAAGAAAATGCCTCAAGTTTAACTGGCTCGCGACTTCAGTAGGGCATTAGACCAGCAAAGAAAAATCAAGCCAATCCTTACAATCCAGACTGACAAAGTTTGTTTTGGGTGAATAATTGATAAGAGAGCACTCCAAGACAGAGGGAGTGAGAGAGGAACTTCTTTGCAGTAAAAATGACTACGACCGGATAAGTTTATATCAGAAGTTCCTTTCATTCTGTGGTTGATGAAATGTGGCAAGTGCAGGGCAACGTTTATTCTTTATGAAACCAATAGAACACAAAAACAGAGCCTTAGTAACTAAATAGAGTTTTCTTTGTACAAATTAATAACTTTTTTCCCAATTAGTCGTTAGGTAGGGATTCTGCCTTGCATAATTGAATCATTTCCAAAATTTTTAGTGCACTGCAATATAGGCGCTGTTTTTAAAATAGTCACTTAATAGTTCGAGTCAGACTGAAAATATCAATTCCGTAACCGCGGATCATTCGGTCCCTAGCCGGTTACTCTGTCCACTAAGCTACCAAGGCAACATACTAACACGGCATTAAATTCCTCATCTGACTCGTGTGTTTCCCTGTACACCACATGGGGTTCTCTAATTATTTTGAAATGACATACCCCAATGACGACTTACAATGTCGTAAGCACTTTCAAGTTCCGGACTTCATAGTTTAACCAACTATTAGGTTGGTTTAATAATTCGAGATCACCTTTGTGGTTTACCGGGAAGTATGCGAGTCAGATATGGGATTTAATATTGTGTCGGCATGTTCCTATGGTAGCACAGTGGTCAGAACAACCGGCTTGACACTTGGAGATCCATGGTTCAAATCCCTGCCATGACATTGAATTCTTCAGTCTGACTCTACCTATCCAACTTCTGTCCCACACGCGGCTAGTGTTGATAAAACAATTAATAGTTATTTAGTGTTGTACATGATATACATTTTAAATGATATAGCGATTTCAGTTCATGGACGGGAGAGACTGATGACCTGTGAAAAGGTTTATTAAATTCCCTTGAAGCTTTCGGCCATTACTCAAATGAATATTCTAATATACGCCTCTGATACTCCGTAATGCCACCACTTACTGATGACGTATAATATTGCATTAACAATAATAGATTTTTCGGTTAAAGCCCCTTCCTAAACAGCTATTGATTTTCAAATGGATATCCCAGATTTGCCAACACCTTTCACTCCCACATTTTAAGTCTCGCCGCGCTGTTTGCAACTCCCACAACGTGAGCAGTTTGGTTGACGTATTCGCTGATAATTAATGAACAAATCAACAATTGAATCGGATTGTCCAGAAAACGTATAGCGGAGTGACAGGTGCCGGGTTGATGGGAGTGGATGTGATGCCAGGCCCACAGCTACACGATAGCCAGATAAACATTACATCAGCACCGTTTTGTTTTCCTCGTGCACGTTACAGTCGATATTAATTTAAGGGAGGCAGTGCTGTAAAAGGCGCCGCTATCCACCGGGCAGGTCCTGAATATTTAATACCGTTGTATTGTTCGAAAATAAGAGCTGAATTATTTTAGCGTGTTTGACGGACTATGGGAATGGGGAAGGGGGTGCCACGCACTGGTGAACGCGTATGCTATGCTCACCAAAATCCCATGATCGAATGCAGACCCCCACCTCCTCTGCAGAAAAATTATATTCTCTTCCACACGCGAATAAAAACAAGCCGTTTGGTGCTAATAGCTTTTCTGCTGTAGATTTAAACATGCCTCTACATGATATGCGTATTTGTTAGGGTCTCTGATGTATATTTCTGCAGTTACTTGTCGAAGGTTTCATCTACTTAATATTATTCTTGTCTCTATTTGTTTAAAAATTTAATGTATGTTGATTTTAGAATGAATTACATATTTTATGCGATGCATTATTAATACTCTGGCTTGAGGGGAAGCATTTCAATGAATGATGCAAATTTCTTCAGCATATTAATTTACACCTCTAACTGTATAAGTCTTCGACACGACGACATATGTGGTACAACATAGTCACAGAGTCAAAAACTGCTTTTGATAATGTATTGGACTTAAACAGATCTATAACAAGGAAACGATTGTTACAGAAGAGACGGTTGTAGGTGAAGAAGTAGTGGTTAACAGAGGATGAACCAGTGGCGCAACTAGAAATTTGTTCCAAGAGGGGTTTAACAACATCAATCCAGAACATCTATTGTCATGCATTTGAATATCCGTCTATAAGCGTGAAACAGCGCATGAATGATTATATGTTAAGAACCGTTGTATGAACTTAGAAGATACCCTTAAATGTTATAAAAATCGATTCATAGTTGTCATAGTCTATATAGTGGTTCCAACCTACGGATTTAAATTCTATTATATACGAGTATGAGAAGCTTTACTCATGAATTTCGGCTTTGGTTGAAATCTCAACTAGGGTAATTTGTGGAGATCGTTCTTGAATTTTAGACCTTTTAAGACATCCACTGTAGATACCCAGGTTGAGGCCCTGAGGGTCCTTTTTGACTTTCTGAAAATCCAGTTTAAATCCACTCAAAATAATGGTAATTGAATGTAATGAGCTACGAAAATATTTGCTTTTAAAGAATTATTTTCCGAATCATTTACAACTTTGAATGGCACACCTGTATATTGTTAGTTGTGCTACAAAGCAAATGTACCTACATTTAAAGCCATGAATTTGTTTGATTGCATTAAAACTCGCTATTCCCTACTTATGCATATCCTCCGTTTAATTACAACTCGTGTTTTAATCGTCATCACACAGAGCATTTTGTTGAAACCAATAGCGGTGATTTTCAAAGTCATGAATAGGCCACAATTTTCATTCGTATTTAAAGTGGAAGTGCCGATGTATTAATCAAGTGGTGCGAATTTGTACATAAGCGGTTGAAAATATGAATAGGGGCAGATATTTTGAGCTTTGAATATTTGCATAAGTGCATAAAGTTGTGCTCCACTGTCCAGGCTATACAGCTTTTTCATTTTACTTTCTCCACAATTACTATGTACATAGGGTATACAGGAAGTATTGTATTCTACCCAAAAATTCGATACCGAAATTTAACCGGAAATATGATTTGAGGTCCCCTGTGTCTAGAAAGCATTTTTAGAAAAAGGTCCGAGTATGTCTGCGGATAGCATAGCTCAAAAACTAAAAGATTGTTGAATAGCAAACTTAGTATTTAAGTCTGGATCTTCCAAAGATGCGACACGAAGATTTTCAAGAATATCCCCTTCCACCAAATTACCCTTCACGTGAACCTTGTTTTGAAATTTTTTTTCTCCAAAATGACTAACGGTTTTGATTAAAATACCTTATATTAAAGCTGTTTACATTACAAATAAAATGCATATCTTGGATTATCTGGAAACAGCTTCTGAGGATCTGTTCATTCTGGATGAATTTTGCTGAATTTTGCATAACTGGAAAATCATAAGAAATATCAAAATCTTACTACACAAAAATATGTAGCTCTCGTTAAAAACACAATTTATATTATAGTATACCTTTTTATTGCAGAGTTGGCGGATTCCGAGATATTCCTTGGTATCGGTTTCAATTTTAAACTACGCATCTTCTCAAGCGGTGTCACCTTTCGTTTCATTTCTCTTTTGTTTTTCTGAAAATGTAAAGTGAAGCGAATATCAATTGTTCACATATCGATCGGATTTTAAAAGATTTAACTATCCTTATTTTCCTTATTTTCCCTTTTGCTTCTAAGGAACTAAGCGTAACTCCATGGCAAGACAGTCCACAAGGGACCTTGGCCTACCGCCCGGCCGCTGCATCCCCCATCTCGGCCCGAAGGCGTCACGAATGTTGTGCAGTGCTGGAGGATGTGACGTGATCAACGCCTCTAGTTCCTGCCGGCCGGTTGATGCGGTCTGCTCGATCTGGAGCCACTACTTCTCAATTGGTCTAAGGCTGAGTGCACCCCAGGCCAGGTTTCCCAGCGGGGGAAAATTTCCCACGCCGGTACCAGGAATCGAAACCAGGTCTCCCGTTTAGCAACGCATCCAATTTTTTATTTATATGCCGCCTTTGACATCGGTGGCTTCTTCTTTTGAGCAACTACTCATAGCAGTGGTGTTCACTCATTTACTGTAGATGCTTATCTTCGGTGAATTATCTTTAACTTTACACCTACGCATTCAGACTCTCATTCGCATCTGAGGCTCTGGAGAGGATAGGGAATAATTTTAGCTAGAGAAAAATTTCCACTGCCAAGCAGGCCATCAAACCCGGAACCCCTCGCACAGAAGGAAAGTTACATAACTTTGTCTATAAAAGGTTGAAAATAAAGTAATATTATCATATTTCGTGGTAACCACCCTCTCGTCTATATCTGTAATCCTAAATGGTTAGGAGCTCAGAAACTTTTGCTTACGAGGGGCGTGGAGACAGTTGACCTCCTAGGATGGGCAAAAATCTTAACCTAAGGGGTTTGGAGATAATTTAAAATTTTATTTAAAAATGATGATTTTTTAAATTTTAAAAAATAACTAACCCATATACATAAAAACTTTTTCATTAAAATAGAGATTATTTAAGTGCAAGTCTGTGTTAAAAATGTCTGCTCTTAGCATCAATTAGTTTTTGAGATAATGAGGCATTTGTATAGATAATTTCACTTCTTCAGAAACTGCTTTCAAAGATATACAAAAAATGTAGCCCAATTTTTCTAGTACAACTTCGCAGTACTTCGAAACTCTCACATGAAGGATATAAGAGCGGGATGTCAATGCTGCAAATAGTTTACGTAAAACTTTCCGATAAAAAAAAAATAAAAAAAAATCTTCTCTAACACGAATATTTACAAAGTTATTGATGTTTTACCAAGTAAGTGTACTAAAATATTCTAAAAAGTATTACGCAGAATTATTTTCAACAACATTTTAACACCATTTACAATTAGGGTACCTCGATGAAAGTTATACCAAAATGAGCGGAAGATTCGAAATATTCATATACAATTAAAACATGAAAATGGAAAAAAATTATGAAAATAACATTTAGACTCCCCTTAAAGAAACAAGATGCTTACAACCAGCTTTTGTTGGGAGACTAAAGAGATGACCACTGGACCGAAATACTTAAGAAAGGTCCTAAGCATATCACATACTTGCTTTGCGTAATGACTTGGTGTACTGTTTCACAAACTTAAGTAAATACTTAGCGCTCCCCTTATTTATCAAAATCTTATATAAAACTGTCAAGCCTTGAGAAGAAGACTACAGAAGGAAAAACTTAAAAATATATTCATAAAAATTTAAAACTCGCTCTAGTATAAATTATAGGATGAGATTTTCCATCATTAGAAATGAAAACCCAGGGGTCTCAGGTTCGATTCTGCAAAACGTGGGGATTTGCTTTACATAATATTATTGTTTTGTATCATTCAAGTGTAATGTGTGTGATATTCATTTTTGTCACTTAATAGCAAACTAACAAAACTCACAAATTTATGCTTGTGAACTCCTTGCGGATGAACTGTTTTAAAGGTGCTAATATGACATATAATGCTAAGGCAAATGAATGAAATGAATCTAATACACCAATTTAATACTTCTTCTTTAGCTATTTACTCTCCTCGAATGGAGAACTTACACACCAGAACTTAAGAACCAGCGCCTGGAAACATGTATGTTGAGCAGATACACTCTGGACCAGAAAGAGAGAGAGAGAGTGAATAGTCTGGATGGGTTATCAACCTTATATTTGGTATGGGAATGGGAAATAACTGGTATAAAATGACAGGGGAAATGGACGAAAGTAGATATGGTGATGGACCACGAAGTGGAATGAATAAAGGGGGAATCCAGAGAATCCGGAAAAAAAACCTGCCTAGACGCTACTTTGTGCTTCATTTTTGACAGTGTTTAACGCCCGCTTTTACTACTAAGGCACCGCAGGCGACTACACATAGAAAGAAGATGTAGCCTCGGTGGAATGCGATAGCGGAGGAACCCGTAGAACCTGGAGAAAACTGTCCCCTGCACCGCTTTATCCACCACAAATTCTACATACGGTTGCTTGAGAGGCCACCATAGTGAGAGGTGAATCTTCTAACCATTTGGCCACGCGTAGCCACTTGTGTATCATAAATCTTATAGATGGGCTCCTGGGATTGAACCCGGGTAACTCAGTTGAGAAGCGAACGGTCTGAGCTCTGCATCACACTGCCACTTTCCTAAATTCATACATATTTTGTATAAGCCTATTAAACACAAACAGAAATAAAAAAGAATGGTATTTATGGGATGGTGGTTCTACATAACCTAACCTTACAAAATTACTCCCTCAAAGGATATTTAAGCAATTCTTTATTCTTCCTCATAGTCGATATATCATCTGGATCAACCGTTCCGTTCCGTCGAGGAGAGTGGGTTTGAATCTCGCCTTGGTTGTAGGTGTTTGTTTCCTTGTATCAAAATAGGAACGTAAAACAGAAAATCAGTGAAATTTTAAAACAAATTAGGTCAAAAAATATTACTATAAGCATACCACATGAGCTATTCGCAGAGCGGAAGACATTCATGGCCAATTTTTTACAAAAGAGAGCACGAAGTGTTATCTATGTTGAAGGGCAATAGCAACGAGACTGCTGCTGGTTCGTAGAAAATCCAAAAAGAAACTCATTTAACCCTTAGGGCCGTTCTTACAATGTCCAGTAAACTGTTTACGGGGACTTTTACTGGAACTTTACGGACAGTTTGATTTTACAATGTACAGTTAAGAGACATCTGTCGGTAAACTATACGATAACCGGGAGTTAACTTTACCGTAGCATTGTCTTCCAGTAAACCCTTAACGAAGACATATTTTAAGGTTATGTACCAAATGGTAAAAAGGAATTTACATTCAGTTCTTTGAAAGTAATTCTGATGAAAGCGATAATGATCAGATTATAATACATAGGAGACCTAAATTATTGAAAACCAGAACAAATTATTACGAAACTTTAGAAAATCAAGAATTCTTTAAGCGATTCCGATTAACAAAACCAACAGTTCTCTTGCTCCTTGGTCTCATATGTGATGATATTCAGCATAAAACATAAAGGTAGGTTCATTTTATACATTATTATGACTGTTATTTTTTCTTCTTTTTTTCGTATAATGTAGTGAATACCTGGTAATTCTGCACAGCACCTCTATTAATTCTACCGTCTGATAAACGGAGATACGTCGGGGTATCTATAGTAGGAATGCAAGTGAAATGTGCGTATTGTGGTAAAAACATTAAAGTAATTTAAAATCGGCTAATAAATAGAGTGCCTGCGATTCGGATTCAGCAACGACCGTGAATTCCATTTCGGCCAAATTAATCATACATCAGCTCGAGCATTCTGCCGTCTGCTACACGGAAACTTCGTCGGGGTATCTATAGCAGGAAATAAAAGTGAAATGTGTAGATTGTGGTGAAAACACAGAAAATAATTTAAAATCGGTTAATAAATAGAAAGTCTTAAATTCAGATCCGGCAAAGACCATGTATGCAATACAATACAAGGAAGTTTGCAATTCAGAACCAGCAAAGACCGTAATTCAATATCTGCCAAATTATACATGAATCAGGGTAATTCTGCACCTTTTATTTATTAACCGATTTTAAATTACCTGTGTTTTCACCACAATCCGCACATATCACTTTTATTTCCCTCTATAAATACCAACAGGGTAGTTTCCGTTTTGTAGACGGCAGAATTAATAGAGCCGTTGTGCAGAATTGCCGAATACCTGATGCATCTACAACTACACATTGCATTTCCATTTCAGAAATAACGCTGTATCGCCGATGAACCAGCTGCTTCTAACCTTACGATTTTTTGCTTTAGGAAGCATGCTAATTGCGCTTGGTGATTTCATAGGAGTTAGCACAGCAACTGCTTCTCAAATAGTAAAAACTGTAAGCAGTGCTATTGCAAGGTTGGCAAAAGAATATATAAAACTTCCAGAAACAGAAGATGAAGTTGAAAATACTAAATTAAACTTTTTTCGCATTGCAAAATTTCCTAAAGTTTTGGGTGCATTAGATTGCACCCATGTAAGAATTCAATCACCTGGAGGCAATAATGCCGAAATATTTAGAAACAAAAAAGGTTATTTTTCACTAAATGTTCAGGTGCTGGTCAATGCACAGCTACTTATCACTGATATTGTCGCAAGGTGGCCTGTTTCCGCACACGAGAGTAACATTTTCGTGAATAGTAGGTTAAGAGCACGCTTAGAAAGAGGAGACTACAAGAACTCTTGGATATTAGGTGACAGTGCATATCCGTTAAAAGTGTATTTAATGACACCACTTGATATACCTAGTAACAAAGCAGAGAGGCTTTATAACGAGTCACATATTCGTACCAGAAATGTAATAGAAAGATGTTTCGGTGTTTGGAAGCGAAGATTTCCAGTTCTGTCACTAGGTCTGAGAGTTAAATTGCAAACTACAATGGATATCATTGTTGCTTGTGCTGTATTACATAATATAGCCCAGAAACAGGGAGAAGATGAGCCTCCTGTAGAACATAATATTACCTTAGAAACTTACGAAGTTGATGCTTCAGCCACTGTAGACGACATTCAGCAATATACGGCGAGAACTGCGCTGATAGACGAGTATTTTGCACAACTTTAAAATCAGATATTGCTACAAAAAACAAGTTTGACCTCTGTACTTACTCATTTTATTAAAAAGTTTAAATGCAATAATATGCTATTACAAAAAAAAAGTAAATATCAGTTATCTACAGATCTTTGGTTTTGTTTTATCACATTTATTTTTACATCCAATAGTTCCATTTTTCTTTGGTGTTCTAACCTCTCCCACTCATGCTTTTCTCTTTCCCACTCATGTCTTTCCCGTTCCCATTCATGCCTCTCCTTAGCGCGTTTTTCTTCTTCCATGTAGAACACACTTCTATTTGCAGTGTCTTTATTACTATTCTTTATTTTCCCCAATTTAGGCCTACCCTCAACTCTTAATTCGGAGCTCTTGACAGACTTGAGGTGTGCTGGCGACCAGGATGACCACATGTCTTGTATATTCTACTCCTCTGCCATTTCTATAAGAATAGCCTCAGTGCTATACTCATTCATTTTGGTGTGGCACAAAGGTTTTTCAGACCCAGTGCTTGTTCCTGGTTCAGTATCTGAAATTAAAACACAAAAGATAATTAGTAATTTAAACGGGTATTTAGATGGCAGCCTTCTTCTGTGGGTTGGATTTAGCATTTCCGCCAATTTTACTAAGAAATCACGAAACGACTAGCTTAGTCTTGCTTTCTTCGCGAGATGCGGTAATATAATTTAAGGTTAGGGAAGAGCACGTTGTTTAAAGTGATGACAAAAACAATAAATACTAGCCAAATTGAGGTAAATAATGAAAATAAACTTACCTACTGCATCTCCATCGTATGGATTATCCAATCCAACAGCGCCAGTGCCCATCAAGCACAGTAGCGTTTCTGTGTTCTTGTCGTGTTTGGTAGCCGGTTTACTACCTCCTCCCGTTAAGCAGATTTCTTTCTTTTCATCACCTATTTCCTTTTTAACCTTTTTCTTCATGTTCTCGTACTTATCTCTTAACTTTTTTACAGGTCTTTTTGTACCACTCAGAGCTTCAAATAATTCACCCACTTCATCCCATGTTTTGCTTTTCTGCTCCCACGTAACAGCATCTGTTTTTTTGTTCTCGATAATATGACGCTTCTCTTGAATAAGTTTTAATAGAATTTCCTCTTCCCCAGAAGAAAAATTCGCTTGTCTAATCCTTTGTTTACCACTCGCCATTGTATATAACACTCAAACCAACGAAAACAAATGACAGAAGATATTAATATTTCATAAACAGGTGCACCAACTGCTATAAATTATGTACAGATTTGTTAACTGGCAGTAAAAGTTAACCTTTAGATGGTAAGAACCAAAGTGAGTTTATTGTAAGTTTAATCTGACCGTAAAGTTTACTGGAGGTTAGCCTTACTCTTACTTTACGGGATATTGTAAGAACGACCCTTAGTGTCTTCCACACTTGACATGGCGGAAGTCTGAGCATAAAACTATTGATAGAGATAGTCCACCGCACGTATAGGGCGTTTCTAAACTAGGTTTATTTGCTTTAAAATGGGACCGATAGCGTTCTCTCAAACATATGTGCTTAAACATAACAATGGCCGTTATGTTAACAATGCACTACCAGGGCCGTTTTTTTCAATATCCGATAGGCTATAAATAAAAGACAAGTTCAGAGAAAACAATTATTTTATTACTAAAAGTTTTGTACACTTATGGTTACTTTTCAACATAATCACCGAAAAGATTGAGACATTTATCGTACCTGTGCACAAGCGTTGCAATACCCGCTTCAAAAACTGTTGCCGCCAATAATTTCAAATGAGCATTGACGTTGTTTTGAAGATCTTCGTTGGTTTAAAAGTGTTACCCTCCTAGCCACGTCTTCAGATCAGGGAAAAGGTGAAAGTCGCAGGATGCCAGGTCAGAACTGTACGGCGGTTGATCGAAAATGTCCCATTGAAATTGCTCAAGGAGCCAATGGGTTATGCCAGCAGTGTGTGGACGAGCGTTGTCATGGATCAACACAATTCCTGAAGTCAGCATTCTTCGTTTGCTTTGGATGGCTCTCCGCAAACGTCGTAAAGTACATTTCGTATTTCAGGCCAAGAAAGGTTTATACAATTAAATTTGCAAGAAGTTCTTCCAGAGCTATTGAATCCACTTCCTCTTAAGGTGGTTTATCTGTGAAATGTTTCAAAAGAATACGAAAAATTAAAACAAAGTATTTGTTTTATAATTAAATAATACGAGTTCTAAACTTTAGGAAAATATATGGTTTTTTCCACTTGGCAAAGTTTAACTACTAATTAACTGAAGCTTTAACTGCTTAGGCGCATGCTTATTATAATAGGCACTCTCAATTTAAAACCTTATCTTTCTCATAAGGCTGCGCCGTGGCTGAGTGGTTAGACTGCTCACCTCCCATCTAGGTGGTCCGGGTTATATTCCATGCATCCGCATGTGAGATTTGGGGTGGACGAAGCGGCATCTGCGCGGGTTTTCTCCGGGTCCTCCCTCGCCACTAATTCCACCAACTGATCCATCATCACCTTTCCTATCAGCCATTTTGTTTGCATTTCATACCATTCAGTTCCTCATGCTCATGCCGACCACTCGTTCCAGGTTTTCCATTCTGTGATTTCATGCCGTTGGCTCCCCGACAGGCTTCTCACCGTTAGGCATTTGCTTGTAAGTTCTTGGGGGGTGTCAGTCCTAAACACGGGGAGGGTAAGCAAACTACGAAACTAAACGAATTTTACTCGTTCACTTTTTTCCTTCCCTTTTCTATACTCAAAATGTTTCCTGCAATGTAACTTTTCACCAATTTGTTTAAAAAATGTTATAGAGCCTCTCATCTACGCATTAGAATTCACATTTGAAGTTTTTAAAATAAATTTTTCAAGTTTGGTAAATAAATTATTAAATTTTGAAAAACTAAGACTTTTGGTCAGTACAAAAATAATAATTATTCCACACTAGTTAGGGCAAATATGACAAATATAATATGAAATCTATTTGTAAATTCATTTACTGAGAAAGTTGAATTTTTGTGTGAATAGTTTTCATAGTGCATTATATGGCTCAATTTACTAGAATAATGAATTTAGGTATTAGAGAATTATAATTGAAATAATGATTTAAGCTTATATTTTGGTACATAGTAAACGCATTAGTATTATTGTGTGAAATAACTGTATAAATGTGAATAATGTATCTTACACACTGTGGATTTTCGAAATTTCATAAACCCATCACATAATGTAAGAACTGTTGTTATATGATAGGGCCCAGCTCATTTTGCAGGTACAGTACTTTAGTTGACGGCTAAATTTGACACTGACTGAATTGGTAGGAGTGGTGCAGTTGTCTAGCCGGCGCCCTCACCAGACCTTATACCCAGTTCACTTCTCGTTGTGGGATAACATGAAATTTGTGGTTTACGAACATACTGTTATCTCTGAGTAATTTGTAGCACGAGTAACCAGCTAAACTCTGGAAAATTTCTGAATTCTTTGAACATTTTTGCTTAACAGTGTACCGCAAGTCAATGTACTATGATCTAGCTGATGAAATATTAAATATAATTAGCACACGCACGGAGTTTATCTACAACTGAAATGAGTGATTCTCCTTTCCTTTCGGGTTATTATGTTCAGATGAATACCTTATAGCATTTCAGGTACCATATGACTAGGGATAGTATCTTGGAGACCGATAGCAGCACACATGCGGATACCAGTTGTATACCTACCGAGTGGATACCGATATGCATTGACGACTGCACGCGCCGCATGTAAACAACCTGTAGTAACGCGTTGGGGAACGTGCAGCAGTATACTATGCTGTTTGTTACAATACTGCTTTACAGGTAATTAATGCCTTTGACGATAGTGCTTGCTCTTCAATAAGGATTGTAAAATATCTGGCTTCAAATGGATTATATGAAGATCAGGTATTTATGCAGAAGAACTTTGCAGATATATCTACGACAATAACACATATTTGGAAACATCGAACATTGAAATGCCTCGAAACCTGAAAGCTGCCGACGAACTTGTGTATGCAATTTTAATCACAGAGCTGTAACACCTGTTTTAGACAATGTTTGGAAAAAATGTTGGATTTTTACTAATGCGCGAACTACGAAATGTGCTACGAGGCGTTGCTACGGAAATAATTGATCATGGATTATCTTACCCAATAGACATTGATGTGCCTTATTTCCGCTTTGCTCCAAGCACATCTTGTGATGTGGGGCGAAGTTTTTCACAATAAAAAGCTTGTTTACGTGCCAATCGGAGACGATTCACTTTTGAGACGTTACGAATGTATGTTGTGCACTTTAACTTATGTATCTTGAGAGAAAATGGAACGGGTAATGATGCTGGTGACTTGTTACACAACAGCAATTGAATTACGTAAATATTAAAATTGTAGGTTCACATAAATCAGTGATATTTATGTTTAACACCCACGCAACCTCAATCACCTTCCACTGCTAGTGAAAACATCATAGTCTACCATGTAACCACTGCCCCAATTTCATTATATTAGTAACACTACGTATGTACTACTTTGTCAACACATCACAACTATACCATGCTACGCTAACTACGATTCTGTTCCGCAATCGGTCCTTAAGATGCTATCCCTGCATATTAATTACAACAAACCTTTGCTGTAATATCAACCAGTTTAATGACACAACTTTCTCTTGCAGTCAAACAAAATAGTTTCCCTAAACAAGAATAGGTTTGATAGTAGATTATTTATTTCCAGCATTTGGCAAATTTACAAATGCCCGTATGTTGTTGAAGCTTATTGTTTTATATCTTGATAGTTCACATATAATGAGCAAGCTACCTGAATATGGTTATTAACGGAAGTTGAGATGAACAGACAGGAGCTAAAAATTACCAAGAAAGAATTCGTGCGTCTAAAAATCTAAAGGATGGAAAAATGTTATTAGCTGTCTACCTATAAGGAGTCGATTTCAATTACATAAATTAATTTAACAGTTTTCAAAAACTTTAAAAATAAAGTATTAAACCATCTTACTTCATTTAAAAAAAACACATAAATTGCCGAACATTACACTGCTCTTTATAAATATTATCTTTATATTGAAGACACGTTGTGGATAAAAGAAATGATTTCTAGCTTATGTACAGAATGCTACTGCTCTTTAAAAGTTAAAAAAGAATCGTAACATAGAAGTTATGGCTTAAAGTAATAATGCATACAACTTTTTAAGATACCCTGTGGAAAGTTCATGAAGAAATAATGTATGAATAAGTAAACGAACTATAACTGGCAAGGGGTCATTTTCACATTGATGTCTTAAATTCAGCTGCGATTTTATAGTGAAACGGATCAAAAACAGAAATACCCGTGCCACAGATTTCTCTTCCGTAGTTTCTTATTCACCCGGAAAATAACTATAAAACTTTTGTTGTAATATCTGACGTCTATTTTTCGTTCAACGACCAGCTGCCTCGTACTGTACTGGTTCCAGCAGTAAATATTATGAAAGGCTGCCATAAGTGAAATGAATGTCGTATTTCTCTAAAATTGGAACATTTAGTTTGGCACTGGCAGGTGAAATGGTAATACACATGAATTTAAAAATATCTATGTATTCCATCCACATGACTTTCTCTACCTAATCTGTTACAAACTATTCTTTAAAAAGCTTATTCTTCTATCTAATTCATACTAATCAAGATAAGCATTACCAGATGTTGCCTTATTACTTGCTTTCTTGTAAGTAAAAGGGAACTACAGGAATACACTAGAGTAAAGCGATAATCAAATCTCTTAAAAGCTGGTTGTTATACGTGTGAAATTTGTCTCTCTCTGTATGACAAGGAGTGAAAAATTCCTGTCTGAGAAAAGTACCTACCTTAAAATTTAGATCAATAACAAGGGATAAATTAACCCTAAATTTAATGGAATATGCCATATAATATTTATTTTAAGGATATTCAAATCTTTTTGAGCAGTATGATTTGGTCTATCAAAATTTATCCATGATGAAGAATTCTTCAGAGGCTATTCCCTTAAAATGCAAACTATAAATTTTAATTGTAATGAAAATGTTTTAAATATATGGAATTTTAATAAAATTCGTTTTAGCCCTTTTTGAGAAACTAACTTTCGAAAAATTTCCCAAGTAAAGGGTAGTTTGGAGTGCGAGATTTTCTTGAAAATCTTGGTGTCACATCCTTGGAAGATGCTGAATTTAAGTATTAGTTTGGTATATAACCGAGTTTTGCTTTTCAGTTATGCTGTTCCCAGACGAACACACATACACACACACACACACACACACACGCTCACTCACATACAAACACATGCACAACCACGAACGCACGGACCTTCTAAATATGCCTTTTTTGGATTCAGTGGACCCCAAAACGTGTATTTACTCGGTGGCGAATTTTTATATGAAATGCAATACCCTCTCTATTTTTATGATTGTTGTACAGAAGGTAAATATCACTAATTATAGTTATTAAATCATTACATAGGTGTTCATTTGGAAATTTTGGTCTTTGAAATCTTAATTTTTGGCAAAGAATCTAGGTATACAATAAAAAACTGTTGTGTCCCATTCACATGACTTTCTCTATAACCTTTTAGCTAATTATAGTTTAAAAACTTATTCCTCTATTTACTTCGTGTCAACCGAGACAAACATTAGCAGAAATGGTCTTACTACATTTTTGCTTCCATATTATGTGGAAGTTAAATAAGGGAATACACAGCTAAAGCGATAGTCAAATCTTTTAAAAGCTGGTTGCTATGGCATTGAAATCCGTTTATTTGCATGAGCAGAAGTTGACACGGGAAAAGTAAAAATTTTAAATCTGAAACCAATAACAAGGAAATCTCGGAAACGATCAACCCCATATGACATAATGATATGCGTTAAAGAGATCTACATTTTTGGGTAGTAGGTTTTTGTCTATCTCTTACGGTTTACCAGTTATGTAAAATTCAGCAAAATTAATTCAAAATAAAGAGGTCTTCAGAGGCTATTCCCAGCAAATTGAACATATACATTTCATTTGTCATCTAAACATCTTTAGTATACAGTATTTTAATCCAAATCGTTAGAGCCATTTTTGAGAAAATACTTTTTTTTCCATGTAAAGGTTACTTGGGTGTAGATATCTGCGAATGGCTACCCAGGGCGGAAGCCCCCCACTTTGGCTCACCAGGGAGCAGAGCTCCGTGACTTTTTCCATTAGTACAATATCTGATTTCTTAAAGTGCCCCCCCCCCGGTATGGGAACGTACCGGGACGGAAGTGGATACGCCACTTACGCGCGTCAACCTATCAAGGAAGACTATCAAATAACCTTAGTCGGGTCGACGGACGTCTAGCATACCTCTACCTAGTGCCGGAGGACATTGAGGTGTCTACGCAACCCGTCAAGGCAAAAGCCGAGACGTACCCAATTTCCCATGGATAGTGGGACCACTGCCACGTCGAGTCCAACCCAGTCCGAACAGCTCCTTCTGGTCACATCAGAAGTACCACGGGTACTCGGGGTACGCAGCGGTCGCACCAAAGCAGCTGAAGAGGTCGGAATCTCCCCCCTACGGGACAACTGTGGGGGGATTCTCTTGAAAATCTTCATGTCGCATCTTTGGAAGGTACTGGACTTAAATACCAGGTTTGGTTTCGTTTTGAGCTATGCTGCCTACAGACAGACACACGGACATTTTAAATGCTTTTTGGGATTCAAGGGTCTCAAAACATGTATTTCCAGTGACATTTCGGAATAAATTTTTGGGTGTAATGCAATACCTTCTCTATACACTATGTACGTACATAGTACGTGTATAGAAAAGTAACACTGTTTCATAGTTCTTAACCTCTGCGTTGAAAATATCGAATTTAGCATTGTGGAAGCAGAGTGTACATGTTGCTTTTAACATTCCTATGTCTGTAAAGTTTCCAACTCAGAATGTATGACTGAGTTTAGCTGAAGCAGACTTTCTACCCTCCTAGCCCCTCTGATTTCTTTATTGCGTCACGGGACTTCTCTTCGAATTTTTATCTTTTTAACGACTTCTCCCACCTTTAAGAAGTTTCTTCTGATCCTTCCACTTTTGGCTACTGCTTCTGTCAAAGATCACTTCGTTTTTTTTTCCCTAGAGTTTCATTCCGTTAAGCAGTTCCCTAAGGCATCTTTAGTGTATAAATGAAAGTTATCAAAATCCCATCCTGCCATCTTGAGGGTAAACAAGAAGTTATCTGCAGGTAATTTGTATTCCACGCGTTATGTCCTGGCCTACCCCTTCTGTTTGTAATACATAAATATTTTTAAATTTCTCTACCGCGTATATATTAGGTAGAGAATGTATTGCATTCCACCAAAGAATCCATACCAAGGCTTCATCGGAAGTACATATTTGAAAATCCCGAAATAAAAAAAAAAAAAAACTGATGGTTCTTATGACTTTTTCTAGCTGTTTCGAAACAAACTTGCTTCTTTGTTAAGTATAAAGGAAATAACGGAATGCATAGACTAAAGCAATAGTGAAATATTTTAAAAGCTGGTCGATATGTTAAAGAATTGAAATTGAGTGTTTTTAGCCTGCTATAATAAACAAAAGAGAAACGAAAAATAAGATACTTACCATTTGAAAAAAGTTTAAATACCTTAAAACTGAAACCAAGAACTCGGAATATCTTGATTACGATTTACTCCATATAAATGTATGACACAAAATTATTACGTCTCTTAACGATATCTACACTTTGGCTATCTCCTACGGTTTGCCGGTTATGCAACATGCATACAGAAGTCATTAGAATGAAGAGGTCTTCAAAAGCAATTGCAGAAATTTCAAAATATAAATTTCGTTTAATATGAAAATATCTTAAAGATATTAAATTTTAATCAAAATCATTAGAGCCATTTTTAAGAAAATCAAAATTTTCGAAAGATGTCCCATGTAAAGGGTAGTTAGGTTTGGGGCGATTTTCTTGAAAACCTTCGTATCTTATCCTTGGAAGATACTGAACCTAATTGCCAAGTTTGGTATTTAACCGAATTTTCTTTTAGAGCAATGCTGTCCACATGAACACACACGGACGTGTGTCTAAACTGTTTTTTTTTTATTCAGGGGGCCTCAATACACGTATTTCCGGCGAAATCTCGGTATCGAATTTTTTGGTGGAATACAATACCTTCTCTATCCACTATGTATATAGTATATACGTGCTGAAGAAAGTAAAAAGAAACCATTTTCTAGAAAGAGGTCCGTGTGTGTGTGTGCGTGCGCGCGTGCATGCGGGCGCTTGTCTGTGAACAGTGTAACTCAAAAACGAAAAGTCCGTTAAATACTGAACTTGATATTTAAGTTCAGTACATTTCAAATATGCAACAGGAATATTTTAAAGAAAGCTCTCCCATCCCAAACTACACTGTATATGGGACATTTTTCAAAAATTATATTTGTGAAAAAAATGATTCTATGCTTTTGATTATAATACCGTATGTTTAAAATGTTTTCATGAAAAATGAAGTGTATATCTTGACTGTTTTGGGAACAGCCTCTGAAGACATTCTGGAAAATTTACGTAAACTGTAACAGCGAGAGACAAGGCCTTTATTAAAAAAAAAAATATCGTGTGTGTTCAAAGCACGCAATATATATTATATACAACTATTATGGTAGACTGCCTCTATGGTCGAGTGGTTATTAAAAAAAAATCCTGTGTGTTCAAAGCACGCAATATATATTATATACAACCATTATGGTAGACTGCCTCTATGGTCGAGTGGTCAGCGAGCTGACTTCTCACCCGGTGGTCCCGGGTTCGATTCCCGGATGGGAAATTTTTCTCTAGCCAGAATTATTCCCTGTCCCCACCCCCCACAGTCAGGAAGTTTGTATGAGAGTATGAATCTTTGAGTAAAACAAAATTATTTAAACCAACGTAAAAAGAAGCTACAGACAACGAGTTGTTTCAAGTGGAAAGCCCCCGATAAGTAATGAGATAATTTTGTTAGTTAAATCCTCATTAGCATGAAGCAGAAAGATCAATAAGCCTTTATAAGAATAGTTTGTAGCAGAATAGATGGTGAAGCTCATGTGAATGAAACACATCTGTTTGTTTTATTAAGGGTTTTTCTATAATATTTTGTTAAACCCAATATTCAAATATTAGGTTTTATTTTGCGGTCTCTAAATTCCCCTTATTAAAAATAAAGCACTTGTCACATAACATATTCACATATACATTACATTAATCCTGATGTAGGAGGAAAAGTAAATCTAAAACGCAAATGTTACTGATTATGCCTTATGTAAGCAGTTATCCGTGAGATGCACTTATAAATAATTCTCTGAATATAACTTCTAAGACACAAATTTTGATAGGTTAACAAATATATCTTGAATCACAATAAAAAGTATCAGTAATAATTTAAGAGCTTTAGGTTAAATTAATGATTAGTATTTCTTGATTTGCTTCGTTCAAAAATGTATTAGTTTAATTTGTAGATTTAGATTAGGAGCTGGGCACACTTCAATCTGCTAAAGTAATTGACTATCAAAATGCTCTTTGTCAGCTTCTCATAATCATATAAAAAAATATTTGTAATGAATTTGTTGGAAAGAGCATATGAGGAGGAGGTCAGTTTGGTCATAAAGTGATAATTTATACTTAATAAAGCTGCATATGAGAATAATATGAAGTAAAATACGTAGCAGCAAAATTACAATGACTATTTTGTTTACGACACGTGATCGTAGGAAGTGGCCAATCCAGTACATTGGAGCGTAAACTTTCAACCAATCGGAACTCATATCTCTGCATTTTATCGTATTTTATCACACCCACCTGCACCTACATGCATTTGTTTTGTCTCTGAATATCAGTGTGCAGTGATATTCCCGTACATAATGGCCGAAGTTCCAACAGATATATCAGTTGCAATCATGTTTTACTAAGCCAAAAGGATAGAATGTACCAATACAAAGGAGGTCTGACATTTATGATGTGGACATCAAGTTGCTGTGATTTCAGTGCAAATATACGTCAAGACAAATGGGATTTTGGAATACTGTTATTTGTAGGCTAATCATTGTTATTTTATTCACGAATTAGTCTTATTAAATACAACTTTTATCAATAAAAGTTAAGGCTCTCGTTATATTACTTATGATTATAAAACTAGTAAAACTAACGTTCCTTTTCACTACAATATTCCATATAACGAATACCTAAAATAGTATGGATACTATCTATCAGATAGCAATCATGATATTCATTCTAATATTGTTAAACTCTAGGAACATTTCTACAAATCTGAACAAAAGTTTAACAATATCAAATTATGAATTAATAAATACTTATTTATGCTTCAAGATATACATTAAATTTCAGAATTGCTTTCCTGATAACTGACACCCTTGAGATATAATGCTAAAGTAATTAATATATTTTGATGAAAGTTTAACTACTGGTCATCAATCCAAAATAAATGCTTTATTGTTATGTAAAACTATAGCATCCTTGGTCGAGTGGTTATCAAGCTGACTTCTCACCCGGGGGTTCCAGGTTTGATATCCGGCTGGGGTGGGGTATTTTTCTTTAACCAGAATTATTCCCTATTACCCACAGTCTGTAAGTATGTAGTTGAGTGTGAAAGTGCGCGTGTTTAATGATCTAAAACAATTAATCTAATGACAATAACCTACAGTTAATTTAGAGTTGTCTCACAAGTTAAAGTCCTCGATTTGACCATAGCAGTTAAAGGAGGCTATACAAATAGAACAATAAAATCATTAAACTACAATATTATACTGTAAATTATGTTACATCTTTTAACCTAAAATTAAAACTTATTTTACAGATTCATTGCCAGATCTGCATAGGGCGCGTTTACTCGACAAAATATCTATTTGTTTACTGCTACTTCCTGTTGTGGGTAGTGGCTGCAGAATTAAATCATTGCCATCATTCTGTATTTTATATTTTTCGTGCAAGTTTTCTACACTAAGTTTACTCTCCATCTCAGCAAGGAAAACTTGCGGTAGTCGGCATTTTGCTAGTGGTATCGCGACAAAAACAAAAGCTATCGCACGAAATCCAATTGGCTAACAAACGGTGAGGAAACAAAATATCGCAATAACAAAAGCTTGCAGAAGACCAGATACCGTCAATTTTATTAAGGACACCCCAAAGTCATAAAAGTTACTTTCTAAAGTATTAAAGCTAGAGCATAATTTTCTGTACAGGCGTTAATGACAAGAAAAGAAGTGTCCATGCCAAGTTTCATTCAAATAAGTATTCTCATTTCGGATATATTAATTAATTTATTCAATTTAATTCTTCTTCTTCTTCTTCTTCAGATACTAGTTACATGCACCATATTTTTTAAAATGTCATTCCTTAATACCTTTGTACCAAACCTTCTGGTTGAGCGGTATAAAAATCACAACCCAACATTATGTTAAAAATATTCTACACTACTTTGGGAAACATTTGCAGATATCTAACTGTATTTTTGTAGAAGATAAATTTTGAATAGGGAAAACAAGCAAAAAAAAAATTTAACTTGACAAAAATGAATTCAAAATGTGACAGATTTAACCAGCACAACGCTTTAAAAATTGCATCTAAAATGTGTTACATCCACCCTAGGAGAAACAAACACTGGATTTTAATGGTGAAGATTTTGCACCAACGCTCAAAAAATAGACACTTTTTACCAACATCTCTAAAACAAAGAAGAACTTCAGTGTCTCCTTAAGAGTATTTCTTTATTCTTAACAAATAATTATAGCATTTTTCTCCTCCACGAGGCTTCAAAATAGCCCTGTTTATCAAAAAACAGATTAATATTTTATAAGCACACTATATAGTATGTCGATTTTTCTGTTAGTGTTTTAGAGCTATTTAAAGCGCTGTTATTCAATGCTAAATCATTAACTGAGTAATTAAAAAAATATTATTTATTTTTGGAGATTAAATCATCTAATCCATTCTTTTCAAAATTTCCAGTAAACTTTAAGGATTTCATAGGTCGAAATATGATTTCAGGCAGCCTTGAATCGGAATGTATCGCCCTTACTTACAAAGTATACTGCTTGACTAAACTAGTGACACATTGTTTTACTTCAACTAGAGAATTTGAGACAGAATATAGGATAGGTAACTCAAACTTAAAAAATAAATCCCTAACCATATTTTTTTTCACACAAGTAGGACACAAATTGTATAGGTAGAGTCAGACCGAAATGTTCAATGCCATAGCTGGGATTTGAACCACGGATTTCCCGGTTTCTTGCCGGTTGCTCTAACTACTGATCTACATTGGCAGCATGCCATGCCTCTTCCGAAGCACATCTCTTTTGTTTTCCTCCTAGCATAGCGACGGCTTTTAAAAGATTTGACTGTCCTTTAGCTTAGTGTATTTTTCTACTTACAATATACTAAGCAATAAGATCATTATTATTAATATTTATATTGATTATCATTATATAAATAAAAGAATAATCTTCTGTAAGAATGAAAGTAAAATGAACGGAACACATCAGATTCTTTTATGATTTTATCTTTAATTAATTTCGTAGTATTATATTTATTGCATTTACCGCTTGCTTGAACTAAATCTTTCTATACTACGTATTTATAGAAGGTAGAGGAAGTATTGTATTTGACTAAAAATTAGATTTCGATATCCGATCAAAATACATGTTTTGAGGCCACCTGAACCAAAAATTGCATTTATAGAAAAGGGTCATTCTGTGTATGTGTGTGAAAAACACAACTTAAAACGAGAAATTGAATAAAACTGAAAAATGGTGTTTTAAGTTGAAAAGTTCTAAGGATGGGAAACGAAAATTTTGAAGAAAATTGCCAGACCTCAAATTACGCTTTATATGGCAAATTTTTTGTTTATTTTTGTTTCTAAAAACGATATAACGATATTAAATAAAATGCCACATCTTCAAGCTACATTCGTAAAAAGACTTCATCTTTAATTTTCTGATAACAATCTGTAAAGTCCACTTTATTTCGGAAGGAATATTGTCTAATTTAGGATTGCCAGTAACTGTCGCCAGATATATATGACAAAATAATGTAGGTCTCTTTAAAAAACACAATGTACTTTAAATTACCTTATTGCGGCTTAAGCCATTTTCAAGCATGCCCGTTAATATTCATTTGTAGTTGCTTAATACTTCGTAAAGTCCTATCACAATTCATTTTTACTTTCTCGACACGTGCTATGTACATATTGTATACAAAAGGTATTGTATTCCACCCAAAAATTCTATACCTAGATATCACCGGAAATATATATTTTGAGGTAACCTGAGTTAAAAAAAAATTTTAGAAAAAGGTATACGTGTGAGTACTTGGTACTTAAGTTTAGTGTCTTCCAAGGATGCGACGCGAAGATTTTCAGGAATATCCCGCACCCTAAATTACTCTTTACATGTAAAGTTTTGAAAATTTTGTTAGTCTCAAAAATGGCTGTAGTGATCTTGATTAAAATATCGTGTATTATAGATGTTCATATCACAAATAAAATGTGTATTTTGAACTTTTGGCAACAGACTCTGATGATTCTGGATTAATTTTGCTGAATTTTGCATAACTAGTAAACCGTAAGAAATAGACAAAAGCTTACTACACAAAAAATGTAGATTTATGTCATGTTCATTTCTGTTGTAGAGTTGGCCGTTTACAAGATTTTCCTTGTTATTGGTTTCAATTTAAAATCTAACTATTCACAGCCTTTCCTTTCATCTCGGATTTGTTAACTGTTGACCTTGCAAAGTGAACCGAACTTCAGTTATTCACATAGCGACCAGCTTTTAAAATATCAATATCGCTTTAGCCATATTTCATTTCTGCTTACAAAGAATCAAATAACATTTCTGCTAATGCTTAATCCGATTTAAAAGGTAAAATTGATTGTAGATAAAAGAATATCTTTTGTAAGAATAGTTTCTTTGCTGAAAGGGAACATAATGTCATGTAAATGGAATACGTAAAATATTTTTATTGTGTTAAGTTTAGCGCCCTTTAATCTGTAAATCATATTAGACGACGAATGAAATGGGTCAAAGTATGCTCAAATGAACCCGCACCCATAGAGCTTTAAGTTAACCGATATCTGTCTTCTCGTAGTAAGGAAAATCCCCTAGAGAAAAGCCTTATTCGGACAACTCACCCTGGCCAAGATTCGAACTCGGGACTTCTTGAATGTGGGACAGACAAATAAAAAATAAATAAATATCTGATATCTTCTAACTAGGATAATAAAACAACAATAACAAAGAAAAATTCCTTTTACTCACGATAAATACGCCACTTTGTCCACCACAAATCTCATGTGTTCGCTTGAGATCGAACCCGGGCCGTCTAGGTGAGAGGCGATTGGTCTAACAGTTAACTAGCTTCCAATCTCTAAACTAAACTACTTAATTTTTATATAAAAGTTCTACCTGTAATCGGCAATAAATATTCTAGTAACCCTTACAAATATACCTCAAATGTGCATATTAATATTAAGTTTCTTACACTATGTGTAAACAACTTATTATCCTCAATTTTAGTTGTCGAAAAAAGCTTATTATGTAAATAATGTGACGCAGACACTATACTCACACAGAGGGATGCCTATTCTGTTTTTTTTGTTTTTTTTGTTTTTTGTTTTTTTTTTCCTGGTGTGCAAAGGGCATGCAGTTTTAAAGTCACACCGAAACAATCGATTCGGTTTCCTCTATCCCTATTTATATCTACAAAGAAATATATAATGAAACTATTATCTGCAAAATTTCATCTCTTCTGGCTCCGTAGCTATGTCTGTGGAGCACCTGGCTGCTGTTTCAGGGGTCCCGAATTCGATTCCAAACTGGAGAGTGTTGGAGATTTTCTCTCGCCAGGTTTATTACCTATGCTATTCTGAGTTAGGAACCATGAATGAGAGTGTGAATGTGTGGTTGATCTAATAAAATACCCAATGAAATAAAGTCCAACGTATAATGTACACGAGGTAGGACCATTACCGAAAGGCAATGGGCCGCTGATATGATCATTGTAGTTAAAGATGGGGTTTAAATGGAACCATTAAGCATATGTGCTAAATTCAGTTGACTTTCCTTACTATTCGATTACAACATTTTCTTACGAAAGGTCATTTTTCAATCTATTTTACGCATACCGATGTAAACATTTGTGCAATCTTTCTTGTAGCTACACGGGAATAAGGAAATATATTAGGCTAAGGTGATAGTCAAATATTTCAAGAGCTGCCCGCTGTGTGATGCGTAGATATTCCGTTCTCTTTGTTTGGATAAATTAAAGAAAAATGAATAACCATTTTCCATTTTAGAAATGTATAAATATTTCAAAATTGAAACTAATATCTAGTAATATGTCAATAATGGTTAATTCTACAGAAATGTATTGATATAGGTTGGTTTTAAATGAAACTACCTTTTTGTGCAGTAAGATTCTTTTCTATTTAGTATGGTTTACTAGTTATACAAAGGTCATCCAGAATGAGACCGAGCAAGGTGACCCAGGCGTTTCATCATTCGGGAGGTCGTGGGATCGATTCCCGCGGCCGACCACTCTTACCCATGGGTTCTTTCGGGTCTTCCCAGGTCACTAAGCAAATGCTGGAGAGATTTCTTCATTCCCCCGAAATTCCGGTCCCTTCATTTCATCTCCGTTTCATCCAACCGGCCTCTTTAAGCGCTGTAGCTGTCGGCGAGGACTGCGGTGTTGGCGCTCTACTATGGTGGTGACTGCACTCTGGAAATACAGCTCTCGGGGGCGGGATGGCGATGGAAGTTGTCAGTAGAATTAGGGAGTTTATTAAAATCTGGGATGCGGGCTCCTAACGCTTCCGGCGTCGTGATGAAGAACTGCTTAGACTCTGGTGGCTCTTCCGCGCGTTCCGGTTTTGGCTGTCCTTTGAAATTACATTCATCTAAACCTATCCTCCTGGTATTTGATGTACAATCAGCCACTGGCTGCAGTGCACAATCCCCTACGGCATCACACACACATACACAAACATCCAGAATGAACAGGACCTCAGAAGCTATTCCGAGAAAATTAAGATATACATTTCCTTTAACATAAAATATTCAATCTAAATCGTAGGATCTATTTTTTGAGAAAATCAAATTTTTCAAAACATTTTCATGTAAAGGGTAGTTTTTAATGGGAGGATTTTGTTGAAAATCTTCCTGTTGCATCCATGAATAATGCTGAATTAAATATTAAGGTTGTTATTTAACAGCCTTTTCGTTTTTGAGCTATGCTGATCACATAGAAATATACATTTTTCTGAAAATAATTGTTTTTTTATTTAGGGGAAATCAAAATATATAATTTTTGATAAAATCGCAACATAGAGTTTCTGGGAGGAATAAAATAGAATTTCTACCTAAAATGTACAGTATACACATAGAGAAAGTAAAAGTGTAGGGAAAATGTTCTTTATATTTATGCCTATTATAATTGGAGGGTTTTGTAATATGTTTTAATATGTTCCTTTGGATCAAGATGAAGCACTTAGAAAAATAAGATCTCCGGTTTTCCCCGCCATCGCATTGCACCGGTGCTCCATCTTCATTCCAGGTATGCCGCACGGTGCCATATGTAGTAAAAGCGAGGGTTAAACTCTATAAGAAACCACTCTTTTGTAATTAAATTCTGCTATATTTTAAAGTAAATATTGTAATTGGTGAAGCATTTAATATTCACTAAATAAATTCGTGACAAAGTTACCAAATGTAGCGATTAGTTGTGTTAGGCAAGCAACATGCTCGATTTGGAGAAGGGCGCATTGATGCAGCGTGCACGGCTTTCACATTAAACGTTAGCACTCGGCAATAACCGTAACGAAGTAGACAGGTTGGTCAGACCACCAAAGCATATGAGACCTCATTCAGTAGCTCAGCGTGTCACTCAGATGTGTGCGCAGTGGCAACGAGACCGCCAATTGCTATGATTACAACGATGAAATAACGTCTGTGTGCCTCCCATATCATGCGGCAGATACAGAGATCACACTCTTGCAATGGACACCTAACCATCCAACAATGTCATGCCGTGGGCTAACGGTGCGTACCCGGGCGTGTACCAAACGACCTTTAAAAGTGTTTTTTCAAGAGTTCTAACGGTGATATGTGGTGCCCTTAAATTTTTAGTTCATTTAGCATTATGCATTTTGAAATTTGGAAAATCCACAGCAAGATATCTTATTAAAATTTATACACATAATAATAGTGATATTTTTGCTATGTGTGAAAGTTCTATCTTACATATTGATTTAACTGTTAAGTGTTGGCAAAAAATTTGCGAAAAGATAAGGTTTAAATTTGGGAGTGCCTATTAATAAACATGCGCCTACCCATTTCAGTACCTTCGGTTGATTGGTAGCTAAAGTGGGCCAAGAAGGAAAAACTATATTCGAGAATTTTCTTAAAGTTTAGATGCATATTAGTTTACTTTGGCTAAAACAATATTCTTAAATGTTCACAATTTTAGTCAAACTTCACAGCTGCATCACCTAAATTGGTTTCTTCTCCTTTATTTATATATTCATGAATATATTTGTTCGTTTTACCAGTACCTTATCAGATAGCCACAGATTTGTAGAAATGAAGTAATTATTATTTTTACAGTGAAGCTTTTCCTGCTTATTGGAGCAGCACCTTAAAAGTTATTCGCAAAATCTGAAAACTGGAAACGCTGATTCTCAGCATTAAGGAGATTAGATCATGGATTATCATAACAAAGAAAGCCTTCACGAAGAAGAGAATATTACTGATTAGCAAATTGAAACTAGAGCTACGCAAAAGTGTGGTAAAGTGTTAAATTTGGAAAATTGCTCTGAATGATTCGCAGGCGTGGACTTTGGAAATGGAGCCACGGAGGAAAATGCAGATGAACTATTTGGAGAGTTTTGATAGACGGACAGCAAATATAAAGTGGACGTGCATGACGACAAATGAAGAGGTTATAAAAAGATTGGCTATGAAGAAATTAATCCAACACCCAATTCCCAGGGGGGAAGAAGAAATTTCCTGTTGCCTGACGTAGAAGGAAATGTAGAAGGAACAATTAGACTCGAAAGAAGAATTCATTTAACAGACCATTTAAGGGAAAAGCGGAAGTATTGCATGCTGAAGAAGTAAGCAGAGGGTAGCAAGCAAAGAAGAACATGATTCGTGTACAAAATTTGAGAACTTGCCACAGAACTTACTAGTACTATTGCTCTTATACTCTATAGTACTTTTACTGTTTTTATGTTGAGAGGGGGGGGCTCTGAAATATTTGACAGTAATACACACCATCTTGTTAATGGCAGCCCTCACATATGCTTTGCACACGGTGTATAGTTGTATAAATTCCATGCAGTCTAATAGGTTAGACAGCCACATCTCACATAATAAGTCTTCAAAATTAATCATCGTATATCTTTATGTAATTAATTCTTATTTCTCATAAAATAAGTGAATTTGCTATTTCATCCAGCTAATCCGGTATTTATGTACTTTTATTGGAAAAAAACCAATTAATTATTAGGTCACAAAATTGAAAATGCTGCTCTGATTAGAATGCTCTATTTATTTTACCGAAGTGCTTTAGAATTCGTGTTTCACCGAGAGGTATTTAAGGAGTATTTATAGCTAAAATATATTACCAAAATTTTACTTATCAAATTATTGATGTTTATATTAGATATAATTTAACATAAAGTAAGCACATTATTGCTGTGTGCGGAAAATGCACTTGAGAAATTCTGAGACATCCAAAGTATTGGAGTGTTACTTCAAAAACAGCGGCGCCTATGGTTGAGCGGTTAGAACGCTCGCCTTCCATCTTGGCGGCCCGGGTTTCATCCCAAGTGGGTTTGTGGTGGATGAAGCGGCGTCTGGCCGGGTTGTTTCCCAGGACCTTTGGTTTTCCCGCCACTCATTCCACCAAAATCTCCACCATTACCTTTCCAATCATCAATATCGCTTACATTTCATATCATCCAATTCCTCATTTTTATGCCTGGCTACGGACCGACCCCTTGTAACAGGTTCTCCATTCTGTAGGCTCTCCGACAGACTTCTAACCCCTAGGCATTGGCTTGTAAGTCCTAGGGAGGTGTCAGTCCTACATTTACGGGGAGGGTAAGCCGATTACGAAACAAAACTTCTAAAACATTGAAAGTCCCATGATCATGTGAGAGCTGGTCGATTTCTTGACTAGTGCATTCAGTATTCACATGTTGAGCCGGTTACTTTAAGTATAAGCGATAATTTAATGAACAGTATTATGAAGCATTAAATAATTTACAAAATAAATAATAATTGGGTGTGTGGCAGTGAAGAAACTAATTTTCTTAGAGAAGTACGCTGCTTTGAAATGCGTTTCTTAATTTTTGTTTGTTTGTTTAGAATTGAATTTAAAATGTAATAACATATACAAAGGACAGTTTAATGTGTTTAAACCACAACAGAATGAAATTGTAAAAGTAAGCATGAGGATAATAGTTACAGAAATTAGACTCTTCTTACCATCTGCTTATAATTTATTCAGTATTAGCTTAGAAATTAAGTTTTTGAGAAACACATACAGCTCAGCACGAGCTTCTTAATGCGGTTCTTAATTTTGATTTGTGAGAGCTTATTCAATGCGGTAAGTAGTAAATACCGTATTATAACGATGCCGGAAGCTCCTGGCGTTTAACCTGCGAATGAGTGGCGAGCAGCTACTGAGGCGCCTCTGGTGGCATGAAATGAACGACGGGTGGGGAATCCACAGACACAGAGTAATGCAATGTAACAGTCCTTTTGGGTTTATCAATATAAGGCACATTTATTCATCACTGATTTTAACAATGGTATTATGTAACAATTATTTACCATTTTAGACCGCACTAGGCAATTTTAATGCATGCATGTCGATTGCATGTGTTTCTTTTCTTATATGTGCAGTACACTTGTACTTTTCTGTTTTTCTTGCCTACTGTTTCTCTTCTGGTATCGTTTTGTAGGTTAATGAAGTAGTTTATGTTTGCATTCAGATATTTATGAACAAACAGACCACAACATTCCTTAAATAATTAAATTCCTTTGGTATTCTGATTGTTTCCTTCAATGAACTCTTTACCCCTTTCCCATGTTTACTTTCTCTACACGTACTATGTACATAGTACACAGACAAGGTATTGTAATGCACCCAAAAATTTGACGAGATTTCACCGGAAATACATGTTTTGGGTTCCTCTGAATCCAGAAAAAAGTATTTTTAGGAAAAGGTTCATGTGTGTGTGTGTGTGTGTTTGTGGACAGCATAGCTCAAAATCAAAAAGGCCGTTAAATTCGGAACTTGCTATTTAAGTTTGGTATCTTTCAAGGATGTGACACAAAGATTTTCTAGAAAATCTCCCACCTTTACATGGAACATTTTTTCGAAAATATTGATTTTCTCAAAAATGACTCTAACGCTTTTGATTAAAATACCTTATGTTTGAGATACTTTTATGACAAACGAAATGTATATCTTGGGAATATTCTCTAAAGACCTCTTCAGTCTGGATGCCTTTTATGTAATTGGAAAACCGTAAAAGATATACAAAAACTTGCTCCACAAAAAAGTAGATCTCATTAAAACACACAATTTATTCCATATACATTTTTTGTAGAGTTAGCCGTTTTCGAGATATTCCGGATTACTGTTTTCACCTTTAGTCACCTAAACTTTTCTCAACCGGAAATACATCTTTCTTCTCGTTTCTCATTTATTATTCCTGGCAAGCAAAGAGATTGGAATTTCAATTGTTTCACATATCGACCGGCTTTTATAGGACGAGGTTATCGCTTTTGACCGTGCATTTCTTATTTTTCTTCTACTTACAAGAAAGCTAGTAATAAGACTAATTCTGCTTATGTTTATCTTGAAAAGCATGATGTAGATAACAGATTAACGTTTTGAATAAATGGTTGCTTACCAAACAGCTAGAGGACATCATGTGAATGGAACACATTAGATTTTTTTTTCCGTTCTACTTACAAGGAACCACGTAATAAGAACAATTTCTGCTAATGTTTATCTCGATTATCATGAAATAGAAGAATAAGCTTTTTAACAATAATTTATCACAGAGATGTAGAGTAAGTCATTTGAATGGAACATATAAGATTTTTTTCACACAATAATACAAGTTATTGTGTATATACCTCAACAAGAATTTGTGACAATTCTTTAGGCATTGTCTTCTTCCTTTTTTGGCGATGTATTTGTTGCACATTAACGTTTTATTTGAGAATTTTTCAAGTCGTTTTTACAGGATGCATGTCTCAACTTGCTACCTACACCACCCAGTTACGATTACATTTTTCATTACCTGATAAGTTTCACTGTCACTGGAATCTATGTTGGAAACATAGAAACCTGCTTAGGAAGAGCTTTTAGCGAATTTATTTTGATTGAAAAATTTAATACTGAAATTACTAGCCTCTATATCTTTCCTTTTAATTAGAAACTTGCCATGTGTAACTCAAGGTGTCTTTTTCAGAGAGAAATGATAACTAAGTCGGCAGCGATGTGTTTATGATAGATATAATTTTGCTAAACTCTGGATTAATTTTAATTCCGCCTTTGAATCACAGATTATAAAATAGGTTCTCTAAGCAGTCTTGGATCATTCTACTAATGAGTAAAAATTGAAATATTCTCATATATCTTTCCATGAAAGTCTTATTTCAATTATGGTTTTTACGCGACCTCTCAAACATGGTGCTTAAGGCTTAGAGATTGTTAAGTTTTCTACAAACTAGGAAGACCCACTGAACAAAAGTATCATTGCTGCCCCTGAGGACCACAGCTGTTAAAGAGCGTCCATAAATAAAGACTCGATTTAATTTGATTATTTGCGGTGCTGAATTAGCTAGGACTGAAGCAATCGAAACCTTTATCAATCATTTCTGCAAGCTCAGCTCTTTCTGAGGCCTCAGCCGACGGGCTTCCAATATGAGCTTCGACTGAAATGCTTTGGTGACTGTGTGACGCAACTGGATCGCGAGGCTGATTATTATAAAACTGAATGGGTGTAATTCTATGTGTTTCAAACAAAATTTTGGACATAATCTGTGACTCATTGTCACTCATAAAGCCCAATACCTCTATTTAAAATATTTATCTTTATGCTGTATAATTCATAAAAATATTTTTAGGGATTTTATCAAATACGGAGTTTGTGAATTAATATTTTCTTTTACATTAGTCATGAGTAGGACAGAAGTTGGAGCGGTAGAGTCCGACTGAAACATTCCATGCCATAGCCGGGATTTGATCCACGGGTCACCCGGTTTCCGTCCAGTTACTCTGACCACTGAGCTCCTATGGTAACATACCAGCACGGCACCGATTTCCCTACGGAGTTGCGTTTTCAGAGATCTCAAATTATTTTGACATGTCATTCCTCAGTGTCAACTTACAAACTCCGTAATTACTTAAGTCACATCAATTGGCTTAACCGTTGGCTAACAATAAAGCCCGGGACTTAAGTACTTAAGGAGTTTGTAAGTCGCCAATGAGGTACGACATTTCTAAATAATTTGAGATCTCCTTGTGGTTTATCGGGAAAATCTCGAGTCAGTTAGGGAGTCTGGTGCCTACCAGCAAGTTGCCATGGTAGCTTAGTAATCAGAGTAACTGAAGAGAAACCACGAGATTCGTGGTTCAAATCCAGGATATGTCATTGGGTTTTTCAGCCTGACTCTACCTCTCCAACTTCTGTCCTATACACTACTGGTGTAAAAGAAACAAATAATTCACATTGATTGACCTAATAGTTGGTTAACTGTAAAGCCCAGAACTTAAGTACTTAAGGAGATTTTAATTCGCCATTGAGGTATGAAATCTCAAATTAATTTAAGATCCCCATGTTGTTTAACGGAAAAAACGCGAGTCAGTTGGAGAAATAGGTGTTGTGTCGACATGTTGCCATGTTAGTTCAGTGGTCAGAGCAACTATGTACATGGAAATTAGGAGATCCGTAGTTGAAATCCCGGCTATGGCATTGGGTTTTTCAGTCTGACTCTACCTCTCCAAGTACGGAGATCATGAAAAAGTACCCTCAGCTACCATGGATACTCACAAAAGGATTTTCCGGAGTACAGCCAATGAGCTTTCTCATTGAAAAGTTATTTGTTCCCTGATCACAAACAATTCAAACATCCACAAGGCTGAATTTCCCTGATAACGCATGGCACTATATTCTTTTGTTTCTCCCTCGGAATACCATTACAGGTCAAAGAGTAGCCCAAATCGGTTTGAAGTTGTAACATCTGAAACAATTGAAACCTCCAATAGTAACATCTATAGCTTGGTTTGCCTTTTGAGTTTTGAAATTGGGATTTTATTTTCCCTCTAAACTTGATATTTGAAATTCAATTGTAATCTAAGTTCTTTTGAGTGTTATTGCATCTCTAGGCCCTCAAGAAATAATATACCACCACTTGACATTTTTTCTTATATATCAATAATTGTCACTGGAGGTAAAGTATTGCACAAGTCAATTAGATCAGAAAGACGCTTTCTAAAAATGTACAAATCTCGGTCCTTACGGTCTTCATTTCTGCACACATTCCGTATTAATTGCTGAACTTTCCGATGTTTTGCGTTGCTTTGGTAACTTTTGTATTGTGCATGATACTCCATCACATTTTGGTAAAAATACTAAACACGTAATATGTTTAATTGGTAAATAACATAAATTTAATAATAAAAATTAATTTAATAAATAGCGATCGTTGGAATGCCAGTGTACAATCATAACTGTTTACATTCTAATGATCTTTAGAAGTAATATAATTTGTTAAATTCACATTGCAAAATCTGAGGTCAAGCAGCTTTTAGAACATACCTTATACAAGGCGTACATTTGTTTCCGGTCCACATTTCTGAAATATTTGTCCAAATCGCCCTTATACATTTATTAACCCAGTGAGCAAATCAGCAATATTTTGTGACAATGCCGTCTGTGTACATGACCGCTCTCAGGTTCGCTCTAGTATGCCACGTGGAATTGGAATGCGAGACATCGCAGTTGGATGCGTAAACAACACGGAAGAACGGCGAGATGTAACACTCGGGAACTTTCGATGCTTCTCCAAGCTTCGCTTTCCAGTATTTTCTGCTGGTTTCCAGAAAGTCTGTGACGTCATTTCCTCGCTATAAAAGGAGGAAGAATTGCAGTGAGTTGTGAATTGGATCGGGTCATGAGTGATGGGGTGTTAGCACTCAGTGGTGCACGACCCATTGACGGCAGTGAACCTTTTGCAGAAGTGATTCGAAAGTTTTATTTTAACTAATTGTTGAGCCAATAAATATATTTGTTACAAAATTAAAATATCCCTTATACAAAGCAGTGTATAATGCTTTAAAATATATTAAATAAGCTTCAAAACAAAGTATATAGTTTTTTTCATAATAAACCATTTGCCTTCCTATTTTCTTAGGGAACCTGAAGAGTGAGAGCTGAGGCGGGTACTTTTCGATAGGAGATGACATGCAACTGTTTAGCACAGTGAGATTTCTGACGATGGGTTCTGGGTTCAATTCTAGCTCAGGAGCGCATGGATCTTTTCTCTTAGAGATGGTATACAATACGACTGATTCGTTTCTATTTTACTTATTTAAACAACTTAATTCCCCACAACCTTCTGTCGTTAATATTGCCTCAACACACTCATGCATTGCCTTACGCTCCGTCACTATTGTTTTATTAGCAAACGCGCCTAATGTATACAGCCGCGTCATTTGTTGGAAACGTGTTAATAAATGATCTTGCATACTAGCAATTTCGTTTAATAGCCATTGTTTTATTTACTAGAGTCGACATTGTAACTCGCGTATATTTACCGAGCTATAATGCCTGAGTTAGCAACAACGTGTGTTTTTCAAAGTTTTCACCGGCTTATTTCACATTTCCTTCAAGGATTTTCCCCCTTCACTACTTGATTGATATTTCTTTTACCGTTGGCAGCTTTATATATTTCTCTTTACGACGTAGCCTGCCTCTGGTGGACGCGTTGAACTTCCGTCCGTTCCTGCCGAATTTTTTCTAAGTAAATAAATATTACCCTGCGAGGGAGTTGGCACTTGACTGACCAACCCTTGCTACCTGACCATTGTCCTATTTCTAGGCCCCTTTGCCAAAAAAAAACACCTTGCAGTTGGTCACATCCTATTGTTTCAAAATATCTCTTGTCACTTGCGAGTGATATTTATTTTCCATTTATCCTTAACATTATTACAGCTAGCATTAATCTTCATGTGGGGATCATTATAAGATTCACTATGCGAAACGTAATCTCTCAATATGTCCCCCTCCTGGGAGAATGGGAACTACACGTTAAATGTCAATACATGTTTTGTAAGTGTCCTCGCCTGAAAACATGTTATTATTATTATTATTATTATTATTATTATTATTATTATTATTATTATTATTATTATTATTATTATTATTATTATTATTATTATTATTATTATTATATTGTTGTTATAATTGAAATATAGTTTATACGTGTTATCTTGTTTATCGATGTTGCATAAACAAACAACATTTTCACTACCACAAAATTGAGTAGTATTAATTGCTAAAACATTCAGAAAGAAAGTATTTCCTTGAGCATGATGGATTTAGTATGGAATGAAGTATTTGTTTCTTTCCTCGAAAGAGCTTTCCAACTCTCAGCACAACACTCAAACGTAACTAACCCTTGAGATAATATTGTCTGGGCTAGGCGTGACTAATTGATAAGAAAACACTACTCCCTTTTCGCCTGTTCTCTCTGTCCCTTTTGACTGACCTCATAATGTTGTTTGATTTTATCTGGAATTTACGATCCCCAAGCTGCTTTTCTATACTACCTGGACGTGTCCATAAATTCTCCATTTTAGTATCTGCGAATACAACATGTTCTGCCCATAGTTCAACCAATGCGAGCTATCCATTTTACTCTTTATCTTTTGAAGCATCTCAGTTTTTTTTATCCGTGTCTACCTGTGCTTTGTATGTATCTATTTACGTCGCTAAATGTTTCGGTTTTTGCCCATAGTTAACCCTCAATAACATGTATGATTTTTATTGTTTAGTTGGATATATGTGTCTGATAAACACGGCTATACAAAATCTATACATAAATTGGTTTTCCGGCAAAATTGTGCATTTGTTTAATATTATAATGAATACTTGACTAAATATATATATATATATATATATATATATATATATATATATATATAAAACAAAGATACCAACAGTTAGGCATCTCACTTTCATTAATATTGGTATAAACCACCAGAACTACACAAGAAATGTAAGGGATAAACTTTAAATTCAAAAATACTTTAGTTTATTAACCCATTAAAATCAGTAATTTTTCCTTTATAAACTTCGGGGGTAGAAATAGCACTACTTTGTTGGCCAAATGTATATAACAATGACTTTATTGGCTGAAGGAGTGTTTAAAATACAGACCTTGATTCACTGCTGCAAATATTCACTGGAGGCATAGACAGTACACAGCTAACATTTCAATCACTGACGACTCAGTACAGTTCACAACACTACGCAACACTGCACTCCTTCCTCCTTTTATAACTAGAAAATAACGTCGCAGGGGCTTCTGGAAACTTATCGAAGAAATCGAAAATCGAAACTTGGAGAAACATCTCGAAAATCGAGAAGAATCACAATGTTGCGAGAAGAGTCTCGCGTTCCGAAGGATCCTGTTATGTCGCGTCAATCTTCCGTGTTGTTTACGCATTCCAACTGCGATGCCTCGCATACCAAGGTGAACGTGATAACAATTGCATAAGACGACACTGTCATATTAAGAAAAGCTATTACATGAAACTGATTCTTGTACGTCAGAGGATGTACTAAAGGCTTTATTTTCAACAAAAAAGGAAGGATCAGAATCGGAATCGCCAGGAAATAATTACTCTAAATGCATTTCCTCTACATCTTCTTCTTCCCACATCCTAGCAAGTTTGACTTCGAAATTTGGGTCAGATCGTGTTTTTCGTGATTAAGGTGGAACCTACTGCATTCTTCCCACCTGTATGATATATTTCAGAATGTTAGCCATTATGACGTAATAAAATCTCTAAAAGGACAGCAAATAATTGCATCTAGTTCTACTCACCAGAAATAAAAGCGGACTTATGGAAATACGTGTCGAATAGACACGCCACAAAACTTGCGTTAATGGATGTATGTGTCCCTCAGACACCGTGATATTCGAGATCTCAGTTATTACTAGAGTTTGATCTGGAGACACGCAATTCCCTGTAATGGCAAGTTTCTCTAACGAGTGTTTTTCAAGATTTTAACTTCAGCTTATTTCGCATTTCCATTTTTTACTTTCTCTACACGTACCATGTACATAGTGTATAGGGAAGGTATTGTGTTGTGCTAAAAAATTCGATACCGCTATTTCACCGCCAATGCATGTTTTGAGACCCCCTGAATAAACAAACATTTTTCGAAAATTGTCCGTGTGTGTTTGTGTGTATGTGTATGTGTGTGCCTGTGGGCAGCATAGCTCAAAAACGAAAATATCGTTAAATACCAAACTTCGTATTTAAGTTCGGTATCCTTCAAGGATGCAACACGAAGATTTTCATGAAAATCCCCTACTCCTAACTACCCTTTACATGGAAAAAAAATTCGAAAATTTTGAATTTCTCAAAAATGGCTCAAACGATTTTGATTAAAATCTCTTATATTTAAGATTTATATGTAGAAAATAATATATATATATATATCTTCAATTTTTCGGGAATAGCCTCTGAAGACATGTTTATTCTGAATGAATTTTGCGTGTTTAGCATAACTAGGAAACCGCAAGAAATAGGCAAAATCTTACTTAACAAAAATTGTAGATCTCATTAAAGCACACAATTTATGTTTTATACTTTTTTCGTGAAGTTTATAGTTTTAGAGATATTCCTTGTTATTTATTAGTTTCAGCTTTAAAATACTTGCCTTTCTCATACGGGAATTTCTCAACTCTTGTCCATACAAACAAAGGAACTTCAATCACATAGCAACCAGCTTTTAAAGGGGTTAGCCTATGGTACTCCCTTATTTTCCTTTCCTTACAAGGAAGCAAGTGTTAAGACTATTTCTGCTAATTGTTTCTCAATTAGCATTAAGTAAATAAAAGAATAAGCTTATTAACAATGATGTATTGTAGATATGTAGAGGAAGTCATGGAACACAACAGATTTTTTGTTCTTGCTTCACCATGTGATTCATATTTCGTTCACTATTGGTCTCTTTATATTTTTCTTTAAGAAGCAGCCTGGATGCAGTATGAGCATTGAACTTCCGTATCTTCTTATCAAATTATCCCTAAGTAACTGTAAATCTTCTCTGCGGGCAGCTTGATTGACCAGGCTTACCAATTGGTCATTGTCCTTCTCCGGTTGATCATATTTCTTTGCAGATTAGCTACGCGAAACCACTGTACAACCATAAGAGCACAAATAGTACCCGGTTTATTATAGCACATTACAGAGTTTGTGAACGTGTTATTTCTAACACTATTTCTGATGAAGGGAACATCTCAATTCAAAGGTTTGCTTTGCATCAACACAGTGTTGCGAAACAAGAGCCATACTTCTGCTACATTGCGAAATAACCATAAAGAGGTTCGATTGCTGATCTAAGCATAAGTGAAATTATATTATTTTGTTTTATACAATTCATTGCTCAAAATGCCCTAAATTGTAGATGAAAATTCAACCGTTATAAATAACTTAACACCTGCCTAGGAAGAGGACTTTATAGACTATTCCCAGCAAATTCAGGACACACATTTTACTTGTCACGTAAATAGCTTTAATGTACGGCATTTTAATCAAAATCGTTAGTCATTTTTGAGAAAATAAAAATATTCGAACATTTTTCATGGAATTTTCTTGAAAAACCTTCGTGTTGCATTCTTGGGAGCTACTAAACCTAAATGCTAAGTTTGGTATTTAACGAGCTTATGTTTTGCACAGGCAGACAGACAGACACACACACACACGCACTGACAATTTTTTTTTATTCAGGGGGTCTAAAAACATATATCTGGTAAAATCTCGGTATCAAATTTTAGAGTAGAATAAATATATTCTCTGTTCACCACATACATTGTACATATGCACCAGAGAAAGTAAAAATCTGGAGATCTTTCATTCATGTGACTTTCTCTAGCCGTTTCACAACAAACTATTCTTATAACAGATTATTTTTTTGACCATATAATGCTAATAGAGATAAAAATAGCAGAATGGGTCTAATTACCTGCTTCTTTGTAAGCAGAAGAGAACTAAGGGAATATACTAGGCTAGAGCGATAATCAAATCTTTTAAAAGCTGCTCGCTATGGGAAACAATAGATGTTCGGTTCGTTTTGCATGGCGGCAGTAAAACAGGAGAGATGAAATGAAAGTTCATTTCCCGCTTGAGAAAGGTTTATGCAGTTTTAAGTTGAAACCAATAACACGAAGTAACTTGGAAACGGTTAAATTGTATGACATAAATTGTGTGTTCTAGCGAGATTTATATATTATGTGCAGTAGATATTTGTCTATCTCTTACAATTTTTCTTTTTTTTAAATACAGTTCCGGAGTCTGATCGGGACTCCGGCGCTGTATACCCTACTTTTTATTTACCTAATTTGTTTACTTTGATTACTGTATTTCTGTTTTACTTTTTACACACACATACAGAAACATATAACACCCATGCCCAAGGCGGGACTCGAACCCACGATCCCCTGCGCTGCGAAACACCAAAGCGAGACGCTTTGACGAGCGCGGCCATGGGGACCGGCACGATTAAGCAGTTACACAAACGTCCTCCAGAATGGCGGGGTCTTCAGTGGCCTTTCCCAAGATTAAAGATATGAATTTTATTTGTGATGTAAATATCTTTAATATATTTGATTTTAATCAAAATCGTTATAGACATTTATGAGAAAGACAGCATTTAAAACATTTTTCCATTTAAAGGGTACTTTGCGATGGAGGATTTTCTTGAAAGTCTTCATGTCGCATTTTTGGGAGATAATTAATTTAAATACCAAGTGCCCGATTTGTACTAAAAATGTGTTTTTATTGGATTCAGGGGGTCTGAAAGCATATATTTCCGGTGAAATTCCGATGAATTTTTGGGTGGAATACAAATTCTTCCTTATCTATTACGTAGGTACGTTGAACATTAGAGAAAGTAAAAATACCGGTTGGCTGTTTATATATTATCTACTCAAGTGCTAAGATAAATGTCGATATAAAATATACACGCTGGCATAGGATGTTAAGCGAAGCGTGTAATGAAATGAAATCTGTCTAGGAGTAGTTCATTCCAACTGTGACCACACGCAGCACAGTTGTTAATATGAAACATCACAATAAATCTCACACATACATATGCACAAAAACACGAGCACGGAAAGAAATCCCCTAATGTCCATGGCTCTAAATTAATAAACACGCCCCCTTTGTTGGAGCTGTTGAGAGGGATTGATGGCTGGTTGGGAATCAAGGATAGCTGTTTATGACAGTTGCATATAACAGGACAAGCTGTATTGTGCAAGTGTGTGTCTGTCCACCATGTTAAACAATCCACACCGTTCTATAACAACCGCACCTACTTTTTTAAGGTGATACATCTCTCAAATTTAGAAAAACTACTGTATATAAGATATATTATTGAAATTTCTACCAGCTATTACACACCGCAATAGAGATAACTTTGCTGTTTGTCAAAATACTAGTTATTCAAATAATAGGAAGAAACAGCTGCTCTACAAGCAAACCTCTAACAAAAGATTATTCTTCTTTCTACACAATGCTAATCGAGATAAACATTAGCAGAGTTTTATTACTTAGAGTATTATATGTAGAATGGAACTAAAGGAATGCACTAGGCTAAAGTGATAGTCAAATGTTTTAAAAGCTGTCGTTATGCGATTGTCATTACAAATCGCTTCTTTGCTTGGCCAGGAGTAGAACAAAAGAAAAACGAACACTTCCGGCTGAGAAAAGTATAGGTATTTCACAATTGAAACTAATAACAAGGAATACCTCGAAAATGGTAAGCTCCACGAAAAAAATGTATATGGCATAACTTGTGTACTTTAACAAGATCTACATTTTTTGTGAAGTTTTTGTCTATCTCTTACGTTTACCAGTTATTCTAAATTAAGCAAAATTCATCGAGAATAAACAGGTCTTTAGAGGCTATTCCCAGAAAATTCAAGATATACATTTTATTTTTGATAGATATGCCTTTAATGTTGGTATTTTAATCAAAATCGTTACAGCCATTTTTAAGAAAAACAAAATTTTCGAAAATTTTTTCTTGTAAGGGGGAGTTTGCGGTGGAGGATTTTCTTGTCGCATTTTTGGAAGATAATTAACTAAACTACCAAGTTTGGTATTTAACGGACTTTTCGTTTTGGAGTTATGCTCTCCACAGATGCACAAACAGGCACAGACACGCGCGCATCCTTGGAAGATACCAAACTTAAATACCAAATTTTGTTTTTAACCGTCTTTTCGTTTTTGAGCTAGGCTGTGCACAGACCCACCCACACACACAGGGGGTCCTAAAACATGTATTTCCGTGAAATCTCGATATCGAATTTTGGGATGGAATACAATACTTTTCTATCCCTATGTACATTGTATATACGGGACTAGAGAAAATAAAAATCAATACCATAACCGGGCCGCGTCGTGACCGAGTGGTCAGACCATTCGCCTCTCACCTAGATGGCCCGGGCTCGATCCCAAGCGACCGCATGTGAGGTTTGTGGTGGACAAAGCGGCGCAGGCGCGGGTTTTCTCCGGGTTCTCCGGTTTCCACTGGCATCACATTCCACCGGGACTCCATCTACATGTATCATCAGTATCATCATCTGCGGTGCCAGAGCAGTAGAAGCGGGCGTTAAACTAATGTATGTATGTAATACCATAACCGGAATTTGAACCGCGGATCCCTCGGTCTCTAACCGGTTGCTCTAACCACTGAGCTACCACAGAAAAATTAAAAAAGGTCTTATGTGTTACACTCACATGACTTTCTATATCTGCTCTACAAACTTCTCACCAAAGATTCTTCTTCTTTCTACACAATGGTCATTGTGATAAGCATTGGCACAATGTTCTTTTTACTTATAAGCAGAAGGGAACTAAGGGAATTCACTAGGCTAAAGTGATAGTCAAATACTTAAAAAGCTATAGTTATGCGATTGTCATTGCAAATCGCTTCTTTGCTTGGCCAGGAGTATAACAACAGAAAAACGGACGCTTCTTTTCTGAGAAAATTACAATTGAAGTCAATAACGAGGAATATCTCGGTAACGGTTACCTCCACACAAAAACGTACAAGACATAAATTGTATGTTTTCACCAGATCTATATTGTGGTGTAGTAAGATCTTATCTATCTCTTACGGTTTAGCAGTTAAGCAAAATTCGGCAAAATTCATCCAGAATAAAGAGGTCTTCAGAGGCTATTCCCAGAAAATTCAAGATATGCATTTTGTTTTGGATATAAATAGCTTTCATATACAAGATTTTAATCAAAATCGTTTCAGCCATTTTATAGAAAATCAAAATTTTCGAAAAATTTTTCATGTAAAAGATAGTTTGTGGTGGGGGATTTTCTTGAAAATCTTCGTGACATATCCTTTGAAGATACTAAATCTAGGTACCAAGTTCGGTATTTAACGGTATTTTCGTTTTAGAGCTATACTGCCCACAGACATACCTCACCTACACACACGGACCTTTTTCTAATTTGTTTCCGGCTCAGGGGATCCCAAAACATATTTTCAGTGAAATCTCGACATCGAATTTTTGGGTGCATTACAATACCTTCTCTATCCACTATGTACATTGTACATGCGGGCTAGAGAAGGTATAAAGAATAGTTTGTTTCATAACAAAATGATGTGACCTCTAAACTTTAAGAAATGCATCATTTTTCAGTTGGCGAGCTTTGACTACCAATTAACAGAAGCTATATGTGAGTAGGCGTATGTTTATTAATAGCTATTCCCAACTTTAAACCTTCCCTAACCTTTTTCCAACACTTTTCCATACTCAAAATATCCCATTCAATGCAACGTTTCACCAATTTGTTTCAAGTCATATAATGCTTCTCCAAAGCACATTAAAGAAAACGATTATATTATTATTTTTTTAAATAATGACAAATTTTGTAATACAAAATATGAATCAGGAGGTTTGGAGAGTACAAAAAATAATAACATTTCTACATGAATATAAGAACATTATATGACAGATTTACTTTTAAACTCCTTTACTGTAAACTTGAGCCTTTCTAATTGTCTGTTTTAAAAATGCATCTCTTGGTTCATTTTTATTAGACAATGAATTTAGACATAAAACATTATTTGAATATTAATTTAATTGTATTGTCACACAAGGCATGGGTACAACAGGAGTTGAATAGGTAGAGTCAGTCTAAAAAATTCAATGCCATTGCCGAGATTTGCACCACGGATCTCTCTGCCTCTAGCCGGTTGCTCTAATTACAGAGCTTCTATGGTAACATGCCAGAATGGCATTAAATACCACAACTGACTCTTATGTTTCCCGGTAAACCAAAAGGTAATGTCACATTATTTTGAGATGACATACCCCAATGGCGACTTACAATGTCGTAAGTACCTTAAACCCAGGCTTTATGGAACATGGCGAGTCAATTTAGAATTTAATATCGTATTGGCATGTTTTATAGTAGTTCAGTGGTTAGGGCACGGAGGCAAGCAGATTCGCGGTTCAAATACAGGCTATGGCATTGAATTTTTCAGTCTAACGCTACCTTTCCAAATGTAAGATTTTGTCTTCAGAGTTAAAAGTCTAAGAAAAAGTAGTTTATACTAAACAACTACATAGCCGCTGCCTAACCCGAAGATTTACAACATAACGTTTCTGATATCGGGTAACTCTAACGAGAGGGTAAGAAAACTCATATGAAATCAGAACGCTTGAAAATACAGCTATATTTGCTTCCAGAAAAAATAAATAAATAAAAAAAAGATCTGATGTGTACCATTCACATAACTTTCTCTTACTGTTCAATACACAAGTTATTCTTACAAAAGATTGATCATCTTTCTACGTCATGCTAACCATGATAAACATTAACAGAATTGGTCTTACTACTTGCTTCCCTGTAAGTAGAATTGAAATAAGAGAATGCAATAGGCAAAAGTGGTAGTCAAATATTTTAAAAGCTGGTTGTTATATGAAACAATAGAGGTTAGGTTCGCTTTCCATGGTCCCATTTGAGAAAACTTAGTTTGAAATTGAAGTCAATAACAAGGAATATCTCGGAAACGGTAAACTCCACAAGTAAAACGTATATGTTATAACAAGATCTACATGTTTTGTTGTAGTAAGTTTTTGTCTTCCTCTTATGGTTTAAACGCTATGCAAAATTGTGAATAATCCATCCAGAATAAAGAGCTCTTCGGAGGCTATTACCAGAATATTCAAAATTTACATTTTAATTGTGATGTAAACATATTTAGTATACTGTACTCTAATCAAAATCGTTACAGCTATTTTTGAGAGAAACTAAATTTTAAAAGATTTTTCCATGTAAAGAATATTTTTCGGTGGGGGGATTTTATTAAAAATCTTCGTGACGCATCCTTGGAAGATACTAAACATAAATGCCAAGTTTAGTATTTAACGGTATTTTCGTTTTCGAGCTCAGCAGTCCAATTTCACAGTCAGACACATACGGAACTTTTTCTAGAAATCTCATGTGTTCCATTCACATCACATTTTCTGTCTGCTCCACAAACCAATTTTTCTTAAAGAAGATTATTCTTTTATCCACGCCAAGCTAATCTAGATAAACATTAGCAGAAATGTCTTGCTACTCGTTTCCTTATAAGTAGAAGGGAAATAAGGGAACACATTAGGCTAAAGCGATAGACAAATCTTTTAAAAACTGGTCGCCGTAAGAAACGATTGAGGGTGGGTTCGCTTTTCATGGCGCCGCTTGAGAAAGGTTTATTAGTTTAAAATTGAAACCAATAATAATAAATATCTCGAAAACCTCAACGCTACAACAAAAACGTTTATGACATAAATTAGGATAACTTCTACATTTTTTGTGCAGTAAGTTTTTGCCTAACTCAACCAGAATAAAGAGCTGTTCTACCCATGTAAAGGGTAGTTTGTAGTGAAGGGATTTTCTTGGAAATCTTTGTGTCGAATCCCTGGAAGATACTGAACTTAAGTGCCAATTTTGGTAATTAACCGCCTTTTCGATTTTGAGCTATGTTGTCCACAGACACATGCACACGGACCTTTCTCTAAGAATACTTTTTTCGGGTTCAGGACACCTCAAAACACATTTTCCTTTGAAATCTCGGTACTGAATTTTTGGATGGAATATAATAGATACTCTATCCACTATTTACACTGTACTCACAGGCTAGGGAATGTAAAAATGCTTTTATCGCACTCAGGGGACATCAAAACATATATTTCAGGTGAAACCTCGACATCGGTTTATGGGTGGAATACAATACCGTCTGTAAATACTCTGTATATTGTATTTACATAGTGCTGGAGAAAGTAAAATGGTCCTGTTAAAAGTAAGTGTACATGGCCCGGCGCAGCACACCATTCAAGGCAATGAAAATAGTTCATTAGTGTACTCCGTGTACCATCACCCAATTTGTACATCAATTAATAAGAACGGTGAATAATGATAGTATTTCAGTAATCGTTTCACTTATTCATAAATAATTACCATCTGTTTATTACAAGACCACACATGTTTTGAAGACCACTGAATCAAAAGAAAAATTACTTTCCATGCCGAGTGCTAAGTGCAATGAACCTACAATGTTCATAGTAAGTAGAGAACGTATTGTAATTCACGCCTAAATTCGATACCGAGATTTCACTGGAAATAAACAATTTAAGACCTCCTGATTCCAATAAAGGCATAACTCTGTACAGCATAACTCAAAAACGAAAATATTGTTAAATCCCGAACTTGGTAGTTCAGTTCAGTATTTTTCAAGGATAAGACACCAAGATTTCCAGGAAAATTCCCCCAACCCCAGCTACCCTTTACAGTGATAGCTTTTTGAAAATGTTTTCTCAAAAATGGTCATAACATGTTGATTAAAATGCCATATTTTAAAGATACTTACATGACAAACGAAATGCATTTCTCGAAATTTCTGGGAGTAGAGTCTGAAGAACTCTTCATTCCTCATGATTTTGTATAATTGGTAACCCGTGAGAGATAGACAAAAGTTTACTACACAAAAAGACATAGATCTCGTTAAAACTAGCTATTTATATCGCATTATTATTATTATTATTATTATTATTATTATTTTTTTTGTTTTGTTTTGTTTTTTTTTTTGTACAGCCAGCCACTTCCGAGATAGTTCATGTTATTGGTTTCATTTTCCACACTTAAACATTTCTCAAATGGGACTCTATATTTCGGTTTATCTCACTTTTGTTTTAATTTTGTCTTTGCAAAGAGAACCGAATTTCCATTGTTTCACATAGCAACCAGCTTTAAAAATATCTGACTATCGCTTTAGCTGGTGTATTTCCTTATTTCCCTTCTACTTGTAAGCAAACAGCTCATGAGACTATTTCTCTTGCTGTTTAACTTGATTGACATGACGTAGATAAAAGAATAATATTTTGTAAGAATAATTTGTTTGCAGAACAAGTGGACAAAGACATGTGGATGGAACGCATCAGATTTTTAAAAAAGACCCGTCTATCTGTGAGTCTAAAAACTGAAAAGTTGGTTATGCACAAAACTTGGTATTTAAGTTCAGTATAGTTCAAGGATGCGCCACGAAGGTTTCCAGGAAGACTACCTCACCCCAACTACCAATTATATAGAACATTTTTCGAAAATTTGGATTTTCTCAAAAATTACTGTTACAAATTTTATTAAAACACTATATGTTTAAGATATTTTCATGGCAAATGAAATTTAGGTATATCTCTAATTTTTGAGCATAGCCTCTTCATTGTGGATGACATTTGTATAACTGGTAAACTGTAAGAAAATACAAAAAGTTGCTGCACGATTAATATAGAGCTCGTTAAAACACACGATATGCCATATATATTCCTTGTTATTGGTTTCAATTTTAAACTAATTAAACTTCTCGAAAGGAAGTCATCTTTCGTTTCATATATTTTTTTTGTTTTGCTCCTGGCAATGCAAAGAAAAAATAACGTCAATTGTTCCAAATAACGATCAGTTTTTGAAATATTTAACTATAGCTTCAGCCTAGTGTATTACCTTATTTTCCTTCTACTTATAAAGAGAGCAATCTAGAAAGTAACAGACGATTTAGCATGACAATAACAAAAGATATCAATACAAAACTTTATTTACAATGTTACAGAACCTTACTCAATTCCTCAACTTAATCACCATTGCTATCACGGTATTATTGTCACGTGGCACCGGTTTGTCAGTGCAAGTGTTATACTCTTCTACCGCCAAAGATCTGGCCAAGACGTACTGCCACTTTGAGGTTGGGACATTTTTTCGCCCAAAAAGTCATGTAGTCATGTCCAAGGTGAAACACCGGTTTTTCTGAATTTTATTTTTTTTTATCAACATTTACTTTCAGCTCCTCCATAACGATTGATGAACTTCCACTCCGGTCTTTGTCGTGCATACTGGATCTTCCTTGATTACTCAAAATTATGCGCCATTTCCTAACTGAAGGCTCGTTCATTGTATTATCACTATATGCTTGCGCTATCTGCTTATAACATTCGATTGTCCGAATATTTTGTGCATTAAAAAACAAATAAACAAACGAATAACTCCTTTGGTGGTAGAAAAGTATAGAATCGGCATTGAAAAACCGGTACCACGTGACAATAAATGTCTTGAGAGAATGGAGATTACGTTGAGAAATAGAGCTAAGTGCAGTAGCCTTGTAAATAAAAATTGTTCTTGGTATCTTTCGTTATGATTTAGTTATGCCAAATCGTCTGTTACTTTCTGGATTGCCTAAATAAGAATGGTGCACATAAAGGAATAATAGTTTGTGACATTAGTTTATTTGCAGAACGGGTAGAGAAAGTAATGTAAATGGAACACTTCAGATTTTTAGTCAGTTGATGACTTTGTTGTTAAGGATACTATTAAGTTAACATTGGAAGCAACTAGGTGTCTGTGAATGCGTTGTGGCCCAAGTTGTGCACAGACTGATTATAAATCTTCTGAACTGATTCCGAGTTGTGTTGAGCTATTGGTGTTTCATAACGTTCTTTCACACATTCTTGAATTTGTGCATTTAGTTTAACAAGTAACTGGAGTGTGCATGTGTTTCATTAACATTTAGTGCTGGTGCATAAAATGATAGCTGTTGGTTAAGACAACATTGGCAGGTAACAATGACGGTTTCTTGAAATCCTAAAACTAAAATGCTAAGCAGCTGCTGAGGGGGAAAGAGGGTAAGTTTCCCCTTGTGTTCACGAAACGTCATTCAATAACACACATCAGTTTAGAAAACTAGTATTTCCTGACCCCAGTAAGCGGTTATACTCCCATGACTGATATAATAGTTATCAAAGCTATACCACGTGGCCCATGTATTTCACGTTTGCAGATAACCCTTCGTGCGACAAAAGAGTTGCAGAGTTCAACGGGGCAATTGGAAGCAAACAGTGGCGGGCTAGCAAATAGCACGAGTACCTTCTTTGCACACCTCTTGTATATCAACGAAAACGGCGAGGGAATGAGGGAATTGCGCTTGTCGAGAGGCAGCTTATACTTGTAGTAGTGTCCGTGATGATAAACAAGTAGAGTGAGAGAATAAATTCACTCATCAGCAGGGTTGGTGATTTTTCGCAAATGCGACATAGCGGAAAATGTTCATAAAGTCTTGTTCTCTTATATTCTCATTTTTCACGACCTCTAAATCACATTTTAATGTGTTTTGAAATTGAGATAAAATGCGAAAATTATACTAAAATGCGATATAAATGCGAAATTGCCGAGTTTTTTAAATTTACTTTCTTTCTTCCTTTATTTATTTATTTTCTTCCAGAAATTGCATCTGATGAGTTTGTGCACCCTTGGAAAGTTTATGATTCTGACACACTTGTCTACCGTACTGATTTGAAATACGGAACTAATTCCCTCATCCCTCATCTGTTTGTAAAATACATATTGTAAATCTGAACTTGTCTTTCAGAAATAAATAAATTTCATAGTTATCAAATTTAAATAAAAACCATATTTTCTTGTTAACAAATATTAAAGAAAAAATGAGAATAAGGAATCATGTCCTCAAATGAGGACACTGACTTTATGTATAAATTATTGACACATGATTTTTATCATATGCTTTCTGGTATGTCAACAATATTTTATTATCTTGTAACTGTTGTGAGTGTTAGAGTAATTTTTATTGTTGAGAGTTCAGTTCCCGTTTACTAGTGTTGTGTTATTAATGTCACATTAAAACGTTTTCATGAGGCAATATCTGATTATCTGAATTAATTCAAGATGTAAGTTTTTCTTCAAAATGCTGTAAAATGCTAAATTGAAAATATATTAATGCTATAAAATGATAAATGCACAAATCAAAATGCTAAATTTTTTATTTCAAAATGCTAAAAGTCACCAACCCTACCTATTAGTATCCACCAATAGCCAGTTTTGTAATTGTGTTTAGGCAATTCTTGTTTAGCATTAGAAACTTCATCCCCGAAGGGTATGTCAAAACATTAATGTACCGTAGCAAATACCATACCAGAGACATCTTTTTGACTATATTATTAGTATTATTATTATTATTATAATTATTACTATAATTATTATTATAATTATTATAATGATTATTATTATAATTATTATTATCACCATCATTATTATTATTATTATTATTATTATCATTATTATTATTATTATTACTATTATTATCACTATTACTATCCTCATCATCATCATATCATTATTATTATTATTATTATTATTATTAGTAGTAGTAGTAGTAGTAGTAGTAGTAGTATTATTACTATTATCACTATTACTATCCTCATATTATTATTATTATTATTATTATTATTATTATTATTGGAGAAAACCCAAAGCCTGAACGAGTCTTAACAAAAGATCTGGAAAAATAGACAGCACGTGGTATTTCACTTTATTACTATCATTGTTATTAGGCAATAAAGACTAACAAAGTGAATCAAATGATTACATCGTCGTTAAGAAAGACATGCAACCACGAAAGCAGATAAAATTTCACTGTACTGCGTACTGTTTTTTGTGTTTGCAAAATTTTCGTTATGTTTTCATTTTTTGATGCATTCTGCTGAGCGTATGCAACGTAATGATAATATGAATGACAATACTTTTTACAGTTGAACACTACGTTCTCTCGTGTTTGTTATTTTTCTGTTATGTTGTTCCAACTTTTTAATTCATTATGCTAAGCGTATACTGTGTAATAATATTAATAATATTACAGTGGGATATTACGTATTGTCGAGCTTTCATATTTTACGTTACGATTTTTCCATGTGTGATTCATTCTGTTAAGCGTATTAATATTAATGAGCATAATGCAGTGAGGCACTATGTGGTTTCTGTTTGCGTATTTTTCTTTACGATGTTTTCTTGTTTTGATCCTGCTAAATGTATACTGCATAATAATGTTAATGATAATAATACAATGAAATATCACGTGCTCATGCCTATATGTTCGTTATGATGTTTTCACGTTTTGATTTTTTTCTGCTAAGATATACTATTGGCTTAGCAACTATGAACAGGATTGAACAAGCTAAATATAACAGGCTCTACATGTTTTCTATCAAATTAAAAAGGCACTGAAAATAATGAATAATACATTTAGTAGATTATTGTTGTTGTTCTGATGTTCAAGTTGTAGTAAATCAGACTAAAATATCCTACAGGATAAAATGTTAGTTTAATCAATGTTAGGTCCGCGCCGTGGCCGAGTGGTTAGACCACTTGTCTCTCGCCTAGATGGCCTGGGTTCGATCCCAAGCGGCCGCATGTGGAATTTGTAGTGGACAAAGCGGTTCAAGGGCGGGTTTTCTCCGGGTTCTCCGGTGCTCCATCTTCATTTCATGTATCATGAGTGTCATTGTAGTAAAAGCGGACGTTGTTACAACTCTTTGAATATAAGCTTTATATGCAGTCGAACTTTCTAAATATGTAGAGCAAGTTATTGGATGAGTGGAAATATTAGTGCCAGAGCGTTTAAAGTGTTTTTGAACCAGTTGACGATTCTAAGCATATTTCAATGTTTGTTAATAATGGTTTAAAACGCATTTGACTAGCTTAGCATACTGTTGAACAGATTGAAGACAGTTTTATACACTTTGAATAATTTGTTGAGCAGAATGAAACATAATTTGAATATGTGGAATGGTATCTTGAATACACTAGTTAGATTTTTGGAAGAGTTATTTTATAGGCTATAAATCCAACTTATTTTTTTAAATAATCCACATGCTGAACGTAATGAACGAATTATTGAAGATTATGAAGAATCGTTAAGCTCATTGTCGGAGCTGTTCAGTTTCATTGGCAAGCTCTTGAATAACTTTTAAATACTTGAATAGATTAACGCGTTTTCAGAGGTTTAGCAACTAAGTCAGATGGCTCCTCAGTAATAAGTGAGGTTCATATTAGAGACATCCGAGTTTTGATTCCCGGTAAGCTCTCACTCTGAGCATGTGTTTTTCGTGGTGGAAAGGCGAATGTTGGGGTGGTGTATTCTATCTCTCTCCACATTTCCTTTTATGTTTCAGGTTGGCGTTGGTGCTCAGTGGCGTTCAATGTCTGGCAGATATTGCACAGGCTTGCATACAGGAACTTCTTCTCGGTCATATATATATCGTTTAACGGACTCCCAAAAGAGTTTTGATCCTTATACCCTAACTTATATTTAGTTCTAACACATTACAACCTGTCCTATTGAATAAGGCATACCTTTAACATGAAACGTAACACTGATAACCGGATTAACTTAATCAGCTTGCGAGTGAGCCCCGTCATATTTTCGTGTTGACATGCGTATATTAGAAGAAGAAACCATTTTCTCTGCCACGTGGTTCCCAATCTGTCTAGCGACTATGGTTTTACTTTTGGGTTCCATTGCTCACTCCAATACATCTTCTTTAAAATAACATTTCAAAGCGTTTTCTACTTAATTCGACTGTTTCACACCACTTATTTTGCAAAATATTGCTTTTGAAAGCTAATCATACTATCTGATTTAGTTTATACTGTATTTAAATTTTCCAAAGTTCTCTGATCCGGTTCAGAATGACAAATTATTTTAGTTGGCGTAGATTTTTCATAACTTATTTTAGAGTCCTCTGCCAACTACGCATTTTTAAATTTTCAAAATTTCAGGATAAAAAGTGAACATAGCTTCATACAATTCTGTATTTGTGTAAAATACTTTGGGGACACCTTTCTAACCTGAACATATGTCGTTTGTTAGATTTTAAATAATTTCCTCTTTCGTTGACACCAATACTAAGTGCTTGAATTAAAGTGATGTCCACTTATTAATTGTTTTTTCTTGATTTTTGTTTTGGAGCAAAAGTATTAATAAGTAAGTTAAATTTTTGGCCGCTGATTGTTTGTTGTGACCATGGAGGGCAGAATAAAATGTATTCTATGAGTGAACAAACCGATATGCATTAGATGTATGGCCTTGTAGATGGTAATGCTTCACGAGCACGTGAGCTTTATAGAAAGGTAATCCGACAGGCTATGTTCACGGAACATTCACGATTTTTTTTTTAAATACGGTACCGGAGTCTGTATACCCTACTTTAATTTACCTTTTTCTGTTTTACCTTGCTTTTCTGTATTATTACTGGATTGCTGTTTTTTTTTTTTTTTTTTTTGCTGTTACAACACAAACATATAACACCCATGCCCAAGGCGGGACTCGAACCCACGATCCCCAGCGCTACGAAGCACCAAAGCGGACGAATTCACCAACTCTTGAGAAAGAGAGAGAGAGAGTGGCTCATTTTGGAGGAGTGTTCCGGATGTTAGAATACCAAGAGAGCTACGAAGTATTGACCGTGAAGAATGAGTTCATCATAATGTGGACGCAAACCCATCAAATAACACAAGAAAGATTACAGTAAGGGATGTGCTTAGTCTAATGACTATCTTGATAATTTCTATGAAAATTTGCTGACTGAATATTACTTTCAGCGGGTACAAAGATTGAATGTGACGGACTTTGAGTCAGGAAGAAATTCTTACCATTGCGTGGTACAGAATTGTGCTATGTTCATAAACTGTTTAGCAATCGCCTTGTTTACTTAATTATCTGTTTACTCGTTAAGGTCTTTTCGTTTTTGAGCTATGCTGTCCAAAGTGACACACACGGACCGTTTTCTAAAAATATTTTTTTTTCAGACTCAGGGGACCCCAAAACATGTATTTCAGTGAAATCTTGACATCGAATTTTTGAGTAGAATACAGTACATCCTCTATCCACTATGTATATTGTACATGCGGGCTTGATAAAGTAAAAATTGTCTCGAAATTTCACTCTAATAGATCTTCAAGACAAGGTCAATGCTCATTTGAAATCATTGACGGACACATTTTTTGAAGCGGGTATTGCAAAGCTTGTACACAAGTACGATAAATGTCTCAATCTTTTCGGTGATTCTGTTGAAAAGTAACCATAAGTGCACAAAGTTTTAGTAATAAATGTTTTCTATGAACTTGTCTTTTATTTATAGCCTATCGGAGGTTGAATAGAAAAAGGCCGTCGTAGAAATTCAAATCCGATCAAGGAAACATCGTAGCGATGCCCTATGCTCCACCTAGGAGCTACAGGAAATTAACTAACTTATAGAGCCTATTCTAGGATTAGATTGTTATCCTGAGTAGACTCAAGTACAAAAGCAGTTCTCCTTTAATATTTAAGGGAACATTTGACTGAAATTTTGGTGATTCTAGCAAGAAATCAATATTTTACTTTTACAATATATTTATATTTTTGACCTCCTCAAAATTTAAAGGTTCTTCAGTACGATAGCCAGTAAGTATCCTGATAAGTTTTCCCCACATGTCGCCATTTTCTACCAACATATTTGAGATCTTCAGTATCTTCCTAAAAGACCAATAAAGAAATATGGGGATGATTTTTGTATGCTTAAAATAGCTGTTTTACTTTTACAAATGTGTATGTGTATTTTTTTTTTTTTTGGAAATGTAATGACAAGGTTTATAATTGTTTCTGGAAATTTATAAGAAGTAAATAAAACAATCGTTAGTTTTGAGGAAATGATATTTAAACATAGACTGTTTTTATGATTTAAATTCTTAAAAATTGCGAGAGTGTTAGTGTTCTAATATATTACATTCTTATTTTAATTTATTCATTACCTAGAAATTTCATAACCAATGAATGTGTAAGACCATGTTGATAGATTATTTAGAAAATGGTTTTTAAAGACGGCTAAAGTTTAGCTCATTAGAATTGTAATGAAAGCCTAAGCTCCAGTTCAAAATGAATTTTGGGAAAATATCACTATAGCTATTTCCTATACCATGGTCCTATCATACATTTTTCTTGAATGCCGTTTTTCACTACACAGGATTTTTTTATAAACGTTCCGGTTATATAACTCAAGTAAAGCAAATTTATGAAAAACTTTTAAATCAGCTTTATTTGTATGCATAACATTCTTATAAATCACAATGGAAGAGAGTATTTAATGATGTGAACTTAGGTCAACAATAAAATATTTTCCTGAAATGATTAGCGTAACTAATAATAAATGTTTGTCTAAAGTCAAACTCAAATAACTGCATGGACAAATGGTACCATGCAAATTGTTTTTAAGCTACGAAGTTTAAGTCATAGAAATAACGAACATATCATGAAAGGGGACAAAAGGGTAGATAAAAGTAATTTTAAGACCTCACTCTATCAAAATATTGCTCTACAACAATATTTACCAATTTTATATAGATATATATTGTAATGATTTCCTTGTAAAAAGCTGAAGAAGAAGGAATGCCTGTGTTTTGCCCGGAAATAAAGCATGATGCAAAAAGAATGTATTTCCCATCAAACGGAGAAGGAATGTGGCCTTAAACTGACCTTTTAACCACTATAAAACCCCTCAAATAAATAAACTTTCACTATGCCGCTTGACTTCCAGATAAACAGTTACAAAGTTTGGTTAGGTAGAGTCAGACTGAAAAATGCAATGCTATAGTAGGGATTTGAACTACGGATCTCCCACTCGCTAGCCGGTTGCTCTAACACCTGAGGTACCCAGGCAACATGCTGGTACGGCACCTAAGTCCTCAACTGACTCGTATGTTTCCTGGTAAATCACAAAGTGATCTAAAATTACTTTTGAGATGACATAGCCCATACCCCATACAATGTCGTAAGTACTTTAAGCTCCGGGCTTCATAGTTTAGCCAGTTATTATGGCCGCCAACTATTAGAACGACCGGCAGATCAGTGGTTCAAATCCGGCTATGGCATTGAATTTTTCAGTCTGACTCTATCTATCCATCTCCTGTCCTACACACGGTTTGTGTGAATAAACAATTAAGTTACAAAGTTTATTTAAGCATATTTTGTAAGAAAGCATTCTATTCTTGCATACACAAAATCTGATTGCCGGACAGTTGGCAACATTTCCTGACAGTTTATTCTTAAAAGTGTTCAGTATCTAAAGTGTATTTATAGCTTAAGTATGCCACTAGGAATACGTATTTGGTCTTTAGGAGGGTAAAAATTAATCTCATTCTTATTGTTTTTTCTTCTGAAAAGTGAATATATCTTGGAGTATCACAGTGGTTGAAGGAGATAAATATATCTTAAGGCTGTTTTAAATTTTATCTACCTGAGTGTTTAATTATTTTATTATCCCGAAAAATTCCATATAATATTCGTTAATATTTTTGTAAAATTTAATTACACATAGCTGTAATAATGTTGTAAAACTACTATCATGGTTTGAGGGTACTGTATTTCTCTCATATTGCGGAGGAATTATGCAATATGCTTCAAAGAATATTACCTGGATAAAGTATTACTTGTGTTTTCTTAGATCTTAAGGTTCATATTCACCATCGCCTGTAATCCAGTTACTTCCGTTTTGAGTACTAACTTCAGGTAAAGCTATAGTACTATTCATCAACAAAATTTTCGTGAATATTTGAGATTATCTCGGTTTAAAATTTTACCGGAGTATGTATGACGGATAAAAAAGGAAAACCGTGGCTATCTAGGTTACTAACATGACACCTAGAAACAAAACAACGTCAATGTTCATTTGAAATCATTGGCGGCAACATTTTTTGAAGCGGGTTTTGCAAAGCTTGTGAACAGGTACGATAAATGTCTCAAACTTTTCGGTGATTATGTTGAAAGATAACCATAAGTGTACAAAACTTTTAATAATAAAATGTTTTCTATGAATTTATCTTTTATTTATACCCTATCGGAGGTTGAAAAGAAAACCTGCCCTCGTATGTGGGTGTAAATATAATTTTAAAGCACTTGTTTCGCGCATGTTTCTTCAAATTTTAATTACATTGGTGAAATATACTGCATAATTTTATTCACAACATGCAAGAGCTGTATCTGGATTCATTTGCCTACTGTTTCTCTTATTTTAGAAACCAGTATATACCTATCATTCGTAAATCACTTGCAGCTTGCACTCAGATTTACAGATTCAGATCAGCTGTTTTCTGTGCGTCGATATGAAAAATGTAAGGATGAATGCGATTTACAACGATAATAATGGCTTGGAAATCGGAGATTATAATTGCAGTGATGAATAAACAGTGGACGTTATTCGATTTAATGGTTTACCACTGGTTTATAAACCTATAGTATGAGCAAAATTACCGGCGTTAATGAATACGGCTCTAGGAAGTCAAATGCCAGATAGTTTTTAACGGTATGGGCCCCGAGCTCATCTGAGTACCATTCCTTTCATGTCATTCCCCAGGTGATATGCACTGTTTATTAAAGGACGTTAAACTTACAAGCAATTTGTGTTAGTTCTAGGACAACATTAAGAAAGCATATTGCGCATTTCCTATTTCTCGGTTGCATGCTTTCGTTTTACTTTCTCTAGCCCTGTATGTACAATGTACATAGGGGATAGAGAAGGTATTGTATTCCATCCAAAATTTTGATGTGGAGATTTTACCGGAAATATATGTTTTGGAAACCCCTGAGTCCGAAAAAAGCATTTTTATAAAAACGGTCCCTGTGTGTGTGTGTGTGTGTGTGTGTGTGTGTGTGTGTGTGTCTGTGGACAGCATAGCTCAAAAACGAAAAGACCGTTAAATACCAAACTTGGTGTTTAGATTTAGCACCTTCCAGGAACGCAAATGAAGACTTTCAAGAGGATCCCCCCTCCACAAACTACCCTTTACATGAAAAATGTTTCAAAAATGTTGATTTTCTCAAAAATGCTCCAACGATTTTGTTTAAAATGCCGTATATTAAAGATATTTGTATCCCAAATAAAGTGCATATATTGAATTTTCTGGGAATAGCCTCTGAAGACCTGTTTACTCTGGATGAATTTTGCTCAACTGCTACTCTGTAAGGGATACACAAAAACTTACTACACAAAAATTGTAGATCTCGTCAAAACACACAATTTATAACCTTTGCGTTTTTGTTGTGGAGTAACCGTTTCCGAGATGTTCCTTGTAATTGGTTTCAATTGTAAAATAAAATGCCCATTTTTCTTTTGTTCTACTCCTGGACAAGCAAAGAAGCGATTTGCAATGACAATTACATAACGATAGCTTTTAAAGCGTCTATCACTTTAAACTAGTGCATTCCCTTAGTTCCCTTCTATTTATAAGGAATTAAGTAATAGGAACATTCTGCCAAAGTTTATCTCGATTACCATTCTTTAGAAAGAAGAAGAATCTTTTGTAAGAAGTTTGTAGAGCAGCTAGAGAAAGTCATGTGAGTGTAACATATAATATTTTTACAATATGTGCTAACTAGAACACGTTATGGAATTTCTAGTACAAGGTAAAAGTGTTATGCCACTAAGCTCATACTGTTTTAAGTATAAATGTTTGCAAAAGTTGAAACTTACTATTGAACAAAAATTATCTTCAAACCAAACCATTTAAAATATATTTCTTACACAAGTTATCTTTTAGCTCAACAAGGTATGTGTAAATGAAATGTTAAGATTTATGAAAACTGTATTTTAAGGAGCATTGTAGTAAAATAGCTCAAAATTGTGGTTTAAAATGCATAAACCAGGAACAAATTAACATATATACATCAAACTTTTCAACCATACCTTTTTATATAGACACAAGATGAAAGAAAGTCAGAAGAGAAAAAATTAAACAGGAAATCAGAAAACTCAGTAGCATACTTTGATTTACGGTACCTTCAAAATCGATTCCCTCAGTGCCACCGTTCTTCTAACCTTCGTTTAATTTTGTAAGTATTTCTATAGAGGCTGAATCTTTATTGATGGGAAAAATTTCAGGGACGCCCTCCCAAAATAAAAAAAACTGAAAAACGTCCATGTGAGCATTGGTTAGAAAATCATTTATTGCTGAGTTACAAGACAAAATTTAAGGTAAGAGAAATTGTTCTAAGTGGTCTTCTACTGCTTTGATGCTCTCCCTAAGGCTATGCTCCTTACTGTCGCGTAATCTGTTCAAATTCTGGAAGTGTTTCGTATTTAGTAAAATCCAGTGCAAATTTGCTCTCTGATTTATCTAACTCCGGCACAGGAGTCGTATAAACCAGGAAAGAAAAATAATCTTACACAAGAAGTTTGTAGAACAGCTAGAGAAGGTCATGTGAGTGTAACACATCAGATTTTTTATAATTTTACTCATATGTTTCCTCTTTAATGTTAAAGATAATACCTCGGTGTTATTACTTTAGTTTCTCTTTCTATGTTATGTTCAACATTCGTTGTAAGTAGCTAAATAGATATTCATAGGCGAAACGTGTTACATACTGTTAGATGAAGGCAGCTCCTCATGGAAATACGATAGCAAAAATATCCGTGTGCAGCAGGAAGGGTATAGTACGGTACGTATTTCCAATATGGAACGCATTTTCGAATATGTTCGTTATGAGATGAATAATTAATCTACTATGCATGTATTTATAAGCATTATCATGTAACGAATCCAACTTCTGTTAATAAAACATACAGTACGATTCCTGCATTTTCCATTACTGTTTCCCAAAAATGTTATATTCAGCTTTTATATTATCATAATGTTACCACAACTATGGGCCTCGCGTACTCGTCTGATGTCATCGATTTTTATTTCAGTGAACCCTCGCCATTAAAATCATAATAATCATTACCCTCACCATTCTAATGGACAGCGGCTCTGTGTTTGTATGTCGAGCAGGGAATCCGAGGGTCGTGTGCATCATTCTGGCAGCCGTCAGACTGGCTTAACACTTAAAAATATGGACTTTATGCCACCAACTTCCTTTTGTCTGTTTTATTATCCTAAAGGTAACGAGTAAAACCAGCTATTTCTATACTGTAATCATTCCAACATTAGTTTATTACATCAAAGTACAAGGGTGAAGCAAATGTAATAACAATAAAACATACATCAAACGTTAGTAAAAAGTATATAAGTGAGTAAAATGACTCTGTAGTAAAATATAAGGATCGTATTCGGGAGACCCCGGGTTCAATTTCCGGAGGCTGCCCACACTGGCCATGTTTTCATGGTTTTATCTGGTTGGCGAGGCGAATGCTGGGGTGGCGCAATCTACCACGGATTTACTCTTCCCCACATTTCCTTTCATTTAATTTTATTTTTAACGCTTCAGGTTGATTTTGGGGCTGAGTGATGGTTGGTGTTGGTATCGGACAAATGGCACAGAGGATTGCACGTTGGAACTTATTCTCCGGCTTGCCAGTTGGCAGCTTTTTACGAATTCTTTCTGGGTGGCTTAGAGCGACACCTCTAAGCAAACCGTCTGTGGCCTGGATTTCAAAGGGAACTCTGCGCGTCTCTGTCAACTGCGCTGAGCTGTCCTGGGGCCTATACGTCTCCTGCGGTCCATTCCCCTTATTCGTTCCTCCTGGAGGTGTATGCACAAAACATTCATTTGGTTTGAAGAGCTAAGAGTCCATTTAGGACTCTTGAAGCCGAGAAAAGTATATTTAAAACGAGTTTGCTTAAAACACCATAGGCTTAATTAAGATATTTGCATGTAAATTATAGTGCATATACTGAATTTAATAAAATTAGCCAGTGAATTCACGTCATATGCAATGGCTTTTCTACAATTGATAAACCTTAAGAAATAGACAAATTTTTACTAAACAAAAACGCAGATTTTCTTAACACCCAAAAAGTATGCCAAATAAAAATGTTTATGTGGTTAGTCGTTCCAGAGAGATTATTTTTTTTTATTGATTTCAATTTTCAAATGCTTTATACTTTTCTAAATTGCAAATCACTATGCATGAAACGGAACTGAAATGAGAAAGAAGGAAAAGACTCGTCGTAGTAGATGAAACCACCCCAACATTTGCCTTGTCAACAAGGAGAAAACTGCGTTAAATCCAAAGACAGAGTACGTGGTAGCTGGGAAACTGATCCGGAATATTCCAAATGCGAGCTTCACACGTTACCACGCACGATCTATGATTTTTAACTCTCCATGAGTTCATAGAGCGCAGTTTATCCCTAGGTTTTAAAAACAGTAAGTGCTCAGTGCACCTGTAGTTATACTGTCATTCTCACACTTCTATGGCCCCTGGGAAAATAGAACTTCAAGATATACTCAGCAGAGCAATAGTGTTCACCTTCATTACATTTTTAGGGATGTGAATATTTCCTATGAATTCCAACTGTAGAATTATTGCACATGTTCAGTATGGACATGTTCATAAATACAACCACCCTCTTAGGTTGTGATCCTGTGTACAAAGACGAATAGCATACATAAAACTATTTCAACAGCTAAATCCCTATTTCTAAAAGAAAGTTTACCCCAACAAGTACAGAGGATCAAAACAAACGTTATTTAAATATTTATTTATTAGTCTGACTCATAAATGAATTTATCTAGTAACACAGAACAAAATATACACCTAGAATTTTAACAAAAATCTTATGAGGGAGTATTACACAAAAGTGTTACCAAACGTTATAATAGTTTATTGAAGCACCTTTCACCATTGCAGATTCAGTATTTGGTTCATCTTTTACTGTAGCAACTGGATTTCATGGTCTTCATGTAATTATTGGAACTACCTTTCTAATTACATGCCTATATCGAATATTAGCTATACATTTCACATCAATTCATCACTTCGGTTTTCAAGCAGCTGCTTGATTAAGTTATGGAAAAAATTTGTAACAAAGATTATAAAACGTATGTCATAACAATAAAAGAGAATAATTACACAAATAAAGCAATTTCTATACCATTATACATTTTACGTTCTGTTTAAACCATGCAAATGATTTCGAAAAATGGTTACGAAGCGTTTCATGCTGTCTGTGTGATTGCTTGTTTAACACCTCTTTTATTTTTATATTTCACCCTTCATTTTACAAACCTATTTTGATTGTTTTTCGAGATCCAAAAAATATGCCTATTTGTGTTATTTTTGAGATCGTATTGTTCTTTAAAGTATAGTACGGTAGGCTTATGTTTCTGTTTCTCTTGATGAACTTCCTGAGACTGGTCGTTGTAGAACAGCAACTAATTTATGTTGTTTTATTATATTTACCTACTTTCATTAGGGTCTTTTTTCGCCACTGTTTAGCACTTTTAGTCTTTACAAATCGTAATTCACGCCAAACACAACGTCACGACAGCAGGATGGATAATTTAATCTCACAAGAGCCTTACTCTTTTACTATCGTGCATTCATATATTAAGGAAAAAGGATCGTTAACAACATTGTAGATCGTTTATATTTCGTTTTATTGAATATTTAAATAAAATAGGGTGCTTAAGTTTTAAGTCATATCTGTTACACATTTTAATAAAATATTTAACCTATTTTGTTTTACTTTCTTGAAATGTTACATTAAATATCTATTTTATTTTATGGTTTTTATAAACAGTAGGATAAATTCTAATTTTTTTATAAGTTATGTTTATGAAGTATTGTAACTTTTTGGTTGTTGCATAAGGTGCAAAAAATGAATGTTTAATTTAAAAATGTATTTCCTTTTATTATTATATTCATCAAACATTAAGCATTTTGCTGAAAATACATCAAAGAACTGTCCTGAATATTCTTTCCTGTAATGACGTAGCACATTTGCAGGAGCATCATAAACCGTGTATGCTATTCTACGAAGATTCTGAACTCGGGTATGACTGTCTTATTTGCCAGCAAGCGCAAGCGCATTATTGCCAAACATCATTGAATTTCAAAGATTTACCCCCCCCCCCCTACACATCTATAGAATGTAGAACAAGAGTGCAAATTGCATTGTTCAATTTAGCTGTCAAGTTCTGCTTGTATTTTAAAGAATGTCGTCTACACTCAAAGTACTGACGTTTGATGTTTTAAACTTAGCCTATCCTTGTAGCTTTTGATAATCCAATTATATGAAGTGTTAAAGCGACACTGTTGAATGTAGATTCAAAGTATGGAATTTTTATATGCTGTAATATTTGAATGTCTTTCTTTGCTATCAGTACTTTGAAATCTATTAGCACAGTTCTAGAATTTGTTGAGTGTAATGGATCGTAAATAAATAAATATATAATTGTTTTACCTCATTATATTAGAAATGGTTACCTTATTTATTCCAGATGGCTAAATGAATACGACAAACATAATTCAAAAGGACGGTTTGTCAAATTCTCCCCGATCTCAAAACCAGTTAAAGTAGATATCCCCGTGCATAGAACATGAAAACTATTTGATGCTATACATTGTAATGAAAGTAGTCTTTAAGGGTAAATACAAATAATGAAAACGTTTAAGGCCAGAGAAGGTTTTTCTCTTGTGATCAAAAGTTGACCGTTCCATTTTAAATGATAATCACCTCACAGTGGAGTTTGAATTCTTTCTGGCAAAAACATAAGTGATATTCTGCAATAAATGTTAATACTTTTAGAACAATCTGTCTGCTTATGTAAATTACATATAACCCAGTGTTATATAAAATTGTAATACTATGCCTTTACTGTTTAAATACCTGTTCAGTTTAGCTTCAGAATAATATCTCAGGTGCATCATACTATGGTAGTTTCTTTCACCTGTATTGCTCTTCTAAGTACTTTGGATGGTAACGCTATAAATCAAGAAAAACAACGTAGTATTTCTAATTATTATTATTATTATTATTATTATTATGTGATGTCATTGTCAGTTGTGACAGCGTTTAACTCCAGTACATGAGGTTCCGCATTCTACGACTACTACTTTTTTCATGATTTCACGTGGGTCTTCCACACTTTTCTCTTTATATTAAGACTCATATGAATCCTCTTGTATAATTCCTTGTTTAGTTAGGATTCAAAATATTTCTTTCGAAGAAAACCAGAAATATGAAATCCAAGCTACATGCTTATAGATACTAGTGATTGCAGTATCGCATTGGTGAAAAATGAAAGATCTGCAAGCTTTTTAAAATTATTCGAAAAGTCATTACCTGTTTAAAACATAAATCTATAACTATTAAAAAGAAAGAATGTATATGTGCGTGTGTATATAATTGTCGGAAAACATTCAACCAGTTTTGACAATTATTTTTCATTGAAAATAACGGTTCTACCGGATGGACATAGGATATAAAATATTTCCAGGAATTTTAGAAGTACATAGTTTCATTTTATTTCGTTGTATATGAATACCACAAAACATTTATGGTACATTATTCAGAACATGACATAGATTATCAACCAGGTTAAAGGAACAAAGAAAGGTTTAAAATCCTTTAAAATTGAAATATTGGAAGGGTTACTTGCATACACTTTTCCTTTTCTATCTGTGCTTACCCCCCTCCTATGTAGAATTTACATGCCAGCGCCTGGAGACAGACGTCTGTTGAGGAGCAGAAGCTTTGGATTAGAGAGCAGTCAGGTTTAGCATCAACCCGATGCCCAGTATGAAAGTAAGCAGGTGAATTATATGAAATGATGGTGAAATACATGAAAGGAACAATGCTTATGAAGCAGTTGGTGGAATGAGTGGCCGGGAAAACCAGAAAACCCGGAGAAAACCCGACCAGACGCCGCTGCTGTCTCCTAGTATCGAACCAGGGAGAGGAGAGTGGTCTTAATCATTTGGTCAAAGAAACGCCTACATATCCTTTTCGTATCCCCAAAATTAATTTATTAAGCTAAACCTTATAATCAGAGAGCATTTTCAGTACGTAGGAACTTGGTGCAGTCATGTTTTGGAATCTGTAATTTTCAACAAATTCCACCAACCTTATTTTCGAACCCTTCTTTCAGCCGCAAAGCATAAAAATCAACTCGCTTCGGCCCATCTACAAAACTCTGCTCACGTACTATGGATTTCAAGGAAATTATAGAGCAGCTTACCATTCTCAAGGCATACCACTACTACCATATTTCCAACCATTTATGTAGAAACCTGAAAACCGCTATAGTAACTACCACGATTTCCTTTCTATGATTTCCTTTCATTCCGTTTCACTCTTATTTTTCACATATGCTTCCAGATTTCTGGCAGTTTGGGCAGATGGCGCGCATGCATTGCAATGGAATGTAGCTTGCACACCCTCTCTGGCGGCCCGGCAAAAGGACGAGTCATTAGATTTGGAATCTTTAGGGACTTCTGTGCATCTCTGGTGACCTATTCGCTTGCGGCCTATGGCCTTCTATGTTTCCTTCAGCTTTTCCCATCTTCCTGAGGGGTGTTATCCAGAATAGATAAGTTATTATTAGTTCAATATATTTGCCAAATTCTAAAACAAATCTCCGTGGTATGGTGGTAAATGTCTACCTCGTATTCAAGAAGCTCCGATTTCGAACCTTGGTTAAGGCGAGGTTTTCTCGGGGTTTTTCTTTATTCTGAGGAGACAAATTTCGGGTAATTTTAAATTCTAGGGACGCTGGGTTTATTTGAGCATCATCATCCTTTTTAGACATCGTCTGATATAACCTACGAGTTAAGTCTACCTTCAATAAAAAAATATTAATAATAATATAAAATATACCAATGAATTTAAAGTTTCCTAAAAAGAAAGAAAGTTTTATTTAAAAATAGTAAAATGCCTGAACTACATAAAGATTTCGAATATTAAGGACATTATCATCATCATCATTATTTTTATTCTTGTTATTGCTATTATTATTATTATTATTATTATTTATTTATTTATTTATTTCGTTTTTTCATCACTAATCAAAAACGATTTCATACATCACTACCTCTGGTTTTGTTCCAACTGATAAACTTCATCTGATTTTAAGAAAACATTTGTATCATTTAACCCATTTCCGGAATATCTTCTTCCTCTTCTTCTTTATCATCTTCTTCTCATCCTGCTTACCTCCTCATATAGAGGACCTACAACCACCCCCTCCATGACTTAAAGCATATGCTTGGCGTAGGATGCCTATTGAGCAGCGGACTGTGGATCAGATAGAGCATCCAGGAATGAGGATCAGTCCAATACCTGGTATAAACGCGAGAAAGTAAATGATATGCAATTAGCCAAAAAGGATTGTGGGCAAGGAGATGACGGAGCAGTGGATAGAATGAATGGCTGGAGAAACTAGAGGATGCCAAGATAACCCATCCAGATGCTGCTTCGTCCATCTGGGATTGAACCCGGGCCACCTAGGCGGGAGGCGAGCTGTTTAAACACTCTGCCACGGCGTCGCCCCTCCGGAATATCTCGCGAAATGAAATAAAACTTCGTGTGACAACAAACGAAGCAAGGACTGAGCCTTCAACTTGCGTCTGGTTACACAGGTTGTTCGAACAGGAAACGATACACCAACTCGTGTGGTATACCAAACGGAATGGATTTAAAGCGCGAAACCACTTGACCTCCGTATACCCAACTCGCCCGTTTGCACAGTTTAACTGCCGTTTGAAGCCATAATGGTAAAAGCCCTGCAGTGGTCGTGTGGCGTCTCACAGATCTACTTTGCTTACTCTTTGATATTGAACAGATAAACTGACTGACTTGTGGTGTAATCTACCATCCTATTAACTAAATACAAACACCTTTTACCACTGCCTCCTAGAGTTTACAAGCCATGATGTTCGTAAATTTGGTAACACTTCATGTAGGCTCAGAAATCTGTAAAAAGTAAACACGTTGAAGCTATATGTTTTAAATTTAATTTCAAATTCAGTAATATTGCAATTACATCACGTGTATTTACAACTAACGTCTTTTTGTTTTGTTTTTTTTTCTCGTTCACGAATAGTATTTCTTGCTACGATAATCAGATAGAAAGCTGCAATAGTAAGTATTCTCTTGTATTATATTGCACATAACTTGTACTTATAATAAATTTTGAAAACTTTCGCGACCTTACTAATTAAAATCTTTTGAAATATATTTCAGATGCCTAGAAAGTGCTGTGTCCCTGGATGTAAATCAAATTGTGACACAAGTGTAAAGTTACAAGGATAATTTTCATTGCCTAAGGAAGAAACAGGAAGGCCGGCGTGGATTCGAGCTATCCCACGGAAAGACTGGTGTCCAACATCGTCATTAGCTGTGCGTGCCAACAACTTTGACGAAAAGGACATAATTATTAATGCAAACTGGAAACATGAAAATGGTTCTGTTACAAAACTTGCGTTGCGATGCCCTAAATTAAAAGAAAATGCAGTAACCTGTAAGTTTTCCAGAATTTGCCACCATACTTAAGCAGCACTATTCCAACAGAGAGAAGAGATCCGGATTCCAGGAGAGAGAATATTAGAAGAAATGAAGTTAAAAAGTTGAAATTGGAAAAACAAAATACAGTGAATAATTCTGAAATATTTGTGAATATTTTCGCTGCAAATTTTTGGGGTGCGAGCTTTGTATTGGTCTATTAAGAGAGGGAAAGGGAACAAAAATCAGTGATGCTTATTTTCACTAATTACAATGAGGACTTTCAGTACCCAGTGATTTAGTTGAGCGCATCTTGTTTCATGTTGTTGCCATATTTCAGTCTATAATGAACTCTTCGGACTTAGCAAGTAAATTCTTTACAGTAGGTAATCAAATGAGCATTCTTACTATGCTAGGTATGCAGAGCTTAGAGACCAACAGTGTTTACGGTGACATTGATGAATGCATTTTAGGTCAGAAAGTCAGAGAAACTACTTTAAAGTAGTTTTCAAGTTCTTAAACATTATCTTAAATAATTATAATAAGTGTGTAAACAACACAATTAATCAGAGCAACAAGAAAATATACTTCAACCTTTACGTTATTAGCTTAAAATGCAGTAACTGTTACATATTTATATTAATCTATTATTCATTTGTTATAAATTTAATTTATTTTTTCCAGAATACATTTATACGAACAAATAGAACGTAAATAAATATAATTACAAGTAATAGATTGCTTTTTGCTTGATATTGTCGTCTGCTCTAAGCCTACCACTTGACAGCTATACAGTGTTGCAACATCTATGAATATGGCTTGTTAACTGTAGGAGGCAGTGTATTTTACTGATCAACTTCGCATTAGTTGCAATTCAGTGTTCGAAGGAAAAGATTGCTTCTGGAGCTCCGTTGCTGGAGTCTAACAGACGCCACGCGACTTTCTACGATATTGAACGTAAATATCTATTTTTTTAATGTTATATATAGTAATTTTATATATTTAAATTTTATAGCAGTTATATATGAATAATAATAGTTGATGCTAAATAAGTAATTTTGTTAATCTCCAGATCCAATATGGCCTCAAAGAAGACAACCTCATCCGATGGACAGTTCTGGTGGGAGTGGCTGGTAAACTCCAATGCCTCTGAGTAAAGTCCGGGAACTGATGAACGGTTCAGTTCTTTGTCCTGCTTCACTTTTAGATAACATTTTGCCTGACTATCACAAATTTAATTGTACCATAACCAGCAAGAAGTAAGCATATAAACAACTCATTGGCAATGTTACCGACTGCTCTTTTTTGGAACGTCGTAGGAAAATAGTTAATGTTTTGGCCAAAATTATGCAAGAGTTAGAAAGGTGATGTTTAGAGCAAACATAGTTTATTACCCAGCGGCGTATCGTCGCGGTTTTGTGTGCGACTCGAATTCTGGAAGTCGTGGGTTTGAGTCCCATGGCGAATCCTTGATTCCTGTTCACAGCACTTACTGTTTCAGGGTTGAAGGATCAGGTAACTGTTTAGCGGGTCGCTTGCGCGCAATAGATGTTTATTCCTGTCGTCGTCATGGTACCGATCTTTCGGGTACTTTCAGACTAAGAGCCCTTTGGGAAACCCCTGGAGTCAGGAAACTCGAGAGTTAGTCGCGGACGGCTTCGGAGGAGTTCAATCTGGATTCGTGAGGATTCCGCCAACGCTTGTGCCCGTTGTCATTCGAATCTGCAGTCACGTAGGTCGCAAGAATAACTGTAATTTTAATCCTACACAATGGATTACCAACCTAAAACGCCCATTTTTATATGAGCCGCACTTTTTGCACAGATGTGTAGCCGATGTTGTGATTGAAATATGAATATTCTTAAGGTGATATCTGTGATATTTGACGCAAACAGTGAAAAATTAAAAAATTATGTTACATTATAAAATTATCTGCATTCTAAAGTTTAACAAAATATATCGTTTTTCCATTTTCCGCACTTTAACTCCGCTTAATTCAAAACTATAGATGTGCAATCGCATACTTATTAATCGACATTCCCAAATTTAAAACTTATTTTCTCGTAAACCTTTTTGTAACACATTTCCATACTGAAAATATTCCACGCGATGCAGTTATTCACTAATTTATTTCAAAATTGTTATACTGTCTCTCTAGAGCATTTTAAATAAAATATTCATATTAACTCCATGGCACGACAGCTCACGGGGAACCTTGGCCTACCGCCCGGCCGCTGCGTCCCCCATCTCGGTCCACTACAGACGTCATGGATGGGGTGCAGTATTGGAGGGTGAGACGTGGTCAGCGCCTCGAGTCCCTCCCGGCCGGTTAATGCGGTCCTCATGACCTGGAGCCGCTACTTCTCCATCAAGTAGCTCCTCAATTGGCCCCCCAGGGACCTTACGAGGCTGAGTGCACCCCGGTAATATTCATATTAGCTTTTCGAAATACTGCTCCAATTTTGATAAATACAGTATTAAACTTTGAAAAATCATGATTTTTGGAGAGTAGGAAAAGTAATAACTGTTCTATGTTAATTAAGGCTAATATACAAAAATATAATATGGCAGAGCTATTACTTTCTCTACATGCACTATATACATAGTGTATACAGAAGGTATTGTATTGCACCCAAAATTTTGTTAGCGAGGTTTCACCAAAAATATGTTTTGAGAACATCAGAATCCAAAAAAGCATTTTTTAGAAAAATGTCCGTGTATGTCTGTGGGCAGCATAGCTCAAAACCGAAAAGTCGGTTAAATACCGAAGTTGGAATTTAAGTTCAGTATCTTCAGGGGATGCGATACGAAGATTTTCAACTCTCAAGTTCCCTACCCAACTCCCTTTACATTGAAACATTTTCGAACATTTTGATTTTCTCAAAAATCCTTCTCACGATTTTGATTAAAATATCAAATATTAAAGAATTTTACGTGACTAATAAAATGTATATCTCGAACTTTCTGAGAATAGCCTCTGAAAATCTGTTCATTCTAGATGTATTTTGCGGAATTTTGCATAACTGGTAAACCGTAAGAGATATACAAAACCTCACTTAACAAAAAATGTATAGCTCGTTAAAACACACAATTTATGTCATATGTTTTTTCTCTTAGAGCTTACCGTTTTTGAGATATTTGTTGTTATTGGTTTCAGTTTTAAAAACATACTTTTGTCATATGGAAATTTTTCAACTCCTGGCCATACCAACAAAGGAACTTAAATCACATATCAATCAGCTTTTAAAAGTTTTTACTATCGCTAGTGCATACCTCTATTTCCCTTCTACTTACAAGGAAGCAGGAAATAAGACTATTTCTGCTATTTTTTCTCGATTAGCATGAAGGAAATAGAAGAATAAGCTTTTTAACAATAAACTGTGTCAGAGAAGTTCATGTGAATGGAACACGTCAGATTTTTTTTTTAAATTCATTTACTGTGAAACTGAACCTTTTATGTGAATATTTTTAAAAGTACATCACGTAGTTAATTACTGGAATAATTAATTTTTTACAATTAAAAATTATTATTATTATTATTATTATTATTATTATTATTACTATTATTATTATTATTTAAATATCTATGCAGACTGGAACTTTGATACAAAATTATTACTACTATTGTGGAAAATAACTGGTATAAATTTAAGTAATGTTGAAAAATACACCTATTTCTTACGTTCCGCATTTTTATCAAAATAAATATCGATAGTGACTCCCTCGATGAAACACTTCCGAAACTGCCTCTCGGCTGCAACAATACTTTTTTGGATAGTTAGAGTCATACTGAAAAAGTCAATGCCATAGCCGTGATTGAACCATGGATCTCCCGGTCCTTACCCGGTTGCTCTACCACTGAGCTAACATGCCGGCATAGCATTCGGTTTCTCAACTGACTCGCATGTTTCTCGGTAAACAACAAGGTGATCTCAAATTATTTTGAGATGACTACTCCAATGGCGACTTGCAATGTTGTAAGTACTTTAAGTCCCAGGATTCATAGTATAGCCAATGCTATGCCGGCATATTGCCATGGTAGCTTAGTGATAGAGCAACCGGCTAGAGACCGGGAGATCCGTGGTTCAAATCACGGCTATGGCATTGAATTTTTCAGTCTGACTACCGATCCAACTCTGTCCTATACACGGCTAGTGTGAAAAAACAATTAAATCAATACACTATTGATCTACCCTAGAGGTGGGAGGATAGAAGACTTGAATTGAAAGTATATTTCGTCATCACTAAGCAACAGCTTGCTCTTCAATCTCAATCGTTGTTTTCACTTACACGTCCAATTAATCTTTTTCCTGTCTCAACGCCTTAAATATTTTGTTCGGTGTCCACCTCTGGACTCTTTTCCATGATTTAACCCATTACTCTCCAACCTGTTTCTTCTGCATAATTCATAGCCCTGCTTCTCGTTTAAGGGCATGAAAATCAATGGGGGGTTTTTACGCAAGGCTTAAAGCTTTCGATCAAGCCACTCCATAGCCTCCTCTCCCATCAGGGCGAATAAAAATAAAATCTGATATGTTACACTCACATGACTTTCTCCAGCAGCTGCACAAACTTCTTACAAAAGATTACTCTTCCCTCTACACCATGCTAATCGAGATAAACATTAGCAGAATGTTCTTAATTACTTAATTTCTTATATGTATATACTAGGCAAAAGTGATAGTCAAATGTTTTAAAAGCTATCGTTATACAATTTTCATTGCAAATCAGTTCTTTGTTTGGCCTGGAGTAGAACAAAAGAAAAATAAACACTTCGAGTCTGAGAAAAGTATAACTACTTCACAATTGAAACCAATAACAAGGAATATCTCGGAAACGGTTACCTTCACAATAAAAACGTAAAGGACATAAATTGTGTGTTTTGACGAAATCTAAATTTTTTGTGTAGTAAGTTTCTGTTTATCTCTTACGGTTTAGAAGTTAAACAATATTCGGCAAAATTCATCCAGAATAAAGAGGTCTTCAGAGCCTATTCCCAGAAAATGCAAGATATACATTTTATTTGGGATGTAAATATCTTTGATATACGGGATTTTAATCAAAATCGTTAGAGCCATTTTTGAGAAAATAAAAATTTTCGAAAATTTTTCCACGTAAAAGATAGTTTGGGGTGGGGGATTTTCTTGAAAATCTACGTGTCGTATCCTTTAAAGATACTTAACTTAAATACCAACTTTGGTATTTAACGGACTTTTGTTTTTGAGCTATACTGCTCAGACACACATGAACATTTTTCTAAAAATTCTTCTTTTTTGGATGCAGGGGCCCCAAAATATATATTTCCGGTAGTTTGTAGTAGGGGAATTTTCTTGAAAATCTTCACATCCTTGGTAGATACTAAACCTAAATACCAAGTTTCGTATTTAACGGTATTTTCGTTTTTGAACTATGCTGTCCACAGATACACACACACACACACACACACACACACTACAGGCGCACACTGACTTTTTTCGGACACAGGGGACCCCAAAGCATATATTTCCGGTGAAATCTCTACATTGAATTTTTGGGTGGAATACAATACCTTCTCTCTCCACTATGTACATCGTACATGCGGTCTAGAGAAAGTAAAAAGTGTTGTTAAAATAACTAATTTTATTTCATTAAATATATTTTGAAGCATTAAAATGTGTATGAAATCTTTAAAGCATTGTATAATTAACTTATCTCTTAAATAAATGTTCATGGGTGTTCGTGTGTCGTGTTCTAATTTCACAATGTATATCTCTGGTGTACAGAAGAAAACAAAAATAACAAATGTTGGTCCACTCTGTTTAGCATTTATTCACGGTAAGTGAATCAAAAAGTAGGGAAGTGTTGTATTCCTCCCAAAATTGGAAAAGGGACTTTCACGGAAATAGAAGTTTTTAGACTCACCGGAATTGAAAAAGAAGCACTTATAGTAAAACGCCTGTTATGTGTGTGTGTGTGTGCGTGTGTGTGTGTGTGTAGCATCAATATGAAATAAAAGCTGCGGTAAACAAAAACTTGGCATTTAAATTCGGTATTTTCCAAGGATGCTGCACGAAGATTTTCAACAAATTCCCCTCACCAAATACTCTCTACATGGGCAATTTTATAGCTTTCATTTTAACTGTCTCAAAAATTACTCCAATGGTTTTGATTAAAATACCATACCTTTACGATATTTACATGACAAAATGTAGGTATATCCTGAATTTTCTAGAAGCATTATGTATAGTCTTTACTTAGAAGGAATTTTTTGAAATTTAATACAACCAGTTGCCGTTCAGAAATTGAATTCAATTGAGTGTTATTTATGAAATGCCTCTTAGTTTAGCTGAGCGACCTCTTTATCAGGTTCTACGACACGCGACCAACGGCTTTACTTCCCTTGCGAAGGAGACCATGCTATATTTTTACGCCCGAATAGATCCATCGCCCTCGGCCGAATTTGAATCTGGGAGGACGACTTGACGTTCAGAGACAGAAACACGCTACACATTAAATGTTGATATATTTAAAATACCCATTTATTTTAAACACTTTATTTGTGATACCAGTTTTTTCGAGATTTAAGTTGTTATTACTTTGAACTTTTCCAAATGTTGTCATTTATAAAATGTTTTCTCAATTCACTAATTTCTCACGTTTCTGATTTGAATACATATAGCCATTCGCTTTTAAGCATTCATTTTGTAGTCTGCTTATGCTCCCCGTATTTAGGACTGAAACCCCCCTCAAATGACTAACAAAGAGTACCTAAACGTCAGAAGCCTGTCGGGAAACCAATGGCACGAAACCACGGAATGGAGAACCTAGAACGAGTGGTCGGCCGGTAGCCAGGCATGAGCTGGATGATATGAAATACAAGCAAAATGGATCATAGGAAAGGTGATGATGGAGAAATTGATGGAATGAATGGCGGGGGAAACGATAGGACCCGGAGAAAACCCGCCCAGACGCTGTTTCGTCCACCAGAAATTACACATGCGGGCGCTTGGTGTCGAACCCGGGCCATCTGTGTGGGATACGAGCGCTCTAACCACTCAACCACCCTCTTAAATGTACTAATCAATTCTTTTCCACTAACATAGTACAAAAATTGCACAATGAAGGTATTTCTTAAAGGTTTATATTGATTAACATAAAGTAGACAGAAGCATAAGCTTTAATAAGAGTACTTGTAGAAACTGTATACAAATATACAATTATTGTAGAGAAAGAGATGTGATTGCAACATATTAGAATGTTATATAGAAACCCCATTGTTTCGATAGTTATTGTTGTGCATATGTTTTATGATACATTTTATCGAACATCGGAAAGCAGGAAGTTAACGCGCCCTGTGTGTTTGGAACAAAACCCCACTAAATATTCCCCTTTCACTTTTCCCATACACACAACTTGCACCTTCCCCTTCACCCCATTCTAACACGCTCAAGTCAACTTAATTACACTTTGTCAGTCTGTTCTGACAGTTGCAATTTAAAATGGTTGGGAGCCGCTAGGCTTTTCCGAAATCCTGTATTATCACAACAATGGATAGAATCCTTGCTGGCACGCACGTACGCACATGGTGGTGTACCATCTAGATAAGTTTGGTGTAGGCATGGGCACACTTTAGCACCGCAGAAAATCAATAGTTCTCTACCCTAACATGAAGGCCGTTGATAACCATTTAAAACCAAATTGGTTGTTCCTAGGGGTTTAAGTTTTAAACTCCGGTATTCAAATGTGGTTTACTGATGACAAATATACTGTGAGCTGCTTAAAGCTGTAAGTTTCATTAGTTTCACTCTACTTCTTTGTGATTGGTATATTTACAAAAAAACATACATTTCCATGAAGCAATTTTTTTCAGGAATCAAGAAAAGCTTTGTAAGGGTATTTCAGGCCGAAATTATATTGTTATTCACCAAAAATTAATTTGATATGCAATTACAGTTACACAGAGACTTATTTTATAAGGAGGCCGAGAGGGTCCAGACCCACCTCCTCGAAAGTTCTTTTTCCTGGTGGAATAGTAGAAAAATAATTCGATAAGTAAAGCCAATTGCGGACATTTTAACTAAAATTGGTCCCAAAAAGAAAGTATTTTTTCAAAAAGGGAGTCTTTAATTCTCAGAGGGAAATTTTCTTAAGACCACCTGACAACCTGGGAAGGTTCAAATGTATGTATTTAAATATTCTCGCTCACTTGCTTAAACTTGGAAGCAGAAATCCGTTTGACTTCTGGCATGATGCGATTGCTCACTTTCTATAGTATACGAGGGTTAGAATGATATAATCTATCTTTCAAAGAACCCCATAAATTAAATCTGATCCATTCACATAACTTTCTCTAGCTGTTCCAAATACAAACAATTCTTACTAAGGATTAGTCTTTTATTTACATGATGCTAATTGAGATAAACAATAGCAGAATTGCTGTTTTTACTTGCTTCCCTGTAAGTAGAGGCGAAACAAGGGAATACATTATGCTAATGTGATACTTAAATCTTTTAAAGACTGGCAGCAATGGGAAACAATTGAGGTTGGGTTCGCTTTGCATGTTCCCGTGACAAAAGTTGGTAGTTTAAAACTGTAACCAATAAAAAGAAATATCTCAAAAAGTCAACTTTACAAGAAAAAGGTATAAGATATAAACTATATTTTTAACGAGATCAATATTTTTTGTGTATTAAGATTTTTTTCTATCATTACGGTTTAACCGTTATGCAAAATTCTTCAAAACTCATCCAATATAAAAAGGTTTTCAGGGGCTTTTCCCAGAAAATTCACAATAGATTTTATTTTTTGATGTAAATATCTTTATGTAAGGTATTTGAAATAATATCGTTAGAGTCATTTTTGTGGAAAACAAAATTTTCAAAATACTTCCATGTAAAAGGTCGTTTGTGTTAGGGAATTTCTTTAATCTTCGTGACGCATCCTTGGAAGCTACTTAACTTAAACACTAGGCTCTTAACGGCATTTTGTTTTTGTGCTAAGCTGTCCACAGACACACATGCCCGCGGACCTTTTTCTAAGAATGTTTTTTCGGACTCGGGGACTTCAAAATATATATTTCTAGAGAAATCTCGACATCCAATTTTTGGTGGATCACAATATACTCTCTAGCTACTATATATTGTACTATATTGTATGTACATACATGCTAGAGAATGTAAAAATCACAACCAGTTTGGTCGAGGAATGAGGATGTCACAAATCAACACGTGTAATTTGGTCGTGAAGCAACGTTCTTATTTCCTTTAATGCTTCCGTAGTCATGTATGTTGTTGCAAAATGTTTGAACCAACCATAACGAAACTAACGTTTAGTTCTAGGCCAGGTATCCGCTTAAAGGTATTTATTTATATGTGAAAAGTAGAGAAATTTCTAATTAAAAAACGTTTTTCTAAGTTTGAATTTCATTACCAAATTAGCAGTGCATACACCAAAATGTTTCTACTGGTTTAATATGCTTTGGCATAAGTGCATTATAAATAATGCATTATATTGGTTAATAATTCTTCAGTAAAATAATGTTTGATTTAATTGTTTTTTCATACAGGCCGTGTGTAGGACGGGAGTTGGATAGGTAGAGTCAAACTAAAAAATTCAGTGCCATAGCCGAGATATTAACCACCGATCTCCGGGTCTCTAGCCGGTTGCTCTACCACTGAGCTACCATGGCAACATGCCAACGTAGCATTGAATTTCTCAACTAACCCACATGTTTCCCCGTAAAGCATACTAGGTGTTTCCAAATAATTTTTAGATGACAACTCCAATGGCGACTTACAATGTTAGAAGAACTTTAAGTACTTACTCCAACTCCTGTCCGTCACACGGTTTGTGTGAAAAAACAATTAAATCAATACCAATATACTGTGAATCCTGGGCCTTAAAGTACTTACAATATATCACCTTGTGGTTTACCGGGAAACATACGAGTCAGTTGAGAATTTCAATGACATGGTAGCCTGTTGCCATGTTAGCTCAGTGGTAGAGCAACCGGCTAGAGCCCGTAAAATCCGTGGTCCAAAGCCCGGCTATGGCATTGAATTTTTCAATCTGACTACCTATCCAAAATAATATTTTTACGTTACAGTATATATGCAAGAACAAATTAAGGCAAGCTTAACTCCCTTAAATATTCAACTGAATCTTTAAAGCTTTAAAGGCACATAATAATGTATTCTTCCCTAAAGTGAACGATTATCCACAAATTTAAGCACTAGTCGTTTTGGAAACCGTCCTTACATGTTATACAAGAATAATATAAATTCTCTATGGAGATAAGGTAATGATTGTATTAATTTCAAAGATTAGATAGCGGAAAGTACTCTACTTTTGTATTACAGTACGCAGAAGCAGATTACGAAGTTTCAGAAATAGTTCTCAAGCAATTTTTGAGAAAATGCATTTAAAGTGTAATTAAAAAGGGCATGGCAACTTGTGCAACCATATTTATATACAATTGTAACATACAATATGACAAAATATGTGCATAAATTAGATATCATTGATTTCAGAAAATATAACAGAATTTTAAGAGGCTTATAACAAAATATTTAAATTTCAACAAAGTTCACGACCACTACACTTAATAAGTTTAAGACAATTTAATTGCTAAAGGTAAAACATACAAAACGAAAAGGAAATGTTTCAAACGGCGGATTAAATTTGATGAAATTGGTGCTCATTCGAACGCTCTGCAAAAAAGTGTCAAAGAGGTTTTAGAGAGTTTAAAAACCTTTCTTCATAGAACTGCTCAATCCTTAAAATTGATGCCCTACATAGTGACTATTGTTTAAGAATTACAACCTCCTGACCAAGAGGAATGATTAAATGCAGATGGACACCACTATTAACAACCTTAATATGTGCTATTTTGCATGTAACTGCCAGTCAATGATTACTCGGGAGTTTTAGAACTTAACTCCCCCGCAGTGCAATAGACAGTGAGTGGAGCGATCCACGGTCTAAAAATACAAGGGCCTCATTGCACAGAAATAGAGGTAAATACAAACTGTCAGCAAACACAGGCGTGAAGTAAACATGTTTTACTGGCTCAGAGTCCGGTAACTCAATGCTCTGTGACGTCAGCAACCAAGTCTCTGCTTGCTCCCGTCTAGCAGCTAGGGACTTATTGAGCAGTGTAGTGCATGTGAGGCAAGGGAAGGCAAAGTTACTTTTAGCGAAGGACTAGCGGGGTTTGGGGGAACGCATGTTGACTTTACGTAATAATAAGACACTAACCCTACATCTCTTATCCCTGTGCAACATTTACCAACGAATCCTCGAAACCTTGCTACGTCACAACAGTGTGATACGTCATACGTAACTGAAATGTCTGACTGCTCTGGTTTGTATATCTCTATATTTATTGTTTCGCAACCACAGAAAATATGCAAAGTGTTGTAGGGCTAGACTATGGATAATTCTGCTATTTGTCACATACATATACAGCCTAGCATATTGCATCACAGTGATTTTTAAGCAGGTGTGTTACCCATTCTTCTCTCCTACGACGTCACGGGGGGAAAAGTTCGCAGTGTATATATTTTTGGTAGCAAATGTTTCATGCGTTGTCCATATAAAATGGGGTTGCGCAAGTGATTGAGCAAACACTATACGAAAAGACGGCGAATAACTCAAAGCAAATGAACAAATAGGATGTAGGATACTCCAACGGCGGTGGAGAACTTGCTTATTGCGACACCATGATTGATTGTGGCTACACCTCCCGGGGGGCAGAGACGAGGTAAAGAGTCAGGAAGAGTCCCCAGGTCTCAGGTACACAGAGCCACACAGATACGAGAAGTCCTTAATACTTCCGGTTCAAACACCTGCGCAGCTTTAGAGAGCAATTTCTAGAGGGCGAACTGCCACACTTGCAGGCGACACAGCCCACTTAGGCGGCCACAGGCAGAAATATTTCCATAGCACAAGCATGCTCGCCATCTGCCCTTCGCCGCTGCCACTGCAGGGCAAGAAAGTACACCTGAAACATAAAAGAGAAATGAAATAAGAGGAAAATGAGAATCATGGTATAATACACCACCGTGGCATTGGCCTTGGCAACCAGTGGAAAACCACGATAAACCATAGTCAGAGTGGGCGGCCGCCGAGAATCAAACCCGGAACCTTGCGAATGCGAGCCTCACGCGTTACAGTGGAACGATCTCGCTCAGTAAATTCCAAATTTTCACATTCTTTTCTCCCATTGTGTTCTGAAGAGGATGTATTTCATACAGAATAAAACAAATCTACTTATGATTAACTAGATTCAGCATTTCTTGACAGCGGCTATTATAGAATGTTCTTTTTAAAGATTCATCAGAATTTTAAGACCTCATTAGAAGAAAGTTAAAGTAAAGGATAAAAAAATCTCCGAAAGCATGTACATGAATCAGAAACTTCCAGAATGCTGTTCTGACTGCCACAAAACTTTTAAAACCAAAACTCTATAGTTCAGATTTTGCAACCAAATATTAGTATGAGTAGAGTTAATTTCTGCGATTGGGTGTGGATTAATGATAATGATTGCTGTATTGACCCGAGTTTAATTACCATTATTATTATTATTATTATTATTATTATTATTATTATTATTATCATTACTATAAAAATGGGTGGTTTTATTTGCATGGCAATGAAGAATAAAAATTCGGTTTAACGCACATTTTCCTAAAAGGTATGAGAGATACGTGGCGGCACAAGGGCATTCATTCTCTATGATGAAGGTTTCTGGGTTTTTTGTTCCATTTATACCTCGCCTTTAACTGCAAGATCATATCAATAGTATTTACCGTTTGAAAGGTATTGCCTATTGGCAATGGTGTTAACTCGTGTAATTACTGTTGTCATAGGGTTTCTTTGGCTTTTTTATTCATTCAATATTACACGCACATTCACAATTTCATTCATACATAGACACTGGGGAAAATTTGGAATATTCTCGCATAAAGAAAGATGGCCACACACGAGCCGGGAATCGACCCGGGACCCCTCGCACAGCCGGCAGGTGCCTAACCGACTCAATTATGGTATTGTGGTTATTGTACTTATAATTTCTGAGAAACCTATGGGCTTGACTTTAAGGGCTCTGAATATACGACACCCCGAGAAGGCATGCCTAACGGTACAAACCTAACTCCCTACGCCGGCCAAGCATCCAAACGAAGACTATGTAATTTTGTTTTGTTTTTTGTTGTAATCCGTTTTCTGTTCTCAAAACGTTTTCTTTTTGTTTTCCTATTGGTTTTTCGTTTTTTCAGATATACATACACACATTTACAAGAACAAAAACACCCATAACCAAGGCGGGACTCGAACCCGCGATCCTTGCGCCACGGAGCACCAGATGTATTAAAAAGAATTAAAAGTGTTGCCTGAGTTTTTTAATTTTATCGGAGCATCGGTTTCTTATTGCTGAGAGGCGTGTTTCGAAATATATATATATGTTTGTAACTATTATCTAAAAAGCCTACTAGAACAAAGTTTCTTTTAGTTGAAAAATTAATAATATAAGTTTTTGTTATAGGATGCTAAAAATGTGTAAGGCTTGGCGTGAAGCTGTTTGACAGAAAGAAGACGATCGCGTGCTAGTAGTTCTTACTTTGGTATTCTCACGCATTGATTTACGTGCACGTGGCGAGGGATAGCACTGAACACTTCAGCGGTTGTAAACTTTTAAACGGGGGAATTGTATAGCTGTTTCCAAAATTAATTGGAAGCGCTCTAGGCAAACGTGTTTCTATACAGAATCCGAGAATGCGGTGTTTATTTCGCCGTCGTAATATCTTTTAAACAAGCATTAAATAAAAGCGGTTGCTTTCAACAGTTTGTCAATTGGTACGTGACTATTTTATTTACAGCGAGCTCTTCTTAACTACCAATATGCATTCGACTCCATGAGCACCATTCAAGCGTTTCGTTCCCTAAGTATGAGATCTCGCTCCTTTGAAAGAAGAGTTCAATCTCCTACCATTCGCGACATATTTATTTATTTATTTATTTATCGATAACAAGTGTTCTGGTATCGACATATCTGTTGTCCATCATGAACACTCATTAGTTTATATAAAAGATACAATACGTTTAAACTAGCATTAAAGGGGATATAGAACTTCTTTATAACAATTTTGGAAAATATTTTAGAGCACATATTTACAAAGTTTGATTCTCCTAGGGCGGTTGTAATACATGGCCTGAACGCCAAATTAAGTGACTCAATGTCTAACTTTAAAGCCGTTTTTCTCAGGTTTATTTTTTGTCATTTTGCCATATACAAAATTTAAATTCTCAAAAAAAAAAAAAAAAAAAAAAAAAACCCAGAGATTAAAATTTTTCACAACGCACTGCATACATTTTTATATTGTACATAGATTACGTTGTATCTATTTGTTAGTATAATTTTGCACTGCTTTGTGCACTTTTTAAAATTTGTAACATAAAATCTTTTTTTTAAAGAAAACTAACTATCCATTATAGCAAACTTTCAGCCAGGCTTTTTCTTACAAAGGTATTAAGGAAAACAATTCTAAACAATGGAGATGTAGCTCATCATCTCAATAGCTAATTAAAATCGAATTAATTCATATAACTAGAATGAAAGTACGTATTTGAATAAAACTTGGTATCAACACTGTTGCCAATAATACCTGTATACAAATAATGCAACTGCAGCTCTAATGCTTTACAAAATAACCCTTATCATTAAATGTCACCTTAAAAAAGCACCGAAAGCTTTATTAGGAAAAGACAATGTAGATAATGGATATTCTATAAAATGTGAGGGTAAACAACAGTGAATTTACATTTTGTTTCAAATTTCAGATAAGCGATCCCTATCAGAAAGCATAATACACGATGAGCATAAGATTCGTTTTATTAACTGTTAGGCACTTACATATGCAATTGGTTTTTGAGTTCTCTAGCAACTAAGATATACAATTTATGCAACAAAACCAAATCAATTTTTCTCATCTATACAAATATTCTAAGTTTGGGAGATCATAATTATGAAATTCGTCAACTGAATAAAATACCTGAGATTTTAACCAGCTTTCCATAGCTGATTTAAATTTGTTTAGTGGAAGCGAAATAAGATAACTTGGAAGTCTATTGAAAAATATTATTCCTTGGTGCTTAAAACTTTGGTGTATTTTGGTTAATCTTGAAGATGGTAAATCTAACACAGGGCTTAATGCCCCTAGTTTTAACTCTTTTCTCCTAATTTTGGTTTGCAGAACCGATGTATCAATTACAGGCCGCGCGCCAGTTCTTGGCGAATGACATTTTTAAAAGAGAGGTTAGCTGTGAGTCACTTCCTCAAATTTACTGGTGCATTGGTACGGAAGACACAAAAAGAAATCGGCACTGTCTTGTTCCGTACACTCATTCCCTACCGTTTGTAGATTACTTTATTACGTCATGTTTTTATTTTAATGGCTGATACTGTCACCTTGTAGGTGCGTGTTCTATATCGAACCGATAAGAGTATACACCTATGCTGGGTTTGTCAACTCATTCGCTAATAGGTTTAGCCACCTCCCTCAACTGGAAATCTAAGTCTCGCTTCCAGTTGAGGAAGGTGGCTGGCTATACCTACGTGTTCTGGAACATGGAGAGTATTGTCTCGTCTTCACAAATACATTCGCCCATCCTCATCAGAGCAAAAAAACCTTTTCATCTAAGAAAATTACTAGCTGCCAAAGTCGGTCTGGTTTGATCAAGCATTCAAGTGCAAACTGCTCGACTATTGCAGTGCTGTTCAGTCACGTCTATTTTCTTTGGTATCTTTCGATGATGGATATCAGCTTTATGGAGACGGCTTCTCACCATAGTAAGGGAACAAGATAGCTTCAGATCGCGGCGCAATCTTGTAGACGGTTTAATTGGTTCATCTCTGCTTGTATTTATAATCTTAGCATCGATTTCAGCCGTTGCTTTTCTTGGCTTTCCCGATTTTGGAAGCGTCTTTAATCCATCTTCACCGAGCTCCTGCAAACGCGTAATCCAATACTGCACAACAATCTCCTCATTTGCACAGCATTTGCAATGTTTTACCGTGCTTCCCACATGACCACATTACGACTGCGGGTCACCTCGCTTGTGTATGGCACTGCTGACTGTTACCAAGTAGAATGACAGGTTACTAAAACATGTAGGCTACAACCCCTCCTCCTTCCCCTAGTAAGGAGACAATGGGACCAGTGGATATCAGAAGACACGCTATAAATCCCCTACGGACAGTCAGAAATTCGATGTCTATCACTATTTGTGCTCTGTGAACACAGAAGCAGAAACGGCAGTCAGATGTTGTGTTTATTATCTTCATGTTACTGCGCTGCAGCTGTATTCACTATAAGGTAAATGTCACGCTTCCAGTAATGTCAGACACGTGTACTCACTCACAACCTCGGTTACTGCTTACACTACACTTTACACATAATTTTCTTATATTTTGTCGTAGACTCAAATAAAAGAGAAATTTCACTTAATTTACTGTAGACTTTCTTTATCAATGAATTGTTGTTCGTTTGAGGCACTAACCCTACGAGCGACTCCCGACATAACCAATCGCGAACTCGATGAAGCAGTTTTATTTAAGAGCTAATTCCACTTTTACGGAGTTGTTATATCTTTACACTCGTCACCGTAATCTTGAGTTTCTCGGTCCGCATAATATTTACGGTAATAATTGCTCGTCTGATTAACTTATAAAACACCGTTTTCCTACAATGTACGCCGCGCGATTTCTTAGTCACCTTTCTAATACGTGTTTTCCTACATTGTGTGTCTTACTTTATGAGCCTGTTATCTACATTGTGAACATTACTAGCCTTGTTAGCCTTGTTTAACTTATACGTGATTTCTACATTGTGAATAATTATGAGCCCGATTTCTTGAACGCACATCATTTATACACTAAAAGGTCCGAGTATTGCCCTCCTTTTTGATTGGCTGGAAAAGGGCGCGTAAAGTGGCGTTGTCACGTGTCTATCGGGGATCTTTCTTTAGTTTACATCCACGTGAACTTGTTCTACAATGAAAAATTAGAGTTGCAGTCCGAGTGTGAAAGAGGATGGTCGTGTTTTGTGTCTTGCTCGTAGCTACCTGGAAGAAGTTCGACAATGGAGAGCGTACGATAACTCATTGAACAGTTGCGGCAGGTAAATGCGTTTAGGATTTGAAAAGTGCAGCCTAAAATCGCTGGAAAGTGCCGTAGAGAATGTGTCAGTTCGAATGCGTGCTCAGGAAGAGAAAATGGATTATTTAGAGAACCAATCTCGTAGAAATAATATTGTGCTATATGGTGTGACAGAAGAAGCAGGAGAGAGTGGGGAGGTGACGAAGAAAATGGTGAAAAGTGTCATCTCACAAATAGGAATCGAACTCCGCGAGTTTGATGTGGAGAGAGCCCATCGTGTAGGTCGACGTGGCAATGTTAGGCGACCTATTTTGTGTAAACTGGCCCATTATAAACTCAAGGTGGGCATCCTTCGAAATGCTCGTTATTTACGGGGAACGGGAATAAGCATTAGCGAGGACTTTAGCCAGCGTGTAAGAGAAGAGAGAGAGAGTTCTTAAAGGGACACATGTTTGAGACCAGGAAGCAGGGATGTCATGCCGTATTGCGCTATGACAAGCTCATCATTAACGGGCGAGTCTGGAACCGACAGGAGCTGGAGCGCATGGAACAGCCTAGAAGTAGTGCGGAAACCGAACCCAGGACAGGGCAGCAAGAGCAGGTAGCCAGTACATCAGCGCAGCAGGTAGCAGGTCCCTCAGCAGAACAACATCAGGTGCCTCAAGTTATGTCGACAGGGAGGGGCAAAGAGGAGAGGAGGGTGAGACAGTCTTCGCCCGAGAAGCCAACATCAACGCCCTTCCGTGCCTTTAGTTTAGGCTGACAACAGCTCGACAAAGGGTCAGCCAAGTCGCAGGAAGACCAACAGCAAGGAAACAATAGGACCAAGCTCCTTCTCTGAGAATTGTCACATGGAACATCGAAGACTTCAAAAAAGGTTGGGTAGCGAGAATTTCTTGTATTTCCTTAATGATTTTGACGTTGTATGTTTAACAGAAACTTGGTTGGAAAATGGAGAAAATGTAACACTTGCTAATTTCCATAGTTTTAGTAGGGGTAGGGAGACTCGGGGAAGGAGGGGAAGGTGGCCAGGGGGGGTATAAGTTTAATTCAGGTCTGAGCTGGAGGCTGAGATAACTAAATTAGAATTCAGTTTGGAAGGGGTGATTTGCCGTATCTTTGGCACAGGGGGGAGCACATATAATAGCTATAGGATTATATAACCAGCCAGCAACGTCCAAGTATGCAAACAGGAATTTTTTCAGTGACTTAACCGAAACGTTAGTGCAGTTACAGGAAAAGTCTCCAGGCGCTGAATTAATTCTCTTAGGAGATTTTAATGCGAGGTTAGGATGGGAGAATATTTCTCTAACGGGGGGTCATCAATGGGGGGAGGAATTCCGTGAAGGTCAACGAAAGAGCAAGGATAGTTTTATTAATGGGGAGGGCAGACAATTACTTGCCTTCTGCGATGCCTTCTCTTTAGAAATAATGAATGGCAAGTACGCTGAGGATCGAGAGGGAGAACTCACTTTCATAAATGAAAATGGGGGTAGTGTAATAGATTTTATTTTAATAAGTCAGGGTTTACTTGGCAGAATTAGAAATTTTTGGGTGGGGGATCGTATCGAGTCACATCACTGTCCGGTTGCCCTGGAACTGAATATAGAGACGGCCATGGAGGCGCATGCACCTGAAGATGGGCAGGGGGACGAAGGGAGATTCATTAGTAAATTTATATGGAAACCGGTAGAAACAGAAGTATTTGTTGATAAATTAGAAAGAAGATTAGGGGAAAGGAACGCAGACTCAACGGAGGAACTTACACATATAATAGCAACGGCCGCGGGGACAATGAAAGTCCAAATGCATGGTAAGATAAAACGATTCAATGGTTGGCATGACCAGCAATGCAGAGCTGTAAAGAAACAAGCAGAGGAGGCTCTGTCAAAATTCAGAAGATGACATTAGGAAACATTTTACAAAAAAGCGAAGGGAGTATAAACAGCTCTTACGGGAAAAGAGAACTACGTGGCAAGACAAAATTACTCAGAAAATTAGTAATATTTTAACACGGGGTGATAACGCTGAGATGTGGCAAGTAGTAAAAAATTAATGAGGCAACCGTCAGGCGCCCAACGAAATTTCTCCCAGAAAATGGGCAATGCATTTTATGGGAATATTCGGGAAAGGTGAAAGGGAAGGGATTTTTATAAATAAAGTGCAAATTTTGGGAAATCTTGAGATCCTAATACTGGACGAAGAAATATCAGCACGAGAAATAGCAAGGGCGCTGAGGAGTCTGAAGGGAGGCAAAGCTCCAGGGTTGGATGGGCTGCCCCCGGAAGTTTTTAAAGCCGCAGCCAATGTTAATGAGTTTGGTAGGAGTATGCTCCAGATATGTAACAGATTGTTTATTGAGGGGAATTACCCTACCTATTGGGGAAAGGGCATTATTCATCCCATTTATAAAGGGAAGGGAACTATTGGGAATTCGGATAACTATAGGGGGGCTACTCTGTTGCCAATTATGGACTAAATTTATTGTAGTGTGTTATATAACCGGATAAAGGACTGGCAATCTAAATTTGGCAAACTTTCAAAATTTCAGATGGGTTTCAGAGAAGGACACAGTACCATAGATGCTGCTTTTATATTAGACACTTTAAGGACGAAACAACTGTTAATCATGCGGGGAAAGCTTCATTGTGCTTTTGTGGACTTTAAGAAGGCATTTGACTCTATCAATCGAAATGCATTATGGTACAAACTAGGCAGAAAGGGGTTATCAAGTAAAATGGTTAGAGCATTGAAGGCAATGTATCAAAATGTCGAATTCTGTGTAAAGTACGACAGAAACAGGGTGTCAGAGATCTGCCGAAGCTATAGGGGAGTGAGGCAGGGTTGTATTTTATCTCCCTTGCTATTTAATCTCTTTGTGGTTGATATTACTGATACAATGATAGCAGAGAATATCCAAGCACCAGTAGTAGCGATTTGCAGATCCCAACACTTTTGTACGCAGACGATTTAGTGTTGTGTTCTACGACAGTAAACGGATTGCAACGAGGACTGGACAAACTTAAAAATTATTGCGATGAATGGCTACTTACAGTTAATGTGAATAAGACTAAGGCAATGACTTTCAAAAAGGGTTATGTTTATAGCAGGGAGGAGATTTGGACATATGCAGGACAGATACTGGACAATGTTAAATATTTGTGTACTTAGGACTCACATTTACAATGAACGGAAAATGGAAAAAACACATTGACATCACGAAACACAAGGCAAGGGTGAAAGCGGCGGAAGCTCTCCGGATACGCTACAGAATACCGAATATATCCATAACCATAATGGAAACTGTATACGGAGCGACAGTTAGATCCACGATGACATACGGAGGAGAAATATGGAGGTGGGAACAAAAAGGGAATCTGGATCAAGTGAGGACCCTATTTTTGAAAGGAATTCTGGGTGTAGGGAGGGGTACGGCAAACTGCGGAATAATGAGGGAATTCGGGGCACATAGTGAAACGATAGAGTGCAAAATCAGAGCAGTTAAATATTGGTTGAGAATCGTTCACGGAAACCAATCTCTAATTAGGGCAGTCTGCTACCGTGAACAGTTGCGAATGGAAGGTAATTCGACGTGGGCATCAAAATTAAAGAAAGGGTTGGAAACCATTGGGATGGGAGACATTTGGATGGCGGGGCAGGAAAACAGGCGAAGTATTTGGAGAAAAATTAAGAACCGCCTCTGTGATATTGACAGATAGCAAATAATTGCGCAGTGCACAGAGAAGGTGTCATTAGAAGTAAAGTCTGGGCTAAAATCCGAGTGGGGTATGGAGCAATACATCAAAACAGGTACCAAACTCATTAGAGAGGGGCTCGCGTGGATTAGACTAGGAGCATGTAGGAGCACGAAAATTTCTGACGAGAATGGTACGAGAATCTGTCCCATTTGCGAGGAAGAAGAGTCGTGGACTCACATCTTGGCAAGATGTAGGGGTACGGAATAATGGCGGGAAAAATATTTGCCGCGATTTTTTACCACTGCGAATGTAGGGCTAGAAGCATGTTGGACGCTACTGGCAGGCACAGAAAACATGGACGGGCTAGGTAAATTTATACTTAAGGCAAGACAGCTGAGATCTGAGGAGGCTGCCAATAGAGAAGGGGAGGGGAGGAATAAGATCAACTAAACAAAAGTGACTACAATGTTCTACATATATATTATGTCATACTTAGGTCACTGTTGTGCTATGGTTTTATATATAGTGTATATATTATCTGTATATATGTCTTTTAAGTGTAATTATCTATTATAAGAGGGTGCATTTATGAAGGTGTACTCTGTGCTGTAAATTTAAATGCTATATTTGAATATCTTTATATTTTCATTTTCGGGTTCGCTTTTAATTCTTAATTGTTGTTTAATATTGCTTTTGACTGTGTATTTCCTTTGTCTTTTTATTTTCGTGTTTACTCTTTTAATTCTTTGTTGTTGTTGTTGTTTTAATATGATTGTAATGTGTATTACAAAAGCAGGTACAGTTTGTGGACCCGTGCGATTGTTGAAATTCTATGTAATATTCAACCAGAATGATACTTTTTATTTGCTTACGGCATTCTACGATCAATTCCTAATAAATTAGGAGGTGTAATTGGGCAGAATGCATACAAAAGAGTTTTATAAACCCCACACAAAAAGTAAAAAAGAAATCGGTGTAATTTCTAAAAGGTTTTAAAACACAATAAAATAAGATATGAAAAACACCAGAACACAAACTTCAATATCGTTTCCTTTTTCTGCATATTCTATTAATAAGGATAAGACAGAATATTTAACTTTTAATCTAAGCCAGTGTTGTGTTGATAAAAAAGTTAGGTTTCTAGGTATTCATCTTCAAGGTAACTTAAAATGAGAACATACTATTAACTATATTTTACATCAAATTAGCAAAGCCTCGTTTGCTTTAAGAATGTTAAAGCAGCATCTTCCGTAGGAATCATCATTAAATGTTTACTATACCCTGATATATAACACATTTTCCAAGATTAAAAATAGTTTTGACATTCTGCTCCTAAACTGGCTCAAAATTTTTACTAAGTAGTATAAAAGATCCTAAGTTTTCAATTTCTCAGAGCACTATAAAGTAAACATTGCCATTCAACCAGGCTTATGTCCAAAATTTCAACAGAATATTTTAACGTTTAATGTACCATGTGTGTGCAGCATTTTTGTGTATTATTCCGACGCTGCTATACAGTATTTACTGTCTTGACTAATAAAGAAATCTACTTATTAGAAAGGAGAATTTCCTCTCTTAATTTCGTTCCTAACACGTTTTCAATTATAAAGTTGTAGTTTCAGTAGTCCGCCGTGGGGAGTGGTTAGACCGCTCGCCTTCCATCTAGGCGGCCCGGGTTCGATCCCAAGCGCCCGCACGTGGGATTCGTGGTAGACGAAGCGGCGTCTGAACGGGTTTACACCAATTACTCCATCATCACCTTGCGCTTATATTTCATACCATCCACTTCCTCATGTTCATGCCTGGCTACGGGCTGACCCCTCGTAATAGGCGCCGTTGGCTCCCCGACAGGCTTCTAACCTATAAGCTATTGTTTGGAAGGGAAAATATACAAGATTTTTGCCTTATTTTTCCACACTTTTCTGTTAGGTAATAATTATTTTCTACACCATAGATCCATCTTCTCCACACCATTTATAAGCTGGCTTACTCGTACCATGCTTCTTAAATGCCAAAGACGATGTGTCTTTATAACATTATTGTGCAACTAGGTAGCTGCGAACTAAATTGTTGAAGTCAGAAATGAATGCATTTAAATATCATTATGAATCTCAATAATGTAGCTATGTCAGTATACATAAAGTATAGATTTAACAGGTGTTAGTTAATACATCAGTTTTCTTAATTTTTTCCTGCTATTGCTGGTATACTTATTTATGAATGTTCCAACTCATTTTTAGGATTTTACCCTAAACTATATTCATTTTGAATTATCCAATATTTATGAATTAATTTATTTTATAATTCTTCATATTCTGGCTCTTTCTGTTGAATTCTTTGGCACTATATCATGCCGTCGCGCATATTCTGTTATAGAATTACTCATTAATTAATTATTAAATACAAAACAGGATGTACGCGGAATAAAGTATGCAAAGCATTATAAAACGGAGAACAACGGAGCAATATGGAAAAAAATTAAGCTATACCACCGTCTTTTTTAGCGGAAAAACATTTGTTGATATTGTTACCATCACTGTGGTCAACGTAGTAATAGTAAATAAATATTTTATTCTGTTGACTGTAACGGACAGAGGTAGCTACTACCTTAGCAGTCAATAATTGCTATGAAATCTAGCATATTTTGCAAATATTCTGATAATTATCAAAATAATTCAACAATTAATATTTTTTCGGCTTAGAGACTGAGCAGTTTCGATTGATATGCTAATGTTATTCCATTAATATTGTGGCGTATTGACCGCATTGACTATGTGGGGTGGTAACACATAGCTATATTTAGGGTTTCATAGGTTGGTCATTTACCAACCAGGAGAGTAGATATAAAGGATCATCAGTTGGGACTTCAAGACAATTCCGACGGCCATCCAGGACTAAATCTACAGTATCTGCATCAAGGTTGAGCACTACGGCTCTCTGCAGCCAAATGCCTCGCCGCCATAGGAGCCAAACAGCGCTCTACTCCTCGCGACAGCCTCAAAAAGATTCTCTAGACTCCAGGCCACACTTCAATACACCGCAGCTAAAGCAGGCTCCGAGGCTACTTTGAGGACGCCAAAACCCAGAACGCATCAATCCACTCGCAAGCTGCACTTCAAATCCAACCGACTACCAGCCGCAACCACAAGAACACTCGGACGCTCAACTCCTTACCCGACACTGAAATTCAGCTCATGGTAACCCAGGACAAAACTCGCTCACAGCTCCAGAAAACCCTCAAACGGATCCTGGAAAGGATCAACAGCTCATACGTATTTATCAAAGTAAAACAGGATCAGTCGAGAGAACAACTGGAACGTTTTATCCTAACACCTTAGGACAGGAACTCTACTCCGGCCAACCAGCGACTCGCGGCAGAAACTACACCAGGCGCAAGCGCCGCGGCAAGCTCACAACATTTTTGTTTTTAATTGATGATTAAAGCACTCTTTTCCTTTCACAACTTCTCATCCCTCCTACTTTTCCAAATGCATTCCTTTCACTACCTAGCGCTACAGTCAGCGCATACGGGTCATGTCTATAGCCTAGTAAAGCCAATTTCTTTAATTACTGCAGCCCTTCTAGCTGCAGCAAAGCACCAACCGCCACTAACGGAGGTGCAACTGCGGTACTCCACTATCCCACGCCACTTTCCCTTGTTAATTCCTCTTCTCTCCCATTCCTATCTCTTCCCTTTGTTAAAAAAAGAAGAAAAAATCCAGGTCAAGTGCTACATGTAAATGTAAATACATAGAACAGCTCTCTCGGGCAGCATGTGTCGGCACCCGCCATCTTGGTCTTAATACCAGTAGCCATGACATATTATAGATATATACAGAGAGAAAATGAATGAACGAACGCATGAATGAAGAAAATACCAATACACTGTTTTATGAACGGATGCTGATTTTGAACAATATGAACGTGTATCTATTGTAAAATTGGCGCTGATCCCCAAAAATTTTGAAATACGCTTCCTCGCCCTGGTACATTATGTTGTGTATTGGTTACAGACATATCTTTGCACTTTAATAACCTCGAATTCACACTTAACAGAAAAAACGAAAAAGAAACAAAAAGCCAAAAAACAAAAACAAATAAACGTATGCAAACGTAGAGATTATTAGGTAACAAGCAACAGTCGAACCCTTAATGAAAACGAATGACCAACTGTGTTCAAATACCGCCTCCTGAAAGTTTATATAAGGCATTTCTGTTGCCCTGATACTCATTTTTGCGTTTATTTGAAGTTTTTTAAGTAACAAAAGTGGAATTGCGAGCCTTTTAGTAATTTTGCCAAACTCTTGAATTAGTAATAGTTCGAGTAAGACATCTGGTATGGCGATAGATGCTACAGTTTTCTCAAAACTGTGTGTAAGATACGGATATATAGATAATTGTTATAATGAATCCTACACTTTACCCATTATAATTGCAATTTTGTATAGTCCAGCTCTTCCACATAACGGGTGAAAATTTCCCTTTTATTCTCACAAAAGGATGCGAAACATTGGACTTGTGTATTCCCCCCGCCCCCTCCCCACGTCCTAGAAATACTGCATAACTTATTATACTCACGTACCCTTTAGTGGTGGAGCAGACATCGGTCGCAATGATCCATTAACTTTTAGATAATTACAGTGGGTGAATGTTTAAAATGTATGCCGTTCCATAGCTATTTAACAATATTAAGACTGCATAGTTTTCACATAATACATAGAACCTTAACATACACAACGAATTAGGCCTATAGCTGATGAAGATGACGTCTCTCCACTCCCAGACCACCAAGTATTTGGAAAAGTCACTGAGTGGAGACACTAACAAAATAATATATATAATAATGGTTAATAATAGATACCATTTAATAGACTTATAATGTAGCTGAACATAAATATTTCTTTGAATACAATTATTTAACATACCCCGCTAATGATCTTATTTTAACATACAAAGGAAATAAAGTGAAAGCAATTTATTAAAATGTTTTAGCTCTCGGGGATTCAACGTAGTTTTGTTTTGTTGTACTTAGTTGAGAAATCGTAACCATTCATATTACTAGCTATGAAATATAGGCGGAATTTGTCCCATTTCATTTAAACTATGTGGCGTAACGATAATTATCTGACACTCTACTGCATTGTTTGGCTAAAATGTTCTGAATTTGTAAATAATGCAATTCCTAAATTGAAGGCCACAACTTATATGAATGGTACCATCACGTTGTCAGTCTCTTCTTATTGTTTTTATTTATTTATTTATTTATTTTTTTTTTTTGTGAAATATATTTTTCCAATCCATGCTTCAGAAATCTACACAGAACAATAAGTACATATACAACAAACATATAGTACCCACTTTATTTTCAGATATGCCTTGAATTTAAACAGATAATATGCGAGGGGGGGGGAGTAATGGCTGTAAACAGTCATCTCGTATCCCCCGAGCAGGATGAACCAGGCACTAAAGACTATGGCCCTCATTTGCGAGGTCTCGGGTTCGATCTCCGGCGACAGCCCACTCTGACCCATTCACTTTTTGTGATTTCCTCAGGTCGGCAGGCAATGCTGCGGTGGTTCATTTTCTAACATGACTTTTCTGTCCATCATATTTCCTCTACCCAGCCCTTCCTTCCAGGAGGCGGCGGGTTACGGTTGTGCGGTGGCTGTGCGCCTTGTAAAGGTATATTTCCTGGCGTCATTGCGAAAAACCCTGTCGTACCCGACTTCGGGTATTTTCGGCTGGGCGCCGTTTCGGGTGACACCAGAAGGTTCGGGGCTTGTGGGTAGGGCCCAGGCGGCGAATGCGTTCGGTCTGGGAATGTTATAGACCCCATGCATGGTTGCGCCAGTATCACGCGGATCCTGGTTGTCCTTCGGTTCTCACCCCTCATCCATCCCTCCAGGAGTCATGTAAGTCACAAATGGTAACAACAGTCCACATGCGATGCTCTTCTTCAGTGACTTGGGACCCGATTCACGATATTGCTAATCCTAATTTATCTTATTTCCATTTTTGGTAAACTTAACTCAATTAACCTAATTTTATTGAAGAAAATATAACTCCTTCCGGTAGTACAACCGAATGAGATGGCTCCGCCGGTAACTGTGAGACTCATAACAAAACCATTCTGCATAGATTTTACGTGGGTTTCACTGGTCAGAAACGCGAATGCTGGGGTGTTTTCTTCCACGATTATCCTTTTCCTCATTCCCTCTGCTGTCATTCCTCTTTTATGTCCAGACCTTTTTTTAGGGCATGCAGTGTCACCGGTGCCGGGCATATAGTGTAGTTGCTAGCGTTCTGAAAGAATTTTACCCTAGCGCTCTCTCGACTGCTAGGGTTGCTGCTTCGCCCTCCAGGGATTGCTCCCTAATGGTGCGTGGGTGTTCCAGTTTGGAAATGTTAGAAAACTCTGCGCATCTCAGTGGCTGTCTGCCTGTGGTCTGAAGATTGCCATGGTTCGTTCACTTTATCCGTGCGTGGCTACAACACAACCAATCCATAATTGGTCGCAGTGAGCGAGATACCTCAGTTATAAATCATGTCTTCTGCTACCCAGTATATAAGTACAATAAAATACATTTGACTCTATAGTTCTATTATATTGTTTTCATAGTATATCTGTTTGGTGGAAAATTCTATGAACATTTATTGTACTGAAGTTTCAATAATTTGAAGACAACCTTAGACAGTAAATAGCTAAGACTACTTTTATTACAATAATTTCCACAACTTTGTATATTTTTACTTTCTCTAGCCTCCACATGGTGGATGGAGAAGGTATTTTATTCCATCCAAAAATTAGATACCGAGATTTCACCGGAAGTAGATGTTTTAGGACGCTCTGAATGCAAAAAAGGAAGTATTTTCAGAAAAAGGCTCCTGTGTGTGTGCCTGTGGACAGCATAGCTCAAAAACGAAAAGACGGTTAAATACCAAACTTGGTATTTCAGTTTGTTATCCTGCAAGGATGCGACACGAAGATTTTCAAGAAAATCCCCCACCCCAAGCTACCCTTTATATGGAAAAATTTTCTAAAAATTTGTTTTTAAATGACTAACGATTTTGATCAAAATACTACATATTAAAACAATTTCCATCACAAATAAAATGTATGTCTTCAATTTTCAGGGGTTTTTTATTCTGGATAAATTTTGCTGAATTTTGCATAACTAGTAAATCGTAAGAAATAAACAAAGTCTTAAAACACGAAAAATGTGGATCCCGTTAAAATACACAATTTATGTCATTTATAAATTTTTTTCCGTGGAGATTACTGTTTTCGAGATAGCCCTTGTTATTAGTTTCAATTGTCAAGAACTTATACTCTTCTCGGACAGGAAGTGTCCGTTTTTCTTTTGTTCTACTCCTGGCCAAGCAAAGAAGCTATTTGTAATGACAATCGCTTAACGACAGCTTTTAAAACATTTGTCTCTCTCTTTAGCATAGCGTATTCCTTTAGTTCTGTTCTACTTATAAGGAACTAAGTACATAATAAGATCATTCTGCTAATGTTTATCTCGATTAGCATTGTGTAGAAAGAAGAAGAATATTTTGTAAGAAGTTTGTTTGTAGAGCAGCTAGAGAAGGTCATGTGAGTGTGACACAAGATTTTTACTATAAATAACGTGCTGTGCGTTCCATTTATTTGAGCTTCTCAAGTTAAACTTGTTCCTTTGAGTAGCTAAGGTATATATTTGCAAAGAACTGAGTTTTTTTATACGGTTTCAGAGGTCCAGAAAACAGTTCCAGAAGAGCTAGAAAAAATGCACACTTTCTGTTGTAATATTAATAAAGTTATTCATATATAATTCAACTAGCTTAGCAACGGCGCATAATCTATTTGTTTTGGTTTTCTATACTTAGCTTTAAAGTAGTGCGGCAATCAAAAAACTTTAAATTCACAGCTTTATTTTGGGCCATATGAAATATTTGTTAGCACGTAATAAAATATAAACACTTTGTTCAATATTTGAATGAGCACAATGATTTTTTCAGACGTACTTCGCTTGTTATTGATTTAATTACCATTTAATTATAAATGTCTCACAAGTCGGGTTAGACGGTTTGTTAAGTGCTCATAAATTGTATTTGGGCTTTAAAAGCCGCCAAAAAGAAAACTATACTAGAGTGTTTTGAAACTCGAAAGAAATTGCTTGAAAGCGATAATCGTTCGATTTCATGAATATAGCAAAGGTAATACTTAGATATAAAGCAATGTTATACTCCGATATAAAGCGCTTTTTGATTTTTGGTAGTGTTTTAACACCCTCTTTTACTGCTATGGCTCCGCAGGTGGTGAAACTGATGATACCTGAATGAGGATGAAGATCATGTGGAACGTGACGGCGGGGGAAACCGGAGCACCCGAAGAAATCCCGCCACTGCGCCGCTTTGTCCACCACAAATCTCACATGCGGTCGCTTGGGATCGAAACCGGACCGTCTAGGTGAGAGGCGAATGGTCTGACCACTCGGCCACTGCGCGGCCTTTAAAGCGCTTACGCGCTCGTGTATAAACGTCCCACTCACAAATAATAGTCTTATTTAAGTTGCTTATAATCTAAATAACTAGTATTTATGATATTAATACAGATAAAACAAACAAAAATTGTTTTAAATATCGCGAAGTTATAACTGTAATATTTAGGTTAAGAGGAGATTAAACGGTGGCAAAACTATTTTATCAGTCCTAAATTTCGTGTAAACGAACTAGGAGCTTAAAGGGAAAATTGACAAAGATTGCGGTCAACTTTCATTCCCATTTAAGATAATTTTCACGCAAACAAATATGTCCTAGAATAAACACATAAATAAAAGGTTGATTGATATCGCCCATCGAGATGACAGTCATGGGTACCTGTTTAGTTTCAGGTGAGGACGAATTAGACAAATGAGCGCGGCAGAGGGGAGAGAATACACTAGCACCACTGGTGACGCTCAATCCGTCAAGCCGACCCATCCACCACCACCACTAGCCGGAGAGATCAATTTCCAATCCATTATTGCTGTTTTGTCCGCAATAAAACAGACAGCCAGAATGGAGCCTGCCGTTTTGTTCGCTGCGACTCGGCCAACGTGTATGTTGATAGATAGTAATGCTATAGCGGCTAACTGATCCAATGCGTGCCCGGCTCTACTAGTCTTTCCAAATCTGTACACGTCACGCGTAACCCTCATCAAATATTTTTCCACCCACCTCACGAACAGTCAACGAAAATAACGAGGGTCGAACGTAACTGTTGCTGCAAATACGCAACTACGGGTCCGAATGTGTGTACTTGAACCCGCACGCAAATTGCCCATTTTCGGAGAAACGCTGCTCTACATCATCGCACATCTCGTGTCGATACCAGGTCTTTGTTTCTTTATTTACTGTATTGTATACAGTGTGCACGTTTTCATTCCATTCTAATTGTTTTTCTTGTAACAAGCACCATTTTCAGCGAAGTTTTGGGTTCAAAATCGTTTAACGAAATCTCTTAATAATAGCAAAATAGAATTAATTATAAAAATACAACTAAATGAACTTTATATATTTGGGTCATACATAAATTACATATATCCTTTAACTGAATGAGGGAAAAAAAGCAAAACTTCACGTCACGACATTCAACATTTCAAAACTGAAATTGTACAAAATAATATATTAATTACTCTCTTTCTCTTCGTAGTAAACAGTACGTAGGTAGAGAGGGTATTGAATTCCACCCAGAAATTCCGAGATTCCCCGCAAATACACATTTTGTATAAAAAAAATGATCCGTAAGTGTCTGTATTTTTATAGCGTTTAACGCCCGCTTTTACTACATAGCTACCGCAGCGATAACACTGATGATTCATGGAATGAAAATGGAGCTCCGTAGGAATGCATTGGCCAGCGAAACAGGAGTACCAGGAGAAAATCCCCCTGCACCATATTTTCCACCATAATCCTACATGCTGTCGCCTGATATCGAACCTCTTGGTGAGAGGTTAGTGCTCTAAGCACTCGGCCATGGCGCGACCCTATGTTTGTGTTTTTATATAATGTTTAATGCTACAATGGCACGGCAGGCGATGATACTGACGACGCATGGAATGAAGTTGGAGCACCGGTGGAACGCGATGGCGCGGGAAACCGGTGAACCCGGAGAAAACCCGCCCCTGCACCGCTTTGTACACTGCACATCCCACATGCGGTGGCCTGGGAGCGATCTCGGGTCATCTTGGTGAGAGGTGAGTGGTCTAACCAATCGGCCATGGTCTGTGTGTGTGTGTGTGTGTGAGAGAGAGAGAGAGAGAGAGAGAGAGAGAACACGACAGTTAAAAAACGAAAAGCCCGTAAGATACTAAACTTGGTATTTAGATTTATCATCTAAATCTCCTCACCCTAAACTCACCCTAAACTATCCTTTACATGCAAAAGATTTCGAACATTTTCATTTTCACATTTTGATTAAAAAACCACATATTCAAGATTTATATGACAAATAAAATATATGTCCGGAAATTTATGGGAATAGCCTTTGAAGACCTCTTTATTCTGGATAAATTTTGCATAACTGGTTAACCGTAAGAGACAGACGAAAACTTAATACACAAAAAGTGTAGATTTCCATAAAGCACACAATGTCATGTTTATTTTTTCGTGAAGCTGACAATTTTTTGGGGATATTTCTTGTTATTGGTTTCAGTTTTAAAATGCTTGAACTTTTTTCATATGGGAATTTTTCAACGTCTGGCAAAACAAAGAAACGGATTTCATATACATGGCAACTAGCAGATCTGACTATTGCTTTAGCCTAGCATATTCCAATATTTTTCTTTTACTTACAAGGAAGTAAATCATAAAATTTCCGCTAATATTTATCTCGATCAGCATAAAGAATATAGAAGAATAAGTTTTTTAACAATTACCGAGATATAGGGAAAGTTATGTGAATAGAACGCATCAGATTCTTTTTTTTTTAATTTGTATGTGCAAATTTTCATTCCTTTTTAGTTTTGTTCTTTGTTTTTTAACAGTAACGTGTACAGATATACAGAATGTAACAGAGTTACAAGTCTCGATGGTTGGTAAATATATGTGATTGTATGTACTAGTTCAAATATTAATATATGATACAGACTAGAATTCCATGCACGCATCCTTTCATGTACTATCAAACCATTCATTATAGGCATCAAGCAAAAAAATACATTAAAATGTGAAACTTCATTTTTGTTCGTACTTGTAACAATATGTGAAGCAAATGCAACATTCCTGTTGACTACATTGTTTAGCACATTTTATCTGAAACTATAAAAGATCTTATGGTTACCTAGCTGCGATTAAACATAGACATAATTTACTAATCATATTCAAGAAGTTTTACAAAGAGCAACTGCTATGAATATTTTGTTATTGTATCTAGTTTTAAGTACATCGCGTTGCTATAAAGCAATATTGTGTACCAGTACTAACAATAAATAAATAAACTCTAAAAACAATACACGGAAATAGAATAGTAGTAATTAGTATCTTCACTGCAACAATACAACTCCATCTGCTTTAATAATATCCCTTCCGTTGTCCCAGTGTTCAAAGAATACAATTTTAGAACCTTAAATTGGTGGCATATTACAAGGGCCGTCCAGAAACTGATAGACGATTTGGCATAACTAAATAATAAATTAAGTTATCAACACAAAGCTCTATTTACAAAGTAACAGTACCTTACTTTATTTTTGAACGTAATCGTCATTATTATCAAGGCATTTATTGTCAGATGGTACCGGTTTTTCACCACTAAAGATCTGAGCCAAAATGTCACTGCCACTTTGAGGTCTTGATAGCGGGAAATCTTTTCCATCCAAAAGGTCATGCAAGTGTCCAAAGTGAAACACCGGTTTTTCTGAATTCATTTATCAACATGTTGCTTTCAACTCCTTCATAGCGGTTGATGAACTTCCACCCCGGTTTTTTTCGAACACACTGGTTCATCCTTGATTACTCGTGAAGTATGCGTCGTTTTCTCAATGAAGACTCGTTTATTGCATTGTCACTATACACTTGCGTTATTTGCCTATAAAATTCGATTGGCCGAACATTTTGAGCTTTCAAAAATAACGAATAAGTTCTTTGGCGGTAGAAAAGTATAACATCGGCATTGAAAAACTGGTACCACGTGACAAATACCTTGACAGAATGTAGATTGCGTTGACAAACAGAGCGAGTTACTGTAAGTTTGTAAATAAAGTTTTGTGTTGATATTTTTCATTATTATTTGGTTTTGTCTGTCACTTTCTGGATGGTTCTCGTAGAACCACATTAACACACACAAAGAGAATAGACAACATATTTACCACTTACAGGGTTTACACAATGGAAATACAGTTTAGAGCGTGCTTCAAATGTTAAAGGAATCTAAATTACTATTTGGTGAGAGAGAGAGGGGGTGAGGGAGGGGGTTTACCGTAGTTCAAGTGTCAGTTTTCCTATTCAGACTTGTAATTAAACAACAGCCTGCCTCCCTGAAATAGCGTGTTTTTGAACTAAATCATTTATCGGCAGTTTCCCTGAACCCTCTATATTTCCTCTCTACTATTCTCATTTACGACCTAATAAATGTATTTATGACACACAGTCTATAAAGGGTTATCAGTTATAAAAGTGAACTTCCAGTTAAGAAAACTTTTGTCTTGATGCTATTTACTTTTTTAAGCTAAAATAGAGTATAATCTGATGTGTTGATTTCACATGAATTTCTATACATCTCAATAAAAATTTATTGTTAAAAAGCTTATTCTAATATCTACTTCATCCTAATTGAGATAAACATTAACGGAAAGGGTTTTATTACTTGCTTCCTTGTGAATAGAAGGGAAATAAGGGACTAAGTTAACATAAACCGTTAGTCAAATCTTTTTGAAGCTTTTTGCCATGTGTATGAAATCCCTTTGTTTTGCATTGCCAGGAGTTGATAAATTCCCGTATGTTAAAAGTTTAAGTATTTTAAAAGTGTAACTTATAACAAGAAATAACAAACAATCAACTCCACGAAAAAATGTATATGACATAAATTGTGTGTTATAATGAGATCCATATTTTTTGTGTAGTACGTTTTTGTCTATCGCTTACGGTTTACCAGTTACGCAAAATTTATCCAGAAGAAAGATGTCTTCAGAAGCTATTCCCAGAAAATTCAAGATATACATTTTATTTTAGATCTTTAATATACAGTGGTTTAATACAAATCGTTAGAGACTTTTTTGAGGAAATAAAATACTTCAAACTTTTTCCATGAAAAGGACAGTTTGGGGTGGGGGAGTTTCCTCAAAATCTTCATGTCGCGTCCATGGAATATTCTAAACTCAAATACCAATTTTGATATTTTACCGACTTTTCGTTTTTGAGTTATCATGTTCATAGACACACAGACACACACACGGACATTTTTAAACGTGTTTTTTGGATGCATAGGACCCTAAAGCGTGTATTTCTGGTGAAATCTCGGTATCAAAATTTTGGGTGAAATGCAATACTTTCTTTATACACTATGTACATGCACGTGTAGGGAAAATCCGAATGTTAATTTACAATATATTGAAATTCGGTAGGGAGGAAAACAAAACAGGTCTTATTCTTCCTTTAGAAAAAGCCGTAAAAAGAGGATCAAGAGCCATCGGAGTAAGTCAGAAATCTATAAAGACGATTAACAAAGAGTGCGGAAGGGCAGAAGTTTTGAGCATCAAAGTATCCACTCCTGGTAAAAATCCAAAAGGTCTTTCGAGCTGAATGACTTCGACAATGTTATTCGTAGAGCTTTCCCAGAATGTTACGAACTTCACCGAGAAATTCCGGCCTTGAGAAAGCTTTTCTTTACGGTAAAGGACAAAATCGGTTGTACTTGAAGTAAAACTACGCTTTGCCAGATAATAAAATATTTGGAATTCAAATTTAAAAACGTGATATGTTCCATTCACATGACTTTCTCTACATCTCTGTAAAAATTATTGATGAAAAGCTTATTTTTCTATCTACTTCATGCTAATCGAGATAAACATTAGCAAAAGTACTTTCTTGTAAGCAGAAGGGAAATAATGGAATACACTAGGCTAAAACGATAGTCCAACCTTTTAAAAGCTGGTTGCCATGTGGATGAAATCCGATTCTTTGCATTGCCAGGTGTTGACAAATTCATATATGTGAAAATGTTTCAAGTATTTTAAAACTGAAACCAATAACAAGGAATATCTCAAAAATTGTCAACTGTACAAAAAAAAATGTATATGGTATAAATTGTGTATTTCAACGAGATCTACATATTTTGTGTAGTAAGTTTATAGTAAGTATAAGTTTTTGTGTAGTAAGTAAGTATATATATATATATATATATATATATATATATATCCCTTACGGTTTAGTAGTTATGTAAACTCCAGAAAACTGTATCCAGAATGAGATCATCAGAGGCTATTCTGAGAAAGTTCAAGATATACATTTTATTTGTCGTGCAAATACCTTTAATATCCAGTATTTTAATGAAAATCTTACAGCTATTTTTGAGAAAATCAAAATTTTCGAAATTTTTCCATGTAAAAAGTAGCATGGGGTGGGGGATTTTCCTTAAAATTTTCGTGCTGAATTCTTGGAAGATACTGAACTTATATACCAAGTTTGGCATTTTACCGACTTTTCATTTTTGAGTTATCGTCACATGGACACACATACACGGACGTTTTTCTAAAAATGTTTTTTCGATTCAGGGGACCTAAAGCATTTATTTCCGGTGAAATTTCGGTATCGAATTTTTGTGTGGAATGCAATACCTTCTCTATACACTATATACATAGTACGCGTAGAGAAATTAAAAATGCAAGGATGTCCAAAGTTTTCTAATGGAACGTAAGGGTATTGTCGCTCTAGGGCCTCTTACCTCGGGGCAATTCTGTAGAAATGAATTAGGTCACAAAATCGATTAGTGCACAGTGACGAGACATAGGTCAATACTCATTATACAGTGCCAACATGATCCTGTAGTGATGTTGAATGACTCTGCCAGACAGAGAGCAATCGTAGTCCATGCTAGTGGCAAAATGGGTTTTGTTCTAAGAGCTGATTTGATTCATGACTTAGGTCTAAAAATATTACACATTGTCTAGCATTAATAACAAAAGCGTATTGCCTACATGAATGACCACTGCCAATAACATTAGGTGACGGACTGCATCATGCGCTCGACCCACGCAACTCCCCGCGAGCACTCTGTAGTCAACATTCGTTAGACAACAGTAACACTAGTGACACCGGCGTCACCGGTAGCCTGAACATGAATGGACTGTACTTAGTTACATATAAATAGAAGGGCACTAAGAGGATACTTAAAGTGACAGTAAAATGTTATAAAACCTGTCGCTATGTGATTATCATTGAGGGTCGCTTCTTTGCATGGTCAGGAGTAAAACAAACAAAACACGGGCGACTACCTGTTTGACAAAAATATAAGTGTTTTAAAATTGAAACAAATAACAAGGAATATCTAAAAAAAAATTGGTTAACTCCATAACAAGCATGTATAGGACAGATATTGCGGGTTTTAATGAGATCTATATTTTTCTGTAGCAAGTCTTTGCCTGTCTCTAACAGTTTACCAGTCACACGAAAGTTATCCAGAAGCTATTCTCACGAAATTCGATATAGATTATATTTGTCCTGTAGATATCTTAAATATACAGTATTTTCATTAAAATTGTTCGTCATTTTTGCGAAAATAAAAATGTTGGAAAATTTTTCCATGTAAAGGGTGGTTTAAGGCAGGGCGATTTTCTTAAAAATTTTCACGTTCCTTGCAACATACTTAACTTAAATACCAAGTTTGCTGTTTAACGTAGTACTTTTCATTTTTTAATTATTTTGCCCTCAAATACACACACATAAGAAATATTTCTGAAAAGGCTCTTTACGGATTCAGCGGACCTCACAACACGTATTTATGGTGAAATTGGGTTCCCCTGTACCAAAAAATTAATTTTTAGAAAATTCTCCATGCGTGAGTATGTGTATCCGTGAGTCTGGGAGTCGCCCTCCGTGGTGTAATGGTCACCATGCTGACTTCATATACCAAAGGTCGCGGACTTCATATACCCGGCGGAGGACGATGGATTTTTTCGGGCGTAAAAATCCTTAGCATGGCTTCTTTCGGAAGGGAAGTAAAGCCGTTGGTCTCGTGTCGTAGATTTACGGCACGTAAAAGAACCTCAAGCCTGATTGAGAGGCCTCTGAGCAAAATTAAGCGGTGTTTCACGCCCAATTTAGAACGGGACGCTGAGAACCACAGCAGTTAAAGAGCGTCCATAAATAACACGCCATTTCGTGAGTCTGGGAATACGACAACTCAAAAACGAAAACTCGGTAAAATACCAAACTTGGTGTTTATGTTTAGCATCTTGCGAGGATGGAGACGAAGATTTTGAGGACCCCACCCCAAACTACCCTTTACTGGAAAAAAAAATCGAAAATTCTTCTTTTCTCAAACGATTTCAGTTAAAATGCCGTAATGTAGGTATAACCAGAATTTTGAATTTCTGCTAATGTGTATCTCGATTAGCCTGAAGTAGAAGAATAAGCTTTTCAACAATAATTTGTTACGGAGATGTGGAGATACTCATCTAAATGGACACATCAGATTTTTAAAATGACACTGCTTAATATCCTTGCAATAAACTGCATATTTGTAGTTTTCCTAAGGTGGACAGTGGTTTTCTTAAATTATTTTCCAGTACAACGTGGAAAAAACTGTAAGCACAGAACTATACTAATTGATTTTTAAAACTACTCTATGCATAATATAAAATTTCAAACAGTCATTTTATTACACACACTCTGCAATATTTAGGGACACCTTTAAAGATCTATAGCTGTATTTTTGTGGGAGAAGATGGATGTTGAATATGAGTATGTAACAACAAATTTTAAAATCTAACGAGCGCTACACTATAAAATGGCTTCCAAACATGTGTTCCGCCGCCCTAGAAGAATAAAGCTTCGCATATGTGTTCTTTGATGTATAATGCACTTTTTTGCACCAGAAATGAAAAATTCGATGTGGTCCATTCAGACGACTTTCTGAACATCCCTCTTGCAAATTATTGTTAAAAAGATTATTTCTCTATCTAATTCATGCTAATTGAAATAAACATTAGCAGAAATAGTCTTATTACTTTCTTCCTTGTAAATAGAAGGCAAGTAAGGGAGTACAATAGGCTAAGTGCTAGTCAAATATTATAAAAGGTGGCTGTTGTGTGATTGTAATTCCGTTGTTTGTATGGGCAGGAGTTTACAAATTCTCGTGTGAGAACAGTATAATTAGTTTAAATCGGAAATCAATAACAATGACTATCTCAGAAATGGTCAGCTCTACCAAAAAAATATATGACATAAACTGTGTGTTTTAACGAGATCTAGCTTTTGTGTTTAGAAAGTTTTGTCTATCTCTTACGGTTTCCCAGTTACGCGAAATTCAGCAAAAGTCATCAAGAATAAAGAGATCTTTATAAGCTATACCCAGAAAGTTCAAGATACACATTTTATTTGACATGTAAATATCTTTAATATACGATATTTTAGTCAACACCGTTAGAGCTATTTTTCAGAAAATCAAAATTTTGCAAAACTTTTCCATGTAAAGTGTAGTTGGGATGGGGGGATTTTTGTTGAAAATCTTCATGTTGTATCCTTAGGAGCTACTAAACCTAAATACCAGATTTAGTATTTTCGTCTTTGAGCTATGCTAACCACACACATACACATACAGACTTTTTTCTGAAAATGCTTCTTTGGACTCAGGGAATCTCAAAACATATTTACGGTGAAATCTCGGTATCGAATTCTTTGGTACAGTCTACCTTCTCATATACACCATGTACATAATGCGAGTAGAAAAAGTTAAAAACACTTCTGTGTTCCTTTAAGAGGATAATTGTAGCTCATGGTACACCTCAAGGGTGTAATGACATTCCTGGAAAAAGCAGCAGGAAGAACAAACTGACCATCGACAAAATACGATATTACCCTCACCAACCCAGAATGTAATGAAGGTGCACTGTAGTGTTAAACAAAATTACGTAACAATCGCTCTTCTCCTCAATCTCTGCCCGGCACGAAGGGTAAGTTAATCTGGTGTACCTAACTACCAAGCACACATAAGCAGCGTTCCTTTCGTTTTCTTAATGGCATTATAATGAACGTTGTTGATATGAGGCTGGCTAATTAACTACTCCCATGCCTGGTGATAGAAGATAAAGGAATCACCTAATTTCTCTCTGGTGAGGGATTTATAAAATCTTATTTTCGGTCGAATATGAGCTACCTTGATAGATAGCGATTAATATTTCCACCGAGGTGGCTCCGAGATAAAGTGTGAAGCCGACAGTCGGGAGGTACGATTCCCGACGACCGCTCACACTGATAATAGCGTTTTCGTTTATTTCCCAAGTTTGGTAAACGAATACTATGATGGTTCCTTTTCTACCACGACTTTCCGGTGCTTCATTTCGTTATTAACTGGGCCAGATATAATCTATGCCCAGCGTAAATGATGGTGTTTCCAATCAGAAAGGAGTGCGACCCAGAGACCGGGCTCCCCTGAATGTTGGAACCAGATGTGGTACACTGACGGTTCGCGCTTCGGGAGCAGGACAGGCCCTGGGACCAATCTTGCTATTCCCCTTGGATGGTTTGCTACTGTGTTCCAGGCTGAGAAGTATGCTATATTAGCCTGTGTCATGCATATTTTAAACATGACAGACAGATGAGCGAATATTTATATCTGCTCAGATAGTCCGGCATCTTTGAAGCTGTTACGGCGATTAAAAAACCTCCAGATTTGTGTGGGAATACCAAAGGATGTTGGACAGACTTTGTCATCGAGCAGGTTAACCTTGTTTAGGTTCCGGATCATATGGGCATCAGAGGTAATGAGGTGACGGACAGCAGGTGTTGCGTTTTTAGGACCCCAGCACTTTTGCGGCGTATCCTCCAGAAGCGTCAAGTATGAAGTAACCCAGTATATAGTTAGGGCTCATCTTGAGATTTGGAAAAGCAAAATATGCCAGACAGGCCCACAATTTTATTCTTGGGCCGGGCTGCTAATTAAGTCATGCTCATGCATCCAACTTAAATCAGGGTCAGAGTGGTTGTTGGCTATCTCACTGGATACAACACTCTGAGAAGACCTTATGCATAATGGGGCTAATTGAGGTCGCCATATGCAAGAAATGCGGGATGGATTTTGTAACTTCCCAGCACATTCTTTCTGAATGCGAGGCATTCGTTTTTCTTAGGTGCGTAACAGGTATGTTCCTTCTCTTTGGAACCAGGAATATAAGATAGACAGATAACAGGGAAGTGGTTCGATTTATTGGGACCATCGGACTTGACTGAAGCCTACTTTCTTGAGGCACAAAGAGCTCTAGGAGCCTCCGTGCGAGGCCTAGTAAGAGTCCACTCAGTTTTCATCGTCATCATCGTCATCGCCATCATCGTCATTAAGTGTTTCAGGGTTAAATGACCACACCTGTTAAGGCTGGGCGGTGGAGATGCGCTTCCTACGTCAATCTGATTAAGTTCCATCTCTGGGTTTCCCCAAGCAGGGATCCCTCGGAAGATCAGACTTGGAGCGGCATAGGAAGCATTCATATGGATATATAGGGACTCCATCAATACGCACGTCGTCATCCGCATCAGATCGCCCTCATCTTCCCCTTATCCCTCCCTCCCAGGAGCTACGTTAGAAGCACAAAGGGCCGCTCGCATGACCAAAGTGTGGAGTTCTAAACGTTTATTACTCTATATTCAACTCTTTTCCACTACAGCTTTGAAGTTTCCTGATTTCAACAAAATACATTTTTAGAAAAATATCCATTTGAGTCTTTTGTGTTTGTGAACAGTAAAACTCAAAAACATAAATAAAGTAGGTTAAGGAAACACTTTAAATTTATGTTTAACACCTTCCAAGGATACGTCATGAACGCTTTTTAAACAAACTCCCTTACTGCAAATTATACTTTAAGTGGAAACATTTTCGTTTTTTTTTTTTCTAGTTTTCTAAAAAGTGGCTCTATATTGATTAAAAAGACATATGTTTGAGATGCTGTCTTGGCAAATGCAATATCTATTTTGAACTTTCTGGGAATAGCTTGTAAATTCCTCTTCATTTTGGACGGACATTTGTATAATTTTTAAAGGGTAAGAATACACATTTGTGCTACAAAACTACTTCGATTTGGTTAGCATACCGTTTTAACTGTTTTTCCTTATTTTATATTCGTAGCAACTAGAGGAAGTTTTGTATTCCACCAGAAATTTCGGTATCAAAATATCACCGTAAATTTGTTTTAAGGCAATTGAAACCAAAAGGACACTTTAGCAAAAGTGTGTGTATATTAATGGTTTGTGTGTTTGTGTATGTGTGTGTCAGTCTCTCTCTGTCAATGAACACCATAACTGAAACAACAAAAGCAGGTTCAGTTCCAAACTTTACAGGTATTATGTTCAGTATTTTCCAAGGATGCAATACGCAGATTTTCAGGAATATCACTCCACCCGCCACAACTGTTTACAAGGAATACTCTGCATTTTAATTTTATAAAAACGTGAATCTAATGACATATATGAACCTACCATTATTTTAGTTATTTGTGTGTTTAAGATAAAACAAAGTTTCTGAAATACCTTTTCATACCGAATTATTTTTGTATAAAGGGTAAACTGTAAGGGATAGACAAAATATTACCGAACAAAGAACGTGCTTCCGTTAAAGCACATAATTTATGTCAAATAGTCATAACGTAGAATATCTCATTTACGAGATATTCGTATGATTGGATTTGATTTTAAATGGAAAGCCATTCGTTTTATTCTTCTCCAGTTTTGTCTTAGCCCTACAAAGGGAAAACATTTCAAAGCCATCACATAATGACCCCCACTTAAAATATTTGACTATCGCTTAAAGCTTACTATATTCCCCTAATCCTCTTGTAGCTATAAAAATACGATAGGATAAAATAAGTCGTGGACGGGGTCCGGCACGTCCACCTATAAGATTTTGGTATCTGCGTCTCTTGCAGGACACCCCGGGAGGAAAAATGAAGTGAGAGGAGACATGGGACGGTGGACTCAAGGAGTCACGATAGACCAGAGAACAGGTTCGCTACCATTTGGAGATTGATACTCAGCACAGCTTTCCGCTGCGGGCTTAGACAGCTGACTGGGTGAGGGACCTCGTATACCTAGACGAAGTTGACTAGAGAGCATCCTTTTAAACTGACGGGCAAAAAAAGAATGTTAACAAGCTCTCAATTGCCTAGATCATATCAGTTTCACCGGTGTGCCGGAGTTATTTTACAGGCCAGTAAATCATCGTTTAAAAACCGTTGATCTAGGTCGAATTTGAACCCGCGACTTTGGGAACAAAAGGCCAGTGCCTACCAGCTGAGCCACTCATGCAATCCGAGTCCCGCGCCAGCACTTACATCTCCGAAACAGACCAACCAGAGATGAAGTGAGTAGTGAGGTAAAATGGAGGGACAGGACATTTCTGAGATGTGTTGAGCCTTTCCCGCATATGCCTGGCCACTCAGGAAACCTCCGAAATAATCCCTGAGCCAGAAAAGCTAATGCGAACCACATGGACTGGCGCCGGCTCACATCTCTCGGTTATCAACAAGGAAATATACAATAAAGACAGTTTATTTCAAATTTTCACCTCGTTTAACATGAAGTAGACAGACTAATAATTGTTTGTAAGAATTGTTTGTAAAAGATTGAGTAGAGAAATCATGTGAATGCAAATGATCCGATTTTTTACTTAACTGTGAAGTAACCATTTTGGAAAAAATTCTTGTTTTTGTTTGAATTTTCAAATAATTATACTTTACTCAAATAGGAAGTAACCATTTGCTTTTCTCTTGTGGTCATGTAAGGTCCATAGCATTTCAAAGCCATCACATCTGATGTGTTCCATTCACAAGTTTTTTTCCATATGTTCAGTAAAAAAACTGTTTATATAAAAGATAATTCATTTACCTACATCATGTTAATCGAGATAAACTTAGCTTATTACCTAGTTTCTCGTACGTAGACAGGAAATAAGGTAATACACTGGGTTAAAGCGATAGAAAAGTATTCTAAACGCTGTCGCTATGTGATTAACATTAAATTCGGTTCTCTTTCCAAAAGCAGGAGTAAACTAAAAACAAATGAAACGGATGAGGACTTCCCGTTTGAGAAAAGTACAAGTATTTTGAAATTGAAGACAATTATAGGAAATATGTATGAAACCGTTAGCTCTGGTTGTGTAGAATGTCTATCGATTACGGTTTACCACTAATGTAAAAGCCATTCAGAATGAAGAGAAAATCATGGATTATTCTCAAGAAATTTAGGATATAAATTTTAATAGCCATGCAAATATCTTCGTATACACCATTTTACTCAAAACGTTCAGAGTTATTTCTAGAAAATCGACCATTTTGAAAAATGTTCCAGTAAAGGGTAGTTTGAAGCGGGGGATTTTGCTTAAAACCTTCGTGTCGTATCCTTGATATTTAACCAACCTTTCGTTTTTGAATTCTGCTTTCCATATATACAAACACGCGCATAAACAGAGGGATCGAAAGGAAGAAGATTTTGAAAAAATACTTTTTTGGATTCAGAGGTATTCAAAACATGTATTTTCGGTGAAATCTCGGTATCGAGTTTTTGGGTGGAATACAACACCTTCTTTACCTACTATGTGCGATTTTTTTTGGTAGTGTTTAACGCCCACTTTAACTACTTATGGCACCGCAGGCGGTGATACTGATGACACATGAATGATGATGGAGCACCGGTGGAATGCGATGGCGGGGGAAACCGGAGTACCCGGAGAAAACCAACTCCAGCGCCGCTTTGTCCACCACAAATCTCACATGCGGTCGCTTGGGATCGAGCCGCCGCCTAGGCGAGAGGCAAGTGGTCTTACCACTCTGCTAGATATAGTAAAAATCAATGGTATACCTCCTGCATCCTACAATAAAATGTATAAATGAGAATTAAGCACATTTTATCTGGAGTAGTGAGAAGTATTTTAAGAGTAGACTTTAGAAGAGCGAGTAGAAAGGCCATGTGAATGCAATTCACCAGATTTGTCTCATGCAGTAAACCAAATTTAGCAGTTTCATGATATATATTTTGTTCTTTTCAATACACTAAGCATGCGTAGGGAACAGTTTTGCATGAGCCGCCTGCGTGCATTGTTCATGTCATTTACACTCTGCTAATTCGCTAATAAAACATTAACGAAAGTAATGGAAGGTAAAATGCCGGTTTACGGCAATGAAAAACATATTTTTCTTGGCGAATGTATAATTGCAGTTATCGACAGTATCGTGATTGCCGTAAATTATTAATATTAATAGATAAATGCAAAATGGGTATAGTTTAATGTAAAGACTAAAAACTCTGCGTTGAATTATACAGTTGACAGAAGAGCGGGGTCAGATCGGCGGCTCATGCACAGGGGAACATGTTTAAGCACACTCGCACGCACACACATACACAAAAAAAAAAAAAAAAAAAAAAAAAAAACGCGCGCGCGCATTCGAATCTAAAATGATAATAACGCGAAAAACTGCATTGTATCACAAATATGTTGGTTATCGGATTTTTGCATCAATTCCTCTTTTATAATTGTTACATTCCATCGGCGCCAAATTTAGGGTTACATGGCATGGCATGGGATGGCATGGCCCCCATGACAAATCACGCTGCAGCTGTGGTTGCATCCTCGATACGGAACATTGTTATTTGTACTGGCGTAAAATATGACGTCACCCGCCATGTTCCTCCCTCCCCCTAAACCACCACCCACCTTCCTCCCTTTTTCCCAGCGCTCGTACCAAATCCAAACCACACTCATTGTGCAATCTAAAAGTATTCCCAACGGATTCAAAAAAGTTTTGTCGACCTCCAGCACTTGGAACTCTGGAGTATGTTTTTTCAAATAGTTTGGAAACACTTTATTGATGCATGGATGCCTACATAAAGAGTAATTAAAGAAAAACGTCCAGAAAGTGTAAACAAGTAAGTTACTGAACTGTTCAACTTCAGCGTGTTATTTACACCTCTTGTAATACAAGGAGATAACATTGCTGTCTACCACTCAGGGTGCCGGGAGGTCGCGGAAAACATCTCAACTGTCCAGACTGACGTGGGTAGTAAAGGTCGTTAAGGCATGGAATTGTAAACGGAGATCTGCTGTTCAAATCCCGGCAGGACCATCCTCCCCAACTAATGTGTTTTCCAGGTTTTCCTGAGTCATTATTGGAAAGTACCGAGGATATATCTTAGCTTACGCATGAAGCGTTGCCAAGTTTCCTTTACCAATTATTAATACATGTATTATCTGTAGGCATAGGAATTTCTAAGCATTAAAGTCAGGAAAAAGGAGATCAAATTAAACTAGTATTGGACTACTGAGGGAACGCCGCAATTAAAAAAAGTAACTCCATCCCTCATAGAGTATTAAGCATTTGCCGACACCGCTCAGCTGCCTATCAATGCCCCTTGGCCGCTCTTATTATGGACATTTTATAAGTACAATTCAGCTCAACTATTAAAGCGCCAATGGAATGGCCGAGATCAGGCAATTTCAACCAATCACGGTCATCTGACTGGAGCGACATTGTGGAGAAATCTTATAGTAGCTGATGTCATTTGTTTGAAATCTAGTCGCACCTGATATTCATATGTTTAATCTCCTGTCTTTGTTATTGATAACAAGGTGACAATCCAGGCAGCCAGCCTTCATCTTTAATAACTGTCAGTTCCACAATTGTACTTTTAATTAATTCATATATAATATTTATTTACATTTTTATCCAGTTCATAATGCATTTAGTTAAAAAAAGAGTGAAAATAATCATGTGTATTTCCTATATATGAGATGAGTGCAATAACCTCAGATGAAATAGTGTTGTTTCCATTTCATGTATTACATAATAAAAGCTGAAATAAAATAAGTGTTATCTATTTCTATTGTTACTATCGATATTCGTACATTGGGTGTAGACACGGTTGGCCATATCATAATTCAGGAGGCAGTTAAGAAAGAAAAGAGAAAAAAAAAACTTTCGGTAAATAAACATGGTCGAATACGCCATCTATTATATGAGAACTAATATAAATATTACAATCATAACCTGATAAAGATACACCCTCCTATATATTATAAATTATTAATAGTATATTTCGCGAATTGTCTTATCAAATACAACTCGTGGTATTACTTATGATAAGTTGTTTTCAGCGTTTTACCTTATTCTGAGAGGACGGGTAACTCTGTATTGTAAGCACCTCGAGCTCATTTGAGCACCATTATGCCCATTTCATTCATGCACCGTCCGGCCAGGTTTAAGTACATTAAGCTTGAAGAAAAATAAATAAATTATATAAATAAAGAAGGAAGAAAAGAAAAAAAACAAACAAAACGATAGTGGAAGAAAGCAACAAAAGGAAGAAGAAACGAAGAGAGAGAGAGAGAGAGAGAGAGAGAGAGAAATACCAAATACATGCTAAAGCAACTTAAAGTATTTTATGATGTATTTGATAATGCTGTTATACTATTAGAACGCGCGGGAGAACCGTGTTCAAATCCCAGCTGTGATATACAAGTTTTCAGCTGATTTTAACAGCAGGTATATTCCATGATGGTTTCTGCAGTCAGTAGAACAGACTAACGCAAGGTTGCTTTATTTCAAATGGCGGAAGCTTCTAAGACAGACCAGGAGCTGATGGTATTAGAAACAAATTACTGACGCTACTGGAACCCCAGGTGCAGCTGTTCCTGAATTAAAAAATGTCAGTGATGCTTTTTCCTCACAGTACAAATAAAAATGCATTTTGCAAAAGGAACTCGCAACCGGGACAGACAACCATGTGGCTCTTTTCCCTTCTAAAATTGCCCCTGGAGCACATCCTATGTGCGGCTAAATCCAGATAATGACGGGCGCATGAATGGACGTGGTGCCTAACAATTCTAGTTCGAAAGCATCCGACACCGCCCGACCAAACCCACGAGCCCCTCGTTGTGGGGCTAACTTTGGAGGCTAGTCCCTAGTGGGGAGGCACGACCAACATTAGGAAGAAATCTCTAAAACAAAACACGATCCACCGTCCCAGCCGCAACACGACGAATACTGTCGCCTGGTCCTACAACTCTCAAACGATGAAATGAAGGAGATGAACGGAATGGTAGAACACAGCTCTGGCATTTGCCTGTCGACTGGTAGAAATCACGAAAAGCCCAAGATCAGAGTGGGTCCCCAGAATCGAACATGGTACTTCCCGAATGCGATTCGAACACGTTATCGCGGCGTCACCTCGCTCGGTTTCCTAATGATAAATTAACTAGGAAAGTAAAAAAAAAAAAAATAGGTATATATATATATATATATATATATATATATATACCAAGTTGCCAAATGCACCGCATATGGCGTGTGCAGATATTCCTTCGTGATTTAAAAGAGTTGCAGAACTCAACAGGGTTATTTCAAGTTAAAACCGTCCTCTGGGGTTCTAGTGAGAGAAACCCTCGTTTTACCCGTCTTAATGAGCTTCAACTTCTCCGTGATAAACAGATGGGATAAAACGAAAGTTGCTCAACTAGTTCTAAGCTTACCGGTTTTAGCTTGAAATAGCCCCGTTGATTTCTGCAACTCTTTTAACACACGAAGGGATATCTGCACACTCCAAATACGGGGTAGTTGGGCCACCAGGTAGAGGAGATAAGTTTTGCATAAACCTTATGCCATACCTACGTACGTCTAGGAACACCGTTAAAATCTTCAACAAACTGGTAGCTTCCAGTATCATAAATTTAGAGTTAATAGCAATTGCTGCATTCGCGATAGTAAGAGTGGTTTCTGATGGTGAGATATTCTATCCTAAAACCGATTTGTACTAAAATTATACATCTCTAATACGGCGATATCTGTCATGAAGTTCTAAGTTACTAAGATTATTATAATCATTATTTACTAAATAATTAACATTAGGTCTTTTCTGATTTTCGTTTTAAGTCAGCTCCAAATTAGCAATTGTGCACCGAAACGTTCCGACATTTTATATTGCGGTTTTTACAGAATAACTTAAAATTTACTGAATAAAATGTTTGTCAGTAATATAATGAACATTTTACTGGGTCCTTAGGGTTACATATTGCTTTCTCTAGCAGTATGCACATACAATATACATAGTAGCTAAAGAAGATATTGTATTCCACTCAAAAATTCGATGTCGAGATATCACTGGAAACATATGTTTTGAGTCCGAAAAAAAGTATTTAAAAAAAAAAAGAAAAAGGTTCGCGCGTGTGTGTCAGCGGACAGCATAGCTCAAAAACGAAAACAGTTAAATAGCAAACTAGGCATTTTTTGGTAGGTATCTTCCAGAATTGCGACACAAACATTTTCAATAAAATGCCCCCACTACAAACTACCCTTCACTGGAAATATTTTAGAAACTTTTGTTTTGCTCAAAAATGTCTGAAATATTTTGATTAACATAACGTATATTAAAGATATTTATATCAAAAATAAAATTTCTATTTTGAATTTTCTGGAAATAGCCTCTGAAAGCCTGTTTATTCTGGATGAACTTTGCAGAATTTCGCATAACGGTTAAATCGTAAGAGATAAACAAAACCTTGCTACACAAAAAATGTAGATCTCGATAAAGCATAATTTATGTCATATATGTTTATTTTGTCCAGTTGACCGTTTATGAGCTATTCCTCATTATTGATTTCATTTTTAAGCCAACTAACTTTTTCTCAAACGAGACCATGCAAAGCGAACCCAACCTCAATTGTTTCACATAGCGACCAGCTTTTAAAAGATTTGAATATAGCTTTAGCCTAATGTATTCCCTTATTTCTCTTGTACTTACAAGGAAGTAAGTAATAAGGCCAATTCTGCTAATGTTTATCTCTATTAGAATGATGTGAATAAAGGAATAATCATTTGTAAGAATAGGTTGTATATGGAGCAGCTAAAGAGAGTTATGTGAATGGAACACATCTGGTTTGTTTGTTTGTTTGTTTTTTGTTTGGCAGGCGATAAAAGTGAGTGATTAAACCATAAACACCCTAATGAATAATTACAGATTTACTGAACATTGGTGAATACGACCATAAAAGTTTATTAAAGTCTTGCGCATAACCGCGCACACATACTGCAATTAAAGGTCTTCCAGTTGAATTCCTAGAAGTCTCATTCTTAGCAGTTGAACCGTTTTTTATAAGATAATAGAACGGAGTGATAGACGTGTCTATCATTCGAGATAAGTTTAAAAACGTTTCTCTTTTATTCTTCTGCAATGGCTCAGATTCATGAAATCTCTCTCTTCATGAGCATATTTTACGGTAAACGCATTTTAAATACGTTAATGGCTTTTAGATGTCATTTTAAACCTTATTTTTACATTACAAACTGAAGCTCATTCAGTTAAAAGAAAAGCAGAACCTCAGCTCATGATTCTCAAAATATTGGTAGAGCATTTTGTATGAGTATGATATACTAAGTGTATAACAATTAATGTGCAAAGAAGCGAAGAAATGGTAATTGGAAAAATATGGAGTAGAATGGTGCACGTCAAAATCGCAGCGTTAAAAAGACTGTGCGAAAGAAGAACAATGCTTAAGTTACACAGAACATACTGTGCAGTATTCAGGAGCCACTGGCGACAGGTAAAACGCGATTTCATGATTGGTCTGCACAAGCCAACAAACTGTACGAGGGACGGGGTTGGTTAGTTGTCTGTCGACTGCACCCCTGAGGATGTCAAGGCGGCTCTTCAGGACGAGTACAATATCACCCCTTCCACCGTGGCACGTCTCAGTAAGACGGTGGCAACCGACGACGGCACTCAGCGAGTGCCCATGCCCTTATTCCTGGTCGTGGTACCAAAGGAACGCGCCCAGTCAGTTCAGCCGATAGACGCCGTCCGTCGGCTTATCTTCACCGTCGTGCGTATCGAAAGATACCACGGCAAAGAGGGACCTGTGCAGTGCCATAGGTGCATGGGCTTCAACCACTCTAGCAGTGTGTGCGAGCGCAAGCTTGCATGCCTGCGGTGCGGTGAAGCCCATATACTGAGGGACTGCACAAAGCCCCATGAAGCTCGCCACTGTGTGAACTGTGGTGAGGCGCACGTGGGCTCGTATAAAGGATGTAAGGTGCGGAAGCGCCTTGTTGAGAGCCGCCGTGGAGGCCCCCAGGAGCCAGCTAAAGTGCGCCCTGGGGTGTCCTTCTCCTCGGCACTGAACCGCGCTGAGGGAACACTGCGCGCCGCTGAGGCAGCAGCAACTCCCAGCCCCGCAGTCACTGCAGAGACCGTGCCAGCTCCGTCCTTGACGGAGACCCCAACGCCCCAACCTGGTCCGCCTACTTCAACGGAGGAAGCCGCCCCGACGCCCTCGACAGAGGGCCCACGCCGGACTTCTCCAAAAAAGAAGTCCAGGAGGAGAGGAAAGAAGAACCGTCGGGCGGCTGGCCAGACGGGCCAAACAGAGGCTCCCACCTCTGTGAGACCCGAGGCCACGCCCCCAGCACCCCAGCAGCTACCAGTGGCGGAAGCTCCAGTAGCGGCCGCCACAGTACCTACTCCAGTAGCAGAGGCTCCTGCTGCACCTACCACCACAGCGGCTTCCTCGGCCTTTACAGCGGCCATCCCACAGGCGGACCTGGATGAACTTCAGGACCTAGCCCTGTGGTTCGGTGACCTCCTAAGTAAGGTCCTACCTGTACTGCGCAATTTCAAGTTGCAGTACAGCAACCCCAGACTCTCCCCCCTCCAGAAACACACCCTGTTCCTCCAAACCTTGGAGCAGTTGTACCCGGGTTCCGCTAAGTAATGGTCTCTAGATTCGTTCGGAGACCATTGCGACTCGCGTACTGGAACGCGAACGGCATCCGGGGGCAACGCCCAGGCGTCATTGAGTTTGTACAATCGTACGGAATTGACATTCTGATGGTTTGCGAAACCCATCTGGATGCTGTTACTGACTTCTCGCTGCCTAGTTACGTCACCCATCGGTCCGATCGGGTCGGCCGACAGGGTGGCGGTACAGCTATCTTCATTAAGAACCACATAACCCATACTCCTGTCCAACTCCCAGCACTACAGCACGTGGAGGCCTGTGCAATCCGGCTTGCCGTTGCCGGGCTAGACGCGCTGCTGATAGCTGCATATGACCCACCAAACCACCGCTTCCATGAAGCGGACTACACCACCCTACTCAACCTTCACCCAGTGGTATGCATCGCAGGAGATCTCAACGCGAAACATGCCCTCTGGCACAGCCGCACCAACAACCCCCGAGGCCGCGGGCTCTACCGCCTCATCAGCGGCAACCCCGCCCTCGTCGCGCACGGACCGAGAGGACCTACGTGTCATCCGGCTCGCGGCAGACCGGATGTTCTTGACATCATAATCACCAAGAACACACCATTTCATCTAGACCTCTCGGCGGTCAACGAGTTGGACTCCGACCATGACCCTGTCGTGGTGGATACAACCGAGACCGTATCAGCTCTGGTAACACCAGACTGGATAAATGAGATCGACTGGGACGCAGCCGTCCTAGACCTAAACCAAACCGTGGACCCGCGACCGCGCATCGATTCCATCGAAGCGCTGGAAGCGGCAGCCACGGCCTTCTCCCGCCAACTCCTGAATGTGGTACGCGCGCATACCTACCGCATCCCATCAAACAAACCTAACCCGAGAACCATACCGAATGAACTCCGGCAGCTGCTAAAAGCCAAGGCAACCGTACGGAAGCTATGGCAGCGCTTCCGCCATCCCAGGATCCAAGCAGTGTACCAGCGGTTAAAATCCCTGGCAAGGCGCCTGCTTCGCGCGCACCGCAAAGCGGCCTGGGAACACACAATGGCACATATAAACCTGGAAGAGAAACAACCCTGGAGGATCATCCGATCCCTCAGGAAAGACAAAAGTCAGTTTCAGCATCCCATCCATGGCTCCCGTGGGAGACTCTCTTTTGAGCCCCAGGACAAAGCCACGGATTTCGCAGACTATCTGGAGTCCCAATTCGAACCCCGTGAAGACCCCCAGGATGAGGACTTCACTGAGCTCGTGGAAGCGACGGTAGACTACCTCTATGAGGAGCCCCCGCCGCCCCATGAGGAGATCCGCATTCCGTTAGTCACCCCGAAAGAGGTGGCTTCCCAACTCAACCACCTAAAACCTAACAAAGCCCCTGGACATGACGGCGTAACGGCGCCTATGCTCCAGCACCTACCCAGAAAGGCCGTAATCCACCTGACGCGGATTTACAATGCATGCCTGCACCTACGTCACTTTCCAACGTGTTGGAAGGAGGCGCGGGTGGTATGCATTTTGAAACCCGGCAAGGACCCGGTCTTCCCGTCAAGCTACAGATCTATTAGCTTACTTCCGATCGTCTCGAAAGTGTTCGAGCGGTTACTCCTACCTCGCCTCACCCCTCTCTTCGAAGAGAGACTCCTACTCCCGGATCATCAGTTTCGTTTCCGCACTGGACATTCCACAACCCTGCAGTTGCTGCGACTGGCTGAGAAGGCTGCCCTGGGCTTCCAGGACAACTTCAAAACAGTCGCGGTGCTCTTGGACGTGGAAAAGGCCTTCGCCACCACGTGGCATCAGGGACTCTTGTACAAGCTCAAGAACGCAGAAATTCCTCCCCCCTATCTTCACCTGCTTAGTAGCTTCCTTCGGGACCGCACTTTCAGGGTGAGGGTGGAGGGGAGGCATTCCACAGTCAGACCCATAGCGGCGGGAGTGCCGGAAGGCAGCGTGCTGTCGCCGTTACTCTTTGCTGCCTACATGTCCGACTTCCCCACAGAACCCAGTACTGTTACGTGCCAGTATGCCGACGATGTCCTCATAATGGCGCGTAACAAGAACGACCGATATTGCTTCCCCCCGCTACAGAGACAGCTCCAGGCCATAGGCAGATGGAGTGAACAGTGGCGGATGGCCATCAGCCCGCAGAAGAGCTCAGCTCTACTGCTGGCCAAAGTCCGTGGCTGGCGACCGGAGAGGTCGCTGAGGCTGCGGCGGAGGCGGATCCCCTGGGTCCGCTCCGCCAAATACCTCGGAGTCCTCCTCGACCGCGGCCTTACTTTCACTCCACATGTCAGGGAGAAGGTCGGCTTGGGACACGCTGCCCTGCGGCAGCTGTTTCCCATCTTCCGCTCCACCATGCCTACACACCTAAAACTACGGCTGTACCGCGCAGTCATCCCGCCCCTGATGCTGTACGGCTGTGAGGTCTGGGGTTCGGTGGCTCGTTCCACCATCCGCAGGCTGCAGGCCGTGCAGAACAGGGCATTGAGGATGATATACGGCACAGACCGCAGATTCCCGTCCCACATTCTCCATTCCCACTCCGGAATCCCTTACATAGTGGACGTTGTGCGAGAAAGAGCTCGCACAATATACACTAAACTTGCTCCCCACCCAAATCCCCAGGTGAACACTCTCGGTCTTTACGACCACACGCTACCAAGGAGACGCGTAAGCTACCGCCTTCCCAAGGACGCCTTGGGATGGTAGTTTTCCGGCCGCCTCTCCCTTATTGTTCTACCCGCCAAGTTAAGCAGCATCGGGCATGGTCACGACTCGGACGGGTGACCATCCAGTCGTACCCCGACCAGATCTGCAACACTGGCTTCCCCCACCCCGTACCTATATCCCCTTCATGTCTCCCCGCTAGTCGGCACTGCTTTCCTTGACAGCCCGCAAGCGGCTGGCCAAGGTAAGCAGCATCGGGCCTGGTCCCACTCTGGGTGGGTGGCCACTCAGATAGGTAAGCCAGCCCGCGCCGGCTGCACAGAGGGAACACCCTGCCCAACTACTTTGACATTGACAAAAACGCTTGCATAAGACTACATCTACTATATCACACGGGTAAATCCGCAAGAAAAGCGGATAGGTACCGTGGTGATTTGCCCCCGCCCGAGTACACTCGGGCGACTAGTTCCTGCTCCTGGCTCCTGGCTCCTGCGATGTCACAGCGTATAGCCTCTGGTACTTAGAAATCCTTATGCCTGGTTCTGGCATTTGATGAGAAAACACACTAGGAAGTATGGTCAATGGGGAAAATGTTCGGAGAAGCAGCGATAACTGCATGGTTCCCAGTTGAAGTCGAAGAATGAAGCTTAAAATTGGGAAAATAGACAAAACGTACTTGTGACAAAACTGAGATTTCGTGGTGGGTAGATACCACCACTGATGATTTTTTTAATTTAATTTTATTTATTTGCTTATTTACGTATTTGTTTTAGCACAGCTTTGACACGAAAGGGCTCAGTTATTCACCCATTCCCGTTTGTTTGCCTAACTTCAAGCATGTTCAGTGCCTCGATGTTTCTGTACAATGCTGACCCAAGCTTAATCTTCTATTACACGCCTATATCATGGCTTCTGTTTTTGTTTATTAATGGTTCCTCTTAAATTTACACATTCTCGAGTTTGTTGTACACATGTTCCTAGAAGTATCATTGTTAGATATTATTGGCAGTTGAATCAGGATTTTTGTAATTCAAATTTATTAACTCTCTCCTCACATGAAGGTGTACTATAATAAATGCATTTTAAACATTTTAATAGCTCTTCACATTTTTAAATCATATTTTTAGGTTACATGCTGGATGGCTGATCCAATTAAAGGAAGGGAAGATCCTTATCTAATGATTTTCTTTAATTATACAACTTATAAGAATGGAATAGGTGAAGAGACAGGAAATACATTATGAAACCAAAATGCGTAATATCAAAACAAAGCACCTTAAATTTTATGATATCTACCGCGTGACCTGTACTCAAAGGAACGATAGAGCTCACAGAATGGAATACTTTTTGTCAACCAAACACCATCCTCCAACGTATCGTTAAGGAGTTATTCAGCCCTATTCGAAGCTTATCCGGTAGGATAGGTTTGAGAGGCACAGCCAATGTACTGAATCTCTGTTTACAACGGCTGAATGAAGTAACTCAACCTCTCTTGTCCGTTAGGTCTGGTTAATTTTGCTAGGTTTGAGTTGCACAGCTCAATAACTCCGTGCCTATGTACGATGTTCAACCAGATGATGTTGACTTCTTCTGCCCCTTGACCTACATACCATGTTGCGATGATAAATTCGAGTAAACATTGTGTATCTGACACCTGGAATGAAACTGCTGTTGGTAGTCACGGAGAGCTTCTCTGCTGCTTCCAACAGTCTGTGCGTAGCACATTATCATTTCGGTAATCCCAGGTACATCAAAGTCAAGAGAACTCGATGAATCATTGCTACCTGCTCCTTATGACTGGTATGTAGGTTAAGGGACAAGAAGCAGGTGACTACATTGTGTTTGTAAACAATGAGTAAAATTGGAATGTGCGTCGCGTCTCAGACCCAACAAATTAGCCAAACATACGGGACAAGAAAGGGGCGATGTCAATTGCTTCAGCGGTTGTAAACAGAAAGTCAGCGTTGCTGGATATGCTTCAAACAGGAATGAATAACTCCGTAACGATGCGTTGGAGGTTGGTGGTTGTTTGGCAGAAAATGTTTCTATCTGCGAGATCTATCGTTCCTCAGAGTTTTTCACAAAGTTCTGAAACGCATCGTATAAATATATAATTTTCACCAAAACATGGACCGTTTCCCCTACCACTGGGCAATAACAAATGAAAGACGCCACTGTACTAGGGGCGAGAGACAATGTTTCCTGGAGACACTGCTTGCAAGTCGAGAATCTAGCCTCAGTTAAGGAATCAGTAAGTGGAAGACTTGGCAACAGCGAGGGTAGGTCAAGTTAGTAAATGAAACACGACACTGTACTAGGGGCGAGAGACAATATTTCCTGGAGGCACTGCTTGCAAGTTGAGAATCTAGCCTCAGTTAAGGGACCAGTAAGTGGCAGACTTGGCAACAGCGAGGGTTGGTTTCCAGCCGCACACACCCTAATTCAAATCTTTGAAAGAAGAGTGGTGCAGGGTCATCAAGTTCTGAAAAATACTGCACATGCTAATAGATAAAGTCGCGTTGAGAGTCATACATACTGAGTTTTTACCCTCTGGGATTAAGGGGGGAAAGAAACAAGATGAAGATGTGAACCAAAGGTAACCAAACGCTGCCTCTAGAGCAGAGATAACTATAGCGGAAAATGGAACAGTGTTTTTATAACAAGAAAGCGGTATCTCGACTGTAGTTTTTATCGTAGCCTCGTTAGATGATCACCAATTTTATACCAATTTGAATTTTGTGCAGTGTGTAGAGCTTAAACAAGCAAAATGGTGCATGATTGATTGCATTTGTATTTGTCCATTTACAGTGTCCATATTGAACGATAGGCGAGGTGAGCTAATGGGCAATAAAATGCTATACCTCGGTAAATCACCGTTTTTGTTTTGCATCAGAATCCAATTGCACAATTTTCATCTGGGGGAGCACAATGCTCTTGACAGCTCCCTTCATGTGTATATTATAAGACTGTAACCTCAAGTTTCCGAGTAATCTTTCATTTTTGAGAAATAACTGAATCTAAGTTGTAATACATTACGCTGAAAAAAAATCAGCATTGTGTGTGTGTGTGTGGGTGCGTGTGTGTGTGTGCGCGCACGCGTGCGTGAGAATGCGTGTTACCTATTTAGGTAACCAAATAACTTGTAAAACTCTGTGTAACCTATGTTAGACAAAGGGTTTTAATAAGAGGAAATTTTAATGGCTAACAAAGTCATACAATATTAATTCTTGCCTATTATTAAGCTTCTCTAAGAGGATGCTTTATGAATTTTTTTTCTGATAAATTTGGTTATTTACAAAACTTCAATAGAACGAATATATATACTGTTAGAACACGTATTTGTTGTTGTTTCTCATGTTAATGCAACTAAAATTAGTACAGTTTTAAATATTCTAGCATATTACTTTCTCTACCCCGTATGTGCAATGTAGGTACATAGTAGATAGAAAAGGTATTGTATTCCAACCAAAAATTTGATGTTGAGATTTCACCGGAGATATACCTATATTTTGAGGTGCCCTGAGTCCGAAAAAAATAGAAAAAGGTCCGCACGTGTGTGAGTCTGGGACAACATAGCTCAAAAACGAAAAGACTTAAATGCCAAACTCGTATTTATCTTTAGTATATTTCAGGGATACGACACGAAGATTTTCCAGAAAATCCCCCCACCACAAACTATCTTTAACATGGAAAATTGTTTGAAGATTTTGTTTTATTCAAAAATGGCTAACGATTTTTATTAAAACACCGTATATTAAAGATATTTACATCACATATAAAATGTACCTATATTTTTAATGTTCTGGGAGTTGCCTCTGAAGACTTCTTTATTATGGATGAGCTTTGCAGAATTTAGCACAACGGTTAGACCGTAAGAGATAGACAAAACCTTACTGCAAAAAAATGTAGATCTCGTTAAAGCATATAATTTATGTCATATACGTTGTATATGTAGAGCTGGCCGTTTCTGAGATATTCCTTTTTATTAGCTTCAATTTTAAACTACTTAAACCTTTCTCAACCGGAAGTGACGTTTCGTTTCTTCATCTCCCTTGTTTTACTGCAGGCCATGCAAAGCAAACCGAACTTCAGTTGTCTCCTACAGTGCCGTAGTAGTAAAAGCGGCCATTAAAAGCTATAAAAAAACGAATTTCAATTATTTCACATAGGACCAGCTTTTAAAAGATTTGACAATAGATTTAGCCTATTGTATGTCCTTATATCCCTCCTACTTACGAGGAAGCAAGTAATAAGACAAGTTCTGCTAATGTTTACCTTGATAAGCATATCAGAATAGTCTGAATAGTCTTTTGTAAGGAAGTTGTTTGTGTAACAGCTAGAGAAAATCATGTGAATGGAACACATCAGATTTTTTTTCTGGTTATGACAGACGTGTATATTGCAATGGAGAAAGTGTGAGACATAGACAAACGTTTCAACAGTCGCAGCAGAACCCAGTCGTTGAATATACAATATGGCGGCCGAAGCAGAAAGTAATGTCGTGCAAACAACATAATACTGCGGTCGAAGCAGAAGTACTGGCGTGCCAAACACAATGTGGTAGTTGAAGCAGAAAGTACTGCCGTGCCAAACACAACGTAGCAGCCGAAGCAGAAAGTATTGCCGTGCCAAACACAATGTGGTGGTCGAAGCAGAAAGTAATGTGCAAACAACATAATACTGCGGTCGAAGCAGAAGTAATGTGGTAGTTGAAGCAGAAAGTACTGCCGTGTCAAACACAGCCGAAGCAGAAATACTGCCGTACCAAACCCAATGTAGCAGCCGAAGCAGAAAGTACTGGCATGCCAAAAACAATGTAGCAGCCGAAGCAGAAAGACTGCCGTGTCAAGCACAATGCCGTGGTCGAAGCAAAAGTACTGCCATGCCAAACTCAACGTGGTGGTCGAAGGAGAAAGTACTGCCGTGCCAAACACAGTGTGGTGTCAAATAAAGCAGAATGCACCGGCGTGCCAAACACAAGTGGCAGCCGAAGCAGCAAGTACTGCGGTGCCAAATACAAATAGTGGTAGACTGAGCAGAAAGTACTGCCGTGCCAAACACAAATAGTGGTAGACGAAGCAGAAAGTACTGGCGTATCAAACACAAATAGTGGCGGACGAAGCAGAACGTACCGGCGTGCCGAACACGAGCAGTGGCGTCCGAAGCACAATATACTGGCCTAACAAACACAAATAATGGGGGCCTAAGCAGGACAGTACATACCAAGCAGAAACCAATTGTTATTATCTACCTGAAATTAGACTTGTATGTATCCTCTTAGTTTGCCGCCATCGTTTCCTTTAGGAGAAGTCTATGTATACGCTGAGCAGCCATAATTGAAATCGCCTTTGGTGTTTAATTATTCATCACGATTAAAGAGTCAAAAACATAACTACTTTAAAATTTCAAACAAAATATAAATTTGCTCTAACTTTTACAATAGAGACGAATATTTTAATCGGCATTGCGCAAACTTTTTTTTTATTAAATAATGTTTACAACTCTACCTATATGCACTGAACAAAAGAGAACTTGGTCAGGCACCTATTTGCACTTCTATGACTTGGGAGCAGATGGAACATATCACACTTCAGCCCAACTTACATCTTTGCTCTTACCCCACTCAACAGGAACGGATGATTGAAGGAACCACAGAAGGACAGGATACAGGACAGGTTCGGTCGACAGAGAAGTGTAAAGGCCCAAATATTCCAAGCTAGATTGCTGTCATATTTACTAGCTGTTCAGAGCAGCTGTTCAGCTCCAAGCTCTATTAATATCATTTGAAAGAAGTCCAAATATACCGAGGTGAGAAAGTGTCATGGATAGGTGTTGATATGTTTGTCAAATAATTCATGTATTTCCATGACCTTCCTTAATTTCCCCTCTTTCCCCTGATGTATATATATCGATCTCTTAATAAGAATTTTAGTTTAAAGGAATAAATTTGGACTTATGTTTGACAGCAAGCCTGTTTGCCTGCAGTTTCTGGAGTCCATATTTCTGTTTATTGTATATATTGGCTGTAAAATCTCTGTAAATGGTAGGAGCCACTGCCCTTTTTTTTCTTTCTTTTTTGGCATTATGAACAATTCTTACTTCCTCTAGCTCGTATGTAAAAAGTATATGGTAGGTACAGAAAGTATTGTATGCCGCCCAAAAATATTATGTTCACATTTCACGGGAAATACATGTTTTGAGGACCTTTGAATTCAAGAAGGCATTTTAAAAAAAGGTCAAAGAAAGAACATAGGGAGTGTGTGTTTGTTTGTGTGTGTGTGGGGGGGGCAGCATAACTCAAATGCGAAAGGTTGGTTAAATACCAAAATTTATATTTAACTTTAGTATCTTCCTTGAAGAAGATACTGTTATTGGCTCCAATTTTAAAATACTAAAACTCTTCTCAAACGGAAAGCCCATTTTTTGTTTCATGTGTCCTTTGTTTTACTCCCGGCCATTGAAAGAGAACCGTATTCCAGTGACAGTTGCATAGCAACAGACTTTTTATAGTGTTTAACGCCCGCTTTTACTACAAATGGCATCGCAGGCGATTTAAAGCATTTCAATGGTCATTTGTTGAAAGGTCAGATGTACAATTGACTAAACTTTTCAGTATCAACAAAAAACTTGTTTCTATGAATATATTATGAGTTTATGTTTTCCTTTCTAATTCTAAATAAATGATTGATCTTTCTGATATTGGCCAGTGATTTAAATTTCCTAAATTTAACAATTTTAAATGTTATTGCCATTTTAAAACTCCGGACATCTGCCAAATTTAACAATTTTAAAATTGTATTACCTTTTTAAAACTCCGGACTTCTGCTCCTTTAACAAATGGAAAATATTGCAAATCAAAGAAATTTCTCATTTTATATATTGTTGTGTGGATTACTCAGCATTAAACCTATGTTACTTAATATTGTGGGTGTATTGTTCTTAAAGACACCTCTAAATGAACATTTCAAGAGGCTGTTATGCAATAAAGCAGATGATAAAAAGTAGACAAAGAAGGAATTGCAGCCTCTAACATATGGAACAGGAATGCATGGAAAACAGCAGAGGCTTTTTTTCCTGGAATTATAATTTTTTCATGTATCATGTAGCATTTCTCAACTTCTGGTACATATAATGCTATGAAAATTTCAAGACAAATTTATCAAACTATTGTAAATATTTTAACACAGGGCTTAATGCTGTAAACTTTTTAGCTATCTATTGAGCACATATTCAGAGAAAAGCAATTTTATTGATTGTGTCTAATTTAGCATTGCCATGATTAGTAGTGCCTAGTTGACCAAAAATTATGATAAAACTGTTTTTTTTTCATAGTAGAGTAATATAAATCCTAAACTTTAAGAATATGTGTCATTTTATGCGATTGGCGCACTTTAATTACCAATTAGCTGAAATTATAAATGAGCAAGAGCATGATCCTTAACAAGAATGCTCGATTTTAAACCTTGATTTCTCGCAAAATTTACCATACTGAAAATGCTCCTCAGGATGCAATTATAAAGTAATTTATTTCAAAATTTTGATACTGCCTTTCAAAATTAATTTAAGAAAATTGTCATGTACTTTGTCGAATTCAATTTTCAGACATAAATTACCTAATTTTCAGAACTCGAGAGTTTTGGAGGGTATGAAAAGTAATACATTTTCTATAATAATTAGGGTAACTTAAGAAAGTTTGATATAACAGCTCCTTTTGTAAACCAATGTACTATAAAACTTGAATTTTTAATTTTAATATTTTAAAAACATATCACATGGCTAATATTTATTAAAACAATGAATTTTAATAGTAAAAATTATTTAAATGGCCATGCAAGTAGAATTTTGATAATTTACAAAGATATCACTGTTATAATAATTAGTATAGTAATGTGAGTTTAATAATTTGTATAAATTTCTACAACTTATCTTACATAGCGTAGATTTTCCAAATTTCTCAGATACATGAGCTTAAAGTGAGTTTATTGTCAGGTAACGCGAAATTGTGTAACTCCGGTGCAGGTGACACAGTGCATTGGAGCGTAATGAGTTAATTAGGTTCTAAGACATCCTAGGATACGACTGCGTGTTTAGATGCAGGAGTTCAAACTCTCCGATTTATACTCGGAAAATTTAAACCTCTCAGGAAGGGGTTTTTTAACGTTTTCCTACAATTTCAGATAATTCGAAAGAATTGGAGGTTTATTGCATATACCCACATGGCAGATTCACTAATATTCGATGATATTTCCACGTACTGAACTTTCTCTCCATTTTCCTTCATCCATGGGCTATACCTCTGCTCTGCATGTTATTTTATCCACTTCCTGCGTCGTTTAGCCGCTCAATGGTAGGGATTTTACTTTATCATGCTCTTCTACATATTTTTACATTAGTTATACAATCTTATACGTCTTCATCATCATCGGAATGGCTCTGGCGGTTACTTCTATGGCGCACATTCGGGGGTCACAGGTTCGATTCTCTTGTTCGGTTTACCTGAGTCATAGGCTCTTTCGCGGGTTTCTCGGGTCACCGAACAATGTTGGGTAGGTTTCTTTCATCCCTCGAATGTCCGTCTCTCCATGTTGTTTCCATTGTAATTTCATGCATCCTTCTTCGCGTTGGTCGTTTCAGAGTTGTAAGTGTTGACGATGGTGCTCGGTGCGGCGTGATAGGGAAAAAGAATGCTCAAAGTGACTAACTCCATCCACCCATTTCGGCTGGTTACCATAATGAGGACCGGCATATTTTCCGGCGTTGGGCCCGTTTGTCTGCCGACAGTCACGGTTCTTTAATCTGGGGCTGTAGGATCCCTGTCGTTGCTCTACCGTCGCCCCTGGTTCCGACCGCCTGGTGTATCCTCTCACGTCATTCCTTCCTCCCGGGAATTGTACCTATAGCCCCTCAGCCCCTCATGAAATGTAGGTACAATAACCAGCTATGTTCGGTGCCGAGCCCCCTTTGCCCGTATTATTATTATTATTATTATTATTATTATTATTATTAATAATAATAATAATAATAATATTAATATTGTTGTTGATGTTATTCTTATTACCGAGCAAATTGAAGTAATGATGATTAAAGAGTATACTATATTGTTTTATATTATTTGTAACTTTCTTCATCAGAGCACAGTTATATAAAAGCAAATAAATGTTAACCTGAAAGGTACAGATATTGTGTTACATCTTGATATAGCTGTGAAGAGGTCTTAGCAAGTACAGAATCCATTGCTTAAATCTGGCGAGCAAACATATGGAGAAAATATGCGGAATTTTATCGTCTCCAATTAAAATGAATCACTCAATATTCACAATGATCTATAGTCACTACATGTATAGACATCGTATATAGTATACCTACTAACAATGAAGAGTGCCAACATTCAGAAAAGCGTTGTACATTTTTCTTCAGCTACGACTTCCGAATGCAATAATTTAATCTCTATGACAGAACTGAAAGTGGCTTTTGTGGAAAAATTACAAACCTTTAAATGCAATTTTTACTTCTGTTTCTTCTTTTGCTGTTTACTCTCCTCATATGCAGGGCTTAGCAACCTCCAGGACTTACGAGTCAGCGCCTAAGGGTACATGTCTGTTGAGAGCAGACAGACTCAATAAAAATGTAAATGGAGTTTTATTTATGGATGCTCTTTAACTGCTGTGGTTCTCAGCGTGAAAGACCGCCTAATCTTGCTCAGAGGCCTCTTTTATCAGGCTTGAGGTTATTTTTACGTGCAGTAAATCTACGACACGGGACCAACGGCTTTACTTCCCTTCCGAAGGAACCCATGCTAAGGATTTTTACGCCCGAAAAAAATCAATCGCCCCCCGCTGGGTTTGAACCCGCGACCTTGGGTATATGAAGTTATTATGGTAACCATTACACCACGGAGGGCGACAAGTGTCAGAACAGCTAGGATGGGCAATCAACTCAAATCCTACAATGAGAGTGAAGAAGTAGTTGAAAACAAATGGTAGGAAATGTGATGATCTATCACTTAGTGGAGTGAAATGTTGAGAAATTTCAGAAAGCCCGTCGAAATGCCACATTGTCCACCACAAATCCCACAAGCGGCACCCTGCGTGCGAATCCGAGCCTTCTTGGTGAGAGGCGAGTAGTCCAACCACTCTACCATGGCGCAGCCGCCAATTCCTTTACCAAAAGCAAAATCTTTGTGAAAGTCCGCTTGTAAACAATATCAAGTTAATTAAAGCTGAAGTATTTTAATGGGAGATGAAACTATAGCTCTTGAGGCGAGACATGAACAAAACCGTAAGTTGCGCAGTGGTGACTCTTCCTGAGGGACTGATGGTGGGAGAAACATGTATGCGCAGAACTCCTAACGCTTCTGTCTACGAAGGAGTGATACACACCAACGTTAGTTATAGTGCGGCATTCTTTAGTGTTTTATGTAAATAAACAATATTATTGATACCTTAGATGAAGACAATGATGCCAACGATATCAAAAGCGATGTGGTTAAGACGACGAAGATGATGTTGCAATGAGCGGGATTGAGGAGCTGTTGAAATATGAGGAGGGTAGAGTAATATTGCTTAATTTTTGGCTATGTTCATCGTTGCCAACTTTTCTGTGATAACTGGATCACAACCAAAAATAAACAACATAGAAGGTTCATTAAACTCCAAAGGAGAGATAGAGAGAAAGAGAGATATAATCTCTTTATTACAGAAAGCTGTTTACAAAAATTTAGCTGATTTAATGGATCCAGCACGTCAAATTTCGAAATTTCTTACTAAAATTAACTCGGTAATATATTTTTAACATATCGTTTAAGAAATTTCAATATAATTATTAAGACAGTGCAATATGAATCGAGTGTTTCATAAGACACTTAAGAATGGTTTAATTATTAAATTAAATTGTTTAACATATAGTTTAGCAATGTTAACACAATTGTAATGCAGTGATATCCAATTAATTATATAAATGATAGTGTAAAATATGAATGGAGCTTTTCAAAACGCCCATACAGTTTAATTTGAGGACCGACATTGGTGATTTATGGTCAGTGAAGTATTATTTATGTGAATCTTGAAAGAACTTCTCTTGCCCCTATTTAGTCCATTAAATTTCGAATTATCTACTTATCAAATACGTTTCATACGGCTTGGAAGTGCCTGGTTCATGCATTCTTCCCTTTTCAAGATAAATTTAAGGTACTTGATCTAAGGAATATCCATCATTATGATCAAATCAACTATAAGTGCAGATTTTCTATTAGATACTATCATTATTACCTATATGAACCCGCGTGTTCAACGTTCTTTATAAAGACATTCAATCTCTTCATATAGTAACAGTCTATTTTACGCAAAGCATTAGTAATCATCGTTCAAACTTAATGACAGGGTGCAACACACTCTTGGAGCAGGAACCCAAGACATAACCCAATGTTTCAAAATCTTGGCAACCAATGTGGCGGCAACCATCAGTGACCTTTCTGAAACAGGCTTTACTGTAACAGTGTTTGTTCATTTTGACGTTTACACATTCGTACTTATGTCTTCCTTTGTTGTTATCCTTTTATTCAGAGATAAAACTACGAAAAGTGGACTTTCTTTACTGTATGGGATAGTTCATACCACACCTTAAGACCCATTCAATATTCCTAAGGACATATTCTAATGTTTTATTTTAGCTGCAATTCGGATATTCGCAACAAGTTTCAGCTCATTTAGGCAAATATTCTGTTTATCCTTAAGTGAGTTGCCTTAATGTTTGGGTGTTCAACATTTTCTAATTTATTTGCGATGTTAAATTGTTGGTAGTAAGCCTTCCAAGCAGCTCTGAGTATACTAAGACCTCTCCTGGATCCTCCGGGTAGTTAATATTGCTGATGGAATGTTGTTTAGAAGACTAAACATGTATTTAATTGAGCTTATAATTATGCAATCTACACCTTCCAAGAACTTAGATGAAAATCAATGCACAGGAACTCATTGGAGTGGGTAGAGCAACTTAGGCTAAGTATGACTCATCATATTCGGTTTCTGATCTCTGTTCAAGAGAGGACTAGAAACCTATATTATTGCCCCAAATTATTTTGTATTTTTTTTGTAGTTTTTGAAGGATCAAGGTTAATTTAATCATTAAAGTCAGCTCCTAATTATTTGATACAATTTTGATTTGCTAAAAACATTATGGTTCCATGGCTGGCGTTTTTGTTGGGAATAGAAAGAAAAGTCACATTTAAAGTAATATTTATGGATTTTCTCTTATCAACATTTAAACGAAGACCAGTTAAAAAGAGCCCCAATTCAGCTACTGACGTTAAAGCATCTGCATATTCAGAATTATTCTCAATCACAACCAAATCACCGAAGGCCAAGGCGAAAATATGAAGTACTGAGTGAATCCAGTAGTCACATTTGTCCGAAACATATTTTTCTGTGAGATATTTGATGATAACGCCAACAGACGGATTAAAAAGAAGTAGTGAGAGATATGAGCGTGGTACTACGCCCCGGTTCTATGTAACAGGATTAGTTTTTCATTTGCAACATTCGATTTGAATATTGTTATTTGAGACTAACCTTGCAATCAGTTTCTAAAATTGGTACAAGATTTAACTTTTGAAGATATCGGAAAATGTGACCAAGGCAGTCGACAGTCTTTTAAAGATCAGGAAAAGTACATTTTACGATTATTTTTCTGTCTCTAGCATTTTTTAAAACGCTGTTAACAAACGATCTATTAATATAGGTACCAGGCAGTGAAACAAATCGCTTTGGTGGATTAAGAGCTTGACTGTATTAGAAGGATGAAAATAAATAGCCTTTACAGTAATTTGTTGAATAAAGGAATATATTGTAATGGGTCTGCAATTTCTGCAGCATGCTTATTCACCGCCTTTATAAATTAGAACTGTTCTGGTTATACATAAACATTTAGGAACAGCTCTATTTTAACATTAGTTTCGCAAGTATTGTTTAAACTTAAGTGTATTTAATATATGTTATAATTCTAGTAAGGCTCGGTCGGAATATATCGCAGAATAATTTCAATTTTTTCCTGCTCTAATAATATCATGCTGTAAAACAACAAAGACATTTTATAGTTTTGTAATATGCCGTCAGCTTTCTTGGGAGGTGTTAGCTCATTAGCAGATGAAAAAGACCCGTTAAACTTATCTTTTATGTTCTCAAGACAGATAGCGCAATGGACACAAATATCGTCATTAATAGTTCTCTAACTTATACTTTTGATAGTTGAATAAATGTTTGATTGAGTAAGTTAACTATTTTATTTATTTCTAGCTTTCTGATCTTAACATTTATGACACTCCTTATAGGTTTAAACTTCTTTAATTATTGTGGGCTCCTCCGGAATTCATAGCGTTTTGTTGCAGGGGGATTTTGCCTCGGAAAACTGTATGATAAAATTTAAGCAAACATGCACCAAGCTCAGAGCAAATATAATTTAATTTTCCATGTTTCTTACTCATTTTCAGACAGATTTTGAGCACTGTTTTCAATCTGTGATAATGTCGTCTCTCTGGTGCTTTCGGATTAGCTACCGGAATTATAACAGTAGAAGTTTTACCTGAAGAAATGTTAATTGAAGAAGCATTGCAATAAGAAGTAACTGTTTTTCTAGGATATTTAGATATATGAATAGATATGCCATGTGGTTGGAACATACCACATAAACATTGAGATGTATCAGCTGCAAGCTATCATTTAAACAGCAGGAGGATGTAGAATCATTATCTGTGGTACTGTGACTTATTATGTTGCGGTATTATCTATCAGTGGCGAAAAAATAAGGTGTACATTTTGGCATCATTGAAATATTGGGCCTCTTCTACTATTATGAGAATTAGTGCCTAATAATTTTATATGAAATCTGGCTACAACGATTAAAAGTCGATTATGAGAGTCCATTACGGGTAAAAAATCTAAGTTAAGTCACAAGCACGAATAATTTTGTATTATAAACACAATGTGTATACAATCTTGGCTTTAGGTGTAGAGAATTAAAACACTTACGTTATAAATTATTTACATACTCAAAAAGAGCCATAAATTTAAGTTAGGCACATTTTATCGCATTTTGTATGAAACTTTATTCATAGAGCATTCTGTGCTAGTGCCGTCTTCTTCAGCAGTGATTCTCACGTTCGCCTTTGTATATGAGTCATCGTAGTTGGATCCGTAAACAACAGGAAGTGTGGCGTGACGTAACAGGAACCTTCGGAACGCGAGAGGCGTTATGATTCTTCTTGATTTTCGAGATGTTTTTATAAGCTTCGGATTCCAGAAGCTTCCAGGAAGTTCTGTGACGTTATTTTCTAGCTACAAAAGCAGGAAGGATTGCAGTGAAGTGTAGTGTTATGTTGTGAATTGTACTGGGTCGTGACTGACTGGAGCGTTAGCACGCAGCGGAATACGAGCCATAAACTGTCTATGCTCGAAATGTCGAGTGAGCTATTTGCAGTAGTGAATGAAAAACTCTATTAATAGCAGATTTTTAAGCCAATAAACACATTTGTTGCAATGCGCACTTCGATAAATTCAGTAGTGCAAAAAATGTTATATCCCAGTAGAGTGTTTGGTGTGTTTAGGAAAAGGAATAACATTGAATATTATATTCATTATTAAAATGTTTAAGTTCATTAATACAAAATAGGTAAAGACAAGAAAATAACTAGTATCTATTTTAACAACAACTGTCTTCCACTAGAATCACACCATTATAGTAAAATATGCATAATTGACGTAAAATCCTGCTTCACTAACAATATCACAAATAAATATTATTATATGTTAATATGTAATCCAGTTTTTCTAACAATAGGATTTCCTACCCTAGACTTTTTTAAAGTGTTCTATTTACAACCCGACTTTAACTGCAGGGCATTAACCTTTGGAACACTTGAAGCACTGTAGTCATTGGGTTTATATTGTTCTTCATTAGCTCACACAAACATTCACACTCTCATTTATACTTCCAGACTGGGAAGGGTAGGAAATATTCTTGGCTAGAGAAAAGTTCCCAGCTTCAGCTGAGAATGGAACCTGGAACCCCTCGCATAGCAGGTAGGGGTTCTACCGACTGAGATATGGGGCCAGTCATATGCTAGACTTGAAATCAAAATGTGCATGAAATAGCAAAGTGACTCCATGGAGTACATTAGGTGAAATTCAAATTCAATTGACAAGTTGAATCAAGGCGGCCCCGAGGATGAGTGGTTAGACCGCTTGCCTCCCACCTAGGTGCTTCGTGTTCGCTCCCAAGCGCCCGCACGTGGGATTTGTGGTGGAAGAAGAGACGTCTGTGTCAGTTTTCTCCATGTCCTCCGGTTTCCTCTGCCGCAATTACTTCATTATCATCTTTGCTATCATGCATTTCGCTTTCGCTTTCGTTTTGTTTCGTTTCATTACCACTTCTTCATACTCATGCCTGCTACGGGAAAACCACTCGTTCCAGGTTCTCCATTCTGTGGTTTCGTGCCGTTGGCTCCCCGATAGGTTTCTGGCCCCTAGGCATCCGCTTGTGGGTGCTAGATATGTGTCAGTTCTAAATGCGGGGAGGGTAAACCGAATACAAAAAAGCGGACGGGATTTTGAAAGTGTAATCTCACACACATGAACTGAGCCAAATGTTTTAGCCTTCAGTATCAATATCCCGCTGTTTAGTGACCATGACGAGTAAATTGGTAAATAATAATAATAATAATAATAATAATAATAATAATAATAATAATAATAATAATAATAATAATAATAGAATCATATACTCTGATTGACCTCCAAGTTGATCTCAATTGCTCCATTAAATATTATAATTAAAGCAGATTACAATGCTGAAATGTTTGTTTTCTCCAGGTTTCCAATAAAACACTTTTTGGATTAATTTATGCCCAAGCTTAGCCTAAATGAATAAATGTAAAGGAACAACAATAAAGCTAATAATATTTATTATTATTATTATTATTATTATTATTATTATTATCATCATCATCATCTTTACCATCACCACCGCCACCGCCACCCGCACCACCACAATCACCGCCGCCACCACCACCACCAATTATCTTCAACGTCTCCTCATTTTAACGACGTTCATACAAATGGGAACTAAATAAATCTATCTTCTTATTCTGTAAGCTTCAAACCTTTCGTGCAGTAAAATGCTATATCAGATTGTGAGATTATTGCTCAGCATCACATTATCTTAGGACCAAAGATATCCTTATGCCTTATGCTGTAAATAGTTATCTCCATTTTCTTAGTGCTATTCGACTGGTTATGAGGAAGCTGTTCTATTACATTTTAATATAATTGTAGCGCACTATTCAGATACAGCGGAAAAACTCTAATGTGTTCCATTCACATGACTTTCTCTATCTGATCTACAAACAAACTATTCTTAGAAAATGTTATTCTTCTATCTGCATCATGCTAAAGGATAAACACTAATATAATTTGTCTTAGGTAGCACTTATAAGCAGAAAGGAAATAAGCGAATACAAAAATCGATAGTCAAATCTTTGAAAAGCCAATCGCTATGTGAACAATTGAAGTTCGATTCGCTTTGCATTTCCAGAAAAACAAAAAAACAAAAGAGAGATGAAACAAAGGTGATCCCGTTTGAAAAGATGCGTAATTTAAAACTGAAACCAATAACAAGTATTCTCTCGGAGATGGTCAACTCTGCAACAAAAACGTATATGATATAAATTGTGTGTTTTAACGAGATCTACATTTTTTGTGCAATAAGTTTTTGCATACCTCTTACGGTTTACAAGCTATGCAAACTTCAGCAAAATTCATTAAGAATGAAAAGGTCTTCAGAAGCTATTACCAGAAAATTCAAGATATACATTTTATTTGTTTTATAAATAGCATTAATACGCAGTATTTTAATCAAAATCGTTAGAACCATTTTTGTGAAAAACCAAAATTTCAAAACTTTATCCATGTAAAGGTTAGTTTGGGGTGGGGGGATTTTCTTGAAAATGTTTGTGTCGCATCCCTGGAAAATACTAAACTTAAATAACAAGTTTGCTATTTAATGGCCTTTTATTTTTTGAGCTATGGTGTCCAAAGGCACACACGGACCTTTTTTCTAATTTTGTATTTACGGAAGGTATTGAATTCCACCCAAAATTCGATGTAAATTTTACCGAAAATATCCGTTTTGCGGTCCCCTCAGTCCAATATTTTTTTTTTTTTTTAGAAAAAGGCCCAAGTGTGTGTGTGCCTGTGGACAGCATAGTTCAAATACGGAAACACCGTTAAGTGCCAAACGTGATATTTGGTTTTAGTATCTTCCAAGGATGCAACACAAAGGTTTTCAAAAAAATTCACCACCACGAATTACCCTTTATAGGGAAACAATTTCGAAAGTTTCGATTTTCTGAAAAATGGCTCTAACAATTTTAATTAAAATCTCGTATATTAAAGCTATTTACATCCCAAATAAAATGTTTATCTTGAATTTGCTGGGAATATCCTCTGAAGAGTTCTTTATTCTGGATGAATTTGCCGAATTTTGCTTAACTGCTAAACCGTAAGAGATAGATAAAAACTTATTATACATATAGTGTAGACCTCGTCAAAATACACAATTTATATCGTTTGCGCTTTTTTTTTTTTTTTTTTTTTTTTTTTTTTGTGAAAGTAACCGTCTCTAAGATATTCATTCCTTGTTATTGGTTTCAATTATGAAGTACGTATACTTAATACGAAGTGTCCGTTTTAATTTTGTTCTACTCCTGGGCAAGCAAAGAAGCGATTTGCAATGACAATCGCATAACATTTGACTATTGAGAGGGTAACTCTTCAATATCCGCGTGAAAATATCGAAATCATGTTACTAACAATAATATGTAAAAATAAGATGTATTGCGCAATGAACCGATAGTGATAATTATACTTAATTAAACAGATAGCATTTGTATATAGTAATATAGCATTAATCATAGTAAGGGGAATAAGTTTTGCTTTAACCATTATTTTATTTGTGGATATTTGTATTTTGTTAGTATTTTACACGCTAAGACGACAAGGGTTGAAACGTGGTTTTAACTGTAAATGCACAGATTTCCGTTAGCAAAACATTGAAATATTGTTAGTGGCGCTTTCAAAAGGGAACATTCTAAAAAGATTATTGCTCTGTCATTTATCTTTTGTTGAGTTACCTCAGGGAATAGAGGCACAAATACATGCACCAATAGCGAGAAGGGACGCTATTCATACAGAAGGATGTTTAAGTTTAAAATTCACATCCGTTTTGGGCAGTTCTATGGCAGATTCCAAGGGCGACACTATGTCGGTCGCTGGAGCAAAATCGCGCCACATTGCTCACCGCGGTTAAAACCAAGAAGTCATGGTTTTGCGTTCCCCAGTTTATAATCATGTTTGCAGGTGTCACTTGGTTGTCAACGGTTAGGGCTTATACATGGTTTATACAGTGTAATATTATGCCATGCAATTTTCTTCAATAATATTTTACGAACCAGTGATTATTGTTATTTTCTTACTACCTCTTATATTTCCTTCTGTACCACGCCCTGTACCGAGGAATTCATGTTCGCCGATGAAGAAGAAAAACCTGAGCTAACACCGGAGCAGCAAAGACATCAAAAGGTAGGGAAATGTCACTAGGTTCCACCCTAACCGGACCAACTGACCCACACAATAACGCCGACGCTACTTTGTCTTTACCATTTAAATAATATTCTGGACAAAGTCGCACCTCATAACGTTGCACTATCACTTACCACAGCGCATTCCTTTAGTTCCCTTCTACTTATAAGGAACTAAGTAATAAGAACACCCTGTTAATGTTTATTTGATTAGCATTGTTTAGAAAGAAGAATAATCTTCTGTAAGAAGTTTGTACAGCAGCTAGAGAAGCTCATGTGAGTGTAACACATCAGATTTTTTGGACTCAGGGGACCTCAAAACTTGTTTCCGGTGAAATCTCGGTATAACATTTTTGGGTGGAATGTAATACTTCCTCTTCTTCTTACTATTTGTAGCAGAGAAAGTAAATAATAGTATGCCTTACCATTTAAAGCGTTGTAAAATCTTTGGAGTAGTGTATAGACAAATTTGTTTCCCATTTTCAAACTCTTCCTCTTCTCTATGCGCTTACTGCACTTTTATCGCAATATTTTGATGCAACTTACAGTTGCAGTATGTTTGCTGATGATGTGCTCTCATTTAAAGGTTCATCTAAAAGAACAGACATGGCCGCCGCTATTAACTGGCGCTAAATTCAAAGTAATGTGTTTCTCAACGGCCTTGGACAGACATACACTCATCGACCTGTGTGCAAAGCCGTAATGAATCTTTGTATGTTTACCTACATAACATAATGCATGGCTAAAAGTTCGTGCTCGGAACTAACCTTCCGGCCAGTTAATGATGTCATCTAAACAATAAACACCAAGTCTTCGTATAATGAAACAAGCAATTCAGACGACGGCACTACACCATGTGCGTGTCTTCTGGAATACCCTAAAAGAGGATTTTGGGGTTATAATAAGCTATCCGCAGTAGCCCAAGAAATTATACTTCTTCTTCAACTTCCCTAGTCTACCACTATCGTGGTGTTAGGGGAATGCCTCGGATCAGTTTCCTGAACTCAATTCTATCCTCTGCCAATCTATTAAACTGATCCTAAGTCTTTGCTCTATTTGCTACCACTCTTGTGATCCCTACTTCCCAGGTTACCCTTGGTCTTCCTATCGGATTTCTTCCCAGTGGTCTTGCTCTCATAATCTGATGTATCTTACGGTCTATACCCAACCTTTTTACATGCCCAAACCATGTAAGTAGCGGGAGACCTGGGTTCGATCCCCAGTACTGGCGTGGGGATTTTTCCCCTGCTGGGAGACCTGGCCCGGGGTGCACTCAGCCTTGTAAGGTCCCTGGTGGGCCAATTGAGGAGCTACTTGATGGAGAAGTAGCGGCTCCAGGTCATGAGGACCGCATTAAAAGGCCGGGGGGCCCGAGGCGCTGACCACGTCTCACCCTCCAATACTGCACCCCATCCATGACGTCTGTAGTGGACCGAGATGGGGGACGCAGCGGCCGGGCGGTAGGCCAAGGTTTCCTGTGAGCTGTCGTGCCATAGAGTTATTATAAACCATGTAAGTTGTCTATTTTCAATCCTCTTGCTTATAGATGGTACTTTTAGTTGCTCTCTTATCCTTTCATTCCTAACTCTATCTCACTGAGTCTTTCTTGCTATTCTTCTTATGCTTTTCATTTGCATTCCATTTATCATACTTAACACAGTTTTTGTTACTACCCAGCTTTCAATTCCGTAAAAAAATCACTGGTTCTATCACTACCTTGTATATTCTGGCCTTCTCCTTTTATCTACATCTGCTTAAAGCACAATGCGCCTTCGTAGCTTTCTCTACACTCTTTCTTACTTCTTCGTGTAATTTACCGGTTATCTGTTCTCAGTCCTGGCTACCATCATCACTTTACTCTTATTGTAATTTCTGCCATCCCTCTTTCCTTCGGTGTTTCTGTCCATTCTATTATTGCATGTTGCAGGTTACTTTGTGAGTCTGCTATCAATACTATGCCATTAGCATAAGCTAGGACCTGGAAATATATAGGTCTTAAATTCCACATTCTTAATACTGACTTACTAGTTCTCATTTTACAGCTCTTCATTGCTTCATCCATGAATATATTAAATAGCAATGGGCTTAAACTATCCCCATATTTAACACATTTTTTCCATTGGGAAGGTTTCTGAGGTCCTAACTTTTAATCTTACGATGCCTTCTATATTCTTGAACGTGGATTTGATTGCCTTTATTAATTTTAAATGTATCTACTGCATAAGTAGTATCTTCCATATCTCTTCTCATGATACCGAGTCAAAGGCTGCTTGAAAACCAAGAAATTACACAATAAATCATACTGCGTGTGAAAATATGAGGGTCGGCTCATAAGTCCCGGACCTCTCAATGAAAACAACATTTAATTTTTTTTTTTTTGCTTTATTTCTCAACATAATTTCCAGCAATGCTAATATATTTCTCATATTGGTATTCTAATTTAATTATACCAGCTCTGTATTGCTATTTATCAAAATCCTCAAAATAGCTGTTTAACGCATCAATGACCTCCTCATTGCCGTAAAATCTTCGTCCTCCAAGAATTTTTTTTTATGTTTGGCAGCAGGTGGTAGTCACTGGGTGCTTGATCTGGCGAATTCACACATATTTCACATTGCAATGAGTGAACGATTGGCCAAATGAGGTAATTTTATTTTCACCTCATCACTCAAACGTTGCAGTAAGCTTGCGTAGTAGTCACCAGTGATACTTTTACCCTTTTCCAAGTAATCAATAAAAGTAATTCCCCGTGCATCCCAGAAAACACTCGCCATAAACTTGTTAGCTGACAAAATTATGCCTTTTTGGAGTTGGTTCACCTGGCGCAATCCACTGTTTTGACTGTGATTTACTTTCTGGAGTGTAGTGATGTATCCAAGTTTCATCCATGGTAATAAGCCGTCTCAAAAATTCACTGGGATTTTTACGGTAGAGCTCCACATTCTTAACAGAAACAGTTTTTCTTTCCAACTTTTGATCAGGTGTCAACAAACGCGGCACCCATCTCACACAAACCTTGTGAAAGCCCAAAACATTACTTGAAATATTACCTGCACGTTCTTTTGATATGTTTACAGCCTCTGATATCTCAAACAACTTTAATATGCGGTCTTCCAGTACTAAACGATGAATTTTTTTCAATGATCTCTGGAGTTGTCATTTCTACAGGGCGTCCAGAGCGAGGCTCATCACTAGTGCTCGCACGTCCCATTTTAAATTGTAAAACCCACCTTTCAGTCATTTAATATGAAGGGGCAGAGTCTTTCAATGTACTGACCATTTTGCTCTTGATTTCTTTAGGCGTTAAGCCTTTCTAATGGAAGTATTTAATCACTCCTCGTTCCTCCAAATCCTCAATTTTCATGAAAACTCTAAAGTTGTCTTGTTTAAAATGCTGTCATTCGAAAACTAAACAAGCTATTAACCTGTAACTATGGATACAAGCTAGCCTAGCGTTAAATTATATGATGCTAGCATCTAACTGGACTAGTGTTGCCATATCGGTGTGAGGTCCGGGACTTATCAGCCGACCCTCGTAGTATATTGCGATACAAGTGTGGGAAGTGTACTAAAGCAGAATCGAGGAAAAGTTCGTTTCGCCTTTCCAACTTAGGAGATTCTGCAATATGCTTAACACACGTGTATTGCACACTATTTTTGGACGGTGAATATTAATAGTGATTAAAATGTAGTAATAAATGAATCAAAATATTGGTTGGATACAAATGACTTCTATGAGAAAAAACATATGTCAAAAGCGTTAGAGCAATATTGAGAAAAGCAATATTTTTTAAAAATGTTCCATGTAAAGGATATCCGAAGGTGGAGAAATTTTTCTGAAAATCTTCGTGTCGCATCCTTGGAAGATACTGAACTTTAATACCAAGTTTGGTACTTAACTGACATTTAATTCTAGAGCTATGGTGTACAAACACACATACGCAGACCTTTTTCTAAAAATTCTGTTTCTGAATTCAGAGGACCCTAAAACATGTATTTCGAATGAAATCTCTATACCAAAGTTTTGGGTGCTAGAGAAAGTAGAACGAGATTACAAATTTATATTACGTTACATTGCCAAGTGCCCAGGTGCCCCGTATTTGAAATGTACAGATATCCCTTCGCGCGTTAAAAGAGTTGCGGAACTCATGAGGGCTATTTTAAGTTGAAACCCGTCAATGAGGAATTACACCTTTCAATGAGCGCGACTCCCGCTTGATCTCCGCTGATAAACAAGAGGGGTAAAACGAAGGTTGCTCAGGCCAGTTCCCCTCTGACGGGTTTTAACTTGAAATAATTCCGTTGAGTTTTGCAACTCTTTTAACGCACGAAGGGATATCTGCACACGTCAAATTAGGGGTATTTGGGCCACCTGGTGTACTCTTAATAAACCCTGTTTGAGTTTCGCGTTTCATCCAATAAATTCGCTCAAGCTTAATACTCACGAATATATCCATGAAGTATTAACCTCTCTTAGGATTATTATGACAGGTCTGCCCACCAATCACTCAAGTTAAAAATTGTAATCGGTTGCACTACAGTCCTTGTACCGTGATCCACTATTCCATCTGCTGACTTCAGAGCATATGCACAAGACAGAGCTTTCTTACTTTCTCTACCACGTATTAGTAGGTAGAGAAGTATTGCATTCCACTCAAAAAGTCGATAAATTATTTCAATGTAATTATACTGTTTCAGGTCCACTGAGTCCAGAAAAGAATTTTTTTAGAAAAAAAAAAGTCCATGTATATCTGTGTGTCTGTGATAGCATAATCGAAAAGCTAAAAATCGAATAAAACAAAACTTAGTACTTAAACTCAGTACTCTACAAGGATGAGAAACGAATATTTTCAACCCTCCAGCATAAAGTGCCCTTTATATCGAATATTTTTGAATATTTTTTATTTTCCGAAATATGGTTCTAACGATTTTGATATTCTGGCATATATTTAAGAAATATGCATGACGTATTCTGTAAGTTGCAGGAAAATTCTCGAAACCTGGTCCAGGGTGCACTCAGCCTCGTGTGCTCCCTCAGGGACAATTAAGGAGCTACTTGAGGTAAAAGTAGCGGCTACAGGTTGCATGAATCGCATTAATTGGGCTGGAGGGGCTCGGGGTGCTAAACAGGTCCCAACACCCAGTACTGCACCCCACCCAAGATACCCGTAATATGCAGAAAAATGAGATTAAACACAGTTTTATTTAGGGATGTTCTTTAGTTGCTGCGGCTCCCATCGTCTCATTCTACATTGGACGAGCAAGAACTTAATTTTGCTCAGAGGCCTTTCTATCAGGCTTGATATTCTTTGACGTACCGTAATTCTATGACACGGGACAAACGGCCTTACTCCCTTTCCGAAGGAATCCATGCTAAGGATCTGTACGTTCGAAAAAAATCCATTAACCTGCGCCGGGTCGAACCCCCGACCTTGGGAACCAGAGGTCTAGTATGTTATCCCTAGACCACGCCGGACGACAAGTAATGAGTAGAGGTCGCAAACGCAGCGGTCGGGCGGAAGGGTTTTGCTCGACTTCGGGCTATTGCGCCACGGAGTTTAATTATATTTTTATGTAGAACAAATATCATCTGTTCCCTTCACATGACTTTCTGTACCTATTATGCAGCAAACTGTTCTTACAAAAATGTATTCTTTTTTCTACTTCATGCTAATCGAGATACACATTAGCAGAAATGGCTTTATTACTTACTTCCTTCTAAGTGAAACGGAAATTAGGTGATACACAGAATTAAAGCGAGTCAAATCTTATAAAAGCAGGTCGCTATATGATGCATTCGACTTTTCATTTGAGAAAAGTCTAAGTATTGGAAACTCTAAAACCAATAACAAGGATTACCTCGGAATGGTTAACTTCATAAAAAAAGTACATGAGATAAATTGTGCGTTTGAACGAGATTGCATTTATTGAGTAGTACGGCTTTGTTTATCTCTTACGGTTGACCGGTTATCCAAAAGACCTCCAGAATGAAGAGGGCTTCAGAGGCTATTCCCAAAATAACTCTAGATATTTCATTTTCCGTGTAAATATATTTAGCATCACATTTTAATCAAATCGTTGAAGCATTTTTGTAATTTTCGAAAGGAGTTCCATGTACACAGTAGTTTTGGATGGCGGCTATCCTCAAAATATTTGTGTTGCATCCTTGAAATATACTAAACGTAAATAAAGGGTTTGGGTTTTAAGCGAATTTTCGTTATTGAGCTGTACTGTTCACAGATACATAGATACACACAAACGCGAACCTTTTTCTTAAAATTCTTTTTGGGTTCAGGTGTCCTCAAAACATATATTTCCGGTGAAATCTCTAGAATTTTGGATGAAATGCAATAACTTTGCAATATGTCTCACGTAAGAATATAAGAATTCCTAACGTCAACATATGGCAGGGAAGCAAGAATGAGAAAAGCTAGCATGAAACAGTCTTGAGCCGCTGACTCCCCGAGCGAAGTTCATGGGTGTTTATTTTACTTGCTCACTTACAAAAGCCGCCTCTAAGAAGTACAACACTCTGCATAGTTTTGCAATCACTGATCTTTACAAAACGATTTCGTGGAAGGAAAGGTATATACATATTTTTTTTCTGTATCCTGCATATGTACCACAGATGTTTTACATGCTCGTGAATTCTGAGAGAAATGTTTACAAGCTTAATGATATAGATCAAACATAATATATATTCGTTTGTTAACGGCACTCTCAGAATCACATCAGCACCGCCAATTTGCCGTAATTTCGTCACCCAAGAGTTCTGAGACATAGCAGTAAATCTAATGATATGAGGCTATCGATTTTAAGCACAGTTAAACAGTCTGGGCCGGGTTTGAACCCCGAACTTGCAATCAGAAGACCATCACCTAACCAACTGAGTTACCCAGACCTACGGTCAAACACATGACAGCACAGTTATACATTATGAATATATGGTTAACTTATTTTTATTGTTTAATATTACACAGCCCAGAAATGTAAAAAAAATAGGGTCTTTAGATTTATTAGGCCTTTATCTGCGCATGATGTCAATAGTAGACAGCGAGTTTATCACGCATTGTCTTTTACAGAGGACTGGCGAACGACGAGTAGAAGTGCTGAATGTCAACGTCACCTTTTTCATTTACCCGTCGTTTCTCCGTGTGCACTTCAGTCTGGGCTTATTGTGCTATCTGTATCGTTTAGAGCCAGCCCATGACATCTACATCCCTTAAAAAGGAGTGCAGCCCTGCAATGGGTATGGATGATGCTTATTCTGGTTCTATGAACATTTTCCCAAAAGCTTTGTAACTCTTGCGAACCAAAGTTTCGCAGGAGCACAAAATGTGCTGGTTCAATCTCCTTCCTGCAAAATCTGCAGTCTAAGTTGCCCTGAAGCACCCCAATTGTGTTGAGAAGCTTTTCCACAGGGCTATGCCCTGTGAGGAAAACGGTAAGCACTTCGTCAACTTTGTGATATGGGACTTGTATCGTACCTTTCCAATATTTACATTTGAAACACTCGCTTGCACCTTGTCAACTCGCAACCGCAGCATTTATGCTGATAGGTAACTCAAATAAGGAGGTAACTAAAATAATTGGAGGTAACATCGAGGGCTTTAATTGCACAAGTTCCCCAATACAATAAACAGTTATTCATGTTGTTTATGGCAGTAAATTAAAACTGACCTACACAGAATAAATAAAGAAAACACACAAATTCTGTTATCGGTAGTCACTTCCATCTCGCGTGTAAGCAACGTACAAATGTCTTGGTAAAACCGCTCTGCATCACCCCGTACATCAACATGTTTACGAAGTTGGCAATGCATGCAGTCTTCAATTCCGCAGCTCTCCTTTGAGATAAGGGGCTCGCTCATCTAATAATGAAATCATGCATTTAAACCTTCTGGCTCTAAAGGCCGAATAAATCTGAAAACTCAGAATAAGTTGTATTCCCATAAGTCTGGCCATTCTCGGAACAAAGTTGATCTTCTGTTGAATATTGATTCAGATGCTAGTGTATATCACGTAGGAACGCTCCTGATATTTAAGACACCTTACCTCGCATACTTCACAAGCCCAGAACATTTATACGCAATTTAAAAACGATTGGGTATTACCACGGAGCAAATCTGTAAATCTGCCAAAATGAAACACACTGAGGCAAATCTAAAGAAATTGCGAGAAGCAAACGATCGCACAGTTTCCGATATTTAAGGTGTTGCATCTCTGAAATTTGAAAAATTAAACAGTATGCAAGATTTTGAAATTTATACCAGTTATAGCAGTTACTATACGTAATAGCAATATTTTAGCCATATATCAAAATTATAGCTTACATGATTATTTAAAGAATATATCTTGCCCTGTAAAATCATTGCCCTAATAAAAATGAGCCAGGTGGTGCATTTTTAAAAATATTCAGATACAAACATCCATTTTTACGCAAAATAAGCTTACAAATATATCTGTCATATTATTTTTAATATGAGCCCTATCAGTGAAGAAAAGTTATTACTTTTCGTACTTTAAAAAACTTATGGTTTTGCATAATTTGAAATTTTATTTTAAAAACTAAAGCACTATTTTGAAAATGTAATAATTTTCTTTAATGTGATTTTGAGAGGCAGTATATAAAAGGATGGAAACTTAATGCTTCGTGTGGAACATTTGAGTATGGAAAAGTGTTGGCAAAAGATTTGCGAGAAAATAAGGTTTAAAGTTGCGGGTGCCTATTAATAAGCATGCGCCAAGACATTTAAAGCTTCAGTTAATTTGTAGTTAATATGAGCCAAGTGGGAAAGGCTATACATTTAAAGTTTAGAATTCATTCAATTTTATTAACAAATACGTTTATTTTAGTTTTTCACAATTTTTGGTCAAATTCCACAGATGTATCTCCTTAAGAAGGAAACACAGAGGAGTAACCATTATGCTACTGCATGATAATGTTAATTCTGCAGCATAGATTTTATAGGTTGCTGGTAAAGTCTTACTCGATTTAGTCTCAAGCAGTTAGCACTACTGCAGCCAGTGTTGCAAAGCTTAGTTACACCTGTAGCGTCAAACACGTGGTGAGTTGACTCCGCTTCTTCTTGCTGTTTTTGTTTTTATAAAATACAGTTCCGGAGGCTTGTCAGGACTCCGGCGCTGCATTCCTTTTTTCTCCATTTTTTCCAGTTTCCTATATTTCCTTAGTAGACCTTATTATTCTTAACGCTTTCCTTTTACATATACGTACACAAACCTAGACACATTTACAAACACAGAAACACCCACGCCCAAGGCGGGACTCGAACCCACGATCCTCTGCACCACGAAGCGCCAAAGCGAGTCACTTTAAGCGAGCGCGGCCACCGTGATCGGCAAAAACTGTTTACACTAGGATCATTCTAGTCTGAGATATATGCTTACTATGTATAGTGTACATACGTGGTAAAACAAGTAACAAACTTTCATAAGAATTGTCTCTGTACCCACAAATAAGCGATAGGGATAGAGAACATCATGTGATTGTAGCATAACGAAAATTGTGGTAGTGTTTAATGCCCGCTCCTACTACATATGGCACCACAGGCGGTAAGATTGGTAATATGTGGAATTAAATTATATTTGTGGAATATAAATATGCCGAGATCGAGGTGGAAGATAATCCAGTAGATAGATGGAGATGATGTTGTCAGCAATATGCTTTACCATAACGTTGACTCGCGTGAAAAAAAAAATCACTGGGTGCCACTGGTATAATGCTGCGCTCTAAAAATTCTAATATCAGTTTAATTAAAACGGAATTATGATTCACCTATGAGAATTTTATAATAACAGGTATTTAATTGAACTCTCACCCGCAGCGACTATAATTTTGCAGGTCCTTTTGTGATCACAAGAGCTTTGTTAGCTCTTTTGAATACAAGCGTCTCTAAATGAGGTACACAGATGACGTTTTCACTTGTGCTATTGTTGGTTCGAGGCCAGGTATTTTACAATATGTATGACGGGAGAAGCTGCGGCTATTTTTTTACTGTGCGATAAAGTACAGCGCGAGAATGATTGTCTCCTGCTTTTGGATTGGTCATATTGTAGTTGGGTGTGGGCGAGTTTCATTCCCGCGGTTTTACAAACGATCCTGTTCCCCCTCCGCCATTCTTTCTCTCCGAACTACGGACTGTGATGACGCGGTGACACGCAACAATAGGCAGCACCCTCACTCCTTCTGCACACACACGCACGCGCACAAATTTTTGGCATATTTAGTTTATTTACCCATTACAGCTTCCATCTCATTTTTTTCCCCAACATTCAACGCTCTCACTCTTCATTTGCAATCTCACACAACCATTGCAGCACACCCCTCCATCGGCGTTCGGTCCAACATCGCTTTCACTTCAGCAACCCCCTACTCACCCCACTAATATCACCCACTCACTCCCACACGCCGAGTGGCGTTCGGGGGTGCGGGGCGAAGCGGGATGGTTACGTTGGGTTTGGTTTGGTTTAGACTTCCCAGCCAGAGCTTAAAATTGATGTCACTCATTACTAACTAATAAAATGCCTCTACGGTGGTTTTTGGATGCTATGTTGAATTTTTTGTAGCCACTAGTCTATTCTGCCGCCGCCATTACCGCCACCACCATCCCACTGTACGAGTACAACGTTACAGTTTCATCTGCGCTACAAACTCGGTCGCTATAAAGCCTTGATTCCGCGCCATGCCATGCCCGTACCACCCGCATTTCTGTGGGCAAATAAAAAAACTGTACTGGAAAGAGAGATAGCCCAAACTGTAGTTTTGATTGCACTTGTCAACTATGTATGGAATGCGGTTTGATCGTTGGACCTAAAATGCTGGCAGGGGTCGGTGGTAGTGGCTGCAAAGTCTGATATTGTGGTGGGTTACTGTGGAGCAGGGTGCGGGAACGTGGAGTTCGGAGGGTGACTGATACACTGTTAGCAGGGATTGGAAGTGAATGGATGGCTATGGGAGTTTTTTTCTTTTTTGTGGAGGTTAGAGGGAGGTGCGTGCACGGTTGGTGTCGGTGCTTGGTTATTTTGTGAGTTACCGGTCAGTCCGCCGCAACACCCATTTTAGCTTTAAATTTTATGTTGAATACTCAACCGCACAAGCACTTACAGTGGCAAGTAATGCACTGTACAAGGTTAAAGTGCAAAGATTACAAACACGCTTTTCACGATAAATAATATATACCATCATTCCCAAAGGCACTTCTGGCAAAGGAGAGAAGCATCTGGCTACCTACGAAACTAGCCAATAAATGGAGAGAGCCCGTTTAACCCATTACGGCATAGATTGTTTTAATAGGCCTTATTTCACCTTCTCTGTTACATAGATTTTTAGCAGTGTTTCACTTCCATTCTTACAACATTCGACACTAAAAGCGAAGGACACTGATGATACAAGAAATAAAATTATAACTATCCCGCCTAGGTAGTGTGGGGTAGCGTGTCTGCGTCACATTCAACAGGGCGCGAGTTCGAATCTCGCTTAGAGTGAATGACCCATATAGGTTTCTTTCAGGGGTTTTCCTTATCTTGAGAAGACGAATATCGAATAAATAAACTTCATGCACACGAGATCATTCGAACTTCATCTCACCAATTTTATTCACCGTCTGCTTTGACCAACCAGGTTAGGTAGTGTTAAGCTATAAAAAAGAAAAAAAATATATAGTTGGAAAAGGAAATCTGTGAAGGAAATATTTCAGGTATACGCTTGGGCACCTTCCTGGCATTTGCCAGGTCTGAGAATTAAGGAAAACCAGAAGAAATCGTAGTCCTCCATATCCTAGGGGTACCATGCTACCCTCTGGTTACCAAGGTCACAGCTTCAAACTCGGAGGAAGGCGACGGACTTTTTCGGACGCAAAACACCTTAGCATGGCTTCCTTCGAAAGGTAACTAAAACTGGTGGTCACGTGTCATAGATTTACGGCATATAAAAGAACCTCAACCTTGATTAAATGCCTTTTTGCAAAATAAAACAGTGTTTCACGTCCAATATATATTGGTAGAATGGGACGCTGAGAACCGCAGCATTTGAACAGCGACCATAATAAAACTCAATTCAGTTTCCTGAAGGAAACTTTTTAAGATGGCGGTCCTGGTGGGATTTGAACCGCAGAACTTCTGTTCACAATTCCATGCCTTAATATCCTCGGCTACTCTTGCCGGTATCAACAGTAAGCAGAGAAGGTATAGTATTCCACCCAAAAATTGACATCGAAATTTCACCACAAATACACATTTTCAGGCTCCCAGAGCTTAATAAAGAGGGGGAAAAAGCATACACAGGAATATACTCTGTGTGAATGTGTTTTTTTGCTTTTCTGTCAGCAATATAACTGAAAAAACAAAATTCAGTTAAAACCTAAGTTGTTATTCGGATTCAGCAACTGCCAAGGCCAATGTTTTTTTTAAGAAAATCCTCCAAACCAAGTTGCTCTTCAGATGAAAAACACTTTTTTTTATCATTTCTATCAGTTGACCACTACCGCATATTTGAAGTGTACAGATATCCCTTCCTGCATTAAAAGAGGTGCAGAACTCAACAAGGTCAGTGAGAAACCTTGTTTGGCAGACCTTGATAAGCCCGAGCCGCTCACCGTCTCCGCTGATAAGCAAGTTCGCTCAAGGCATTTCCCCAATGATCGACTTTATCTTGAAATATCCCTGTTGACAAATGACAAATATGGGGCACTTAAACCACCTTGTATACTCCCCATTAATTATTGTAGTCATATTGGCAGCTGTTTACCTTGTCAAGCACTTAAGTAGAATGTGCATAGTACATAGATAATAGATATAGAAGGTATTATATTCCACTAAAACTTGGACACTGAGATTTCACCGGAAATACATGTTTTGAGGACCCCTGAATAAAACATTCTTTTTTAGATAAATTTCCGTTTGTGTGTGTCTTTGGACATCATAACGCAGGAACAAAAACTCGGTTAAATACAAAAATTGATACTTAACTTCTGCATTTTTCAGGAACAGGAAAATTTTCATGCAAATTCTGCATCCCAAACTACCTTTTACATGGAAAATGTTTTGAATTTATGGGTTCTCTAACAAATTGCTATAATATTTTTTAAAATACCATATATCCCAGATATTTAGATGGGAAATAAAAAGTATATTTTAATTTCCTAAGCAGTAATCCCTAAACTCCTCTTCATTCTGAATGCCTTTTGTGTAACTGGTAAACCGTAAAAGATAGATAAAAGAGAAACAAAAACTACACATCCCGTTAAAATCCAACTTATCTTATTTACTTTGTAGATATATTCTCTGTTTGTTATTGGTACCAGCATAAGAAAACTAAGGTTTTTTCTCAAACGGAAAGTCCTCATCCGTTTCATATTTCTGATGTTTTACTCCTGGTCATGGAAAGAGCATCGAATTTCAATGTTAATAGGGCAGCGATAGCCTTTAAAAGTTATGGGCTTAGCGTAGTTTATTCCTTTATTTCCCCTCTATAAGAAAATAAGTAGTTACACCATTTCTGGTAATGTTTCTCTGGATTAGAGTGCCGTAGATAAAAGAATAATCTGTAAAAATGACTTGCAGAACAGCCAAGTGGTAAGTCTCTATCCATTTTATTTTATTATAGTCATTAAATGATCAAGGAATTTCAAAGCTGCTCTTTAAAAATCCGACTATCACTATGAGTTACTGTATCCTTCTTTACCTATGAAATATGCGTAAATGAACAGTGTTCAGGGTAAATGATATAAGGGCCACGATCGAAACCGTTTAGATTTTCTGGGAAAAATGGTATAGCTGCCATCACCAATCACACTATTTTTGGTACAAGTGCCTTTAAACTTCTTGTTAATCTCTAGCTAGCTGAAATGATGGTAGGAGAGGTAACTCCAAAGTCTCTGTCCACAGTAATTGGTACAAGTTGTTAGGATTCTATTCCCGCACAGGAGAGAATCTTTATATTTTAGCAAGCTGTATCAGATCGAAAACTACCATTTTGGAGTTTAAACTATTTTGTTTGTATATGAGCATCTTAATTTTTTGTTGTTGTATTGTTTCATTTGTATAGCCCCTTTAACTTCAATGGTGATATCGGGGGCTCTGACTTGTGAAACAGCTCGTATTACGGTAGGGTTAGAACTTTAGATTAATTAATCTTTTATTTCTAAACACATGCTCATTCACTCTCACATTCATACTTTCAGACTCTGTGGGGGATAGGGAATAATTCTGGTTAAAGAAACCGCACCCAGGACCTCCGGGTTGGAGGTCAGCTTGCTGACCACTCGACCACAGAGGCAATCAGAGCATTTTATTGTTTTGTCATCTGCTGTAGAAATTAGGATGAGCAATGCTATGATACTAGAGGAATTACAAGACAATGTGAGACCTGGACGCTTAAAGACTTCACTTGAGGTGGTTGTTACGAACTTAGAAGATTTTTAATGTAGCTACAGAAGCTGATAGATATACTAATGCCTAGTCTCAAGATCTACACTCTTTCGTGGACTCAAATAACTTGTCCAAATGTGATAAATGTTAAGCAAAGCTTTCAATGATATTAAAGAATGGAATTTAATGAACACATTCACGAAGAGAAATATCTGCACAGTAATGGGGCTGATGCACATCCATGATCTTACCTGGCTAGAAGCTCAAGAACATTTAGAGTTAATACCTCGTCAGGAAAGCTTCAGTTCTTATTTTACAATGAAGATGTCTCCATAAAGACTAAGCCCACGCTCCCGGAAGATTATTTGCCATTTGGAGATCTCTGAGCAAAATTAAGCGGTCTTTCACGCACAACATAGAATGGGACAATGGGAACGGCAGTAGTTAAAGAGCGTCAATATAAATAAAAACATAAAACAAACATAAAAGGTCACCAGGCTACAAAAAGGCGTTGAGAAGTTTAGTGAAATAGCCAATACTCATTTACCGTATGCACAAAGTTTCCAACTGCTATCTTGAAAAGACACTGATTTTCATTTGTTTCATTCAACAGCGGAAAAGCAATTGATCACTTGTAAAGTAATGACAGAACTGAACTGGCGACCATAATATGTGCACAAGATCAGCAATTGATAACAAGGAATGAAGGCTTCCGCCAACAGAATTACAAAAGCATCCAAATGCAATGGAAGCTAATGTTCATCTCTCTCATAAGGTCTTCTTCCCTTGAATTACCCTAGAGGGAATTCAATCGTCAACTTCTTCATATTATAAGCCCCATATTTGTATGCATGGATTACATCTTTTGCTGTTTCTAATATCTATACCTACCGCCTTGTTCTTACATCTGGAAGTGTTTGCTATAATATTTTCTATGGACTCAATGCAATTTTGGTAGTGTTTAATGCCCGCTTTTACTACATGTGGCACCGCGGGCGCTGGCACTGGTGACACATGGAATGAAGATGGAGCACGGCGCGGCCAGGACTACATGCAGATGGATCTTGCCAAGCTGTTTTCTTCGCATTCTTTTGTGAGCGTTGTAACTTGTAACCTTCTCTAGCAATGGACATAAAAGATAGAGGAATTGTTGTATTCCACCCAAAGTGAATTCGAGATTTCGTCGGAAATTTATGTTTTGAGGACCCCTCAGTCCAAAAAAGCGTCTTTAGAAAAATGTCTGTGTGTGTGCTTGTGGAGAACATAGCTTAACAACTAAAATACCAAATTTGGTATTTAAGTTTAGTATCTTTCAAGGATACGACATGAAGATTTTCAAGAAATTTTCCTAGCCTAAACTACCTTTACATGAAATAATTTTTGAAAATTTTCTTTTTCTCCAAAATAGCTTTAACAATTTTGATTAAAATAACATGTATTAAAGATATTCACAACACAAATAAAATGTATATCCTGAAATTTCTGGGCAATAATCTTCTGAAGACCTATTCATTCTGGAAGAATTTTGCTGAAATTTTTATAACTGTTAAACCGTAGAAAATGGAAAGAACTTACTGCATGGATATGTAGATCTCGTTAAAACACACAATTTATGTCATGTACATTTTTGTTATAAAGTTGACCGTTTCCGAGAAATTTCGTGTAATTTTTTTTCAATTTTAAACAACTTAAACTTTTTTCAGACTACAGGTATCTCTCTTTGTTGGCCTTTTGTTTACTCTTGGCAAGCAAAGAGAACAAAGTTGCAACTTTTTCACATAGCGACCGGCTTTTAAAGGAATTGACTACCGGTTTAGCTTAGTGTATTCCCTTATTCACTTAGGCATACAAAGAATCATATATAACAACAAATTCTGCTAATGTTTATCTCTATTAGCATGATATAGATAAAAGAATAATCATTTTTTAAGAAAAGTTTGTTTTCGGAACAGCTAGAGAAAGTCCTGTGAAGGGAACACTTCCAATTTTTCCGCTTACTTTAAGATAACCAACTCTAGAATTTAGAGTTCTATGATTTCAGTATAAAATATTTAATAGTTTATTAGGACAACTAGGATTTAATTTAAAATAGCTATACGAAAGTTCAGGTACTTTAAAGATTATTTCCATAGATATTATTTTAATACCTATATTTCTTGTTGTTTCCTCAAGACGAGGCACTTATGTTTTTAAGAAAATTAATATGTTATAAGTACAATATTTTATGGTGTATTAGTAAATGTAGATCGCTTTCTGACTATCCTTAAAGTTTGGAAGAAAAAATAACATATAAGACTTAATTTTATTTTAAAAAATATATAGTATGAAAATTATTGATTAATAAAAACGCAGGTAAGGAAGTCAAAACATTAATTTTCATCCCGTTATTTATAAGGAGGCATAAACATTTTGTTTGCCTATACCGAGAGGTATATCGTGTGGAACAATTTAAAAATAATGTGCTGAAAAAGGAAAAAAAAAAAACAAAAAACAAACAGAGGGTTAAAATTACTACACTAAAATAGCATTAATTCTCGGTTTGTACTGTTTATTAGCATTTAGTACATATATAGGCCCTTCTTCGTCCTTTTCTGCTCTATAGATAATTAATTTACCGTTTAAGATTCCTAAGGCCTCTCTTGAATGATTTGTTTACAAGCAAGGATCTAAATTGCTATACGGCATTCTTTAAAACTTGCATTGCTATTAACGATACTTAGTATTTAAGCCTTTAAAAACACTAAAATCCATATTTATGAATTTCGGCAACTTTGTTTTAAGAGCTCTTTTACAAAAGTACCTTTCGCATTGTTTGAAAAAACGATATCTACTCTCTTTTTCGTAAATAGAATTTCCCTCAATGCTTCATAATTCTCCCAAGCCCTTCCACCAGTCCCTGTTTTATGAGTAATTTTATTTTCTTACATTCTCACTCTGTCATTAATGCAGTGATTATTCCTTTTGCCGATATAAGGTAAATGTTTCTATGCTTAAGTGCAACCTAAGTCCTCTTGTAATAATAATAATAATAATAATAATAATAATAATAATAATGCACATCTTTCCCATACAGGTACAAAACTCACTACATAGAGAATATGCGTCAATTGAACAATTGAGGCGATACTAGCGATCCTGGTAGCACTAGGATTATCTGACCAGAACCAACAAATACTTTTTTTTTATATTGAGTTACTTTGAAAAAAGAAATATATTGCTGTCTTTATTTATACATTTTAGAGCTTATTATATTGAATATTTCACCAAAATTTGATAAATTTAAGCAGAAATCCAAGAAGACATGAGAAATTATTGCGACAATTATTATTATTCTCAAGGATGCATTCTTTTTTCATTGTGTTTGACGCCCGCTTTTACTGCTGCGGCACCACAGGCGATGGCACTGATGATAAATGGAAAGAAGATGGAGCACCAGTGGAATGTGATGGCGGGGAAAATCGGAGAACCAGGAGAAAACCCGCCCATGCGTTTGTTTGGGATCGAACCCGGGCCATCTAGGTGAGAGTCCACGGCTCGGGCTCTCGGTGGTGTAGACTTAATGACGTTAGCTAAATATGAACTTCTTTTTCATTCATAATAGGGCTTGCTTTCAAATTGAAGAGTGCATAACTTAATATTGTTATAAATATATTTATCTGCCGATGTTTAATAACCATTTTTCTTGTTGCACCCGAAGTAAAATAAGAAAGAGTTTGAAAAATCACAAATATGTGACAATACATTAATGCGATTATTCATTTGCAGACATGACCTCTTTATGCGTACTTATTAAACACAGACATCGACAGCCGGATCATCAGTAGTTATGCGTTTACATTTCAGTATAGTCTTACTAACTCATATAACTGGATCTTTCGGAAATCGTAGGAAAGATGAATTTGGCTCTGTTACTTAGTTTTAGCACAGTTGATAGAATTATTTTACAAACCTCTCTTTCTCCTCCCATATTATTATTATTGTTGTTGTTTAAATACATTTTCCTTAACGAACATTTCACCTATAGAGTTGCTTATTGTCTCAAGTCGTAGCTGGTCGCTAGGAGCGCTGTAATCAGCACTAAACAACACTGATGATACATAGAATAAAGATGGAGCATCGGTAGAATGCAATGGCGGGAGAACCCAGAGAAAACCTGCCCCTGTGTCCCTTTGTCCACCACAAATCACACATGCGTTCACCTGGGGTCGAACCCAGACAGCCTTGGTGAGACATGACTGGTTTAACCACTCGGCCACGGCGCGGCCCCGTTTTAACTTCCTTATCTATTTCTTACCATTCCCACCAAGGAATAACGTTTGATTACGATCTAGATACTTGTAGAAATATTCATAAATTTGGTCAATACTAATCCATCTATTCAACCATTCATCTAGCTTTTATTTCTCATACTTCCACCTTGCTTCTTTCATTTCTCTATATGTTCCTTGCGCAAATTTAGTCTCATATCTGATATTAAGTACTAACCTAATACCACTTAAACTCGTCCTTTCTGTTGCTAACATTTTTATTTCATTGTATCCAACACCCTTAACACCCTAAGTATCTTATTTTTATGACATTTTGTATTATTGCTTCTTGAACTTTCCATTTACCGTGTTTCTTAAACTTGTTTCGCTTTAAAACTCTCAATTTTATTCATTTATGTTTATTTTGAACCCCATTTATTACAATAGCATCTACAGGTTTGAAAGCAGGTGGGAATCCTCAAATTGTGATGAATCCTCAAACTAACCCATTTGCAAAAAGCAATCTTTGGACATTCTACCATATTTGTAACACTACTTCTGCATCATTGTTCCGATGTATAACCCCTCATATTGGCTCTTTGTTCCTTTCGTCTTTATTTTAGAAGTTCAACATCCTAGATTTCTACCCAGATGTGCAGTTTTCATGCAAATTGTATAGCAACATTTTGCTTGGAAATAAAACAGAGTGGAAAAACCAAAATTATAGACCTAGAAAAAAGAGCGGCGGAAAGAAGGGAGGACCGCCTGTTATGGAGAGAACTGCGAATTTAAAACGAGTAGTGAAGTAGTTTTATGAAGAGAATTTGTGAAGTATCAGTTCATTAAAATAAGTGATTACTTCACAGTTAATAGCAGTGAACCATTCACTTTGAACCACGAATTTGCTCCTTGCCCATCACTACTACATATCTGTGAATGCTTAGCGCTATTTAATTTTCATTCCAGAGAGAGAGGGGGAGAGACAGAGGAGGAGACGAAGGAGAACAAAAGACTGTATGGTAAACTAAGCCACACAGTCATATAAATTACTTATCGCCGTTAGCTTCTCTTCTAGGACAGCTAACTTTAGTACAGTTGCAGGCTAAAATGTTGTTTATAGGTTTACCTCAGAAAACAATGAATATGTAGTAACAAAGCTTCCTTTACACTATATTTAGACGTTATGAACACTTGGAATACAGTAGGAAAAACAACAATTGGGCAAGAGGCATAATTATCGAAAGTAATTCCATGAGTGTTTTCAAACACGAGCTGTATTTGGTAAGAGAAATCAGCGAAATAGACAATTAATAATTGATAGTATATAGGAGGGGAGATTTTATCAGGTTATGATTGTAATACTTAACATTAATTCTTAAACGGTAGATGACGCACTCGATCACATTTACTTACAGAATGTTTTTTCTTTCTTTCTTCATTAACTCCTGAATTATGATATGGCCGTCCGTGTCTACACCGAATGTACGAATAACGATAGCAATAATAGAAATAGGGAACACTTATTTAATTTCAGTTTTTAATAAGTAATACATGATATGAAAACGAACGTTATTTTATTTGAGGTTATTGCACTCATCTCGTACATAAGAAATACAAATAACGATTACTTTCAGTCCATTTTGTGAACTAAATACATGATGAACTGGATAAAATTTTAAATAAACATTGTAACTGAATTAATTGAAAGTTCAATCGTGGAACAGACAGTTATTAAAAGTGAAGCTTGGGTGCCTTGATTGTAACCTTGTTACCAATAACCAAGACAGCAGATTAAACATACGAACGTCAGGTGCGACAAGATTTCAAAGAAATGAACATCAACTGCTATAAGATTTTTCGACAATATCGCTCCAGTCAGATGACCGCGATTGGTTGAAATTGTCTAATCTCCGCCATTCCATTGGTGCTTTAATAGTTGAGCTGAATTGTCGAAATAAACGTAATATTTACTGGCAGTAATTTTTACTTCCTTCACCACGTACATATTAGTTACAGATTCCATTACATCCAAAAATTGAATTTCGAGACTTCGTCATAAGTGCATGTTTTGTGGCTCTTGGAAATAATAAAATAAGGTATGCGTGAGTTTATGTCTATCTGTGGAAAGTAAAAACCATAAATACCAAGCTTAGTATTTTGGTTCAGTATCTCCCAAAGCTGCAACACAGAATTTTCAAGAAAATCTGCGAACCCCTAACTTCCCGTTAAATAGAAGACCTTTTCAAATGTTCTGTTTTTTCAGAAACATTTTAAACAATTTGGATTAAAATGCTATATGTACACGATATTTACATGAAAAGTAAGATTTATATAATTAAATATATATGAGTAACTTGTAAAGCCCTTTTCATTTGGGAGAAATGTATAATTTCATATACCTGATAAATCATTAGAGATGACAAAAATATACCACAAAATAGGTATAACTAGAATGCACAATTTACTTGAAATAACTATTTGTAGTATTAACCATTTTGAAATATGCGTTGATATTGGTTTGAATTGTTTAATATGTTATTTCTCTTAAAGTGGTGTCGCTATTCAGTTGTTCTCTCTATGCCATAGAAAAAGTATGGAATTTTTAATCTGGCATATATCGACAGCTATAAAACATCTGATGACTGATTCGGTTTCCTCCATTGCCTTCGAACCTTTAATTATATGTGTAATGATAGTAATTCGTTTCCTTTTCTTGGTTCAGGGTTGAAGGATCAGGCGAGTGGTCTGTGGGCGAGGGGTATGTTTGCTTTGTGGAACTGTCTGGCCTGACGTCAGACGTGTGATGGGCACTTCCATGGGCAGATATAGGTGGTCCCGCCGCGACAGGATGTATATTTGGAAACGTTGTGGACCCCGCCTGTAATCGAGCCAGCTGCCTCAAATCTGTTCGGAGGTTTTGAAAACTAAGTACAAAGTTCCTCCTCCGCTTTCTGATAACCACAACCAATATCTCACCATTCTGTATCTTTTGCTCAGACAACATATGTATATTTCCAGCCTTTATTTTCCTGGTTGCAACTAAAAGAGCTGGCGCCCCGGCAATGCATTTGGGAGGTCGTGGTTTCAATTCCAGCGACCGCTCAAACTGCTTCAATTTTTTTTCGGATCGGTAGGCGAGTGCTGATTGACTCCTCTATTAGCACAACTCCCCTCTCCATAATTTTGTGCCCATCACTTCCTTCATTTTCATCTGTTGCAGGATTGTAGAATCGCGAAATAGTGCTCAGTGGGTTGTGATTGGGCGATGAATGTGCGCTTTGTGGAGATTTCTTACCTGGTATTAGTTTGACTGCCGATTCAGGATCCGCTTCTAAAGTGGGCTCCACCGTCGAAAGCTAGGGGCTTATGAGTGATTTCGGGTGGTGTTGGAAGCCTTCGGTGGGAAACGTTAGGGACCCCGTCCATGCTTGCACACGTTACTCAGATCTGGTGGTCCCTTGGGTCTCTCCTCTCCAAGGGGCCACGTTGAAGCACAAAGAGCCATATGACCTCCGTGCGATCTCTGTCCCGGTTAGGGGCCCCTTTCGTAACATACACTGTTATCTTTTCTTTTACCTTAGTTTGGATGCATAGAGTTCGGCACCTACTCTTTCTGTTTCTTGGGAAAAACTTATTGGAACGTTAAGTGCGGTACTAAAAGGCACAGAAGAATCGGAATGAAAGATGAAGGAAAAACTAGAGTCGATAAAGAGAAATGTTCCATCATAGAAAGTAAACCCTCACGTATAAAGAAAAACAAATAAAAGAGAATTCTGACACAAGGATTTTTAATTTAATTAACGTTATGTTTACCTAACTTAGAATGAAGAACTATCGTTTTGTAATTTGTGGAGGTAATCTCAGACTTCGTTGCTAATACCTGATTTCGCCTTGATTTTTCATAATTAAAACCTGTTCTGAAGCGGCCATAGTTTACATTATCTAATACCAAAGGCAAAAGAAATATTTGCTTGTGCAAGGGAACTGTTTACGTGGCAGCCTTTAGAGAGCCTTAAGGCAAAGGAAGCGCTTGAAAATTCCGGAGTCTGAAAGCACTGACTGATCTGGATGCTCTCCCCCACTCAAATGCGTTTTGAAAATTCAGAAACCCTTGAGGCGTTTGGAAAAGGATTTGCAATGTTAAACTGTAGCCAGGTACATTGGCGCCTGCTACACTTTAGTTCTGCGGCAGGTAGACTGAATAAAATAAACAATCAGAAGCATATTTCACACCATTCTTTTAACTTTTCAATTATTTTATTTGTAAACTTCTGCATTGAACACGAACAAGCTTCTAAGCAGTTATTCAAAAGATTGTCTGTATACAGAGGTACTAAAATTAGATGCTGATCCTATTTAGAACTTAGTGAGATAGCTGAAAAAAGATCTTTAGTTTTTTATAAACCAATGAAAGACTCATGGGGAAGGGAAAAAATGATGACAAATAAAGAAGAGCGAGAAGGTATTGCATGAGTTAAAACAGGAGAATAGAGGTTAAAAGGTTTAAGGAAGAGTATTCCTCAAAATCAATGGCAGAAATGAAGATATGGAACATATATTATTTAAATGTAAAGGGACTGAAGTTTGGAGAAAAGAGTATATTAATAAGAAATGTTTAATATAGAAATGTAGCTGAAGTTGAAATATTTCAAAAAGGTAGTAAGAACATTGGACAATTCTTATACAAAGGGAAAAATAAATGGGTATGGACAGTAAATGGACACAAAATGATGTAATAAAGTAGAATTAAGAAACTATTGTATGACCGGTAAAGAGCCAGAGCTGAACACTGGTCATATTCACTGTATACAGCTTAGCATAAATAAATAAATAGAAATCTACGATTCAAAGTGCTATTCGCAATGGGAATTAAGTATTAGCATAATTTGAACATAAACCTAATGAGATATGCTGTCATTTACTATGGAAACACAAACAGACAGTCAATCGCAAGAGAGCGTGAAACAGCTGAGATAGTATGACGGCCTGCGAAGCGACCAGCGACAGTATAGCCGCGCTGTGGCCGAGTGGTTAGGCTACTCGGCTCTCACCCAGGCGGCTCGGATCCGCTAGCAGCCGACTGCATGTGGGATTTGTGGTGGACAAAGCGGCGCAGGGGCTATGCCAGCACGTTGCCATGGTAGCTCAGTGGTAGAGCAACCGGCTAGTGATCGGAAGATCCTGGTTGAAATCCCGGCTATGGCATTAAATATTTCAGTCTGACTCTACCTATCCAACTCCTGTCCTATGCACGGTTTCTGTGAGAAAACGATTAAAATTATCAATACTAATGAGTTAGTTTGCGTGCCGTACTCTTCTCTCCTAAACTTACGCGAGTGGAGCATCGTGGCGAGAGATGCGGTATCACCAATATATTTGCTACTCATTCCTACCGCGCGTGGTTTCTGTCAAGATGTACGAGTACTAGTGGCGCCACAGTATGTCGATTTCTTGTGTTACACCTGGGAGAGCTTAGAAACTTAGAACAGCTTTCGAAAAATGTCAAGAAACGAATACGTGTCACTAATTTCTATGGAGTTGCGCTTGTTTTCCGTAAAAAAAAACAAAAGTTACGACGAAGAAAGCAGTAAATATAAGCAGAAAAACGCAAAGTTAAGGTTCATCCATATTTAAAATAACACAAAATATTTAATATAATGAGAAAGCTCTATTTTATACATTTACCTGGTGGAAAAATTCAGTGTCGCTCTCGTTAAAGGAAATAGCTGCTCTTAAGTAACAACACCCAAACCGAAATCTGTACAAATACTAAACAAATATAAAACTTGTGCGAGTACACAGCGTTTTTGTGTGCGGAGAGAGAATAAGCTCGAGAACCACTGAAATATTCTTATTTTAACAATAAAGACATAAGCTTATTTCACAGCTTCTAATCTCACTCCCTAAATTACTTAATAGAACAAGAACATTTGCAGTCATAAAGAACCACTTTCAAAGCAGGCTGTGACGTTTTGCTGAGAATGCCATGGAGTAGGAAAGAATAGCTGCTTATGCTCCACAGCAAATAATAATAAATAATTTCATTCTAAAGAATATACGTAAGTGATTCCTAATTTACGAGAATCATCCAGGAAGTAATGACCGTCTGTGCATTACCGCTGCGCAGATAGCTGCCGAATTCTATCCAAGTTCGAGTGGTTTCCTCGATATTTTTCTCAGTGTTGGGATCATTTTAGATTACAAAAGTTATTGTGCTTTCTGTGATTGTTGAAAATGAACTGTGTGATACAAATCCCCACCGACTCTGATTTACGAGATATTGAAGTTTTGAATGCTGAGATGCTGAAAGTTGTAGAAATTTGCAACTAAAGTAGATTTATGGTTACACAGTAATGATGTGAAATTTCAACAATGGACAAACAAATGCGTATGAGGAAATTCGCCCTAGACGTGTGTCACTCATTGCAAATGATTTAAAGAATCAAATGAATAACAAACTCGCACAACATAGACGTGTAACCATTGACAAGTTATAGATTTCTTTCCCCAGCCATTGTTCTTTGCTTGTTAAAATTGTTTTCAGACCTAACCACTTCTCTTATGAAATATCTTCAACTGTTAAACTATGACAACAATACTTTTTTTTTTTTGGTCCTCACTATCTTGATCATCATATGGAAGACAGCCTCAAACATCGCGGGCGTGAAAATCATCTCCTGATATGTGAAGCTTAGCAGCTGGAATAGATTTTAGAGTGTTTTGCAAATACTCGGTTCTTCAGATAATCCCAGAGCAAAATAAACAGGTAGCGTTAGATCTGGAAATGTTGGCGGACACTGAGATTGCTGATAATTCCGTTGATTACTTCACTACTTTTAAACTAATCTTCATTTAATCAGATAATGGTCCGTACCTCTTACAGAGCATTCTCTCTCAGTTACCCTCGCCGTCTCATACAGGTTCTGTGGCACAGGAACCCGTTTCTCGTAAGTAGAGAATGCACCTATCATAAAGAAAAGAGAAAACAATATAACTATTAATATGGCAGATTATTTATGATTTAAATCTTGAGCAATAATATTTATTATGTGCTCAAAAGCATAACAGTTAGCTATCACACCTCTTAGCATTTCCTCTTCAATTTGTTTCGAGACATCCCACGAAACTGGAGATATTTCTCAACAATATCAATTGCACATTGGTAGATATTATATTGATATTCCACTGCAGTGAGAAATCCTGTGCTGAAGTGGGATTCAATAATGTAAATTTGATGTTCTTACGTGGAAATCATTTTAATGCAGGTGTTGATAAATTGACGAAATGTCTGCTAGGACACAGGATTCCAAATTGTCGGTTTAAACCTAAACATTACCCTAACCCTCACAGTAGTATCTGTACTTCCCAGAAGATTTAAACTAGGTTGTTTGATGAACAGAAACGCAATAGGTATGAGTAACTCAATTGGACTTTCTTGCGCAACTAGAAACTTCAACACAAACATACTCAGTTTTTGCATCCTCTGAGGAGATGGAACGCGCATTAAAATATTGGCATAATTTCCAGCAAGAGTGAACCAAGACGAAACCATTTTAAAACGGGCACCTAGTAGTGATTTTTGAGAGCAAGTTATTTTAATTGAAGCGTGTCTCAAAATGAGTAATGAGGTGAGATATGAAAAAACGTTACCTATAGGGGAATATGCTTTCCTTCCCTCCCACTCTGTGAGGGGACAGCTTGTCATGAATAACTAAATACAACCACAACAGCGTGCAGCGTTTAACAGTTGCCGTTCAAATGGCACATATCCATAGTTATAGCGAAATCTCTTTGTTCGTTATGAAGCTAATTTTCATTCATATATAATACATCATTAGCAATATGTAAAGCAAGAGATGGAGTATTTTACTTTCTCTATCCCACATGTACAATATACATAGTGGATATAGAAGGTATTTTAAGCCACCCAAAATTTCAATGTCGAGATTTCAGCGGAAATATATGTTTTGGAGTCCCATGAGCCCGAGAAAAGCATATTTAGAAAAATGTCCATGTGTGTCTGTGGACAGTATAGCTCAAAAACGAAAAGAGCGTTACATACTAAACTTGGTACTTAGCTTTAGTATCTTCCAAGGTTGCGACCCGAAGATTTTCAAGAAAATGCCCCCACCACAAATTACCCTTTCTATGAAAGCATTTTCGAAAATATCGATTTTCTTAAAATGACTTTAACGAATTTGATTAAAAACCTGTATATTAAAGATATTTACATCCAAATAAAATATATATCTTTATTCTGGATGAATTTTGCCGAATTTTGCTTAACTGCTAAACCGTAAGAGATAGACAAAAACTTACTTAACAAAAAATGTAGCTCTCGTCAAAACACACAATTTATGTCCTTTACGTTTTTGTTGTGTAGCTGGCCATTCTCGAGGTATTCCTAGTCATTGGTTTCAATTGTGAAGTAATTATACTTTTCTCAGACCGGAAGTGTCAGTTTTTCTTTTGTTCTACTCCTGGCCAAGCTAAGAAGCGATTTGCAATGACAATCGCATAACGACAGCTTTTAAAACATTTGACTATCATTATAGCATAGCGCTTTCCTTTAGTTCCCTTATACTTATAAGGAACTAAGTAATATGTACGTAAATTCTGCTAATGATTATCTCGATTAGCATTGTGTAGAAAGAAGAATAATCTTTTGTAAGAAGTTTGTAGAACAGATAGAGAAAGTCATGTAGGTGTAACACATATTTTTTTAGTTAGTTCAAAGATTGAATTCACATTGAGAGAGGGATCTAGAGTTCTATTTCGTAAATATGTACACCGATATTCGGCTTTTCATTATCGTGAAGAGTAGTGATGTTTAGCGTCCATTTTTATTGCATACGGCACGACAGGCGATGATACATTACGATGCATTAAATAAAAAGTAATGGGGAGGGCAATTGGAAAAGAAACATTTCAGGTCTAAGATTAGGACAAGTGTGGGCAGCATATTTTGAGTTTGAACCAGTAAATTTATAGATTTGTATAAAGGGTCATCTAAAAGATACAAATTAATAAATGTATTGAATATGAACAAAGTATTACATAAATATTATTTAAGGATTAGAACCAGTGTTGCTGTAGCTCGATATTCAGATCATAATTCTTTAAAATGCATTCAGTTATTCCTAATATTCAAATGATTTATTTTGAAAGAATATCATATAATGTCATACATGTTTTAAAATGAAACAGACAGAATTATAATGGATATACTTCTTATTTAACCATTTAATAAGAAAATTTAAATCAATTTTAAAATATTTGATTTTGATAAGCTATATTTTCATTTACTAATTTCCCAAAATTAGCTTATGTGTACAATGCACATTTACTGGCAAGATATTTGCATCTGGAATAGTTGAACATTAATTTATTTGTATTTAGCTTCATGTCAGAGCTCGTTTTCTCACAAATGTATCTGTAACCAAATCTGCACAGGAGCCTTAGAATAATATCGTAATTTAAAGAAACCGTCTTCCAAAATTTGGTCAATTTAGATGAATTTTATGATTCACATTATTCTTTAAATTTAGCACAAATTCCTGGTTAATTCTGGGGTTGTTTTACTATGATTTCAAGGATAAGGTGTATTTATACAGGCTGTTTCAAAACGACACCAAACGAAGATAGTAGTCAATTAGCTCACACATTGACTTCTCCAAAACTTGATGTCGCAACTTTCAAACTCTTCTATTTAAAGTTTTATGTGTGTTAAAAATCGCACACATTTGGGATTAGGCAGCGAAGGAACAACGATTGTCATACGCCATGTGAACACATAACAAAACCCACATGCTACGTTTTCCATGACTAAGGTGACCTGTGCCGCGCCGGCGTGTCTATCAAACTATCCCTACACCAAGCGACTGGGACCTTCGCTACCAACCGGCATCTCTCTTGGAGTGGGCCAGGCACGTGCCATTTGGTTATGTACGACTGCCTAATCCATGGTGATTTTATTGCAGTTTTTGTTGTGCCGAATTTAGAGCTGAAAATTATATTCACGTATCACGTACGGTATGACCAACAGGGTCCATATTTTTGTTTGGTGTCGTTTTGAAGCACCCTGTATATGTCAGAATTTGAAATACAAAATTGATTTATGAATAAAGCTGGGTTTCTCATTTCATATTTGGAAGTGGAAGTGTTTCGAGTGATAAATAGATTCCCATCGGAATTTTAGCAATCGGCAGATCCTTCAAAATGTGTTGATTGGCCATTAGTTTAGGGAACCTCTCCAGTATTTGTCAGTTTTAAAGTCTTAGAAAACCCTAGAGAAAAACTTTTATCAAGGTGAATGGTCCTGGCTAGATTTTTAGCGGGTACATTGATAACCATGACATCTACACTGCGGTCTCTAACTTACAAAGCGTTATCTTCTATACCAAGAAGAACTTTGTAAAATCGTTTTGACCATCGCGAAACTGCACTATGGTTAAATGCAGTTTCATTGCACACATGTTGAAACTATTAATAAACCCCGATTAGCGTTAAGTGGGAGGTTTATTTAAATATTTATTGAGTTGTGACACTAATCTAGAGGTTTTCAACTCAGGAGAAAATTGTTGATTTACATGTGAGCACGGAAAGTTCTTTAGAAATATGAAAATTGTAATCTAACTAGGAGAGTAATTAATAACTTTCATACTCGTTTTCTACCACTTTCAATGTACTATAAATTACTCACATACATAATAAATATTAATGGAATAAAAAGTATTGTTCAGCGTTCTGTAATATTTTGTTTCCTAAAATGCTTCGCTGTTTGCTTTTTATATCTGCTTGTAATTTATTAAGCCGGTCCACCCCAGTAACAGCAGAAACTTTGTACAATGCGTTATTTTTAAGGCTCCAATATGGATAGTTTATTTAATCTTGGTGTCATATGAATTTTTACGATTAGGATCACTCGCGGATGGGGTCCTAAGAAACTAGGACATACCACCGGACATAGGCCCTGAAAACACTTTCCCTCTCACGTGACCCCAGGGAGAGAGGATAGATGAAGAGAACGACCCGGAGGCGACCAGATCCGGATGACGGAGAGCGCAAAAATGGACGGGGTCCCTAATGGTTATAGATGAAGCCTCCCGACACCGTCCGATCACTGCTCGCGAGTCCCCCAGACTCAAAAGATGTTTTTAATCAAGCGTTACCGACAACGATGCCAGGATAAACCTTCATCTGTTACGCCATGGTTTCTAAAGTCACAGGTTCAAACTTGGCGGAGGGTGTAAAAATCCTTAACATGGCTTCGTTTGGAAGGAAAGTAAAGCCGTTGGTCCCGAGTCGTAGAATTACGGTATATAAAAGTACCTTAAACCTGATAAAGAGACATCTGACCAAAATGAAGCAGTCTCTTACGCCCAAAATGGAATGGGACACTAAGGACCACAGCAGTTAAAGAGCGTCCTAAATGAAATTCAATTTAATTTAATTTACAGCGCACATGCGATAACGTGTCGAGCACCGTCGCCTGGTCCTTCAACCTTGAGAGAGATGACTGGGAAATGTTGGGAAAGGAAGGGATGTACTGAAACTACCAACATTCGCTTGGCGACCCGGAGAAAATCTAGAAAATATCCATTGGTAGGCCCGCCACTGGGAACGAACCCGCGTTCTGCTGAATGTTGGCTAGAGACGAAACCGCTTGAGCCATACCGCTCAATAATTTGTTGTACATTGCAGTTTGTTTACCTTAATGCCTATTGCTGAGAATGACTGGCAAGGGTAAGAAAAGTTCTTCCTCCACATCTGAATTCTTTATGTTCAACATGAAGTTAAACGTACTTTTCAATTACGAACTACGTACGTTAACGTGCGTCTAATAATTTATTAGTTGTAGGTTCATTTAAAATGCCTTAAAATACACGCATCTTTGAATCTTGCACGCAAATGCGAGATGTTTGATAAATGCCAATGTGACATCAAGTTCGTACCTTCAAGGTTTATAACACGAAGATTTCTAAACCATACTCTTCATTCATTTACCCTTAAAATAGAAACATTTTCCCTGTTTTTTGTTTCTCAAAATCGGCTCTAACGAGTTAACTAAGATCCCAGTGTTTCTGTAATAGTACCTGATATTTCGGGGACGCCCTACCAATATTATAACGGTAATACAGTACACATGAACATCGGTCTGAAAATTTTTTCTTAGGGAGTTATTAAAGGTTTTGTCCCTTTGTTGATGTCAATATTAAAGACTTGATTAAAGTGTTGTCAGGTGATTGTTTAATTGTGTTTTTGTTTTGTTGTTTGTTGTAGAGCAACGATTTAATAGTTTATTGGATTAAATTGTCCGTTGATTGGTTTTTTGTTTGATTGCTTGTTAAAAAGCGGGAAGACAGAAAGAAATGCTTCTCTATAAGTGAGCAGACCTATATACAATACATGAATGGGCTTGCAGATGGGAATGCATAACCAGTGGGTGAGCTTTATGCAGAAGATATCTTGAAATACAGTAGGTGCCTCGTTCACGAACTTTCTCAGAAATCCATCAACTTTACAGAGAGAGTGGCTCATTTCAGAGGAGTGCTTCGAATGTTGGGATAACAAGAATGTTTTCATTCATCGTAGAAAACGAGTTCTTTGTGATATGGACCTAAACCCATCAGAAACCACAAGATGAACTGTAGTAAGGGAAGATGTTAGTCATATGACTATCAGCAGAATTTTGCATGACAATCTTCTGTACTTATATCGCCTTCAGCGGACACAAAGGATTAAAAGTGGCGTACTTTTAGTCAAGAAGAACTTTCTGCTATCGTGTTACGGAATTGTGATATGCTTCATGAATTTCTTAATATTCGGCTTGTTCACTGTTGAGGTTGGGCTTATTCGCGACTAAATCTCCAAAATTCGTAGTACTGAGGTGTATGAAAACCCGCTTTAAGTACAACAGGGCAGATATCAGCTGAAGTTATCCCTAAATATTTGGTGTAGACTCATTCACGATTACATTGTTGGTCCCTATTTCTTTCCATCGCGCAGAAGTGCAGATATGGATATACCTTTCTTGATGTGCCTCTGGACGTCATCCATTGAATGCGATTTTTACGCGGTGGTGGACCAACACATTCCAGTAAGATAGAGCGCAATTTCTTGAATAGTATACTTTTGATGGATTAGTTGAGGATGATTCGTTGAATGATCTGCTCGATTTCTCTGACTTGAAGCCAATGTATTTATTCGACTCAGAACACTTGAAATTCCTGGTTTTTGCGACTCCTGCATCACATATCGATATACTGAGGGTCCTCTTCAATTGGAAATAATTTTGTATAACCTAAATGTAAGACATGGACAAATACTTACTACACAGTAAATGCAGATGTCTTTAAAATACAATTTTATTTCAAATATTTTAACCTCTTTGTGGCATCAGCCATTTTGCAGATATATGTTATTAGATATACTTTGTGATGTTTTAAAGTGCTATCGTTATTCAGCTGTTTCTCGCGATGTTGGAGTTGAGTGTTATTTATGGACGCTCTTTAACTACTGTGGTCCTCAGCGTCCCATTCTAACCTAAGTGTGAAAAACCGCTTAATTTTGCTCAAAGACCTCTTTAACAGTATTGAGGTTCTTTTATGTGCTGTAAATCTACGATACGGGACCAACGGTTTTACTTCCCTTCCGAAGGAAGCCAAGCTAAGGATTTTTACGCCCAAAAAAAAACCCATCGCCCTCTGCCAAGTTTGAAGCCGTGAACTTGGGAATCAGAGACAGAAAGTTATCTCTAGATCACAGAGGATGAATCTCACAATATCAGAGAAAGGTTACTTCATTCAAACTCCAGTTTCTGACGACCCGCTTTTAACATCTAACGATTCGGCTTCCTATGTCACTTTAGCTACAGCAAGTAGTATCAGGGCGTCGTTTAGGAGGGACAGGGGATAAATTGCCCCGCTAAATTGTGAAAAATAATTAGACTACTGGTCATTAATAGTCTACGAAAAGTAAAATCACGAGAACAGTACTTTTAATAAAAAAATATTTCACATTTAAGAAATAAAAGAATATTTTCTATAAGCCTAAATCTGTGGTTTAAATGTACGCAAAAATTTCGTAAACTGCTTCCGGCAATCTTGACACCCCAACCCTAAGATGAAATGACGCTCCTGGAATAGGGGAATGAAACTATTTCTGCAAACGTTTACTAGATAGGAAAATAAGCTTTTGTAACAATAGTTTGTACAAGCAATATAACTGGTGATAGTGGGTAAAATAATGTGAATGTGACATCAGATTTGTTTTCTAATTTTGAACAGGCATTTGGAGCTTACGTGTTCGATTATTTTAACGTTATTATCTGTTTCTTTTGTTTTAGTGTTCAAGTATCACCTTGTCTTATTGTCTTAAGTGATACTGGATTTAAATTAAAAAAAAAATACTGTGATTGCATCACTGTTATGTAAATCGGAATACCAAATTTCAATGAGATTGGATAAATACTTTACAACATATAAATAAAATTATACCATAAATTTGAATGTGTAAATATATCGCATAGTCAAAATGTTCCATACGCCTCAAAATTTCAGAAAATTGGTTGGTGTTCTTTTAATTGGAGGTTTGTACCTCATACAAAAGCTTTACACCATGATATTTCAAATGGAAATGAAATTTAATGTTGCTCAGAGACCTCTTTATCGGATTTGAGTTTCTTTTACGTATCGTAAATCTATGACACGGGACCAACGGCTTTACCTCTCTTCCGATGGGAGCCACGCTAAGGATTTTTACAGCCGAAAAAATCCATTGTCCTCCGCCGGGTTTGAACCCGCGACCTTGGGTATATGAAGTTATCATGGTAACCATTACACCACGGAGGGCGACAAATTCTAGTTCAATAGTGTTTATCACTGAATTATGGTAATTTTTTTAGAAAGTTAGAGATTTAAAACCCTAAAATTAATCATTTTTCATAATCTTTTTTGAAAATACTATTGGTATTAGGATACATTTATTGCCTGAAACATTACAATATTTCCACAAAAAATTAGTTATATTTAGACAAAAGCGGAAATGCCTGGAACACTCTGAAGGTGCGAAAATATAGTTTAGAGAAGAACACTGTTTTTTAAAGTATTAAATTAGGAAACAATTCTGCGTTTTCGCGCAGTCGACTCCAGCGTGGTGCTCTGGTTTCCGGTTACGGCGTGGGCCCGGGCTCGATTCCACCCTGGGGGTGCCAATTTTTACGTCCTGGGTGCCCACTCAGCATCACGCTGAAAGTGAGAAGCTGCAATAGGAAGGGATCCCAGCCACGATAGTGAACATTCCGGCTGGGGGAATGAAAGCCAATTTACTTTACGTACCTGTTGGATGATCCCCCAGTTCTGCCGTGCGCAAGTGAGCTTTAGACTGACAGAGTAGCTCCAGGCTCGTACGGCCTATAGTGGCATGCTGTTGTTATTATTATTACTATTATTATTAATATTATTAGTTATATTATTATTATTATAATTATTATTACTGTTAGTTTAGGAAAAAGGTGTGTTGTAAGATATTTAAATTACAGTAGCACCCGAAACAATTTGGGATAGCTAAATGTTGCTTTTCACCGGGTACCCAAAGGTTTCAACAAAAATTTGTAATAAAATAGTTATTTTTTGTTTTTTGACCGATTGAAGTGAAAATTTAATTCCAGGGGTTCGATATGCTGATTTTTTGTTAAATATTTAAAACAATTATTCATTACTTTTTTTGCATTCATCTAATTCATCGTATCATTTTTGTTGCGTTTTATTCTACTTACTTTTATTTAGTTGCATTTCTGGTAGTGTGTAACAAAAACCCTGATTACTTGAATTCCGCCAGAATAAATAAATACACAAATAACTAAATATTATATACACATTTTGCACTTTTCTTAAAATTTTACTTTTAATTTAATCAAAATTAAAAATAAATCTATATATGGTTTTCAGATATATGCATATTTCAGCATAAGCATTTGAAATAATCTTAGGTGGTTTGCTGCCCATGGAGAAATTCTGGCAATCGTTACACTGAAACTTTTCAGTAGCAGAATAGACATTTTAAGCAAATGAATTAAAACTCCAATAATACCTTGTTCAGACTGACTCACACCAATAACACAGTTAATGACAACCACATATATAAATAGCGATGGGGACCTCGCCGTGGCCGAGTGGTTAGACCATTCACCTCTCACCTTGGCGGCCCGGATTCAACCCCAGGCGACCACATGAGGGATTTGTAGTGGAAAAGTGACGTAGGGGCGGGTTTTCTCCCGGTTCTCTGGCTTCCCCCGTTATCGCATTCCACCGGTGCTCCATTTTCATCAGTGTCATCGCCTGCAGTGCTATAGTAGTAAAAGCGGGCGTTAAACACAATAAAAAATCTGATATGTTCCATTCACGTGACTTTCTCTATATCTCTACAATAAATTATCGTTAAAAAGCTTATTCTCCTGTTTACTCAATGTTAATCGAGAAAAAAATAGCAGAAAGCGTCTTATTACTTGCTTCCTAGTATGTAGAAGGGAAATAAGGGAGTACCATAGGCTAAGACGATAGTCAAATCTTTTAAAAACTGGTTTCTATGTGATTAAAGTAGCTTTGTTTCTATAAACAGGAGTTGATAAATTTTCGAAGTATTTTCAAACTGAAACTGAGAACAAGAAATATCACAAAAACTGTCGACTCCACGAAAAAAGTGTATATAGCATAAATTATGTGTTTTAAGGAGATATATAATTTGTGTAGTAAGCTTTTGCATATCTCTTACGGTTTACCAGTTATGCAAAAGTCCGAAAAATCCATCTAGAATAAACATATCTTCAGAGGCTATCCGCAGAAAATTTAAGATATACATTTTATTTGCATAGTAAATATCTTCAATATAAGAAAGAGGCTTTAATCAAACTTGTAAGAGCCATTTTGAGAAAATCAAAATGTTCGAAATTTTGTCCATGTATAGGGTAGTTAGGAGTGGGGGGGCTTTTCTTGAAAATCTTCGTGTCGCATCCTTAGAAGATACCAAACTTAAATACCAAATTTGGTATTTAACGGTATTTTCGTTTTTGAGCAATGCTGTCCACGGACACACATACACGGACTTTTTTCTAAAATGCTTTATTTTTTTTGGATTCGGAAGGACCCAAAACATGTATTTTCGATGAAATCTTGTATCGAATTTTTGGATGGAATAGAACACTATGTACGTGTAGAGAAAGTAAATCTCAAAATGCAAAAGTAACGAATGTCATTTGATGAATATAAAGGTACCGTTGCACCATATGCTTGAATGGTGACATCTAGGGAGCAACTGTAGTGTTAAAGCAACAGATGCATAAAATAAACATGTTAATTATTGGTGCAAGCCTCTCTGTTCGCGGCCATCATTAGAAGCAGGTGTTGGTCCTTCGTCTCCATCAGTTTAGAGAGAGGGGGAGAGAGAACAGAATGGCCGTCGGTGTAAATCAGTGAACAGGGGTTGGGTGAGCAAGTGTCGGACCTGATGGCTTACTTAATGTTTAATGCATGCTGCTGTTGCTGCTCCTGCAGTTGCTAGCCCGTGAACCTGAACAGGCTGTTAGCCATCTTGTCGGCATCCACGTCATATTGACTCGAGATTTCCACCACGTTCTGCCATCTCGAAACATTTGAATTAATGTGCGACTCCACGCTACATCATGGAGCGTACAGTCCGACCCAGAAGCTGCGATAGTCGGAGAAATACTTACCTTAGCCCTTAAGGGATTTTACAACTGTTTCATATCTGTTGTCCTACTCTGATTTAAATGCGTAGCAGACTAGCAAATTATGACGCATCCATAATCCCTGCAGCCTCTTTGTATTTTTTTTTTTTTTCGTTTCATGATCGGCTTATCCTCTCAGTATTCTTAGGACTGAAAGCTCCCTAGGACATACAGGCCAATACCTAGATGGTCAGAAGCCCGTCGGGGAGCCAACGGCACGAAACCACAGAATGGAGAACCTGTTACGAGAGGTCGGCTCGTAGCCATGCATAAAGATGAGGAAGTGGATGATATGAAATGTAAGCGAAATTGATAGGAAAGTTAATGATAGAGCAATTGATGGAATGAGTGGCGGGGGAAACCGGAAGAACCGGAGAAAACCCGTCCAGACGCCGCTTCGTCCACCACGAATCCCACATGCGGGCGCTGGGGATCGAACCCGGGCCGCCTAGATGGAAGACGAGTGGTCTAACCACTCAACCATGGCGCCGCTGTCGGTTTGTGTTTAACGCTTGAAAATGTGCCGATGTGGCACCCTCTACATGGACCTCCGTTGAAGGAGTAAAAACGTATCCACTCCCTTAAACCTACAAATAGAGTATACATCCATCCAAATTACACTTATCATTACCTCGAGCCAATAACTCCCTAAGTGTTACGTAATCATACATGCGCAGGGGGCGGAAAAACAAAGAGCAGACGAGCATAGATAGAAAGGCAAAGGTGTAAATGTGTGAAAGTGTACGTTACGGAGGGGTATTCCATATTGTAGCTGTGCTTTTATTGTATGTCAGGCCCCTGTAGGAAGGATGATATGTCATAATTTCAGAGAATGGTCGACATCCGGGGAGTCGTTGTGGGGGGGGGGGTCACTTAAAGATGACAAGGAGTTTTTCATCTCGACCAGAGGCCCATGGCTCAGTCCCGGATAGACCACCTGAATCCGCAGACAACTGCTAAAGCCATCCCACCGCCGAGAGCTGTATTTCAAGAGCGCTGTCACCTCCACGAAATGGCGCCTCTACCGCAGTCTTCGTCGACACTTAAAACCCTGAAAGAGAACGGTTGGGATTAAATAAAGGAGCAGGAAGTTCGGAAGAATGAAGAGTCCTCTCCAGCATTCCCCTAGTGACCAGGGAAAACTCCGAAAAAACGCGTGGGTCGGAGAGGTCGGTCGCAGGGAACTGATCCCTAGAACTCTCGAATGCCAGTACCAGACGAAACGCCTGAGCAACTTGGACTGGTTAGAAAGGCAGTACCAAGCAAAACTCTGTTTCGAATAGCCTTGCTCAACTGACATCTATTCTTTCACGCTCCCTTTCCTTTCACTTTGCCCTGATGCACACCTTTGAATGGCGATGTATGACAAACAAACCCTTGCAACGCAAGTTCAGATGATCTAGACTGTAAGGCACTGTATTGATAGATGCCAGTGGCGGACGGTGACTAAAAATCTTGGAGGCAGCAAGTATTCATGACGATCAATATATTGAATTACCATAATTCATATATGCCGATACAAAAAGTATAATACTAAATAGTTTTGGTGTTAACAGTATGATTTCATTTATAAATATAAACTCGCCTATTTGAAGAGAGAACTTATTCGCCTATCCGTTCTGGTAGCAAATTTATCAATCACACCATCTGTGATCAATCTATCATATATATAAAGATCGAATAGGGACATCAACACAAAAAATTAAAATTAAATTAGCAGTTCTCTGCACTAAACTTCAGGTTACATTAAAATATTAGCTAAATAGTTTTTTTTAGAAAGAAGCACAGTGCGTATGAATTAAAGTTTATAAAGTTCATAATAGTAAATAAAATGCTTTAATGAACCCCAGAATAATTTCTACATGAGTGATAATTTCGTTTTCAAAGCTCATGGACATTCCATTATAATGACCATCTTCCGAGGACATTCAGAAAAAAACTGTTTACAGAGAACTATGAGCTTTAAAAGGACTATTTAAAATGTTTGAATAAATGCTGTTCCGGAAATACAGGGAGTAAAGTGATTTAGTTAACAGCAGACAATGTCGACGGAGTGTTGACAGTTAAAGGAGCAGCCTCCTCCAACTGAAACATTCCAAGCGACTTACTGTGGTGCGTGCCAGGCAACATACTAATTGGCAGCACTGTCTTGGTCGGGTCTATTGTTTCTACGTCATTTCCGTTGAGTGTATACACCTCATAAAGCTGTGTGTTATGGAAACCACCCACATCTACAAACTTATTCCTCTCCACCTGTCTTTCGAGGTTCCATATCGCAATTTCAGAGGCTTTGCTAACAAGGCTTGCGCAGATGGACATACAAATCCCATACAGAAAACAATCAGTTCTTAAAGGTTCCGAAGAATCTTTATAAGTAAAAATATAACTGTTTCTTAAATGGATCAGTCGGTACAAAATGTTTCGGAGTGGTGCTAAACTTGAGATTCCCTGCTAGAGCCTCCCTTGATAGATACACGCGCCTTTGTCATCATTAAGAATGTTTTATCCTGACGGATCCTCCTATCTATTTTAATCAGCGTGTCCTGCATTTAAGATGCTTCAACTCTGCCAATATTTTATGTTGATACAGTTATGAAAACGTTTATTTGATATTTATCTTCAAATACATTAAGATAAATGATCATGTTAAATAAGGAACTCCTCTGTAACGTGCAACTACCTGATCCAAGACAGAAGTCAATTAGAGGGGATTGGTGCAGGTGACAGTTATAAGCTCCGGAGCAGTTATATTGAACAGGGTTTAAAAATGTTGAGGTTAGGAACATGGAGATGCATTTGCAGCATAATAACATGAGCGGTGTATGAACACGAAGTGTTCTGGCAAGCTATTGCCAAGCAACACTTTTTTGCCAAATTGAACTAATGTGTACACGCTGTAGTGTAGAGTGTGCTGAATAATGTGGCTTAAAGTATTTCTGTAGAAAACTCAACAAATGGCATTATTGACACTATGTGTTCTTGTCTTATATCCGTGCAGCTTCCATAACAGCAAGTTAATGTCAAGCAGCAAAGTGAGTAAATAGAGCATGGAATATGGAAGGAGGTTGACATTTGTTAGTAAATTAGGTAGAAAATTTACTTGATTACAGATCGGATTTCAGGCTTTTTTTTTTTTCCCTACAAGAGTCCTAACTTGCATTGCTTTTTAAAAACCTATTAGAAATGATTTTCGGAAACTCCACTTTTCCCCCTTATTTCGATCCAGTTCATTTACACGCTCATAACCTAACTCGAAACCTAACCTAAACGAAATCTCCAAACCAGAAAAACCTGTCGTTTGCGGAGGCTCACTACGACCTAATGACCTCCGCTCGTCTCATATTCGCTTTTCAAAAAGCATTTAGAAAACACAAGATCCATTCAGCTTTAGCTTATTTTAATATTTTGACTGATACAACCCATCAACTGCTTTCCTTTCGTACTTATTTACACTTGAACAATTACCCTGCAAGTATCCGTGTTTAATAAACAGCTCAACAATTTGCTCTGAGGAAAACTCAATACGTCGAAAATAACTCAGCTCACATTCACCTTTATATGTGCACAACATCATGGTCATTACTGTTTCTTTTCCAATTCACAGCTGTTACGCATCTCAAAATATCGATTGACCTATGACGTGATCAAATCATCGAATATCATTGGCCACAACATCGTCTCATACACTTGGCAGAACAATTAACCAATGGGATTATACCTTCCGAATCCCTGACAGCTGTGGGTTTAACTAGTAAGACACGATAATGTGCTAAGTCCTAGAAATTAGTAAACACTTTAAACATTAATTACTTTAGAACAAAACACTTCCAAAAGATATAGAAGGATGGCTCAAAATTAAGCATAAGTACATCCGACACCTGGAAAAATTCATAAATCCGTTAAACTAAATTTTTACCAAATTAAATGCTGAAGGGTAATTCCTGCTCTGATTAGGAACATTTACCAGTTTTCATGAAGAATTGACATCAGGACGTGAAATACAGGTAAGTGTTGCTTGCCACACCTGTTAGCTTTTTACCTTTCAATGAAATCTTTTGGCTACAAAAGTATGAATTTGTGTTTTTAAAAACTTGCATCTGGATGCTGTTTTAAAATTTTTACAAGTGATGACGCTATATACCTTAATATCTGGTGTTGTACTGCTTTCATTATGTAGCGGTGTTTGACGTGTGTATAATTTATAATTGCTACGTTGTTGAAGTGCGTTCGTATGCATGTTTTAGTCTGTTGGTCCTCTTTTTTATTTAGTGCGTTTAACGCTCTCTTTTACTACTTGTGACACCGGAGGCGATAACACTGGTGATATATGAAATGAAGATGGAGCGTCGGTGGAATGCAATGGCGTGGGAAACCGGAAAACCCCGAGAAAACCCGCCTCTGCGTCGCTTTGTCCACCACAAATCTCACATGCGGTCGCTTGGGATCGAAGAGGTGAGTGGACTAACCACTCGGCCACAGCGCGGTCCATGTGTGCCCGTGGACAGCATAGCTCATAAACGAAAAGAGCGTTAAATGTCAAACTTGGTATTTTGCCAAGGATGCCACACGAAGATTTTCAAGAACATCCCCCACCCCAAACTACATGGAAAATATGTTGAAATATATATATATATATATATATATATATATATATATATATATATCCCACATTAGAGAAATTATTTAGCCTTATGGTCATAAGAACTAGTTTGATGTGGTCAAAACGATCATAGGTGATTTTCTGGACACAACAACTCTGAAAATGCACTCCAGCAGTAGAGTGTGTGTCAATAGTACCGATCTAAAATTTTCTTAGTCTGCATACTTCAGATTTGAGGCAACCAACCCATAGAGAATGAAATTGAACAACGAAATGTTTATAGAGCTTGAAGGGATTTCTACAAGGAAGAAAGAAATGCAAGCACTGTGACCCTAACGCAGAAGAACGTAGAAGTTATTAAGATAAAGTGAAACGAGCCTAAGCACATGCAGCCGTTGGAGTATGTTCTCTCAATCCTAACTTTAGGCCGGAGAATGATGTTGATGACGATGATGATGACGAAGTAAATAAAGTATTTCAGAGCAACTGATATATGTTTCCATTGCAAAATACATGCTGTCTAACTTTAATATTACATTTTACTTATATAATGTTATTACTATTAATAGTAATGCTGTTTATTTCATATATCGTCGCCCTCCGTGGTGTAATGGTTATCATGCTAACTTCATGTACCCGTAGTCGTGGGCTCAAACCTGGCGAAGGATTGCTTCCTTCGGAAGGGAAGTAAAGCCTTTGGTCCCGTATCGTAGATTTATGGCCATAAAAGAATCTCAAGCCTGATTAAGAGGTCTCTGAGCGTATTTAAGCGGTCTTACACGCCCAGTATAGAATGGGATGCTGAGAACTACAGCAGTTAAAGAGCGTCCATAAATAAAACTCAACTTACTTTCATAATATGTCTTATTTATATGTGAGGTAAGCCATATTAAGTGTAATATTATATTACAAGGGTGCTCGTATCACATACCCATTAAAATAAAACAACAACAACAACAAACTTCTATTGCATTAATGATAGTCATGTAGATTTACATTGCATATATATGTCAGTAAACCTAGTATCTTCTACATTATGTATACCAGGTTCTTATTATGCAAGTATGTAGAATTTCTAAATGTTTGTAATGCAAATGAATATTTATATAACGCTAATAAGTATGTATTCCGTATATTTTGAAAACGTGTGGCCAAGATGTCAAGCCAGTAACAAAATATGTTTAAATGCTAATTTTGCAGTAAAACATTCCAAATATATATATACATTCTCATTAACACACATCAGAGAGACAGATTATCTTGGTAGAATGAAATATTAACTAAATGAAATGTAGCTCACACGATAAATATGTACTACAGTCTCAATAATGAATACTGGTAACAATAAGAAACTAGCCATTACGAAACGTTCTGTACTAAACAAGCCGAGGGTTCGTTACTACCGTACGGTCCAATAGGCTTCAAAACACATTAGCATATTTGATTAACGCGCGGTGTTCGAATGAGCTCCAAAATGCTCGATTCAGGTTCGAATCTTACCATAACGTTAATAATTTTTAACGGTCCCCTCGGCCGCGCTCGCTAAAGTGCCTCGCTTTGGTGCTTCGCGGCGCACGATATCGTGGGTTCCAGTCCCGCCTTGGGCATGGGTGCTTCTGTGTTTGTATATGTATGAGTATGTAAAAGGAAAACGTTAAACATTAATAGGTCAACCATGGAAATGTAGGAAACTGAAAAAAAAGAGAAGAAAAGGAATACAGCTCCGGAGTCCTGACAAGCCTCAGGAACTGCATTTATTAAAAAAACACACAAACACACAAAAAACACAAATGTGTCATTGACATCAGACACACCTTGTAACTGTGATTAGCATTGTACAAAGTGTGTTTATTTATATTTGATGCACCACAAACAGATTTCACAATCCTAAACCACAGTATGACGAATTCAATTTAGAGTATAGCATAGTAACAAAACTACTGCATCCCCATGTTTGCCTTTCACCTAAACGGCCCGGGTTCGACCCCAAGTGACTGCATGTGAGATTTGTGGTGGACAAAGCGGCGCAGGGACGGGTTTTCTCTGGGTTCTCGTTTCCATCGCATTCCACCGGTGATCCATCTTCATTCCATGTTTCACCAGTGTCATTGCCTGCGGTGCCACAGGTAGTAAAAGCGGGCGTTAAACACTACCAAAAAAATTCCCATGTTTGCATCCTTTGAATGCTTATTTTGGTTCTGCCTTTATGCTATAAAGTTTTCTGCACTTGATTCTTGTGCACCCAGCATACAGGTATGGGATGTTTAAAAACGACACCAAACTAATATAACAGTATTCTTGAACTAGTCCAAAGATTGATGTCGCAGCTTCGAAACTCTTTTAGTTGTGTTTTTATGTAACATTGAAAAATACACCATTTTGAGTTTAGGCGGCATATGAAACACCAGTGTGTAATGACCACATACTCATTCTTCAGAACGTGTTCTTGACAAAAACTTGCCATGAAAACAAACACGTTTGTCCTCCGTTATCAGCAAACCTTTCCTAGCTTTCAGGTAAAGGGGCAAAGGTCAGTTGTCTACTCAAAAGCTTATTATGACACGGACGGTTTCGAGGTTGTTTTTATCGCAAAACATACTATATTATCCTAACCACGAGAGTATTTTGCATACTGGCCTAAACACTTTGTAATTATCCAAACAGTAAACTCTTTACGGCTTGCTATAAATATCAACAAGAACTTGGTGTTAAATGTACAAATGTTTCGTTAAATATTACGAATTAAAGTCAGTGAAATCAGCGGCTTGTCTTATTGCAAAATAATTCATTGTTATTTAACTTTATTAACTTCTGATAATATTCTGGTCTCTGTTGTCTTTACCATTACCTTGCTCAATCCTTAAGATCAGTAACGTTAAGTTTCTTCTAAAAGTTATTTTTAGCGGCGTATGCATGCCGGCGAATTTTTTCATTCATTTCTTTACATTCATTGTCTGTTATGCTGAAACTGTAATTTTTTTTTTATATATATATATAGAGTTTAACGCCCACTTTTACTACTAATGACACCGCAGGTGAAAAACTGTATTTCGCATGAATACACAACCTAACGAAGGTATAGGTTCTTTAGCGGATTACTATACTAATTTCATATACCCAAGGACGCGGGTTCAAACCCGGTGGAGGACGATTGATTTTTTTGGGTGCAAAAATCCTTAGCATATCTTCCTTCGGAACGGAGGTAAAGCCGTTGGTCAAGTGTCGTAGATTTACGGCTCGTAAAAGAACCTCAAGCCTGAGAGGCCTCTGAGCAAAATTAAGCGGTCTTTCACGCCCAGTATAGAATGGGACGCTGAGAATCACAGCAGTTAAAGGGCGTCCATAAATAAAAGGCCATTTCATTTCTTTAGCGGAGTTTCATAAGTCAAGGACTCACTAAATCTTATTTAACTACCATACAGCGAGTCGGATGTTTACAACAGTGCCAAAGCGCGCGCCTCGGTGCTTCCGTTACCTCCAATAGCGTCTGCCAGACACGCGGACTTGTTCCTGAGTAACTGCTTAATTGAAGATGGCATAAGGCGTTTTATTGCAACTCTATTGGCGGCCGCGTCATGGCTGAGGTTAAACCATTCGCCTTTCATCTAGATGGCCCGAATTCGACCCCTTGAGGTGGACAAAGCGGCGCAGGGGCGGGTTTTATCCGAGTTCTCCGGTTTCCCCAGCCAACACATTCCACTGGTGCTCCGTCTTCATTCCATATAACATCAGTGTCATCGCCTGCGGTGCCATAGTAGTAAAATTGGGCATTAAACACTGTAAAAGACTCTATTGGCGTTGAAAACTATATTTTTGTAGCACATAAGATTTGAGTAACAACTTCCAATTCTTGTTTCGGTGCGTTTTGAAACAGCCTGTAGGTATAATGTGTGGATCTGCATAGGCTATATACCATATTTCTGAAAAACATTAAAGCCGAGATGTATGAGATCTGTATTAATGACGCCCATACTCTATTGTGTTCCGTCGAATACAAATATCAGAGAATATTTTTCGCATCTAATTGTGAGCATGATGCATTTAATTCAATTCTCCATCAATGTTTAAATGCGGAGGCTTGGAACCTTTTAAAATTACATAGTTGGATGAAGGTCGGAGATATGCAAATGCTCTTTATATCACCAAATTTGCCTCTGATTATCCTTAACATGTTTATCAGGTAGTGTTTATGTTACAGTATTTAATGTACTTTAGAATATCTTAATGTCATAAAACCCCTACAGGTTTCTAAAACTGCAGCTACCTTTATTTTTTAATTGCTGTTTTCATACCATTATATAGAAATCAATACTCTATGACCTACAAAGTGTTCTACACTTACACTATAGAACACCATATAAGACAGATATAACAGAACAGATATATTACATGACTTTCTCTACATCTCTGTAACAAATTATTGTTAATAAACTTATTGTTCTATCCACTTCATGCTAATCGAGATAGACACTATCAGAAACGGTGTTGTTAGTTAGTTCCTTATAAGTGGAAGGGAAATAAGGGAATACCCTAGGCTAAACAGACAGTAAAGTATTTTAAAATGCGGTTCCTATGGGATTGAAATCCCTTTCTTTGCGTGGACAGGAGTTGCAAAGTTCCTGTATTTTAGAACTGAAACCAATAACATTGAATATCTTGAAAACGGTTATTTCCACGAACAAATGGAATATTACATAAATTGTACGTCTTAAGTAGATCTACATTTCTTGTTTAGTAAATTTTGTCTATCATCTTACGGTTTACTAGTTATACAAAATTCAGAAAATTGCACCCTGAATAAGAAAGCCTTCAAGGACTATTCCCAGAAAATTCAAGATAATATCTCATTTATAAGAGATTTTAATGAAAATCGTTAGAGCTATTTTTGAAAAAAATAACAATTTTCGAAAAATATTCCATGTAAAGGGTAATAAAGTTTCGTGTTGCATCCGTGGTAGATACTCAACTTAAATACCAGGTTTGGTATTTAACGGACTTTTCGTTTTTGAGCTATGCTACCCACAGACAGAGGTGGTCTGAAAACATATAGTTCCAGTGGAATCTCGGTATAGAATTTTAGGGTGCAATACAATACCTTATCTATACGCTACGCACATAGTACGTGTAGAGAAAGTAAAAACTGGCTCTTTCATATGTTCAATTCCGTATGCAGAAATCCATATTGTGCAATCCAACTGTCAAGATGTAAAGCTATACTATAGAATTTCAAAAATTTGAATTTTACTACAACATCCGAAGTTGTCCATTTTTTCTCTCAATCATATTTTGACAGTGCCGTGTGTGGCCGTTCTCATGCTCCCCTTGGTATGTGGGTCAGCGAGGCTGAAGGCCTTGGAATGCAGGAAGCGGCGTGCTGGTAACCGGAAGCCTTGGAATGTGTGACATCGATGCAACTAGCACATGCCAGAATTATTCACCAGCTTCAACTAGCTTCCAGAAATTTCTGTAATGTAACTCACAGCTGTGTAAGGAAGAGCTGCAATTCATGTTAGTCAATTGGGCTTCAACTGGAGAGTTAGCGTGCAGTAGTGTGAGAAAGTCATCAACTGTCTACGGGTCGAAGCGTCATATAAATGTTTTGCAGCAGTTTAAACACTTTATGTGTAAACAATGTTTGAGCCAATAAAGACTTTGGTTACAATACAGTACCTCCAATTTTTTTTTAAATCTCCCTTTATACTTTTTCAATTCCTTCCGTTACATCTAACTACCAAACACTTTCTTGTTTCTCCATAGTTGTATATTTTTGACACATTTCCAAATGGAGGATAGGAGAAGGTAGCTAAATAAATATATTTATTAGTATAGGAAAACCACCACCACAGTGTCTTTTCATGTATCTACAGATCAGTTAATAGTGTTCCCTGAAATAAACATCTGAGCCGTTATTTCCACACTAATTTCTCTAACCTATACCATTTATTAGAAGGTATACAAGCTATTCCTACAAAGTCTTATTTTTCTCTCTACGTCATTTTAAATAAACTTTCTCCGACATAGCTAGCTAAATTACACATTTCGTTATAGATATAAAATGAATAGCCATAATTAAATGTTTAAGAAATGGGAGCTATGTATTAGCCTTAAAGTCCATACTCTTCCCATGCAATCACCTGAAACAGCTGAAATTTGGCAAGACTTGAAGAGAATTATAATTAAAAACATTGGAAATAAATGAAAAGGTAGCTGGTAAATTTATATTCTTTTAAGAGGTCTGTCTACATTCGTTGTGAAGTACGTTTTCGTCTATCCATGTTTACGACTTAATATTATAAAAATGGTTTCTAATATACTGACTTCACGGGTTGTTACCACAACATTTAAGATATACATTTCATTTGTCATGCAAATGTCTTTAATGATATTTTAAAAAATATAGTTACAGTCATTTTTGAAAAAATAAAAAAGCAAAGGGGGAAAAAAAAAGAAGAAATATTTCTGTTTAAAGCGTAGTTTGGGGAAATAATTGGAAATTTTCGTGTCTCAACTTCAGAAGCTATCGGCTTTTGAATTATCCTGTTCACAGAGAGAGGGAGAGAGAGGGAGATACACGGACCTTTTTCTAAAATTGCTTCCAGAAAGCATATCTTCTTTGGTTTCAGGAAGTCTCCGGTAAAATCTCGGTATATAATTTTTGGGCGGAATGCCATACTTCCCTACTTATTATAGGTAAGGGGTGGAGAAAACCTGTAGTGTTCTTATAATTTAATTTGTTATTTAAATACATAATCTGCAAACTGTGTGTTGAGATGCTCTTTTCTTCCAATGACATTTATGTCTTAATTTTTAATTATAATCCATTTAAATGAAATATTAAACGTTAACTGTGGAATTGAAATGGTCATTTTTATTAATTAAACGTAAAATAAGAGTGTATGGACACATTGATTTTCACCATAGCTCTTATGTAGTAATTAGCTGTAGTAACTGAAAATCGTTTCAAAGCATGTGTCTGAAATAGCACAAAAGATTTAAAATAGTACAAATTATATTCTCTTTAATTAGCTTTACAAAAGATGGGACTCTTACTGGATTTGACAGTAATTCATAAACAGATCTTTTATCAAAGGCAATGGATGCCGCTTTAAAGATACCTATGACTTAAATTTTATTTGGACGAAAAGTTACATTTTTAGCTTTCTAATATTACATAATACTTCACTTTTTACCTTATCATAAAACGGTATAATTCAGCAAGTGCCACATTTTTAAAGCCAACGAAGAGCTTTTTAAATGCTATTTTCTCCTCTTAAGACTCAGCATGCAAATCGATAGCAACGTACACTCAAAGACAACAAAAATTCGCCTGACACTGTGATTCTGCTGAAAATGTGAACATTTAATGAGGACTCGGGTCTACCATGATTTTCCTTGGTGCCATTCTGGTAAAACATGCCACGCGAGTAAGAAAAGGCAAAACCAGTTGGGCAATCCACCCCTTCAACCCTCAACTACGCTCGACGCCCTAACAGAACAGGTGTGCACCTTAGCATTAGAACTTAAAATGCAGCGCAAGAAATGATTAACCTAATTTTGTATCACCCGGTGAGAGGGGGCTCTAGTATTGTCCAACTCAGAACTTCATTTGTTGCAAGTTACGTTTCATGTCTTATCCGCTTCTATTCGGTAACGTGGCCTCTCCAATACGCTTTTAAGGGCATAGCAAACAGGTGAAAGACATGAGCGGAGACAGCGAAAAGACCCCATGTTACGATAAGTACCTATTTCCAAGCGTATTTTTAATATCTTTGAGTGTACATGCCCAAAAGTTTAAATATGGTTTTCTTCAACAGAGAGAAAGCTGATGCAAAACACTCATTACCGCGTGGAAGAGAAGTCATTACATTAATTTAAACCAGTGATAGATCTCGGTATTTGGAACACATTTTGTATCTCATGTTTTTGTCTTTGACCATTTCTTACGGAGATATTTTAGTTTTGTCGAAAACAAGAGACAGGCAATCAGGCAACGCTGCAGCTTGGTGGATATCACTTACTTGCACTAGGTCAGTACATAAAAAACACGTCTCACTGCTGCCACCAAGTAGTGTAGGTCAATCAGAATGCCTTTTACACTCGTTATCTCCCAAAACATTACACCACCCTGCGTCGTGTTGGAAGCGACCGACGTGTTTACATCCAGAAGCCGGTTCAGATCCCTGACCAACCTCAACGCAACGTTGCCGAGTTACTTTACACCTGACAAAGCTGGTCGGAATATTCCTTTTACTCTTTTAAGTGATTAATTATTTCGAAACCCTGTGTGGTGTCCCATAATTCCTACCGAAACTAATGTCAGCAATACGTTACTCTACGCATCTTTCAAGTAACAAACTATTATCTTCGAACATTTTTGTGGAATTACGTATCCAATTTTGTACAAAAACTATTTATTTTTTTTCGAAATCGGCTAATCAAACAATAAAATGCCATTAGACTTGTTTTTTTGTTGTTGTAATGATTCTATGATGTTCATATTAGAAAGAATGTAATAAATAATAACATATGTGATTCTTATTTGTTCCATATATACCAACCTTTAACTGTATGGTCCAATCGGCGGCATTCCCCTGTGGAACATACTGCCTATTCGTACTTCTTTGGGTTACAATGTGATTTAATTTTTAATTATTAGATCACACACACATACTTATTTACACTCATACTTCTAGACTCTGGGAAGGATAGGGAATAGTCTGCACTAGAGAAAAATTCCCCACCCCCAGTCGGGAATCGAACCCGGAGCCCTTGCGCATCAAGTAGGGCTCTACCGACGGAGTTGCGGGGCGAGCTAATGTGATAATTTTATAAGCTTCATAAACACATTACTACATCTACAGTAACATTTTAACTATAATTGCGTTACAAAACATATAGCATATTGTTCCGAAAAGTTTTAACGGTAGAATCAATGTAACTGCATCAGAGATGAAGCAATAGTAGCCTCAGCAAGGAAGACTTCAACACACAGAGCCTTGACTCGCATCATGCAAAGTAAAAGCGAAGTTCTGCAGAAGAAAAGCAGGGAGAGAAGCTGTGAACATCTTCCACATGCCAGAAAACATCATAAATTGCAGAAAATATGCTCTGAAGAAAGAAGCGAGAGATCTGAGGGTGAAGCAGATGGTCCAGGGCAATTCTGAAATCAGTTTATTTCCTTTTGTTTTTCTTGTATTACAATTCTTCATCGTATTAGTCTATGCAAAATGCTTCTTGCTAAGAATTTCTTATAATAATGTAGAAATATGTACTTCAAATAAAACTGTATTGGGTTGTAGTGTCAATTTATCTCTAGCATGGTTTTTATTCTTTGGCATATGTAATTAATCTATATGCTATAAAATTATGAAATTTAAATATTTATATTCTATGTAAACCGAAAAATTGCCCAAATATAAAATCCCAACACAATTCCCGTTTCTCGCTGCTTAAAGTGCATCTTTGTAAAATTATAGAATAATTGGATGGCAAGGAGCTTTATGAGTAAAAGTATTTATTTATTTGAATAAATCGCAGTATTTCTTGAACAAAGTAACCTTTAGATTTGAAATTTTGCACAGCACACTTTGGATATAGCTTAAATATTTACTCAAAAGTTCATCAACATTTATTTAAGTGTGTAGAAGTTTGAAAATGCAGTCATATGGGCCCTTGAGGCAAGAATAGTGGCATTATATTCGTCTACAATAATGAGTATTAATTAAAGAAGGTGCATGAAACTATAGAGCTGTACACAGCATCAACCAAAGCATGCTGAGGTTAGAATCCAGATCCAGAATAGCAACATGGGCCATGCATGAAAATAATTGTAATCTAAATGTTACAAAATGTCTCCATTTGCCAGAAAAACTGAAATGTAACCCACGCGACGAGTGAGGTACAGTGTCGATTAATCAACACTGGTATATGTATGTATGTATGTATGTATGTATGTATGTATGTATGTATGTATGTATGTATGTATGTATGTATGTATGTATGTATGTATGTATGTATGTATGTATGTATGTATGTATGTATGTATGTATGTATGTATGTATGTATGTATGTATGTATGTATGTATGTATGTATGTATGTATGTATGTATGTATGTATGTATGTATGTATGTATGTATGTATGTATGTATGTATGTATGTATGTATGTATGTATGTATGTATGTATGTATGTATGTATGTATGTATGTATGTATGTATGTATGTATGTATGTATGTATGTATGTATGTATGTATGTATGTATGTATGTATGTATGTATGTATGTATGTATGTATGTATGTATGTATGTATGTATGTATGTATGTATGTATGTATGTATGTATGTATGTATGTATGTATGTATGTATGTATGTATGTATGTATGTATGTATGTGTGTATGTGTGTATGTGTGTATGTGTGTATGTGTGTGTGTGTGTGTATGTGTGTATGTGTGTATGTATGTATGTATGTATGTATGTATGTATGTATGTATGTATGTATGTATGTATGTATGTATGTATGTATGTATGTATGTATGTATGTATGTATGTATGTATGTATGTATGTATGTATGTATGGTATGTATGTATTTCTCTGCAAGTGGGTATCACCCGGTGGCAGAGTTATATATGTATACAAGATATATAAACAATAAATCACAGCTGCAAGTTTATGGCTTTGTAAGCTAGATATAATAGTTATTTACACAAATATGAAAACATTAATTTTTCTCCCAATCCAGATTAATTAATTTCATAATTAGAATCACCAACCAATTTAACATTTGTATTTACAACAATATAAAATCACAAGCATTTCATTTAAGGAATATTTACAAAAATTATCCAACATTAAAATCAAGATTTTTCCTAAATTTCTTCAGAGACAGGGGACAACCCCGACAGGCTGCTCCAGGTAATTCATTCCAGTCTTTTATGGTTCTATTTACAAAGGAGAACTTTCCCACGTCAGTTCTGTATCTTCTAACCTTAATTTTGAACGGATGATCGTTTCGTGCATAGTAAGTTGGGTTTTCCAGTTTGTCAGTAACGTCCTCCCATGCGTTTAAGCCAGCGTAAGCTTTAAATAAAGCGCACAACCTCTGTATCTCACGCCTAACTTTCAGCGGCTCCCACTTTATCTCCTCAGCGTTTGTAGGCCCAAAATATTTACCCCTTTTTATGAATTTTATAGCCCTTTTCTGGATCTTTTCTAACGAATCAATTTGATTTACTCTATACGGGTCCCAACAAGTTACTCCAAATTCCATGACCGGCCGCACTAAGGACTTGTACGCGATTTCCCTGGACTTTGCACTCCCCTTTTTTAAAATCCTCATTAAGAAGTGCAGTGTTTTCCACGCTTTCTTAGATACAGAATTTACCTGCTCGTCCCATCCAGCGTTACTCGCCAAGTAAACTCCCAAGTATTTGCAGCTGTCCACCTGTGGAATTTTTTCCCCACCCATGTGATAGTTCTGCAGATTTTTTTCCCTAGATCTATTAAATGCAATTGGCTTACTTTTGCCAGCGTTAATTTTCATTTTATTTGCAGCAGCCCAATCACTAATTTCATTTAAATCACCCTGAAGAGCAGTCTCATCTTCAACATTTCTAATTTTATTGTAAATAATACAATCGTCTGCAAACAACCTTATCTGGCATTTTATATTGACAGTTAAGTCGTTTACAAAAATAAGAAAAAGTAAGGGCCCCAGTACTGAGCCTTGGGGTACTCCCGAGACTACCATACCCCTTTCAGATAGCTCCTTGTCTACTTTTACTCTTTGCGGTCTTCCTTCCAAAAATTGTTTAACCCATAGAACTACGCGTTTATCAATTCCTGTAGCAGTTAGCTTCTGGATAAGTAAATTATATGATACAACATCAAAAGCTTTGGAAAAATCTATCACCACTGCATCTGTTCTTCCCCCTGCATCCACCTCCTCTGCTAAATCTTGAAATAATGACGTTATCTGGCTTTCACACGAATATCCAGGTCTAAACCCAAGTTGCGCTTTATTGAACCACTTTTTGTTTTCTAATTCCTCCCGTATGTATTCCACAATTAAATGTTCCATCAATTTGCACACTACTGAAGTTAGGCTGACTGGTGGATAATTATTTAGTTCTGTTTTATTTCCCCCTTTATGAATTGGAACTACAATCGCGGTTTTCCAGTCTTCCGGTAAGGCACAGTTATTTATTGACATATTAAATAAAAGCATTAGGTACGGTATCATGGATTCCCCTCCAATTTTTAGTATTTCGGTCGGTATATTATCAGGCCCCCTCGACTTTCGATTTTGCAACATTCTGATCCTTCTGCGCAATTCGGATGCCATTATTTGAAAAACGGAATTTCCACTATCCTCAATTTCCAATTTATAATTATAATCCGTTTTGTTAAAAACAGACACAAAATGTGAATTTAATGCGTTCGCTTTTTCCTTATCGTTCAATATGGTAATTCCATTTTCCTTGTGTTCTGGTATGCCAAGTTTATTTCCCCTGCGTCTACTTACATAATTGTAAAAAGATTTCCAACTATTATTGGTCCCGCTAAGAATTTGTTCTAAGAACCGCTCCTGGGCTTGCAACGTTTCGTCTTTCAATTGTTTAGCTAATTCTTTATATCTGTTAGAATGCCAATCTGACTTCTTCCGTTTATGAAACGCGCGTCTAGACTTTCGGTTAAGTATTCTGATGGATCTTGTATAATATTCTGGATCATTATTTTGTTTGATGACTTTGTATAGAACGTATTTCTTTATTGATTCCGAAATAAGTATTTTGAAACTATCCCATGCTGATTCTACATTTGTTGCAGATTTTACAAACAGGCAAAATTGCTTTTTGAGAAAAGTCTGAATTACATCTACGTATGCTCTGCAGAACTTAAAACTAATAATTTCCTCTCCTTCAAACCGGTTTCGCACCTTCCAGTTTATGTCTAAATGTACACAGCTGTGGTCACTTATACCTGGAAAGACCTCACATGCGCTAAACAATGACTCAGGTCTGCATAGAAACACGTCCAGTACAGCCGATTTCCGGGTATCTGTTTTGACTACCTGCGAAAACCCATGATCCCAAACCAGAAGGTTAACAACACATTGAGCTTCGCCTCCTAATAACTGCCCATCCAGTTTACATTTGGCAAATTTAGATCTCCTGCTAAAATAACATTTTTTCCCGTTTCCGAAGAAATTTTTTCCACTAGTTTATGAAGAGTTTTAAAGTTAGTTTCGCCAGGTGGTCTGTATCACGCTATTAATGGAATGTTATTTGCTTCGTTTTCGTGATCGATAATTTCAATGGCCATCATTTCTACGTCTTCTTCCGTGCGAGTACCACCAAGCCAGGTTGCTCAGGCGTTTCGTTTGTGACTGGCATTCGGGAGATCGTGGTATCCATTCCCGCGACCGACCTTTGTGACCAATGGGATTTTTTGGGAGTTTCGCGGATCATTAGGCAAATCTTGGGGAAGTTTCTTCATTTCCCCGAAATTCCTATCCCTTCATTTCATCTCCATTTCATCCAACCGGTCTTTTTGAGGGTTGTAAGTGTCGGCGAGGACTACAGTGGTGGCGCCCTTTCATGGTGGTGATGGGCTCTGGAAATACAACTCTTGGAGGCGGGATGGCGTTGGAAGTTGTCTGTGGACCCAGGAGTTCTGTCAGAAATGGGGCTCGGGGTCCTAGCGCTCCCGGCGTCGAGTTGAAGGACTGCTTGGGATATGTAAGGTACCCTCATTGGCTCTTCACCCGCCGTCCGGTTTCGGCCGCCCGTTGATGTTACTCATCCTATTCTCCTAGCCTCTGACGTACAATAAGCCAATAGCTGCAGAGTGGAATTCCCTCCGGCATTACACATACACACATGTGAGTACTGTACTGTTTGTATTGAACAAGGGAGCGTTCGGTGTTGCCGCACCACCCGGTTGGCTTCGCAACACAAATACGTCATTTAACATTAGACACACCTAGTGAGAGTGACTGTGCTGTGCAGGATTGTGTTTCCTTTGCATCTGACACGGCATATACGGGATTCCTAATCAGGAAATGTAACATTACGGATTTAATATTGCCTTTTGTACTGCGGTACAAAGATTTCGGAGACACATTTCTCCTATAATGAAAATGCTTATTTAATTACTGTCCTACTGTACAAAATTTTCACTTTGCCTTTCCGCATCCAGTATGTTGGAGTGAGTGGCTTTGGGAACTCGAAAGTAGTCCTGCAATTTTCACTCGTACCTAAAGTGCAAGGGTTTTACTGATAGATTAAATGGTGCAAATTTGTACATATGGTTGGAAATATGAGCATGTTTAGGGATTGAAAGCTTTAAGGTGTTCCATAAAATTTGCAAAATTCTCTAGCACAAACTTGTGAATGGACTCCGATAATTCAATCAGTATAGTTGTCAGTAAGGGGATCAAAATAAAGAGAACGGTTATATTTTAGAATTTTACGAATGGAAAATAAGGGTTAGGTAGTTTCTCTAAGTTATATATTGGGGTTTCTGCCAGATTATGTGGGCTATGTTAAGGCATTTGGACAAGATGAGATTATACGGTGAAGATTTCCACATCAATGGTTGAGATATCTTAGGGGTAGGTCTTTAGGGCTGTTAAGGAAGCCTAACTATAGGAGTGTAAGTCTAGGTATTTTTCTATAAAGGCCAAAAAGTGTTATTTGGTAAGTAAAGTTTTGAAAATAAAACTTTAAAAGTTTAAGTCTAGCTTAGCTTTTCTAAAACCCGATGAAGCTAATTTTGTTAAAACCTTACCAGAAATGTTTTTGACAAAGCTCAGCTCAATCTTAGGGAAATTGTGTATATGTACAGGATGCGCAATTCTCCCGTCCAATAATTCAATTTTAGAAGATTTTAAGGCTTCCCAATTAACCCTTTGTGCAGTTAGCCATTAAAATCTGTCGTGTTCACAATAAAGTGACAAAAGCTAACCTCTGATAGTCATATGCAACGAAATGGGATTGAGACAGTACGATATGCGTATGGAAATCCCAGCGGTTTTCAATTTTGGGTCATATTTTATAGCTATGTTTCCTATCCTTTCAATATAATAATACGAGCTATAATATAATTTTATACAAACTTATCTACGTTCTAAGGTGATTGGAAAAGGGCTGCAGATGTAAGCACAAACTATGCTGCCTGACAATCAGACTGCCCTTAAAGCACTTAACTTATGCCTATTTGAATTTAAATTGGTTTCGGAATGTCCTCACAGCACAATTCTGCTGAGCTGGAATGGGTGCCTGGTCATTAGGGAAGTGAGACAAATGAGAAGCAAGTCAGATAACAAAGTAATATATTATAACCCTTTACTATGGACATGAATCTTTCTACGGTATATGCAAATCATATGCACGGACCCCAGTAGTGAAATGGATTAGAGGGACTTGGCATAAATAGTATCGAATCTCACATTAGATTTGTTGAGCCAATACAGAACTTAACCACCAATAATAAGGCTACGGGACAATTTTAGCTATTATAACAGACCCGTATATAAGTAAATCGGCCAGGAAAATGCCCACAGCTCAAAAGTTACCGAAATAAGTAATTTAAGAGAAACGACGTGAACTTAAAAGGCCGAACAGATATTTGAGAGTTAATGCAACAAAAACGTTTTAAGAAGTTTAAAAAAATCACTTGCTTGCTAACGACGCTGTCAATTGCTATGATCATATCAGCACCGTTGTACCGGGATTTTGTCACGCAAGAGTTATTTTACAGTCCAGTAAATCTGTGCCGTTTAATCACACTTAAAACCATCAGTATGGTACGGGTTTGAACCTGCGACCTTGGGATCAGAAGGCCACCCGGAACCGAAAAGTGGTTAGTAGCCTAAGGTATTTGAAAATTATCCCTAAACTGCACTAAACACATTATGAGAAGTTAGCAGCTCCCTCGCTAGCGCAAGACCTTAGCGAGTAAGAATCCTGAAATAAACCGAACATTAATAATAATAATAATAATAATAATAATAATAATAATAATAATAATAATAATAATAATAAAATAACAACAACAACCATGGTTCTAGAGCACCATAAGGCCTACCAATCCGACGTTTGCAAGGCAGAGATGAACGATCATCCAACCATATGCGGAAGAGTAGTGGCCAGCATCACGAATTTCCCAGCTAGAACTTTGACTTTCGTTACCGGAATCGCTTCCTCTCGCAGGTCCTCAATTACCTCACGCTATTGAGTGGTCACCGCACACTCTAACTCGGGGTGTTTCATGGTTCTTCGTTGTTGCTTAAGCGAAAGTTAGGCTGCTTATAGCTTTCCCTCATTTCCTTACATGTGATTTCTCTAACCACTCCTGGGTGCTGAACTTATTTTGGTCAGGCAGTGCATTTAACTGAACGCGAGGACCGACTCGGGGGCTCTCTGTTTGACACATAATTCTGGCCGACACCTTCGGCGTGGCGTCCCCGGATTCAACCACTCACTCGCTCATTGTCGACACATCTCTCAAGGTAAGACCTACGACTTACTATCCAACTCAATCATAATAATGGTGTCAGTATTTAGCTTACAAAGCTCCTCTGTTTGTAAACCAGATAACCACACATTGGAAGAATGCATGAATTCGTCATTATATTGTTAATTTTAAGCTAAGCGTTTGTTATTGCTCTACCATCTAGCTATTCCCCTAGTCACCACACTCTGAGTCGTGACATTATGAACTTTAAAAGCACACGAAAGATAAGTAAAGCAGTTTCTTAACCATTTTTCAATGTATTGTACACTAGTTCGTACCTCTGTTTAGACTTCTCCGGAATTTATGTTGAACATCCCACTCTCCAGGCTTTTTCTATTTCTCTGTCCTGTGCCACAATAAAGTTGTCAAATTGATTGTAATTAGAATACTACTGATAAACATATCTCCACAGCCAACAAACCTTGTTTATAAAAAGCAATGAAAAGCTACAAAACGACTATCAAATGTTTCTTTCTCATAGAAGTAATTTGCATCCAATCAATATTTTCATTCATTTATTAATATATATATAATATTAATGCTCATCGTCCAAAAAATATTATGCGATATCCATTAGTGAAGTTTACTGCAGAAAATACCCTAATTCATTTTGTCTTTTAAAACGTTTCCTCGATTCTGCAATAGTACCCTTACTACACTTGTATCTCAACATACTTTTAAAAGTCGATCGCGATGTGATGGTTTTGAAATGACATTCCCTTTCATTCACCAGGAAGAATAGCTAATAATGATTTCTTATTTGAGAAAAGTTTAAGCATTGCAACACAGAAACTAATAATGAGGAATATCTGCAAGGTTGTTAATTCCACAAAACACTTCATTGGACATAAATTGTGTGTCTTAACGTGATGTACATTTTAAATTTACTATGTCTTTATCTAATTCTCACAGTTTACCAGTTTTACTAAAGGAACCTAGCAACCCAGAGTGCTTAAGGAATTATTCCGGAAAAATTAGATATACATTTTATTGTGATGAAATTGCTATAAACATATGGCATGTTAATAAAAAGTTAGAGTCGCATTTTAGGGAGTCAAAATGTTCTAAAATCTATCCATATGAAATTCAGATCAGGGTGGGGTATTTTCTTTGAAAACCTCTTGTCACATCCTGGAAAGACGCTGAACGTGAATACCAAGTTTCGTATGTATGACTTTTCATTTTTAACTTATACTGTTCATACATACATACATACATACATACATACATACATACATACATACATACATACATACATACATACATACATACATACATGCATGCATGCATGCATGCATGCATGCATGCATACATACATACATCCATACATACATACATACATACATACATACATACATACATACATACATACATACATACATACATACATACATACATACATACATACATACATACATACATACATACATACATACATACATACATACATACATACATACATACATACATGAATACATACATACATACATGCATACATACATACATACATACATAGACCTGTTTCTAAAAATGATTTTTATCATTCCGAGGATCTCAAAACATACTTTTGGTGAAACCTTGACATCGGAATTTGGGAGGAATACCATCACTTCTCTATCTACTGCGTATACACAGTACGTGGTATACAACGTAAAAATATGTTGTTCTACATTAAATTGTCTTTGGGGAGGTTTTCTGTGATCAATTTTCGTGACTCCCACTCTGACCTAAGTGTTTTCGTTATTTTTCGCTGGTTGGCAAGGAGAATACTGGAGTATTTTCTTCTACCACAACTGTAATTTCCGTAACTCCCTCTTATTTCCTTTTTTTTTTTTTTTTTTTTTTTTTTCATGTTTCAACTGTGCTCTCAGGTCTTAAGGAGCAATCGCATTCAACAGATAATTCTTAAAAACGACTATTCTTCTTTTTTAATTCATGTTCGAGATAAACCTTTGCAGAAATACTTTTAATTTCACCTTTCTTATGCGAAGTGTGATAAAAAAGTAAAGAGAGTCCTTTAATTTGGCGGGTTTTATACAACCAATTTTCAAACATTTTCTTCATATTGTAGATAGACATTTTCCTGATGTATGTTTGCATTTTCACCTGTTTTAAATACTCAGTTTATTGTTGACAGTTAAAAGGGTTGTACGTGTTGTTGAAGGCTCCGCGAATTTGCATTACACTTGGGTTGAAAAATGGAGTAGAGTGTTCGAAATGTTGGCTGTGGCTTTTGGAAAATCTACTGTGAGTAAGACAAGAGGTTTCGATTGGTATCGACGTTCAAAGAGGGTTGAGAAGACTCTGAAGACGACGATCCTCCAACACAACAATTACCGACGACAATGTGGAGGACGCATAGAGCTGCTTCTGCCATATGGTTATACAGTCAATATGAATATTACCTAGAAGTTATGCGCCGTTTGCATGAAGTAATCCGAAGAAAACGTCCAGAATTTTCACAGAACCACCTCAACGCTTGTTCGTTATTTTTGGCAAAAGCCAGAAACGATATGTTGCCTCAGCCACCTTATTCGCCGGATATGGCCCCTGTGGCTTCTTTCTATTTCCGAGGCTGAAGAGATCATCAAAGGACGTCATTTAGACACTATCGGTGAGCTAAAAACGGAATCGCTGAAGTAGCTGAACACCATAAGGAAAAGTGAGCTCCAGAATAGCTTCCAAGATTGGAAAAAGTTCTGGTAAAAGTGTATTATATCTGAGGGTGTTTATTTTGAAGTGCACAAAGTTGATGTAGATGCATAAGTAAAGATTGTTTAAGAAAAACAATTTTTTTTTCACACCTCGTATATACTAGGGAAGGATGTTCCAACACTATTCGGCTGAGTCGGAGTATTTGTGCGTAGCCTGGTCGAAGGCCTTAGTGTTCATTCAGCTCTCACAACAACTTTCCCTCGATACTAGCGCGCATTGCATTGTGCAGGCATACCGCTGTGAGTAAATGAGTCACTTGCTGCTCTTTGACGTGTAGCCAAACTGGAATAGCCTATACCTACTAGAGGATAAGGGAAATGCAATAGGCATAGCGATTGCGAAATCTTTAGAAGCGGATCGCTAAGTGATGTGTTTGAAATTCCATTCAGTTTGCATTAACATGATAAAAATTAATGAATATCAAATTTCTTTTCTCGAAAAGTGCAAGTATTTTAAATTCCAAACCAATAGGAAAGAATATCTAGGAAACTGATAGCCTCACATAGTACGTATTTGTCATACATTATGTATTTTAACGATATCTACATTTCTTGTGTAGTAAGATGTTATCGATCTTTTTCGGTTTACTAGTTATTAAAAATCACCCAGAATGAGGAGGATTTCACAAGATGTTCCCATAAAATACACGATTTACTTTTTATTTGTCATGTAAATACCAGGCGACACAACTGCCTCGTGCTTTAAAATAGTTGCATAATTCAACGGGGTTTTTTACTTCAAAACCGCCCAGTGGAGAACTAGCAAGAGCTAGTGTTACTTCTCTCAATGAGCGCGACCCGCCTCACCGTCTCCCCACTTATCGATTTTAACTTGAAAAAGCCCGTTGAGTTCCACAACTCTTTTAACGCACCAAGGAAATTAGCAAACACCAACTGCGGGGCAGTTGTGCCACCTGGTATGTCAAATATACGGTATTTAATTAAAATCACATGAGTCATTATTGAGAAAAACAACATTTTAAAAAAACTTTCCACTTAAAGCGTGGTTTACTGAGGGAGAATTGCTTTGAAAATATACGTGTTGTTTGGAACATTAGGAACACATGCTGTAAGTTAGGTATTTATTGGATTTTGTGTTTTGAGTTATACTGTTTATATACACACAGCCATCTAAAATGTTTGTTTTGAAATAAGGGGCCTCACAACATGTATTTGCGGGGAAATTTTAACATAGAAGTTTTGAGTGACTGTAAATACTACTACTACTACTACTACTACTACTACTACTACTACTACTACTACTACTACTACTACTACTACTACTACTACTACTACTACTATTACTACTACTACTACTTCTACTACTACTTCTACTACTACTACTTCTACTACTACTTCTACTACTACTACTTCTACTACTACTTCTACTACTACTACTACTTCTACTACTACTTCTACTACTACTACTTCTACTACTACTTCTACTACTACTACTTCTACTACTACTACTTCTACTACTACTACTTCTACTACTACTACTTCTACTACTACTTCTACTACTACTACTTCTACTACTACTACTACTACTACTTCTACTACTACTTCTACTACTACTACTTCTACTACTACTTCTACTACTACTACTACTACTACTACTTCTACTACTACTTCTACTACTACTACTACTACTACTACTAATGCTACTGCTACTGCCACTGCCACTGCCACTGCCCCTGCCCCTGCCCCTGCTCCTGCTGCTGCCGCTGCCGCCTCCACTAATAATAATAATAATAATAATAATAATAATAATGGAAAAGGAATCGCAGAAACTGTTATCTATCTCCCATATGAACAACTTTAATCAATAAGGTACCGTTAAACACTGAAACAAAAACATATCAGAATATACTAAGCAGCTAAGCAGTAATAAATATATCAAATTGAACACCAGAGGCAGATAGACTTAGCAAAATCTCTCAGTCCTTATTTTACTCCTGAGTGTCAGCTTTAAAGCAATGGATCATAACTGCGTATTCCTAATTATCTTAAAACGATATGCATCACTAGATTAGTTTAGGGTTTAATCCTGCCTCTCCTACCCAAGTCATTAGACAGAAGGCAGTAAAACCAAAAGGGGTTGCTGTTTATTACCACTTTTGTCCGTTGTTGGTTACCATCAAAGTTTCGGAAGGGAATCAAATCTCTTAAGAGGTCTGAGTTGGTTTACTTATATCCCTAAACTAATGCACTCGCTTGCTTCTTTGTCTATAAATATAATAATGTTGTAACCCAGAATGGTATTCTAATTACCATTTTGATACATAACACATATAAGCGTACATAATACAAAAACATGAATAAAATGGTAAATTTCAGAACAGTTTGTGCATACATACATTGCTTCCATTAAAAATAATCAGCGAATTGCTATGAAGGAAAATATACGGGATGTTAGGGGTATAGATACAGATACTATGATAAATGGTACCTTAATGTGCATTCACTTCGGTGTTTTAGATTTTTCTCTAACACTTTTCCCACAAACCAATAACTTGCTAATTTCTTGCCTGGTGTTAACTGCGCCGGGAAATGAACAACGCCTATCAGAGTAGACTATCCGGTTAGCTCCCACGTTTTTACATCTCCTGCGGGCCTCGGTAATGTGGGGTCTTGGCAATGCAGACTAACTCAGTTCCGATACAACATTCGTTTTAGGAAGGTCTGTCCTATCACGGTTACGCCTTTCGACCCGCAGTTTTAGAGAAAATAAACACGTATGCCTTGGTGCCACGCCTACTTGGAAGTACTAACCAACCTGGAAACATACAACACTTAATAAGTAACATTAAATGAAGTGCAGAATCGTGAAATCCTGTTAATTATATTGTGCTCAATTATCAATTCAAATATACGCACTTATACCCCGAATAGCCAATATAAGTGACTATACGTACTATATTGGTATACTCAGTACTTAGTATATGATAGCATACCAAACAGATAGGCTCACTTTCTTTAAAAGTCGGTATACAGGTAGAGTTATGCTCGATAGGGGAACAGTAAAAGCCCAGTGGCAGGATAACGTGATTAAAACAGCATTAATTCAAGTATTGGGCCAAAGATATAGAGAGAATAAATAGAAAATGACCTATCCTTATGTATTGTGGTTGGTGAAGCACGTTTTTGTTAAGCCGCCATATTTACATGCTACATTTTTTTGAGACGTGCACGGCTTTTGTGGGGTAAAGTTCATCCAAAAATAAGATTTTGTGGTGTTAAATGTCAATTAAGCTGTGCATTTGGACTGTAGGTTTTAAACCAGTATATTGGTGAATACGTGTGCGGTGTTTGGTTGTGAAAAGCAGAGAAGAAAACACAGAAAAGGAAATGTTTCAATACATAGGCCAGGGTACTTATTTTGTGGCGTTAAATGTTCAATTAAGCAGTAAATTTCGGGTGTAAGTTTTAAACCACTATAATGGTGAACACATGTGTGGTGTTTGGTTGTAGTTTATGGAATAACAGAAACAAAAACGAGGAAAGAGAAATTCGCAGACAAAATTGGCAACCTACTCTGGTTTATACGAAACCTCTTGCTAATTCACCCATTTAGCAGCTATCGCGAAAAATAATGACTATCAGGTTATGTGCTTATGATACCAAAACCGTGTGAAAGAAGACGTGTTCCTTGGACTCGGAATGCAATAAATGTGCTCCTCAGAGAAACTCATTATAATCTTTGGGATATACTCTGATGCTTGTCACTCTATTTTGGTTTTCAATTGAAAATGATTCCAAGCCTTTGCCAAATAATGTTTGTGTGTGTTTACGTACAAAATCCTTGTATCACACTATGCTCATAGGAAAATTATTCTAAAATTCCGATTTTCTCAAAAATGAATAAATATATTGTTTTAAATGTCATATGTTTTACTGATTTACATAACAAACAAAATGTATATCTTATAATTTCTAGAAATAGCCTTTGAAGCCCTCTTTAATTAGAAGGAACTTTATGTGTTGATATACATCCCACAAGATACTCCAAATAAACTTCTTCTGTGCCATTAGCCATTTGCAAGATATCTGTTGCCAATATTTTGAAATTTTATTGCTTTAATTAAAGTACTGTCGCTTTTCAGCTATTTTTCATGTTGCCATGGAAAGATTATGGAATCTCGAGGTCAGCATACAGCTACCGGCTTTGAGTATCTGACTACCGATTCAGTTTCCTCTATCCTCACTAAACCTTAAACAAAATGTGTAATGAAGATATTTCTACAAAGGCTTAACCAGAATAACGTGAAGCAGATAGAAAAATAAGTTTTCTTAAGTTTAGTTTGTAGAAGCTATATATAAATAAACGATAATCGATGGAAAAATTAAGTTGAGTTTTATTTATGGACGTTGTTTAACTGCTGCAGTTTTCAGCGCCACATGCTATATTGGGCGTGAAAGACTGCTTAATTTTCTCAGAGGCCTCTTTATCAGGCTGATAATAGATGAAGAAAATTATCTGGAGCCATCAGATTTTTCCTGAAAGGCATAGAACATCTACACTCTGTTAAAATATGAAAGGAAAATTACCAAATAGCAAATCGACTTCAGGAATGAAATCTGGAGCAATTATCTGACAGCAGAAGGACTATTACAACAATGCGCTTCGTTAATTTCTTTCGCTACCCTTGCTACAGTGATTCTAGCGCAACACTAGACTTATCACCGATTTAGTGGTGATTACAAAGGGATTCACCGATAGGCATTGAAAACGTAAAAAAGGTGCAATTACATCACTATATACAATCCCTTCCTTCTCTGGTCGCAGTCATTGTTATTCGTTCCTGCTTTCCGAAATTTGAATTCTGTGTAATGGATTATCATTATCATTCGATTTTTCTGCTTCTTCTTTATCCACTTGTCATTTGCTTTTCTAGAATCCAACAATTTTTCCTTCTCTATTATGTTTGCCTTCGTTTTCCTAATTCCATAAATTGGAAAATCCGTACACCACATTTACTCGTACGTGTGTCACAGTGAAACGCTTAACACAACATTTTAATGCAGTAATTTGCACAATGCAGAAGCTAAAATTTTCTACAATTATGTAACCGGTTACAGTTATTAATGCAAATGTGGGCCGCGCCTTGGCCAAAGAGTTAGGCCACTCACCTCTCACACCAAGGTGGCCCGGGTTCTTTTTACAGTGTTTACGCCCGCTTTTACTACTTGTGGCACCGCAGGCAATGTCGCTGGTGATACATGAAATGAAGATGAAGCACCGGTGGAATGCGATGGAGGGGGAAACCGGAGAACCCGGAGAAAAATCACCCGGCGCCACTTTGTCCACCACAAATCTCACAAGCGGTAGCTTGAAATCGAACCCGGCCCAAAGACAGGATTAACCGTTTCCTAAAATAAATTAAGTTAAATTTATGGACACTCTAATCGTTCTTAGCGTCCCAATTTACATTCTACGTGAAATACCAGAATTTTTCTCTGAGGTCCCTTTATCATTCCCAAGGATCTTTAAAGTGCCATAAATCTACGACACGGGACCATCGGCTTTACTTCTTTTCCAAAGGAAACCATTCTAAGCAGCTTTACGTCCGAAAAAAATGCATTGTCCTACGACGGCTTTGAACCCGCCACCATACTATTTAATGGCTCGCATGAAACCTTTAGATCATGGAGGACGACAGCCATGTCCGATATATTCGTGTTTGGTGAAGATATTTCAATGAATTGGACATTTATCTGAAGTGCTAGAGATGTGAGATGTTTCTCGGGATGGCATGAAGAAGGGTATGCTAGCAGGTCGCGATTACGTTTTTAAGCATTTGACTATCAATTCGAGGTCAACTTTTCCCCCTGTACCCACGATGAAGTGTCTATTGAGACTTTTTCTGCAAATGCTTATTTCCATTAGCATGAAGTGAATAAAGTTGATAATAAGGTTTGTAGAAGCTATATAAAATAAACGATAGTGGATAGTGAAAGTCATTTAAATGTAACATATCGGGTTTTTCTATTTATTAGTACAATACGCAAAATTGACAGTGTAAGCTTACTTACAGAGTTCATTGTTATAAGTGTAAAAATGTACACGCCCGTTTCCAATTAATTCCAATTTCTTGCTGAATAATTGAAGAATCTGATATGAGTAAAAAGTAAAGGCATATTTAGAATTATAAGTTAAAACCAACCCCTCTATTCAACTATAAATGAAGGAAGGTAACGGGAAAGGCTAGACACCTCACATAGATCTCTATGCGTTAACACCTCCCAGGAGAAGGGGCTGAACTAAGGAACCACAGGTGACCACAGACCGGCAGCAGATAGGCCACAGAGGCAGGTAGAGGTTCTTCATCCGGGTGCCAGGAACCGCCATGTAACCGCCAGCATCACAGTTTCGCCACTATGAGGACAATGACCACAATGCCACCCCAACGCCAAGAACGGTATTCATAAAGCGCATGCATCTGCACGCCACCCAAAAGAATGCCACACATCAGAACCCCAGAGGCACACCTTAAATGTTAAGGAAATGGCACGAAAGGAAAATGAGGGAAAGGGAGCTGTGTAGAATAAACACCGCTTCATTTGCTTAAGTGACAAGAGAAACCCTAAGTCCGAGTGGCGCGGTCGACGGCGATCGAACGTGCGACCTCCCGAATGACAGACTCACACTTATTGCGTTTGGTAACAATAAATGTAAGTGCTTCAGAGTTTCTGGGGTAAAATATTAGAAATTCACCTATGTTCACTTGCAATTCACTTTGTTGCATGAATTACAATATTTAATTGAATGACGGAAGTGTTTCGTAATTTGCGTAAGCATTGCATTTGCGGATTGACAGATAGACTTTTTACAGCTGGAGTCACGCAAAACCACCCATCCATGTGAGAGGGCTTTCCTGTGTTGTTCCACTTTCATTCACGGCTGAGCAAGTAAATTCCCATGTAGGTACTACTTCGTTCTAAGTGCTACAAGATTCTCTCAAGATTCACCGGCCGTCTTTAGAAGCATCTACAAGTTTGAAATAAAACAATGTACGATTTAAAAATTAATGTTTGCTGTATTCCCATGACATCCTCTACCCATTTTCGTTTATTTTTATATACGAGTAGTTTCTGGAAGATATTCCTACTAAAATCTATTACTTTCTCTAGCACGTATGTACAATGCCCAAAAATTCCATACCAAGATTTCATCGGAAGTTTATGTTTTGAGGCCTCCTGAATCCAAAGAAAAGAAAAAAAAAACATTTAAAAAAAAGTCAATCTATATGTCTGTGGAACATCTCAAAAACGAAAGTTCTGTTAAACACCAAACACCAAAGAAACTTATTATTTAAGTTTACTATCTTCAAGGAGACAGCGCCGTGACTGAGTGGTTAGACCGCTCGCCTCCCACCTAGGCGGCCCAGATTCGATCGCAAGAGCTCGCACGTGGTATTTGTGGTGGACGAAGCGGCGTCTGGGTGGGTTTTCTCCGGGTCCTCCGGTTTCCCAGCCACTCATTCCACCAATCGATCCATGATTACCCTTCTTATGATCCATTTAGCTTTCATTTCATATCATGCACTTCCTCATGCTCATGCCCAGTTACGGGTCATCCACAAGGATGCAACACAAAGATTTTCAATAATATCCCAATAGCCCAAAGTACTCTGACATGAAACAATGTTCGAAATTTTTTATTTTCTCAAAAATGGTTCTAACATTTTCGATTAAAATGCCGTGTGTTAAAGATATTTACATGACAAAATGTACATCTTAAATTTCCTGAAAATAGCCACTGAAGTCCTCTTCATTCCCGAATGACTCATGAATAATTGGTAAACCGTAAAGATAAAAAAAAACGTACTACACAAAACATTTATATCTTGACAATGTATGTCCTTTGCATATTTGCTGTCGGACTAACCGTTTCCAAGATATTCTTTATTGTTGGATTCAATTTTAAAGTATTAATCTTTTCTAATACAGTAAGTCATCCGTGTTTATTTTGTTTTATTTCTGGTCATCCAAAGAAGTGGATCTCAATGACAATCGCATAACGACAGCCTTTAAAACAATTGACTATCTCTTTAGCATATTCTTCTACTTATAAGGGACTAATTAGCAAAACCATTCATCTGACGCTTATCTTGATTAACATGGAGTAGAAAGAAGAATAATCTATTGTAAATGGTTGTGTCTGTTACTCCCAGTGCCCATTTAGTGCACGTGAGGCCGGCAGTCGTATTAGCAGGCCGAGGTTCCTCGAGGTTCAAATTGTTCAAAACTTTTGTTATACTTTTCAAATTCTCTCAATGTTCAGTTATTTCTCCCAATTGCATGGAAGGAGGTGAAAATGTTAGGCTATTGTACCTACAGCGTTCAGTTCTTAAACGTTTGGATATCGCTGTTACCTTTGTATCTATAATGACATGAGTAATGTAGCTATTTCTATAAAGCTTATCGCGACTAAATGAAGCAGGTTGACATATAAAGGTTCGTGAGAATAGAGGATAGGGAAAGACACGTGAACGTAATATATCATAGTTTTATGTTCTATTAAAATGTGTTTTAAGACCAGATAAATCCCATCATTTTAAGTGCAATAATTCCGTTTCCATTTTTAGCGGACTAAATATCACTCCTACCTCACTGAAGTACATGTTCAAACTAGCAGTGTGTCTGCTTCATATTTAAGAGACCGCGGGTTCGAATCTTGCTTTGGCTAAGTTACCCGCCTAAGTTCTTTTTCTGGGTTTCCACTTATCCTGAGAAGATGAATGTCAAATAACTTATAAAAAAACAAAAAGTAACCAGATACACCGGGTTTTGAACCAGGGGTCTCGCATTAGGAGTTAGACAATTTATTCATCACCAAGTCGAAATTCAAGTATTCTATTATGTGAGGATCTGAAGGCAATTTCAAGAATAAGCCTATTATGTTTTTCTTATAGTATGTGTAACTGTGTCGCGACCCATATGTCGAGTGAGATAACTCCGCAGTAAAGTGCGGACTCGCATTCGGGAGGTTCTGGGTTCAATTACCGGTTATCGCCTACTCTGATCATTGGTTTTTCGTGATTTTCCTTGGTTAGCAAGGCGAATGCTGGGGGGATGCATACTACTACTATTACTACTACTACTATTACTACTACTACTGCTGCTGCTGCTGCTACTACTACTACGTATTTTGCCTTTCCCCATTTCTATTCACGTAATTTCCTTCTTTCAAGCTTCAGGGTGACGTCGTTGTCGGACAGATGGCGTAGACTCTTGCAGTTTAGAAACTCTACTCGACCCTGATAGATGACAGCCTTTTCAGCCTTCACTCTTGGTCGAGCTCTCTCCAGGTCCACTAGAAGAACGTCTCTGAGCAGCCTTCCAGTAGCTTGGAGGGACGACTCTGAGGGATCCTGCTGTGTTCGGGAGGTCAAGCCTGGAATTGTTAGGGAACTCTGCGCGTCTCTATCCAGTACCGGCCTTGTTTTGTGGCTCTCCTGTAGCTCCTTCATATTATCCGTCCCTGTCGTGTGAGTATGCACAAAATATATATATTTTTACTGTTCTTGCATCTGGTCGGGACTCAGGCGTTGTATACCATTTTTCTAATTTCCTAACCTTTTTACTGTGTTTGCGGTTTGATAACCGTTTTTGCGATACACACACCTATGCATTTCGCTAACATATAAACACCCATGCCCAAGGCGGGACTCCAATCCACGATCCCCTGCGCCACGAAGCACCAAAGTGAGACGCTTTAGCTAGCGCGGCCATGGGGACCAGCTCATTGGAAGTTGAGGTGCTTGGTATCTCCCACGTAAAATGGTCATAGTCATTGTCACAAACTCATATAAGTTCACTCTCATTTAAATTTACTTAACAAATACATCTATGAGCATAATATCAGATAACCTTAAATTTTCAGTGAAATTGTAGTAGAATGCAGTCCCTAAATGCTTATTTCCATTGTTTAATTGCATGCATATTGTGTCTACTACGTCGAATTATCCATTGATGGAGCACAAAGCCGAGTGAAACCATTATACAGGATAGTTCTATTAAATCGTAGTACTTGCAACCACAAATTACACGCGTTTTGTTTATGCAATAATTGCACCTAATCATTCAAATAACGTACATGCTTTCAAGAAGTGTCATTCATTTCATCAGTAGAGACAAAATTATTGAGCGCATAACTATAATTCCAAAGTTGCGAGCAGAGCATGTCAACCGAATAGGGAAACATTATCCTCCTAGCTTTCGACCTGCAGCAAGTACAATATGACAGTTTTTAACTTAAAATTTTGGTGTGTACCATTCACATACATTTCTGTAGCTGTTCCACAAACAAAATTTTCTTAAAAAAGACCATTCTTTTATCTACGTCATGCTAATCTAGATAAACATTAGTAGAATTAGTCTTATTGCTTGCTTCCTTGTAAGCAAGCAATAAGGGAGTACATTAGACTAAAGCGGTAAACCTTTTAAAAGATGGTCGCTGTACGAGACATTTGAAAAATCGGTTCGCTTTGCGTGGTCCCATTTGAGAAACGTTAGTTTAAAAATGAAGCCAATAATTACGAAAATCTCAAAAGCGGTAAATTCTTTAAGAAAAACGTGCCTATATGACATAAATTATATATTTTATCGAGATCTGTATTTTTGTTAGTAAGCATTTGACTATCTCTTACGGTTTGCCCGTCATGCAAAATTATGCAAAACTCAACCAGAAAAATGAAGTCTTCAAAGAATATTCCCAGAAAATTCAAAATATTAATTTTATTTGTCGTGTGAATATCTTTAATATATGGTATTTTAATGAAAATCGTTAGACACTTTTGAGAAAATCAAAATGTTCGAAAAATGTTCTATGTAAAGGATAGTTGGGTCGGGGAGACTTTCTTGAAAATCTGCATGTGGCATCGTTGGAATATACTGAGCTGAAATACCAAGTTTGGTATTTAACCGGCTATTTGATTTTGAGCTTTGCTGTCCACAGACATACACAAACGAAACTTTTGCTAAAAATGTTTTTAGGACTTAGAGGACTTCAAAACATACATTTTCGGTGAAATCTCGGTATTGAATTTTTGGGTGGGATACATTGTACATACGGGGTAGATAAAGTAAAAATAATGAAACTGCTCAAAAACTTTCTCACCCGTTTTCAATGAGCTGCACCCGAAAAAATCCATCGTCCTCCGCCGAGTTTGAACCCAAGACTTTGGGTATATGAAGTTAGCATGGTAATCATTACACTACGCAGGGCGACGATTTCTTCTCATTGGACGATAGTGAAACAAGGCTTTTGGAATCTATTTGTACGCAAGCGAAGCATAGTTTCAGCTCCTGAGTACAGTTATCTTATTTGTGTTTTGATTTGAAAAGTTTAGTGGCATTCTAAGCCTAATCTCGTGAATTTCATGTTTTTTTTGTGCAAGCTCCCTTAGAGATTTTTCAACTATGTAGCACCTTTCCTCCACAGTCATCCTCTCTAAGATATAGTTACTTATCAGAAACACATGTCATTTTCCTAAGTATAATCACAATACTATGAATCGTTTCTCTGTGAGGGTTAAAAGAAAAAAAAAAAAAAAAAAAAAAAAAAAAAAAAAAAAAAAAACAGAGAATATGTTTATAGTCTTATGTAGTTCTCTACGAGAGTATCTTACACAGGAATCATAAATAAAAGCTCTGTGTGCTAAAGTATATAGGATTTTTGGTAATATATCAGCATTACAACACTAAAACAGTTAATCATAACATAGTCTCATATAATCACTTATAAAAGGGCAGTTCAGGGCAAGCAATTCCACGTAATATGGGCAAACATCTAATCGCGTGTAAAATTCGCTTATTACTCCAAATGTAGCTAGGCCACAGTAGCTCAATCAGTAGAGCACCTCATTACTGTGCGAGGGGTTCCGAATTCGATTCACGTATGCCAAGATTATTTCCTATCCTCCGAAGAGTTTAGAGATATAAATAAGAGTGTTAGTGCCAGTGTGTAAATGTTTATATGTGTGAACTAATGTAGAACCCCCAACTCCAAATTGAATTGCGATGTCAAAAGCTGTACTGGAGCTAACACCATGGTCGAAAGCCAATCAGTTTTAAAAGTAAAAGCCGCCAATATGACCACTTCAGCTAAAGGTGGTTTGTAAATGGCACAATAAAAAAACTATATAGTCTTACAAGTACCTGAAGCATGTTCTGTGTGTGTGATGCCGGAGGGAATTCCAAACTGCTGCCATTGGCATATTGTACGTCAGACCCCAGGAGGATTGCATGAGATGAGAATAGTATCAACAGACTGCCGAAAACGGACAGCGGTGGAAGAGCTACCGTGAAGGATCCCTAACATATTCCGAGCAATACTTTATCTCGACGCGGGAGGAGCTAGGTGCCCGCGCCCCAGGTTTGACCGATCTCTCTGGATCTACAGATGACTTCCAGCGACCATCAACGCCGAGAGCTGTATTTCCAAAGCGCAGTCACCACCACGGAAGGGCGGCACCACCGCAGTTCTCGCTGACACTTACAACTATGAGGATTTTGGCTGGATGAAATTGGAGATTAAATGGAGGCACAGGAAGTTCGGAGGAATGAAGAAACCTCCCCAGCATTTCCTTAGTAACCCGGGCAAACCTCGGAAAGGCCGGCCGCGGGAACCGATCCGTGACTGCCAGTATCAGACGAAACTCCTGAGCTCGGAAAGCACACTCTAAGTACAGAAATATGAGTTATGCAGTTTACTTACGTGAATATGTAATTAATTACTTCTACATATGTTGGATATAATATGTATATAGAGGGTCGATTAAGAAGTCATGGCAACTCTTTTTTATTTCCAAAACAGGCTCCGACATGGAACATTTAGTATATATGTTTGAAGGTATGTACAATGACCTTCTGAATATTGTTACCGGATGGGGTATAGATGTAGGTATCTCTGGAAAAAAATAGGCCAAACATAACATTTTGACATCATTGTTTTATTATCGAACAAACCTGTTTAACATCATTAGAAACTGTTCAGCTGTTTAGCATCCTTCAAAGTAGTCACCTCTCTTGTCCACAGTTCGTTGCCAGCGATGGGGAAGACGGACATTGCCATCGGCTGCACAAGTATCGTTAATATGCGCAATTCCATGCTGAACAGCAACTTCAATGTCGTGCGTGTTGGCATAGCGTTTCCCACGCATTGGCTGCTTCAGTTTAGGTATGAGACTTAGGTATCAGGGTCAGAAGGACTAAGATCGGGCGAGTATGGAGGATGCGGCAACACTTCCTATCCCCAACGCCGTAAACAGCGTGTTACCATCTCTGTTGTTTGAGGTTTAGCGTTGTCGTGTTTATTCTGTATGTTACAGAATAAGAGCTTTAAGGGACTATAGCAATAAAAATGTTTTAAGATTAATTATCTTGTAACCTAATGCAGCACTATCTATAGATATTTTTACGCTTTTTCTTTGGGAGAACTTAAATATATGGCAATTCTGATTTGGATTAGGGAAATTCATCAATTTACCACATAGAAAGATTAACCTGTACAAAAATGTATGCATTTAGTTGTATAAAAATAGCTTCCCTTTCTAGTCTACGCAGCATAAAATATAACATAAGAAAGCTATTTGAATGGAAGGTGTTTCGTATAGAATGTAAAAATCAGATACCTAAAATAACACCCTACTACCTACATGAGTCGAAAGAGCGCAACGATATGGCAGTCTTGAGGGGATGGGGAGAAAGGAAAATTGATAATAATGAACAAAGGATTGAACGAAAGGACTACTATGGCAGATCTAAAAGGAAGGGAAACTTTAATTAGTGCATGCAGATAGGGACCTGCTTATTAGATGAAAGATATTGCAACTAATATACCTTTATGTGATCCTTATTTTAGACCACATGCAATTACACTAAGTGGAGGATATTGAAGTTTATTGTTATGAGTAGGCCTTGGAAATATTAGTTTGTACAACACTGTAATTTTAATTTCATATAAATTGACAGGTATCCTTATTGATGTCACGTTATTACAGTTATTGCACCAAAACTTACTGAATATGTCGTTGAACGTCATGCATATTTCAGATACAAGTTAAAGGTGACAAAACTTCTTACAAAATATTATTTTTCTTTCTACACAATGCTAATTGAGATAAACATTAGCAGAATGTTCTTGTTACTTAGTTCCTTATAAGCAGAAAGGAGCTAAGGGAATGCGCTAGGCTAATGTGATAGTCAAATCTTTAAAAAGCTGTCGTGATGCGATTATCATTGCAAATCGCTTTCTCATTTGGCCAGGAGTAGAACAAAAGAAAATTGACACTTCCTGTCTGAGAAAAGTATAGGTACTTTACAATTGAAACCAACAACAAGGAATATCTAGGTAACGTTACCTCCAAAAAAAAAAAAAAAACGTAAAGGACATAAATTGTGAGATCTACATTTTTTGTGTAGTAAGCTTTTTTTTTATACCTTATGGTTTACCAGTTATGCAAAATTTGGCAATTTTCATTCAGAATAAAGAGGTCTTTACAGGCTATTCACAAAAAATTCAATACATACATTTTTTTGGGGATGTAAATATCTTTAATATTTTAATCAAAATCGTTAGAGCCGTTTTTGAGAAAATCAAAGTCTTTGAACATTTTTCCATGTTAAGGGTAGTTTGTGGTGGGGGAATTTTCTTGTGGACCTTCGTGTTGCATCCTTGGAAGGGCCTAAGCCTAGATACAAAGTTTGGTATTTAACGGTATTTTCGTTTTTGAGCCGTTTGATACGTATATGTGAATGTATAAATAAGTGTATTTGTTGAAATAAGAGTATCATGCTTTGAGCTTCATCAATCACACGGGTCCACAGATCGTACGTGCTTTTGCAATACACAAAATAGTAAGCAATATTTAAAAAAAACAACAAAGAATAAAAGAGTAAACACGAAAATAAAGGACAAAGATATTCAAATACAGCAGCTTAAATTTACACCTTATTCAGATACATTAATGAAGCCCTATTATAATAGACTGATACATTTAAGAGAAATATATACACATAATATGTATACAATATATAACACCACAACACAATATGACATAAGTATGACATAGAATATATGTATGTAAAACATAGTAATCACTTTGTTTAGGTATTTTATCGCCCCCCCCCTTCTCTATTGTCAGCCTTCTCAGATCTCAGCTGTCTTGCCTTAAGTTCACATTTACATAGCCTGTCCGCGTTTTCCGTGCCTGCCAGTAGCGTCAAACATGCGTCTAGCTCTACATTCGTGGTGATAAAGAATCGCGGTAGATATGTTTCCGTCCATTCCTCCGTACCCCTACATCTTGCCAAGATATGGGTCCACAACTCTTCCTCCTCACAAACGGGGTAGATTTTCCTACCATTCTCATCAGTAACTTTTATCGTCGGCCATGCTCCTAGTCTAATCCACGCAGGCCCCTCTCTAATGAGTTTGGTATCTGTTTGGGGTTATGCTCCATCTATTTTAGCCCAGACTGTACTTCCATTGAAACCTTCTCCGTGCATTGCGCAATTATTTGCTCCCTGTCAATATTACAGAGGCGGGATACATATATGGGTATGCACGGGAGGGGGTGATTTTTCAGACGCTGTTGCGACGTGGTAAATTATGCTTTGCATGAAATAGAATGCTAAATTATGGCGAATCAAGGGGCTTAAAGAAGTAATTAGGGCTAACAAAAATATGGAATACTTCCTTCTCTATCTCATAATTTAATAAGACTAGCTTTGACCTTTGGGTTTGTGCTTTATAATGTCACAAAATATTTTACTCAAAAATAAGCGTTCATGCACTATAAATTTATTATAATCCTGAATTCGTCTTTGTTATAGAATCACCTTCTAAGAGGAGTTTATCTAAATCGTTCCACGTGGCCTACATATACAATCATTAACTTCACCTTATAGCCCTTCAGAATAAGTAAAATTATTAATTATTTTCTCTACCCTGAACCTATTAGGTAGAGAAGATATTGCATTGAACTCAAAAATGCAACACTGAATCTGTTGTGACTACACCTCCGGCAGGCACGGATGAAGGGAAGGAGATATAGAAGGCTACAGGCCGCAGTCAGAGGTCACAGGCGCGTAGATGTCCCTAAAATTTCCAAGCTCAAACAACTACCAACAATTAAGTAGCAATTCCTGTACCCTATCATCGGCTCAGTAGCCGACAAAGCTCTTTTTGGTGTTTATGCGTTTAGTTCTTTCCAGAGCGCAAGCGTTGTACCCAGTAAACACATTTAGATTTACACTAGTTCGGCCGCTGTAAAGTTTCGTATTTCAGTTCGTATATTTTCCTGAGGGCGGCGCCCTGGCCGAGTAGTGAGACTGCTCGCCTCCCACCTAGGCGGCCCGGGCTTAATCCCAAGCACCCGCAAGTGGGATTTGTGATTGACCAAGCGGCATCTGGGCGGGTTTTCTCCGGATACTCCGGTTTCCCCCGCTACTATTTCCACCAATTGCTCCTTCATAACCTTTCCTACCATCTATTATATCATCCACCTCCTAACGCCCATGCCCGGCTATGAGCCGACCACTGGCTCCAGGTTCTCCATTCTGTGGATTTGTGCGTTGGCTCCCCGGCAGGCTTCTCACCCCTAGGCATCTGCTTGTACTTAAGGGGTGTCAGTCCTAAAGATGGGGAGGGTAAGACGACTACGAAACTGTTTTCCTTAGGTTGCTCCAAAGTGCTACGATATATTTAATATGTTTTCTTCAGGGTACTCCACAAGTAAAAATCTGGTGTGTACCATTTACATAAATTTCTCTAGCTGTTCCATATACTAACTATTCTTGCAAAAGATTATTCTTTTATCTATATTGTAATTGTGACAAATACTTGTAGAATTGGTCTTATCACTTGCTTCCTTGTAGGCAAAAGAGAAATAAAGGAATACATCGGTCTAAATTAGACTAAATCGATAGTCAAATCTTTTAAAACCTGATCCCTATGTGAAAAAATTGAGGTTCGTTTCGCTTGAGAAAAGTTAGGTAGCTTAAAATTGAAACCAATAACAAGGAATATCTTGAAAACGATCAGCTCTACAACAAAAACGTATATAGCACGACTTATGCAATTTAACGTAATCCACCTTTTTTGTGCAGCAGGTTTTTTTTCCTGTTTCTTACGTTTAACGGTATTACAAAATTCTTCAAAGCTCCTTAAGAATAAATAGCTTTTCAGTTGCTATTCGCAGATAGTTAAAGGTACCTGCACGTTTTCTTGTAATGTAAATATCTTTAATAGCGTTATTTTAATCAAAATCGTTATTGCCATTTTTGAGAAAAACAACATTTTCATATTTTTTTTCATATAGACTAGTTTGTGGTGGGAGAATTTTCTTGAAAACTTCATGTGACATCCTTGTTATTTAACAATATTTTCTTTGAGCTATGCTGTCCACAGACACACACAGACCTTTTTCTAAAAAGGTTTTTCGCTCTCAGGTGACCTCAAAACAGAGATATATCCGATGAAATCTTGACATGGAATTTTTGGGTGGAATAAATACCTTCTCTAGCTACAATGTGCACTGTATGTGCATACGTGCTAGAGAAAGTGAAAATCACAAACTACATGATCTGAGAAGCGGAAGAACCAGAAACCATCAACACTTAACATACTATCGACCAATACTTCCATAATTGATTATAGCCTACTCCTCTACTGTATGAGTAGTTGCGGAATCTTGTTGAAACCAAGAATATGATTTTTCTTCTTCCGTTAGTTGATGGGACGAGAATCCATTTCATTCCGCTCTCCATTTACTTTTTCTCGTAAAACTCAGATAGATTTTGCGTGTTGCGCTAAATCCACACCAACACCCAGTCTTCCTGTCATACAAGCGGATTCCTTAACACAATGTGAATTTTCAAAGCACCAATAGCGTGTGCTTTGAGTGTTCACATGTCGCACGCCTCGTCTGTAAAGAACAATTAATCCTTCAGTCACTGATGTCAGAAACCACTCGTAACGCCAAGTGCTATGGCGTCATCTAGGTTTAAATTATGAACTCGCGTGCGTTTTGTAAGGCATAATTTAACAAGTTTATCGGTGTATGTGCAGAAATCACTGAAACCTGAAGTGGTGCTAACTGTGATAGAGATTTTCGAGGTAAACATTCAAGATATTCGCTAATTCCTCTCATTTTTCCTGTGTTAACACTGCACATTTTTGCATGTTGTTGTTCATTGAACCAGAAGTTTCAACTGTATTCATAAGATCGTCAGCTGAAGTCCTAAGAGTAGGCAGTTATGCAGGAAACTTGATGATGAATTCTTCAAGAACGGTGAGTGGGCTTGGGGAAACCAGCCGACATTGGCTCTGATGCGCAGCTCCGGTGAGCGGCCAGATTTTATACCGAAGAGCCTATGTTTATAAATAATTTTTAAAATGTTAAAAGTGATCTGTCAAGCTTTACGAGAATATCCTTTGTTTATCTTGGGTAATATAAATGCAAAATACGTGCTGAGAATAGTCCCATAACTGACAAATAAGGAAACGTATTTTATAATTTTTATCGTTCAAACAGTTTAATTATAGTTGATAACGGTCCACAGATAATCTAGTAATCATAATTTAGAGAGCTTTGTAGATACAAATGTCTGTAGCACTTAGCTTACGCCATGTACTGATGTCAGCAATAGTCAACTTATGTACACTGTCTAACCACAAGCTGATTGTAATTCGAATAAAGACAGACTACAAACAGTCTAACACATCTTCAACGTGCAAGACGCAAGCTTAGATCTTCACAAACACATATAAATTACAATAAATCACCAGATTCACTTAATTTTGTAGTACACTTGACTAAATCATTCGCAGAATATGTAACCACCACTTATTAAAGAAATCACGATATCCTTGCAAAACTTATAGGTGGAGTGATAAACTTGCTAGTAATGAGAAAACTCGTGGGTTACAAAAATCTCAAGCAATCTAAAATGCTTAAAAGAGTATATAAACGCTGGGATTCCAAGGACAATTTGCCGCATGGAAGGGGCACTGCTCTATACACACTTCTCATAGCCCATGGGGATTGATTTATGCTTTCAAAATAACGCTTACCTCCATTAAAAAGACAAAGGATACTTTATTGATGTATGTGGAATAACGGTGTTCTTTATGGAGACGTACTTTCCTGTGAACACTATAGATTGTACAATAGGTATAATAAGAAATGCAAAAGATCTCAAATAGTACTTAATACTCCAAATTATCTTCATTTTACCGCTGATTAAGTAAATGGCTTCATTAAGAGCCTCATTGGTAATAAAACGATGGTGTAGATTGAATTTTAGTATACATAGTAAAGTTTTACATCTCTGTTACCAAGAGTTACCTTTAGATGTCTATAACATAGGCTTGGTGGTGAATGTCTTCCCTAGTTGTTGGAAGGCTGCTAATCCTATAAATATGCCCAAAATTCCTGGCAAGATAAGATGACCTGTAGCGCTTCTCGACCAATTCCTCTCCTCTCTCTTATGGAAGTAGTATTAGAGAATGCGTTTATAAACAACAGTACGTTCCATATGTACAATAATAATATTTGAAACTCCAACCAATTTGGATTTTCCCCATAGAAGTCTCCATAGAAAGCAGTATTAAAAGTGGTCGATTGGTCTTAGCAAGTACTAACTAGAAGAAAATTGGATCTTTTAATTTCATTGGTTATTTCAGAGTCATTCGATAATTGCTGGTAGGAAAATTATTACTAGAATTAAAAAATACGCAATGTATTCTTAACTTATTTAACCTGAGTCTTAATTAATTTTCCAACCAAAATTTTCCTCTTACATATGGATCACCAATAGTAAACACGTATTAAGACAGCTAGAGAGTACCCACAGGGTTCAGCTTGCGGCCCTGCTCTGTGAGTAATACCATACAATCTTCAGAAACAACTTCACAAAACTGCAGAACGCTTTGCACATGATTTTTTGTTTTTAATAGAAGGAAATAGATAATGAAATTCCTTTACAAATACAGAAAATACTGCACATCAAATTATATTTAAATTATACCAATAAGCTATATTTTAATTCTGAAAAAGCTTCCTCAATTTCTAGTATCCAAAATGCTCTTAGTAGGCATTGCAGAAATATTTATGAATGGCCAAACAATCAATGTAGTAAGGCACATTAAATATCTTGGCGTTATTCTGCACAAGAACATGGTACTAAAATATAATCTCCGAGTGGTATTTAAAAATTCAGTCAGTTACACACCAGTTTAGTTTCTGCATCTAGACCTACTTGTGGCACACATTCTAAGGCATGTGAGCCTCTAGTACTAAATTGCGTTTCTGCAATTATCCTAGATAAAAATGCGATCAACGAAATCTACAACAAATCCAACATGAACTAATTTTAAAAATTGTATGAAGATACTGCACAGTCTCATATGATACAGCTATTATCATAGCCAGAATACCTTCTTAATATTTAACACTATAGCCCAAGTCGAATTCACTTATGTCAAGAAATTATTTTATGTATAAAATCATTATCTAGATCTGCAACACTATATTTCTATCGTCATTGCCGAACAATTGCTTGCAATAGTGTATACAGATGGTTCCCGAACTGTAAGAGATGGTTGATTTGGTAGAATGTCATTTTGTGTACTCTAGTAGCAATGAAATAGATTGAGCTACATATGAGCTAATCCCTTTATTCTCCATATCCCAAACAAAATTATTTGCCACCCAATAGGGTGTAAACTGGATCAAAAATAACTACTATGCATTATGTTATGTTTTATCCGACACATTCATTCTAAGTTCTAATGTTGTTCGTTAGTATTTAATGTTTATCTTTTTCTAACCTATAACTCTAATAACGAAAATCGTTAATGTGGAAAAAAGAATGTAAAAATGCACCTATTGAAAGTCTCTTCTTACCCGATGTCCCAGTTAATCATTCTTTATTTTTATAACGAATTTTAGTATTGTGCTTCCTTCGTCTGCTTTTTAAAGCAATTTAAATATTAAATTTGTCTACCATTTTATACTGTTCTTATGAATATCTTCACGTCCAATGTTTCTATTTATTTTTCCGCACCTTTTTTGTAGTGTTTAACGCCCGCTTTTACTACTTGTGGCACCGCAGGTGATGAGACTGGTGATACATGGAATGAAGATGGAGCACCGGTGGAATGCAATGGCGGGGGAAACCGGAGAACCAGGAGAAAACACGCCCCTGATCCGCTTTGTCCACCACAAATCTCACATGCGGTCGCTTGGGATCGAACCCGGGCCGTCTAAGTGTTTCCGCACCACGTCGCGCTATCGAAGTTTTAATAACTTGACTCAACGTTCTCAACACAGGTATATTTACTTCCCTGCTAATAATGGCTAACTTTCCAAAGAGCATAATTGCTGGCTTTCCGACTGTGAGTGTTTTCAAAAATTCTAACCGCTGCTTATCTAGATTTCTTCTCCAATTTTCGCTTCAGCACGTTAATGATATTTCGTTTGTCATTGGTCCCATCATACATTTCTCTTTAATAAATGGCCTTCCTACGTCATTTTATGTCGAATTTTCACAAGTAATTATAAATATTCTTGCCCTTGCCCTTCCTACCTCACCATTATTTCCTATCAGGCCCACTCTCAAGGAAAAATCCTTTATGGTTGCTCACATTCTTTTGCTTCTAAGCATTTCTTGTCTTTGCGAACTATATTCATCTTCTGTTTAACCGTAATATTGTTATTTTTGTTATTGCTCCTATTATCGCGATCATTATAAGTTTCTTAAGCGAAACGTGGTGTCTCGTCTCTAAAACTTATAAGATTGTTATTGCCTATTTTCCTTTACGAGTTATTACTTCGTTTAAGCAATTTTCGAGGAACTCATGCGCGTCAGGAACTAATAATAAATGGCATTACAGAGAAATATTACTTCGTACTCCATATTGTGACGCTCCTCAGGAACCAGACCAGACCGTACCCTGCAGGGCATCTAAGGAAGAAAACAGTATCTTAATGGGGACATACGTAGCCTGCCTAACACTTCGCGCCTCTTATGGACCGACTTCTTGACCAAGAATATTCTCTATAAAGAAGCTTTATTTGTAGATCCCAGCACTTTTATACGCAGACGATTCGGTGTTGTGCTCTGCGGCAGTTAACGGATTGCAACGAGGACTGGACACACTTAAGAATTATTGCGATAAATTGTTATCACTTATCACTGGACACAATTATTGCGATGAATAGTTACTTACTGTGAGTAAGACTAAGGCAATGACTTTCAAAAATGGTTGTAGTTACAGCAAGGAGGAGACGTAGACATTTGCAGAACAGATACTGTACTTAGGACTCACATTTGCAATGAACGGAAATGGGTAAAACACATTGACATCATGAAACACAATGCATGGATGAAAGCAGCGGAAGCTCTCCGGATACGCTGCAGAATTCCAAATATATCCTTAACCTTAATGGAGCGTCAGTTAGATCCACGAAGACATATGGAGGAGAAATATGGGGGAGGGAACAAGGAGTGAATTTGGACCAAGTGAGGACCCAATGTTTTAAGCGAATTCTGGGTGTTGGGAGAGGTACGGCCAACTGCGGAATAATGAGGGAATTTGGAGCGCATAGTGAAACGATAGAGTGCAAAATCAGAGCAGTAAAATATCCGATGAGAATCGTTCACGGAAACCTATCTCTAATTAGGGCAGTCTGCTACCATGAAGAGTTGAGAATGAAAGGTAATTCGACGTGGGCATCAAAATTAAAGAAATATTTGGAAGCCATTGGAATGGCGCGGGAGGCATTTTTGGAGGAAAATTAAGAACCACCTCAGTGATATCGACAGACAGCAAATAACTGCGCAATGCACGGAGAAGGTTTCTTTGGAAGTACAGGCAGGGCCAAAAGCGGAGTGCGGTATGGAGCAATACATCTAAACAGGTACCAAATTCAGTATAGAGGGGCTCGCGCGAATTAGACTAGGAGCATGGTGAATAATAAAAACTACTACGTGAATTTTATGAAAATTTGCTCCATTTTCGAGGAGGAAGAGTCATGGACCCATATCTTGGCAAGCTGCAGGGTACGGAGGAATAGATGGAAAAGCATTTACCGCGAATGTAGAGTTAGAAGCATGTTGGATGCTACTGCCAGGCATGGAAAACGCGGACAGGCTAGGCTAAACAAAAGTGATTAGAATATTTTACATACATATATTTTGTCATATTTTAGGTCATTGTTGTGTTGTGGCGTTAGTATTATGTATATATGTTTCTCTTAAGTGTATTTGTCAACTATAACCCAGTACATTAATGCATCTGAATATGGTGTATTCTGTGTTGTACATTTAAATTGCTGTATTTGAATATCTTTGTCCTTATATTTTTCGTTTACTCTTTTAATTCTTTGTTGTTTTTTTTTTGTTTTTTTTTTATATTGCTTACTATTTTGTGTACTCTAAAAGCCCGTACGGTCTAAGGACCCTTGCGACTGATGAAGCTCAAGTATGATATTGTTATTTCAATAAATACACTTATTTATAAAGAAGCTTCGTGAGAGCAGATACAGATCCAAATGGGGAATCAATACTAAATTTACCATAAATAAAAACATATGTTAGCAAATAATTTGAAATTTTATAGGCTGATTTGGTATTTCTACCTGCAAATTCTTTAGCTTCTTCAGACTTACTGCTTTGCATAGTGCTGGGCTATGAATTAATATAAGATGAGGATTAACGCTGCCACAGCCGCAAGGCACCAAACGTAGACTATCGAGGCACTTTGTGCCCTAAGTGGCCCCTCGGGGGGAGAGAGAGAGAAAGAGAGATAACGGGGAGACCCGAAAGGTGATCTGGTCCGGATGACGATCGGCGTAAGAATGGCCGGTGTCCCTAACGTTTCCAGATCGAACGCATCCAATGACGCCACCTTGACCCCAGTCACAATTCCAAACTTCTGGGGGCAGCCCGAAAGGGCGTACTCGTGAAAGCACTCGAAGGCGTCTTGACAGAGTGGTCACGCTACGTCATCAGCAAAGAAAAACTTAAAGAGCACACAACCACAGCACAGGCGAATTCCGCCGGAGACAGTTGCCTAGTCCTTCGACCCTGAAACAGATGACAAGGAAGTAATGTGTAAAGGAAGTAATTATTTTTGATAGTGTTTACGCCCGCTTTCAATACGTAGGTACCGCAGGCGATAAAATTAATGATAAATGGAATGAAGATGAGGCACCGGTACAGGCGATGGAGGGGAAAATTGGGAGAACCTGGAGAAAACCCGTCTCTGCGCCACTTTCTCCAGCAAAAATCCCACATGCTGTCATCTGGGTTCTAATCGGAGCATTGGTGGCAGGCTAGTGGTCTAACTGCTCAGCCATGGCGCTGCCAAAGGAAACGATGCACAGAAAAGCCTGGTGACTGAACCACACAGCATTCGCCTTCCGACCCGGGAAAACCACGACAAACCCATGGGTCAGAGTGAGCAATCGCCGCGTATTGAACCCGGGAACTTCCGAATGTGGACCACTGATGTTACCTGAGCCATCCTGAATTGTTTATAAATTGGTGAACTCAACCTGATGTTGCTGCAGGTAAAGAACATTTTCTAAAAAAGTAGTGGAATCAATATTTTGAATACACTTTTCCTACACTATTTGTAGTAAATTCCCGCAGAAACATTTTTAAATTGATGATTATTCTTTAAGGAAAAATAAAGTTTGGTATTATTCATTTTTGAAAACTGTCACAAATTATCACTGATGTTTCCAGGGCAAATACTACAATATGTACATATATACATAGTTTTAACTCAAGTGGGGTGGGGGGGTAGAAAAATGTAAGTGTCAGAAACGTCAGTATCTAATTTTATTTATAAAAATGACAAATTTAGTCAGCCTTGCCTTTTAAACAGCTTTAGTATTCCTGGCCACAGCCTTCTAATACATATAATAAATAATAATAAACATTTTTGCTGTTGAACGCAACATATTTGTAAAAATAATACCTAAATTCATACGGGATGGAAAACATTGCAGTCAAAGACGCTGTGCAAATATTGCACGTTTTTGAAGTTGAAAAGTAGCTTAGTTTAGTAATCTGACCATAATGTTTTATGGAGATATTCCCGAGACCATGTACTTTACGTTGGACCTTTTCTTTTTATACTTTCTCTAGCCCCATATGCACAATGTATATATGGATAGAGAAGTATTGTATTCCCCCCAAAAAGTCGATACCGAGATTTCACCGAGCCCGAAAAAAACATTTTTAGGAAAAGGTCCATGTGTGTCGGTGAACAACAGCTCAAAAACGAAATGACCCTTAAATACTAAACTTGGTATTTAGATTTAGTACCTTCCAAGGATGCGACACGAAGATTTTCAATAAAATCCCCCCCCCAAAGAAAAACACTTAACATGATAAAATTTTCGAAAATTTTAATTTTCTTAAAAATGGCTAACGATTTTGATTAAAATACCGTATATTAAAGCTATTTACATCTCACATAAAATGTATATCTTGAATTTTCTGGGAATAGCCTCTGATGACCTCTTTATTCTGGATGAACTTTGAGGAGCTTTTCTTAACTGCTAAACCGTAAGAGATAGACAAAAAATTACTCCACATAAAATGTAGATCTCGTCAAAACACACAATTTATATCTTTTACGTTTTTGTTGTAGTACTAACCGTTTCCAGGATATTCCTTGTTATTGGTTTCAAATGTGAAGTATTTATAACTTTCTGAGATATGAAGCGTCCGTTTTTCTTTCGTTCTACTCCAGGCCAAGAAAAGAAGCGATTTGAGTATCAATTTAGCTTAGTGCATTCCCTTAGTTCCCTTCTACTTACAAGGAACTAAGTAATAAGAACATTCTGCTAATGTTTATCTCGATTAGTATTGTGTAGAAAGAAGAATACTGTTTTGTAAGAAGTTTGTAGAGCAACTAGAGAAACTCATGTGAGTATAACACATCAGATTTTTATTTTTCCTTTCAAACTGCATATCCCCTTAATTGGCTTCTCGCTGAATCCATTTTGCATCAAGTTTTCCTCCAGATAGATAACGAGGCACTATCATTTTGGGACATAAAGCTTTTATAGCGGCACTAAAAATGTTTAGAGCAGATTCCATAATACATCATGTTCGCTCTAGTATGTCTTCTGTCAGAGCTGCACACTATTCTTCAACGCTTAAACCCTCCTCTGTTATTAATAAAGCAGTATACTAGCAGAATGACTGGTACAACTGTTGTAAATTATAATCTTCTTACAATTATAGTTTCTAAGTTAAGTGGCATTTCCAAGTATTTCCCCCAAATTTGTCATTGGACTTCTGTGCATTATACACAACAGGGAAATTCAATGGCTTATGACTTGTTTGGTTTGTATAAATACAGAGACGTCCTGCTATTATCATAATATTTATTCAATTTTTGTACAAAGATTTAGTTGTTATTTTCTATATATGCTCACCATTAAATACTTTGCACACATTTTTGCTTTATCTGCACGTACTTTGTGTACGGTGTATAGAGAGGTTATTTTTCTCTACCCAAAAATTCGTTGTAAATATGTTTTGAAGTCCCCTAAGTCCAAAAAAGCAGTTTTAGAAACATGTCCGTGTATCTGTGGGTGTTGGGTCAGCATAACACAAAAATGAAAAAAAAAATCACGTTAAATACCAAACTTGATATTAAAGTTTAATATGTTCTAATGATGAGACACAACAACAAACTATCCTTTACATGGAATAATTTTGCAAAGCTTCGCTTTTCTCAAAAATGGCCAATCATTTTTATTAAAATATCGTATATTAAATATTTAGGTAATTCAATAAAAGAATATTAAACCGTAAGAGATAGTCAAAAAGCTAATACACAAGATCTAAAACACTCAATTTATGTCATGCACATACGTTTTCTCAAACGTAAGGTCATCTGTCGTTTCATCTCTCCTTTTTTTTTCTCTCTGGCCATGCAAAGCGAAATCCGAATTTAAATTGTTTCACATTGCCAGCGGCTTTTTAAAATATTTTATTACCGCTTAAGGCTAGTGTATAATCTCATTTTCTTTCTACTTATAAGGAACTAATACAACCATTTCTGTTTTATCTCGATTACCACAATGTAGGTAAAAGGATAATCGTTTGTAACAAAAGTTTGTATTGAAAGTCATGTGAATGGAACATATCAGATTTTTCAAAATATAAAATGCCTCATTGCTATTTTATTACTTTATGTTTTTTATAATTAGGCATTTTAGGCTGGAACTACCATGAAATATTACGTACCTTGTGGTAGGTATTAATAATGATAGCCTTTAGGAACAATAATGTTTCTTCTGAAGCTGTCATTTGATGTTAAACATGAACATGTTTAAATGGGTTATATTTAACTCTTCACGAAAAAATAGGCATAAATAGTGTAATCCGAGGTGAGCTGATAGGTAATTGACGTGCTGTTGCTTTCTAAACATGCTTCAGTAAAGCAATATTAGAAATTCAAACATGATTTCAAAATAAACTGCATTTGTCCCTGCACGCAGTGTGTAATTTAATTGTTATATTGTAAATGATGTATCTATTGGAGTTATTTTATGACAATAAATCGGACAGTAGGTAAATCGTAATAAACATCTTAATAATATAACAAACAATGTCAAGGAACCAAGCGAGGTGGCACCGGGCTAACTCATGCGACTCGTATTTGGGAGGGGTCGGGTTCGATTCCCAGTGAAAGACTACTCTAATCTAGCTTTTACGCGACCCTTAGAGTGGTTTCTTCCATTTTCTGACCGTCCATTTCGTTACCTTAATCGTTTCATTCGTCCCTCATACTGTTTGGTCTGATGTAGGGTTGGAAGTGTCGGTGAGTGGTTCGATTCAGCGTGCTAAGGAAAAAGTATCTTCTCTTTGGAACTTTCTTTGGTTAGATCCAGGGTACGCCCCCTCAGAAGGGGACTTTGGGGGCGTACTATGTGCCTGGATGTTGTGGCGTAACTATTCTGAAGACTGCAGGGACTCTGCTATTGTTTATTTTATATCCTGGATTCGGCCACCCGGTGTCTCCTCTCTTTTATCCGCCTCTCCCAGGTACATCCCTCCGTAGCGCGGGTGCAATATTTTCATCGGATCTGGTCTCCGAGTCAAGGAAAGTTAAGGTCAGCTGTCTGTCGATTTTTATGGAAAAATGGAAATGGAGTTTTATTTATGGACGCTCATTAACTGCTGTGATTCTCAGCGTCCCATTCTATATGGGGCATGAAAGATCACTTAATTTTGCTCAGACGCCTCTTTATTAGGCTTTAGGTTCTTTTATGAGCCGTAAATCTACGACAACACGGGACCAACGACTTTCCATCTCAAAGGATTCCCTGCTAAAGATTTTTACGCCCAAAATATCCATCGTCCTCTGCCAGGTTTGAACCCGCGACTTTGGGTATATGAGGCTAGCCTGGTAACCACTACACTATGGAGGGGGACATCTATTTTTATGATGGTTATATTTAGCAAAATATTCAAGACATTTTATTTCCAAATAAAAGATATTGAGGAGGACTGTCTCCTTAATGAGTATTTTTAGCGCATTGCAAAACAATACTGCATCATCAGTGAATGGTTTAAAGGATTAATAATGTAGAATATGTAATATATATCGTGTGCTCCTTGCTTTGACTTGTATGTAGCATACGTAAACAAATGTAATCACAATCAGCAGAAATTAGGTATATTAAAACTTAACAAGCAGAATGCCAAATCAAAAGTACTAGATTATACTCAAAGCTATTTCATCAAAACAGTCTCAAACCTTTATCTAAACTGTGCGCTATTTAGGACTTTAAAGCTGAGAGAAGAAGAATGCTACAATAAGTTTTCTTACTGATTTAGATGGTTCGCAGTGACGTGTAAAACTCACATTCGGGAGGAATCTTGTTTGATTACCGTTGGGTCGGCCACTCTGCCTCTTTTTTGTGCTGATCCCTGGTTGGAAGGCGAATGCTGGAATAGGCGAACGCCATGACGGAGTTTGCTTTGTGACTTTCGGTGTGTGACGCACATTCATAGAGACCTCTTCGTGCGAACCCTCTCATATCAGGAGTAATACCTGGAGACTTAGGGAATTGGCCTGTGTTCGAGCCTGCCGCCCCGGATCTGGTCGTCCTCTTCCTCTTGGAGAGGCACAATAGGTGACTGTGCGCTTGATCGTGAAGTTCTCCTCCGCTTTCTGTTGTTCCTTCCGCAGTTGCTCCCTATTTGACGTGTGCAGATATTCCTTCGAATGTTAAAAGATGGGGCTAATTCATGTTAAAACGAGTTTACTTTAGTATGGAATAACTGGAGTTGGAGGACAGGAGTTGGATAGGTAGAGTCAGACTGAACAATTCAATGCCCTAGCCGAGATTTGAACCACGGATCTCCCCATTTCTAGTCGGTTGCTCTGCAACTGAGCTACCACGGCAACATGCCGGCATAGCACCGAATTTCTCAACTGACTCGCATGTTTCCCGGTAAACCATAAGGTGATCTCAAATTATTTTGAGATGGCAACCCCAATGGCGACTTACAATGCTGTAAGTACTTTTGATCCAGGATTCATAGTATGGCCAAATATTATGGTCAATTTGTATGGAATAACAACCAGCTAGAGATCGAGAGATCCGTGGTTCAAATCCCGGCTATGGCATTGAATTTTTCAGTCTGACTCTACCTATCCGAGGTTATTTTAGCTTTGCCTGTTTGCTGATCAATGCAGACGGCCAGCATGTCGTGCTCATTGCGTATGGTAAAACGAAGGTCAGTCTCGCCTGTTCCCCATGCCGGGTTTTAACTTCAAATAGCCCCGTTGAGTCTTGCAACTCTTAGCACACCAAGGGATATCTGCACACGTCAAATGCGGGGCAATTAGACACCTGGTGTAACGATTGCGTTTTTCTTTCAGAAATACAGCTAAAGTCTACTTTCCCCATAATAAACTCCTGTAATGTGCATAAGCAGGCCATAATTCCGTCGCTCATAATCTGTCCGAGACAGACTGTACAATATTCTTTTCAAAACTTTAAGCAAATTCATTCAGAAAGAGTTGGGAATGGAAACCAGGGGAAGTCCTGAAGTAACTCTTGCACATTAAGAGTAAAGCTCTCCAGACTAACACGTGTTATCTGTAGCGCTGTGGCAAAACGTAGGTTATTCCTCTGGTAAGGGTCGCATGTGCTCTTCTCACATGTAGCATCTTTTTTAAAGCCGGTCCCCGTGACCACGCTCGTTAAAGCATCTCGCTTTGGTGTTTCGTGGCGCAGGGGTTCGTGGGTTTGAGTCCCGAATTGGACATGGGTGTTTGTGTGTTTGTGAATGTGTATGTGTATTTGTCATAAAGCAGAAAACGGTAAACAAAGGAAAATTAGGGGAAAAGGAAAGAAAGAGGAATAAAAAAACACAAAATACCTAACAGGCTAATAGTGCCAACTTTAATACCTACTAGGTGTGGCAGTATTCAGTGTAGAAAACCTTTGAAGAGCAGGTATGGGCGAACCTTGGTCACTCGAAGAGTTTATAGGAATTACTGCGACATAACGTAGTTGCATCTCTATTGGAGGAACGCTGTAAAATTATATTTAATTCTGAAACTAAAATTATATTTAATTCTGAAACTCCTATAAATGCATGTAAAATATTACACGTACAAAAAAGTAAACCATTCAAAATACGTCATAAATCTTATAAAATTTGAAAAAACAAAAAAAAAACAAAAAAAAATACTGTAACTGTCGTCTCCTTAGCGCGGTAGTAGCGCAGGTGCTTACAAAGCGGGGAGACCCGGGTTCATTTCCCGGTACCGGCGTGGGAATTTTCACCCGCTGGGAGACCAGGTTTGGGGTGCACTCACTTCGTGAGGCCAATTGAGGAGCTACTTGAGGAAAAAGTAGCGGCTCCAGATTGCGTAGATCGCACTAACCAGCCAGGAGGACTCGGGGCGCTAACCACGCCCCACCCTCCAGTGCTGCACCCTATCCATGCCGCCTGTAATGAGCAGAGTTGGGTGACGCAGTGGTCGGGAGGTAAGCCTTGTGCTACGGAATTAGTTATTGCTAAACATTATAACACCTATAAACTATTAAGGAAAATGAACATATATTACATATTTAGAGTTTTTACATTAAATAAGTATGATCTTGATTAAATTGGGATTAGCTTACGAATTGAAATTAGAAATACCACCCGATGCTTTTTGTATCATTTTTCAGAAAATATAAATTAAATAGTTCGTTTAATAAAACTGTAATTCTATGTGTTATTAAACAGTCACTAGATATATTGGAAAATGTTTTGTATAGTATGTAAACTATATATATATATATATATATATAACTTCTTGTTTGTTTTATATAAGGACCATTTCCATATACAGGTGTTTAAGGATATAGATATTTTGATAAATAGCGCTTTAATATGTATTCACCTCGGTGTGTTTGTTGCTTTCCTTCTTGTCTAACATCTTGTTCAAAAAACAGTCATATAATTTACTAGATGATGTTTTTTGCATTGTCTTAACTCCGCGGTGAAGTAAACAACGCCTGTCAATATAGACTATCTGTTTTGCTTTCAGGTTTGCACACCTCAGTACATGACCTTCTGGCCCAAATACTCTGGTGTCATTGACCTTGCAAAAAGCATTCGAACTCAGTTCCCTTACAACTTTCGTTACCGCGAAGAACTTGTACACTCAACGCTATGTCTTCAGCCCCTTTCTCTTGGGAAAATATGTCTTGTGTGTGCTACGCCTATTTAGAGATACTAACCAACCTGAAAACATACTACTCCTAATAAGTTAAATTATTAGTCCGCAAATGAATCAAATAGATTGATGTAACGTTGACTACACTGTCTTCAATTGCCAATAAAAATATCTGCATTTATACCCCTAACAGCGTATATTTTTTCAGACTGAAGCTATTTTCAAGCTGTGTTTTTTATAGCTGCAACTTTTTCAGTTATTACATTTTTTGCAGTTGCAATACGTGTTTATATTCCTTATTGTTGACTATGGTTTCTCTCTCTGTCTCTCTCTCACTATGTGTGTTTAGTACACTGAAATGTCTTAGTATATTCTGAAATATTAAACAATCCATTCTTCCCTAAATGTCCCACTAACTATTGCAGATGCAGCTCGTATTTCGCCACTGTAATGGTTGAAGATAGCTGTTTTCAGAAAACGGAAAGGGTCGAGGGACACGCCGTATTCTGCGGGGTCAAGAATGGCTACACCTGCTTAGAGAATTTCTTGTAACTCTAAAAAAATTATCCCTATCTACATGGTTTAATACAATTCCTTAAAATGACCTGTATTTATACATTAAAATTGCCCAAAACTCGTGCATTGGCTTACTAATTTCAAAATTACTTCAACCTTTATTCTCAAGTATATAAAAACTTTTTAAAAATTATATTTACCCTTTTTCAACACTTTGTTTACAAAACTACACCGCTTGAACAATCAGGAAACAAATTTGTGAAGTTTAGAATTGCTGAAATAGTAAGCTACGTTATAGCTTAAAAAACTCTACTAATATTTTCAATCCCTTGCGTCTGAATCTGCACATCTAGAAAGAACTTTGAACAATAAAGCTTTAGGTTCCAGTGAGAAAGTTTGGTTACCTATGACTATCAAGAAATGCTTTAGGCATATTTTTAATCCCTTGCAGGTTTATCAGATTTTGAGCATATGGACAGAACTGTATATAATTATCTAAATATTTCCGAAAACTAAATTCCATTTTTAAGTTCAAACACTAAGCAGAGATCTGTACAAACTAATCTGCTTTGGATACGCTATAATAATATTATTCTATAGGAACTGACAACAGTTTTAGGTCAGCTAGCAACTTCCAAAAACCAACCATACTTTCAATATTATGGTACCCGGAACATTTTAAGAGCTACCCTACCCCTTGTGTTTAAAACTGCCCTGCGCAATACCTAGTGGGGTGGAGCGCGCTGCTCGAAGACACGTAGTGCGCATGGATTTCAGCCCACCCACGTGGGTGCGGATTTTTCAGCTCACGTTTAAGACTGGTGCTCACTCAGCATCGTGATTGAACAACTATGATAAACAGCGGTCAGTAGGTCACGAAAGCCAAAGTTCTGAGCGTGGGGAAGCATGGTATGCACCCACCATCTCCACATAGAGCCTGGATGATCGGTCATATCTGCCTGCCACCGGCAGCCGGTTTGATAGGCCGTAACGTCACAAATATGTCAAATTACTCTAGGTTTTGGCGAAAATTTCCATATACCTTTAGGGAAGCACCATCCCTCCAATGCTAAATTTGCAAAACTCACTATCCATTATCTCTGAAAGTACCTATATAAGTAAATGCCTCTGTAAAAATTGTGAAAGATTAAAACTTAATTTCCTTTTCATAGATAAAATAACATGAGTTCTAAATCTTTATCGAAAATATAATTTTTTTTCCGTCTTGTGCAGCTGAACTGCAGATTATCTTGTGCAGCTGAACTGCAGAGGCTATAGCTGGGCAGAGATACGCTCATTAATAGGCAGGGAGAACTAAACTTTTTTTTTTTCTTGAAAAAAATCCGAATTCTTCCATTCTCAAAATGGCTCACATGATGCAATTTTACTAACTGGTTTCACAACCTTTTTACTGCCTCTCAAAAGTACATTAAAGAAAATAACCATTTACGTTTTCTATATAATCCTCCAATTTTTAGGCATAAATTAATAACTTTTGAAGAATAAAAAAATTTTGGGGAGCACAGAAAGTCATCATTTTACAATAATTACGGTTACCTACTTTAACAATCTGTTATGATGAGGCATTTGTAAACGAATTTACTGTAATAGTTTAACTTTTTATGTGAATAGTTTTAAAAATGCATCGCGAGTAGCATTTTGTTAGAACATGTTAGGCAATAAAATTATTATTTAAATAACCATGGAAACTAAATTGCGAAAAATGGCAAAAATAGGTTTATCTTATTTAATAACTGGTTCAAATCACAAAAACTGCATTCAGTGGATTTTACAAACGCCAGAGGTGCAATACAGAAATGCTTACAGGTTGTGGCTGTAAGCCTTCTAAGTACACTGATCTACTCTTAAACAATAAGTGTGTTTATTAAGGAAAATATATTAGTTTTTTAGTTATACCATTCTTCGATTAAAATTTACCAGCAATCATTTTAAAGAATAAACTAACATATTGTTAACACCAAGTTTTCCTTCATACCACTCGCCTCTCACCTAGACGTCCCGGGTTCGATCCCAAGCGACCGCATGTGAGATTTGTGGTGGACGAAGCGGCGGGGCTAGTTTTCTCCGAGTTCGCCGGTTTCCCCCGCCATTACATTCCACCGGGGCTCCATCTTCATGTATCATCAGTGTCATCTCCTGCGGTGCCAGAGCAGTAAAAGTGGGCGTTAAACACTACCCCCCCCTAAAAAAAAAAAACACTGTGGCCACTACACAGTAAACTTTGCGCTGGCCACTGCAACTCGAGATCCCGCTGAAACTGTAATAATAGCTCCTTAATTTCCTCACGTTCTCAGAGTTACGTTCACACTTACTTTAGCATATACTTTCTCAAAGAAATGTTTGTAATCTCCCTCCTGGCATCTTCTCAGAAAATGTGTACTTATCTCTGTAATTGAGTGAGTTGTATTATTTATTTCATAGTTAAAAATCATATACAGTTAAATCAGGTGAATTAAAGGGCCATACTATTTACCAGTTAACATGTCTTCAAAAACTCCAAGATTAATTTAATGACTCATCAACTTATGCATCAAAAGACAGTCTTGATAGCAAATTCCACACCGACATTTAACGTTGGTCGGCTGTTGAAAAAACGGTACAAATTTCTGCATATATTGTTTGCTCATAAAACGTATTTTGTATTATTTGTTCTGCACAATGAACCCGAATTTTCGCGTTATGCAAGAAAATTTTGTGTGTAAAGTTTCTCTGTACTTTAATATATGTTAATTTGTAACTGAATATAATCATTTAAATGGATCCAACTACGTCAGTAAGATTACTAAGCGTGGATTAGTTACTCTAACGTTTATAATATGCAAAATCCAATGATAGAAATTTACCCTCTCTGAGCATCACATAAGAAATAAAGAGTATTAAACAAACACCATGCATTGGAAAAACTACAAGAGAACATCAGGAGAGACGTTTACTCATTTTTGGGATATTGAAAACTGTTGTGTATAAATGTAAATTTTCTGAGAAGGTGCCAGAAATATGTGGTTAAATAAACACAACACTTCCAATATTTTTGTAACAAGGTATGACTTAAATTGTCACTGTAATGTAGCTTTGACGATATGAGGTGGTTGTGTCCGTGGACGCTATTAACTGTTTCGGCCGGAATCGCAGCAGCGGCCGGCGCGCAAAACTGTGTGCGATGGCCACGGTGCGAAAGAGATGCGGTGTATATCCAGAATATCACTTACAGATTTTTGTTTAACTTTCTTTAATACCTCCCGAGACCAAAAAATGGCATTTGCAGAGCAAAATGTCCAAAGCAAAACAAAAATAACAAATGGAGAATACAAATTCTCACATATCTACAAAGAAAAAAAAAATATAGTGTTTATCGCCTGCTTTTACTACATATGGCACCTGAGGCGATGACACTGATGATACACGGAATTAGGATGGAACATCGATGGAAAGCGATGGTGGGGGAAACCGGAGAACCCGTGGAAAGTCCACCTCTACTCCGCCTTGTCAACCACAAATCCCACATGCGGTCGCCAGGGATCGAATCCGGGCTGCATTGGTGAGAGGCGAGTGGTCTAACCTCTCGATCACGCCGCAGTCTATCTACAAGGAAAGAAACCACGTGGCTTGTGTGTGTGTATATATGATATTGGTACCAATTTGTAGACTAACATTTCCCATTTAAGATTACTCTAAACTTCCCTCTCGTGTAGGAGATATACTTCTTTTTCTTTGAACTAGTGAAGAATGAAGGGTACAAAATGGCAGAGGTGATAACAGTTTTAAAAAGGAGATTATGATACAAAGGTTAAAAGGAAGGTTTATTTGGCGAGTGGGAATGTTTGCGAAATAGAGGCCGTAGGCTACACACACACACATACACACGCGCGCGCACACACATACACACACACGCGCGCGCACACACACTCAGTATAACCTTACTTTTAGTACGCTTGGCATACACTATTTTTAGACAGTACTCGCTCCAATCTGTAAAACATCATAAATATTATATTAATTCCTGAAACTAAGAGAAATACATTTAAAACGAGATCAACTCATCCATACGTCGAAACTATTTAAACGAGAGAAATTGCGTTCTCCTTCACTCCCTCCCTCTCTTTCTCTCTCGATGACAGATGTCTTCATGGTGGTGAATATCAATGTGATCATCAATTTTATTGAATTTTTGATGTCGGTAACCTTCAGGCTTTTGGTTAAGAATGTTTAAACTTATGGTATTTCACTAATATCTTGATTATATGTCACATTTATCATTGAATGGTTGGTTTAAATGGTAAAGATTTCCATTGTTTATTTTCCACTTAACTTTAATTGAAATTATTTTGAGCATGTTTAACCTTACACCAGGTAATGTAGCGATGAAATGCTACTTCATGTTGTTTTCTGAGCTTTTTGTGTAGTAGTTCTATTGTGGTTCTATTAGTTCTTTCATTTCATTGTTTTCTAAATTCATATTTGCCGTCAAATAATCATGTGAGTTACACTATATAAAAGAATCAGTTTCTAGATTAAAGAAAGCGGAAAATAGTTGTATAACATATATGTTAACTCTAAAACGAACTGCAATATACTTTAGTATGGTATTTGTATAGAGAACAAGTAATGTGAGCGCCATGCGAAATGAATCATTTAAAAGGACAACATGAAAATTGAAACCTAATCAAAAGAAATCGAACTATAATAAGTTATATATAAATATAAAGAACTATTAAACATGTGCAAGTGCAAAGCGGAATTGTCAAGTGGTTGGACTTAAAACAATGTTGTTCAATGTTGTTCTGAAGGTTTTAGTTTGTGTGCACTGTGTTAAAAATTCTACTATAAGCCGTGCTGCCAAAAGATACATAATATATAAATATTTATTTATTTCACACCTAAATTTCATTGCTACAATGGCAATATAAACACACAGTAGTGGTATTAATTCTGGGCGCATTTTGGTATAATTAAGTTTCAGATTAAATATTGCATTAAACTCTTATTAAGGAATATTTTTATTTGATAAATTATAGCTAGGAAGTGCAGACATAATACATTATTGAGCGTTCTACCACAACATGGAGCTAATTTGGCCCTTAATGGGCTAATTTGGCTCAACTTTAGGAATTATATTATTTTATAAATATATATGTATGCATATATTGTATTTCATACTATATCTAGTGTGGAAATTGTAATTATAATTGGAATTATAATACAGGACGTCAATAGTTGGAGAAATCTATTAGTTTTGGGGTTTGTGACACTTCAACACCATGAAGACCTACCAGATTTCCCGAATTTTGAACCCTCTGTTATAAGAGAGTAATATTTCATTATATTTCATATTGGATGATGTATAAACCAAAATATAATTTCAAAGTATACTCTTGATTATATTTTGCATCCAGTATGAAATATACAGATTTTTTACTCTTAAAGAATAGGGGACTAAACATTGGGGAAGATTATACTGTTGGTGGTATTGTTCATCGCATTAAAAAGTTACAATCCGAAAATTACTAGCTTTCCCTGCTTTTTGAGTTGCTTTGTGTAGTATGAGATTAATAGTTTCAATTTTCACATTTATTTATTGAATATACAAATACATAAAACCCTATTTCACCCGAAGATAGATTGGGGCTATATTTATAATACAACTTAATTTAGATATCGTTAAGTAAATTAGCCATAGGCTGGATGTAGGTCACGCTGGTAAATGAAAACAAGATAAATAATGTATATTATAAAAGAGCTATTGTAACTTTTTATAGATAGATAATAGCTTTTGGAATTCCCTATGACAGCATTTTTTTTAAATATTTCATATAGCGGTTTGTTAAATCAAATACTACAACAACGTAAATGCATACCGAAGATTCTTCTTTTGTGCTGTACGACTGAGCGGTGAAACACAACAGTTTGCTGTTCAGTATATATACAGGGTTACTACAAAAGAAATAGACAACTTCAACTGCCTGTAAAACAAAAGCTATTAGAGATAGCAACCTAATTATTTTGGATGTATGTTGAGAAACTCTCAAAGTTTCGTTTGTTACTATTGGTAACGCTGTAGTGCTTTGTTTGTTGTTGCAGAAGCTGAAATGGCGGAAAATCCTGTGGAAAAGGCATATTGCATGTTGGAATTTGCTAGAACGCAATCAGCAACTGTTGTCCAACGACATTTTAGAACACGTTACCACAAAACGCCACCGACTAGACAGTCAATCTACGACTGGTATAGAAAATTCGAGACAACGGGGTGTTTGTGCAAAGGGAAGAGCTCGGGAAGACCAAGAGTTTCGGAAGAAAACGTTGAACGTGTTCGTTCTGCCTACATAAGAAGCCCACAGAAATCGACATCTAGGGCAAGCATGCAATTACAAATTCCACAGCAAACTGTATGGAAAATCTTGCGGAAGCGACTACACATGATGCCTTACAGATTTCAGATGTTGCAGTTTTGGAGTGAAGAAGATAAGGTCGTACGGCGTGACTTTTGCATCGACATGTTGCGACATGATGAAGACGATGCTGGTTTTTGTGAGCGCATCATTTCATTTTTGTGGTAACGTGTTCTAAAATGTCGTTGGACAACTGTTGCTGATTGCGTTCTAGCAAATTCGATAACGCAATATGCCTTTTCCACAGGATTTTCCGCCATTTCAGCTTCTGCAACAACAAACAAAACACTACAGCGTTACCGATAGTAACAAACGAAACGTTGAGAGTTTCTCAACATACCTCCAAAATAATTAGGTTGCTATCTCTAATAGTTTTTGTTTTACAGGCAGTTGAAGTTGTCTATCTCTTTTGTAGTAACCCTGTACATTGATGTCCGCGCTGTCTTTATATCCTAAACCTTTAAAAATAAAAATAAAATGTATTATGTCCTGACAAAAATTTGGTCATATGAAATCTAGTATACATTTTTGCAGTGTAGATCACATTCAATTGTTGGAAAGAAGATGTCACATGATTAACAAATTGTAGTCGTCTTACAGGACTGACATCCCTGTAGGACTTAAAGGGCTTAAATACAAAGTATAAAATAAAATATATGTCTATATATTTATAAAACAATGTATTTTCAAAAGTTGGTCTAAATTAGCTCCAGTTTATGGCAAAATGTTCAATAATTGATAATGTTAAAAGCTTCCTGGCTATATTTTATCATATAAGAATAAGCCTAAATAAAAATTAATTGCAATATTGTAAACTGAATACCACATTGTATACATATCTTCATAATTTGACCCTTCTGGACGAATACTGGAACACTTACACATGCCTAATTTGGCACCGACAAGAAGTTGGTCACGACTTTCTGAAGCTGCTGTGCCTTATTTTCGACGTTCGGCCGCATGATACATCTATACGCTTGAGTTTAACACTGCCGGCAGGCTGCTTGCAGGCGGTTCACGACCGAGGGTCGAAAATAAGGCGCTGCGGCAATAACGCAATGCTCACTCTCTTATGTAGTGTATAGCATGCTATCACGCAGTACTAGTGATGACGGCTAGTGGGGTAATATGTGCATGAAATGAAGCCAATTAGCATCGTGGTTGTTTATGTTGGTGTTGACATATATAGCTCCATTTTCTGCCAGGTTTCTTGAGTATAATTGGAGCCACTGGAATTGTGGAGTAATTTACTCCCCCAAATATAATCAAAGTGTTAAAGGCTAACATTACAAGCTAGTTATATGTTCTTACTACCAATATAAAATGTACTATTTCCCGAGGTCCACCTGTGTAAACAGTGAGGCGTACGCAAACCTTATGTGTCAATTTTTGAAACCAACAATTTTGAGGAAGCGGCGTGGACTTATGTCCAGTGGCATACTGTTACTGCAAGATAACGCGAGGCCACACACTGTTAGAGTCGCAGCAGATACCATCAAAGACCTGAAGTTTATCTACTTGCCCCAACCCACCTGTATTCTCCGAATCTGGCACCTTCAGTTTATTATCATATTTTTAACCCACTGAAAGGAGCTCTTAGTGGCTCCAGGTTTGCAGATGGTGAGCAAATGTAATCGGTAGTGCATAACTGGTTACGTACAAGCCCCCAAGAATTCTTTTCACATGGAATTGAGAAGCTTACCCAGCGCTGACATAAGTGCATAGACTTGAGGGGACTACGTTGAGAAATAATAACTGTCGTATTTCATTCTCGTAAAAAAAATAATTTCAGTTATTTATTGAATGACCCTTGTATATTGGATGTTTTAAATGCAGTCACAGAAAGCTTTCAGGAACAATTCGACAGTGTGTTTTGTGCGGGGTTATACCTTCTGTGATACTAATAGTGGTGTGAGGATTCTAGTTTTAGCTTCCGGCATCATTTCTAACCCACTTTCATAAATATTATTGTATTCTCATGCATTTGGAATACACAAATTCGTTTCTTTGTCCGATTAATGGTGTTACTGGGCCACTAAGGCTGTTACCACCAAGTTGAGCGTTCAGAGATCTCTCGAAATACAATGCGTCATAAACGATATCCTTTCAGAGAGAAAGGAACTTGAATCGCAGAAGCCGTGTCGGCAGCTTGCTCATAAAGGGAACAGAAGCTGAAAACAGTTGAATGTGTTTGGCGGGAATGGCACACTGCTCTCCCTGTACTTCCTCTTGCGAAACCAAACAATACTCCGGGCAGAGTACATTAACAATGACGAAAGAGAAGGGTGACTTGAGACAAAACATTTTGTGGGGGAGGAGTAAGAAGAATGTAACAGGGGTTGGATTTATTTGCTTTGGGGTGAATATTAATGTCTACAGCTTTTATTGAAAGGAGGGGATGCACATCCAACCCTAAGGCTTCATGACGTCACCAGCAACACAAGATTTTTTTTTCGTGGCGCCGACTGCAACATTTTTTAGAGATATGAAAAATAAAAGGTCTGTTTTATCTAACGCATAATGACGTTTTATTTCCTTTCCTCAAACGTCCTCTTTGTATTCGACTTTCAGAAATGTTTGCCAACAGAAACGCGATTTAAATATCGTATTCTGAAAAGAAATATGGCAGTTCCTGTTCTCACATAAAACATTTCAGCGGTGAAAATATATTTGATACAAAAATATTTTAGTTATTCCTTTGATTAGTACCACATTTGCCAAAACGCACTCAAAATACCAATAATTTAATTCAAATATATTGTTTTCAAAAGATATCGAAATATATTGGATATATCTCACTCAACAGCAATAAGCATTCGCTAAGTTTGAAATAAATGATATATTAAAACTTGCAACAAGTGTTTGTCTAGAAATTTTATAAACACTATACACGTAACTTTCATAAAATATGTTAAAACAGCATTCAAATTGTATATCTAAACTTATAGCTACGAGCTCATGTGAAGAAGAAAAAAAAAAAAACAGCTAAAACTCGCAAACCTTCAAATAGAGATGACCTGCTTGTATTTGGGAAAATGTAAGTATACAACAAGGAATATCTCGGAAAGAGTAATGGTGACAAAGAATATATTATTTCTCACAAGTTGTGTATTATCTCAAGCAGATGTGTGGTTTTTGTGATGTTTGTCTATTATATTTGTTGTATACACTGCGTTGCCCTCCGTGGTGTAATGGTTACCATGCTAACTTCATATACCCAAGATCGCGGATTCAAACCCGGTGGAGGACGATGGACTTTTTCGGGTGTAAAAATCCTTAGCATGGCTTGCTTCTAAGTGAAGTAACGCCGTTGGTCCCGTGTCGTAGAGGCCTCTGAGCAAAATTAAGCGGTCATTTACGCCCAATTTAGAATGGGACGCTGAGAACCACAGTAGTTAAAGGCTGTCCATAAATAATACGTCGTTTACATTTGTATACACTGCTTTTCATTTTCCGTTCTAAAACTACTGCCTTACTCGCGAATGAATGCTAACCTTGTTTCTGGTGCTCTTCTTCGTCACGAGGTTGTCATTCATAAAAAATAATTATTTTGTAAGGTTTCAGTGTTAAACGTTTAGCAGCAGTATTGCAGAGATCCCCCCTCCCATTTGCTATGTAAAACGTCTTAGACTTCTTTGGAGAGCGTTCGAAAGGTGCACCAATTCCGTCAAGTTTTTCCTTCATTAGAACATTTCGTTTTCCTTCTTTGGTTTAGCGATCCGCTGTCTTTTAATTACTAGCCAGATGTTCAACGATTTGCCTGGAACTGGAATACATATCAGTCTACAAGGTTGGTTATTATGTATGGTTGGCATTACACCGTAAAAGGTATGGTGTAAAAGACTATTATAAAACATATTTTATAAACTATGGGACACACACACATTGTTGGTCTTTTATAAAAGCTTTCTGTATTAAACTTCTATGATAAAATGTATGGATAGTCACCTACTTTTTATAAAACATTCCTGAAGCAACATATCCAAAAATAAATAGGCTGAATTATTAATACAACCAATATGATAACTTCCAAGTATCAAGCTTATGAATTCCTGTACAATACAATGCAGACGTATTACAAAAATTGAAATAAAACACAGGAGGCATACAAAAGTATTTTATCTGTTCCATTCACACGACATTCTCTATCTGTTCTGGAAACAAATTACTCTTACTAAAGGTTCTTTTATCCACATCATGCTAAATGAAATAAAAATTAACAGAAATGCTCTTATTACTTGCTTCCTTGTAAGCAGAAGGAAAATAATGAAATCCAGTAGGCTAAAGCGATAATAATCCAATTCTTTCAAAGTTGATTGCTATGTCACACAATTGAAATTAGGTTCTCCTTGCAGGGCCTTGAGTAAACGAGAGAAATACGAAACAAATGAGGGTTTCCCTTTTGAGAAAAGTCGAAGCACTTTCAAATTAAATTACTGTAATTAGTGACTATTTTCGGCATCTGCGCTATAGGCAGGAATATATATTGCAGACAGTTTACAACTTTATTTTTCTGAGCGGTTTGTAACACTAGTTGGAAACGATTCCATATACCTCCAAAAGAAAAAAATAACTAACCGTTTCAACAATTCCCAAAAGTATGATCTTTCGGTTTCTTTTATCTAAATTTTTCAAATCTATCTATAACACTCACCCAGTGTAGACAGAAATAAAAAGTGTATTTTTGTGCTCACCTCTTTTTGCGCATAAGTGAACATTTTATAAACAACTTTTAATTTTATATTTATATGTTATTTGAAGTAGAACACATGAATTGCAAAATACAAAAAAATCTTAAATTGAGTCACTTTTACATTTTATTACATTGTCAAAAGACACTAAACAGTGGTTTACAAGATATGAATAATGAAAATGCAAAAGTAAGTATAAAAATTTAGGAGCATTTGGCCCTATATCACATATGTGAAAAATCACCATCCCTGTCTATCACAAATATATATATATATATAACGAGACCTTTTCCCAATGCTTGGAATAGGATATTTTGTGAAAGTCTTCATTTTGCAATGTTTCTGATTTCCTTACATACAGAATTTTTAAATAGTATATTTTTATTCGTAGAAGATTAAAAGGCGAAGCTCCGGTAAATAATGTAATATGTAATTTTTGGGTAGAATACAAATGAATCACTGATTATAAGTATAACCCAGGTCACATTGCACTGATTTTAGGAAAACTGAGGAAAACAAATATTAATACCTGGATTGTTAGAGCAAGACCCATCATAAACTGAGGGTTAAGTATTGTTCAACAGATTATTGACATCAACCTGCTATATTGGTTTTATTCTACATATATTTTTTTATTTTACGGATTTAGGTCATTTTTGCAATCAATGTATTTTTTGTATAAAAATCAAGAAATACAAAATCGAATTAACTGGTTTATTTAGAATATAGTACATTGTTCATATGTTTCTTTCAATATATTAAGTTTGATTGTTTTTTTCAAACTAATACGTTTATAGAAGGACTAATAGGTGGTCATTAAATTATAAGGTAAACGCTCACGCGGTCTACCTCTTATGCGCGGGAGAACGGAGAGTCGCCGGAAAACTGTGCCGGCAGAGGCGCACTAAAATCCTTAACTTAAAGGTGTATGCCAGAAATGATGACCTGCTCCTAAGCAGGCAGCACGTTTTGCAAAAATCTGGTGTGTTCCATCACATGACTTTCTCCAGCTGATCCGCAAACAAACCTTTCCTACACCAGATTATTCTTTTATCTACATCAAGCTAATCGAGATAAACATTGGCGGAATCGATATTTTTAACACACGTATTAGCCTTCAGACGTGATCTAATTGACCATTAGGGGAAAAAGAATGACTGAGATAGAATACATCACAGAAACACGAAAAATCCATGCCCAACGCAGGATTCAAACCCGCTGTCCTTTCATGGCAGAACATCAACGCCAAACGCGCCAACGGATCCGGCCAGAATTGGTTTTACTACTGGTTCTTGATTCTTTTAATTTTAAGGCAAATAAGGAGATGAACTAGGCTAAACTGATAGTCAAATCTTTTAGAAGCCGATTGCTGTGTGAAACAACTGAAATTGGGTTCTCTTTGCTTGCTAGGGTTAAAAAAAAGACACGAAAAGCAAGATGACTTTCCATTAGAAAAAAGTTTAAGGTGCTCTAAACTAAAGCCAATAACACCTAATATCTCGAAAACGGTTAACTGTACAAAAAATGTGTGCGACAAATTCTGTGTTAATGAGATCTAGATGTTTTTCCGTAGTAAGTTTTTATCTCTCTCTTACGGTTTACCACTTACACAAAAGTCATCCTGAATGAAGAGCTCTTCAGAGGCCATTCACAGAAAATTCAAGATATACACTTCGTCTGTCATAAAATATATATTAAGCCTATGGTATCATAATCAAAATCTTTAGAGCAATTTTTGAAAAATCAAAATTTTCGAAAAATGTTCCATGTTAAGGGTGGTAGGGCGGGGGGATTTTCCTGAAAGTATTCCGTGTCGCTTGCGTGGAAGATACTGAATTTAAATACCCTCCGTGGCGTAATGGTTACCATGCTAACTTTATATACCCAAGCTCGCGGGTTCAAACCCGGCGGAGTTTTTTCGGGCGTAAAAATCCGTAGCATGGCTTCCTTCGGAAGGGAAGTAAAGCATTAGGTCCCGTGTCGTAGATTGACGGCACGTAAAAGAATTTCAGAAAGATAGAAAGGCCTCTGAGCAAAATTAAATGGTCTTTCACGCTCAGTATAGAAAGGAACGCTGAGGACCACAGCAGTTAAAGACCGTCCATAAATAAATAAAAAAACCACTTAAAAACCAAATGTTGTATTTAACCGACTTTTCGTTTTTCAGGTGTGGTGTTCCAGACAAACACACAAGCAGGGGCCTTTTTCTAAAAATGATTTTTTATCCAATGTACTTTAAACATGTATTTCCGGTGAAATCCCTGTATCAAATTTTTGGGTGGAGTACAATACATTCTCTGTTTACTATGTATATTGTACATACGTGCTAGAGAAATTAAAAATGTTCTCGCTCACTGGCTTTGGCTTATCAGCAGGAATTGTGATTTCTTGCATGATTTTATCATTAAATTCTTGTAGATTACACAATGATTTCTGCTGGTGAGCTTAAGGAAGTTCGCCAGAATATTTTTACTCGCTATGCCGCCTGTTAGAGAGAAAAGGGTCAACATTTGCTTTAAGCTAAGAACTTCAGGACGTCTTTGCATGCTCTATTTCGCCGGCGACTCTCGGTTCTCTCGCGCACCTGGCAATTTAATGACCCCATATATTAATATGTTAATGCTGCTCGCTTTGCAACCTCGTTTATCATTTTGTTTATTTATGTAAATTTCCTGTATGCAATAGTACAGAACCAAAATTTAAGAAGAAAGTAATCAAAGTCTTGGATTTCGGATACCTACGGACCCAGCTCAGACTACTTACCTCTGTTTACATGCAATGAAATGATGAGTTGGTTTGTTTTTGTCCACAAACTCAAGCAGTTCCATCCGAAGTATGCGTTTCTGCCTTTAACTCATGTTGCACCAGAAGTAGATTTATGGTACTCCTGCAATTAGGGATTGAATTGTTCATTCACTTTGCATAGGATATCGGTAGAAAAAGTAAACATTGAAAACGTTCATCAGCTTACTTCCGCATACCGTAAATGTTGTCATACATTATTCTCCACCATTAATGAATAAAACGAGTTCTTCATATACGAAAAATTATTTGTCTTTTAACGACGCTGCCAATTATCAAGCTCATATCAGCGCCGCCGCTGTGCCGGAAATTTTTCTTGCAGAAGTTCTTTAGACGGCGCCGTGGCCGAGTAGATAAACCGCTCGCCTCCTACCTGGGTGTCCCGGGTTTGATCCCAAGCGCCCACATGTTGGATTTATGATGCAAGAAGCGGCATCTGGGCGTGTTTTCTCCGGGTCCTCCGGTTTTCCCCGTCACTCATTCCACCAATGACTTCACCATCATCTTTCCTATCATCCATTTCACTTGTATTCCGTATGATCCATCTATTCAAGCTACGGGCCGACCACTCGTTTCAGGCTCTCCAATTTTTGGTTACGTGCCGTTTGCTCCCCGACAGCCTTCTGCTTGTAGGTCATAGAAAGGTGTCATTTCTACATAAGAGGAGGGTAAGCCATCTACGGAAAACGAACGAAAAAAGAGCTATTTTACCTGCCAGTAAATCTACTGGCCGGGTTTGAACCCACGGTTTTGGAATCAGTAGGCTCGCACCTAACCAACTTAGCCATCTGGACCGATTCTCTTCCTGTACTAGTGAAAACCGATAAAAACCATTTTTCACTGTGAAAAACACACACACCTGAAATTAAATTGTTTTATTTTTGGACATCCTTTAGTTAATATGGTCTTTTGCGTTCCATTCTATATTGGGCATGAAAGAAGAACATTTTTCTCAGAGGCCTGTATCGGGCTTGAGGATTTTTACGTGCCATAAATTTACGAAATGGGACAACCGACCCTACTTTCCTTCCAAAGGAAGCCAAACTATGGGTTTTATACCCGAAACGAACTTTATCGCCCTCCTTTGGGTTTGAATCCACGACCTCGGGAACTAGAAGTCATAATAGGACGCACCTGCATAGCGGAATGAGCCTTATGCGTAGATACTAATTTAGACAGTCCGATTCCAGTCTTTTGGGACACCCTTTAACCTGGTGGGTTATATTGAACGATGAATGAATGAAACGGGTGAAAAAATGCTGCAACTAGAGTTTAGAGATTAGGAGTAGAATTAGACATGGACAGGGGCAGAGTTCGGGACGTAGGCTCTTGTGGCCCTTTGCCTCCTACGTGACCCTAGAGAGGCAGGGATGTGGGTAGACACTAAGGGTCGCCAGATCCTGATGACGACGGGCGCAAGCATGGACGGGGTCCATACCGTCTAAAGATGGAATGCCTCCTTAACCGCCCTAGACCCACAACCCGTATGGGGAGCTCTAAACCCGAAATTGAGTTCTGATCTAGCGTTCTCGAAGACGACGCTAGGATAACCTTTCACAATACGCAAGCTACCGACCAGTCGCAATCTGCCGAATACCATCGCTTGTTCCTTCAGCCCTGAAAGAGAGATAGCGAGGAGTTGATTGGAACAGGAAATGGCGGTCCGGAAATTTCGGGAATGTAATGAACCTACCGAACCTTCGCCTGGCGAACCGGGGAAACTTCCGAAAAAAGCATGGACGAAACTGCCTGGGCCATCCCGATCGACAGAGCTTAGGGTTACCCAACATTTATGTTTTCAGAATAACGGAAAGCCCAGGTTACTCACCGAACCGAGGTTCGAACTGGGGATCTCTGGAATGTGAGGCAGACACATAACGGTGGGCTTCTAATTATTATGAGGCTGAATTGCTCACCGATTGAATTTTCTGTCTTTAGTTACCTTGTACAAATTAAACCCAAGTATTTGAGCTCTTTGTAGTGAGGATACACTAATACTGTTATTCCCTATTTTACCATCTACTGGTATAGATCAGAAATATGCTCCACCATGATTTTTTACATTATATACAGCTATCTGCTAGTTCCTCCTTTTCTTTGTTTTGCTTTGTTTCCTTCTTTCTGCTTATCTTGCGCAGAATATAAACATACTTAAACGAACTTCCATCATGGGTCCGAGGGTGCTCAACACCACGAAACACCAAAGTGAACATTTTGAGGAGTGGAAGTGCAAACTGAAAATGCCTATTACATCTCATTCTCCTAATATTTTGTTTTATTTAGTGGTAGGAAAGTGTTCATAATGTATCAACACTATGGTTCATTGGAACCACCCTACACACCATACAAATGTATAAAAAATAATACGTTTAACAATTATATTTTGATAGTGTAAAAATGTGTAGTATTAACTTGATGTTTTAAAATCATTTTACATATGTGCCTCAGTATCCAACACATACGTTTCAACAAGAAGGACCATTGTACTAAAGCAATATTTAAATGGTAATCATATAACGTTAATGCAATTAATTCACAATGATAAAATTCTTCCCTGATAATACTGTAACAAATATATTTATGGACTCAAAAATGTTTACAAGTACAACCTTTGATTCACGGTGTAAATAATACACTCGGCGTTTCAACGTGTAGACGGTTTACTGCTACACGCCATTAATGGCTGCGCATGTCTACGTGCTAACTCTCCAGTTACACAAGACTCAGTACAAGTCACAATGCAACACAACAATACTGAGCTGCAATCCTCCCTCCCTTTATAGCTAGAAAATAACGTCACGGAACTTCCTGGTAGCTTCTGGAAGCCGAGAAGAATCGAGAGTCGCGTTTCCGAAGGTTGCGATTACCGTCGTGTCGCTCTTCCTGTTGTTTACGTATCGAACTGTGACGTCTCACATTCCAGCTTTACAGCTGCAAAACAGAGCGAATGTGAGAGAGGTCACATACACGGATGGCATTGTCAAAATAAATTTAACTTAAAATCATATAACGCTGTGACCCAGGAAGTTTCTTTTATTATCAGCCGTGTTTTTACAGTGAGTGAAGGCTGAAAATGTTAGACATGGAAACCAAAACAAACAAACAAAATGTTCATTTTGTATTTAAATGGCATAACGGAAATTTATTCCAATATTTTGTAAATCCTCAGGTATAAATTGTGGCCCATAATGTAACGAAGCTATACTTGGTACTGACCAAGTCCCGCCTCTCTTTCTACAATCCAGACCACTTCTGGCGTAATTCTTAGCCATTGGATTGACAGAGTACTTTACCTCTTTTACAATATGGCCAAACTGACCAACATTCCAAATTATCCTTGCATTTTTATGAGACACTAGCGTATTCTTAATATGAGTTTGTTTATTTCCGTTCGATAACGGCAATGGCTTTAACCTTCGTTTACATGACGCTGATGAAAGCTCCCATAATGTGTCGTAGCTTTTGTCGAGTTTAACGACGCACGCAAATAGAATACCGAAAACCGAATAATATTAAACTCGGTTTATCCTTTCCTTGTGAAAAACTGTAGCAAAACACTTTCATAGAGATAAAATGTTATCCACTCTTCCATTTCACAACGATTATAACACAGTTCATTTGTTGTGTTTATGTCTCTGGGTTGTTTTTCAGGCCAGTCACAGACCGCTGATACCTACTGTGGAGCCAAAATTTGGCTACCTGAAGGTTGAAACCTTACGAAGAGGAAAACACCGTGGCAAGCTATGCGAACGGGCACTTTGTATGCATGAAAGTGTAATGATATAATAAAGTATTATACATTTGGTTGATTTTGGGTAACATATTTACAAGCGCCGATAGATATTTATTTTACTTCCATTATTTTCATTTTATGCCAACATAATTTGTATATTATCTAATTAAAATGTTAGATTTTCAATAACCCCAATAATAATAGGGGAATAAGATAATGATTTTGTAAGAACACTTTGAAATCCACCTGCTTCAAAACTTTTTCTGTCTTGGTAAATATTGTGGCATACCCAGTATAGGGTAGGAGGCACCTCTACAATGTGCATACTAGGGGGTAGTAATTCAGAGGTAAAGGCTGGTAGCGCCTGCGAGAGGATGCGGGTGGTCTAAGGGTTTAAGGTGTAGGAGGGTGAACGTTTGATAGTTTTAAATAAATACAAAGGGTGCGAGGAGACACGGGGATTTTAGTATCAAGAAATCAAGCATGATTAGGGATGAGAAAACGCAAGGGGTTACCCAAACTCCACTCCAATCACATGAAGATAATATCATTTAAATAAAAGTAGGCCCGTTCAGTGGACGTCGGTCAGTACGACCCACAACGTCAGCGGCTCAAGTGAACAAAGGCCCTTGTGACCTAGTTATTAGAGTTTTTATAATAAAGTCCTTGCTTATGCCTGCATTGATTTAAGAGAACACAGTTGTGTCAGTATTTCGACATTTTGCCAATATTATTGATTGCTCAAACTGCTGCAACATTACCGCATGCTACATGAAATGTAATTTACTCAAACTGACCATACCAGCTACCCTACAATATATTCTACTGCATGGTTAAGAACATTGGAGAATGCTTTACAATATTAATCAATGGTTAACAGATTCAGTGATTTTTTTTTTTTTTAGTGAAGCAGTGTTCTGTTTAATAAATATTTAGCCAAATATTTCACAAGATTGGTGTGTACTAGACGAAGGAATAATGTGTTGAATAGCTATCATACTACAATTAAGTGGAGTCATAGATTTGCTAAAGAAGTGATAAAAGTTATTTTTTACTGTATTATAGCTAGAGCTGCAACTACGTTTTATTTATTTATTTTTTTTTGTACTGGCATTACTGACAACAGATGTATTCCTATTCAGTTTCATTCAAATATGTTTTCTCATTCTGAATATATTAGTTAATCCATTCGATTTAATTAGTTAGAATCAAATTTTATCTTTCTCTACAGATACTGAGCTGTATACACCATTTTTAAGATTACATTCCTTAGTACCTTTACAACAAATTGCCTAGTTGAAATTTATCTGTGGTGCTTAGCCCTTTAAAAAAATATTTTATATTACCAGGTGGAAAAAGCTGCAAAAACACCACATGGTTATACCAATTAACATTTAAAACTAAACTATGACCAATATAAAAAATCCAATTAGACAATTTATTACACGCAGCACTGATTTTTGAAAATTTTTCGGACTTCCGTCTGTATTTTTGTAAAATAAGATAGATTTTGAATATGAGATAATAAGAAGAAAAAGAAGATGAAGAAGACGAAGAAGAAACCTGACAAAATTGTATTAAAGTTTGACATAGAGAGTAACTTAATCTACGCAACGCTTTAAAATGGCATCCAAAGCATTTATTATATCTGCTCTAGGAGAATCAAATATTTCTAATGTGTACTTCAGTGTATGCTGCAGTTTTGTACCAACATCCAAAAATCGACATTCCTCACCAGAAGCATTTGTGTGTCCCCTGAAAGTCAGAACTTTCATGCGTCAGTTTTGAATTCTTTAATTAAAGCTTTATGCACGCGGATAAGCACTCCAAGGCTCAAGATAATCTACAGGTTTCTGCATTAATTCCAACCCTCTGGCAGAGCCTAGTGGAAGCGAAACGCAAGGAAATAGTCCATAACAGGCTGATGTTGGTCATTCTGGGGTAGCACAGCCACAGCAGGGCACCCTCGACTTCCACGTAATCCTCTTAATAACCTTCAGATATCCTTGGAAGACCCTTGGCATTGTTCACTATAGCCGCCATGGTTTCCACTGACCCTCCACTTTTACAAGGGTTGTGTGTTGCTTTATCGATTTTCACAATAAGCTTCCTGAGCAGCAGCTGCGGCAATATCGTTCCTAATCGTATTACTTCAACAGCAGTGATTTGCTTCATTTCTTAGATGGGGCCAATTTCTGCACCCAAATCTCTTTGAGGGTACCGTAATGTAACAAAAACCCAGTTTTCAAAATAAATACTGTACATTTTAAACTATTTTCTAAAGCACCTTTCTTTACATGAAACTCGGACTCATTTAGGTTACATTTAGGTGCAAAAGAACTTATATAGATTCATTATTAAGAATGATTATCAAATTTTATAAACTCTATTTGCTTCATTTTACATATGATTTTAAATATGCCTGCGTACAAGGCCTGATAGCCCTTTAGAATTCAAAGCTGATTTTCTGTCTTTCAGTTCCCCCAGTATTATTGCGCTTTCAAAATGGTCCACATAATACAATGTTTCTAAAATGTTCTTCAAATTTTGTAAAGAAACATAAAAATACCATAAATATAAAGTAAAGTGTTTGAAGTAATTTTGGTTTATCTGTCACTATTGGATAAATATTAGCTATAACATCTAATTTAGACACTAAAATTAGTGAAAAATATATTTTATAATAAGCTTTCATGTTTTTCTCAAAACTAACATATTAATGAAAATCCTGTACTACACAATTAAACTCTCATTAGAGTCAAAACAGGTGCTGATGCTTTTTAACTTTTTAATTTCATTTGCACGGAAAGGGTTTACCACAAAAATAATTAATTAAACAATAACCTCAAAACTAATAGAGACATGTCAATGAAAATTTCGACTCATGCTAATGATTTGGTGTGTTACTTTCGGTTTATATTTCAATAAAATATATACTAATTGATATAAAATTTAGTAATGCCACCTGTACCCTTAAGGGCGATTACTCAGGTGAAGATACATTTCACTTATTTTTACTTTCTCTGCACGTACCATGTACCTACATAGTGTATAGAGAAGGTATTGTTATAGCACTCAAAAATTCGATACCGAGATTTCACTGGAAATGCGTGTTTTGAGACTCCTTGAATCCAAAAAAGAGCATTTTTAGAGCAATGTGCGTGTGTGTGCGCCTGTGGGCAGCATAGCTCAAAAAACGAAAGACCGTTAAATACCAAACTTGGTATTTAAGTTCAGCATTTTTCAAGGATGTGATACAAAGATTTTCAAGAAAATCCTCCAACCACAGCTATCCTTTACATGTAAAATATTTTGAAAATTTTGATTTTCTCAAAAATGGCTCTAACGATTTTGATTAAAATATTTTATATCTAAATATATTTTCATTGAAAATAAACTGTATATCTTCAATTTTCTGGGAATAGCCTCCGAGGACCCCTTTACTCTGAATACATTTTGCTGATTTTGCACAACTGATAAACCGTAAGTGATAGACAAAAACTTACTACACAAAACATGTAGATCTCTTTAAAAACACACAATTTGTCATACATCTTTTTCGTGGAGTTGGCCGTTTTCGAGATACTCCTTTTTATTGGTTTTAGTTTTAAAATACTTAAACTTTTCTTATACGAAAACTTATCAACTCCTGGCCATGCAAATAAATGGATTTCAATCCCATAGCAACCATATTTTAAAACATTTGAATGTCGGAATACTAGTGTAATTCCTTATTTCCCTTCTGCTTACAAGGAAGCAAGTAATAAGACCGTGTCTGTTATTGTTTATCCCGATTAGCGTGAAGTAGATAGAAGAATATGTTTTTTAAGAATAATTGGTTACAGCACTGCAGAGAAAGTCGTGTGAGTGTAACACATCAGATGTTTAGTTGTGTAATGCTTTTTGTAATGCTGAGGTAGCTTAACACTTGAGGATTTAAGAGGTGTTGTGCCTCTTGCAGAAGAGTCTGTTGCAGTAGCATTACTAATTTGTTGTTGCGATAGCAGATGTTAGGTGTAAAGCTAAGTTTAGCACAGGAGGTGGTGAGGTGTCTTCTGTGAATTAGCCACAATGGTTAATGTGGTTAATGTTGATGGAAGTATGAACTTTATTGCACTTGATGAAAAGATGAATAAAAGGAACCACCTAATAACAGAAAGGAAGTGATTAGCGATACACAGGAAAGAAGGGATTCACTGACCAGAGAGAAGAAAAAGAAAAATGGTGTTGAAGCAAATATAGCTTCCGCGTTCGCCTAAATCAAGAACATAACCTACTGAGCATTTTTATATATTTTGAAACAACGCTGTTCTTCAAAAAGTAGGGAGCCGTGTGTAATGTTTCGGCTAACTATGATCACGTGCCTCGTTACTAGCTGCGTGTGTGAAGGAGCACTTGCTAACTTCTCATTCTGACGCGAAGAACCTAACCTTTCCCCATGTTGATAAAATTACTCTGGTTACTTGCAACAGTAACGTTAACTCGTGATAGGAAAGAAAACGGAAATGGGGTTTTATTTATGGACGCTCTTTAACTGCTGTGGTTATCAGTGTCCCATTCTATACTGGGCGTGAAAGCTCCCTTAATTTTGCTCAGAGGCCTCTTTTTCAGGCTTGAGATTCTTTTACGTGCAGCAAATCTACGACACTTCCCTTCCGAAAAAAAAAAAAAAATCCATCCGCCTCCGCCGGATTTGAATCCGCGAACTTAAGTATATGAAGTTTGCATGGTAACCATTGCACCACGGGGGGCGACACTTGTGACAATTTACTTAACATACGAGTATGCCTAATGTGGTCCAATACCAAATTTCCTTCTCACTAAAACTTTACTTATATTGCAACACTAATCTAGTCTTATAATTAACCACAATACTCTTATTATCACTTAATTAATTATTTTAATTTCTCCTTATTACAGTTGTATTAAATATGAATAAATGTGTTTTAATGCTTTGAAGGCTCAGGTATCCAATCAGTCGGGAGCATATGTGAGCGAAGAAGGAAGAGATGGAGTTGCTGCTACTTGTCTTCTGGCATAGCCATCTCTAGACATGGCCTGGCCCTAGTAAATGTGGCAACGTCACAGCCCGTCTGAAGTATTTTACACGTGTTTCAGGGCAAGATGGTCTCCTCGTCTGTGTGTCTGTGCTAATATTTCCAGTGTTATGTTGTCTATAGCAATATAAATACCGCATAAATATATGAGAAAGATGCGCTCTGCCGGGGTGCAATATGCAATTTGTTTTCGGCTACCGAAAGATTCTGACTTATGTATTTGATATGGTCCACGGGCTGGTTGTCACCATTCGTCAGATCTGTGGCATATTTTCAAGAAAGTGACGTGAATTTGGTTGAGAAATACGTAGACAGGAATGGAAGTACATGTTTTCGTAAACGCGATCATCCAGTTTGGTTTGAAGGAGCAATTTCGAAGTTATTTCGGAATTGGCCTTCTTAATTAGCCTTTGCGAGAGAAAATAAAAAAAAATCCATAATAGAGAAATGAAGTAATTGATCATCGTCTTAAAAAGATAAAGGAGGATGAAAAGAGACAAGCAGAAGAAGCAAACGTGGACAGGGTTTTCCTAATTTTTCAGATAACGCATCCAGGAAACTGCCTAAACAGAATGGCTGGGCTCGATTTAAAACGTGTCGTGTCGTGTAGTGTATAAATTAGGAATAATTAGTGCTCCTAAAATAACTTCAAGCTTAGAGTGAACAGTGAACTTAACGTGGAAGTGCACATGAATGATGGACGTTCTACTAAATGAGGTATTAAACTGTACAGTTTCTAACATGCTAATATGTAGAAATGGATTGCTTACAAAATGGATTCAACTTGTATCCTTAATAGACTTCTGTGATTCTTATATTTCATCAAATATCAATAAAAAAGCACTTTGGTATACCAAATTACAGTCTCCCTACAAAGTTTGAAGTTGTTGTTAGAACAAGAAAATAGTTGTGATGAAAAAAGCTTTAAACACAAGGCTTTTCATGCTTTAGAGCTGATAGTTATGAAAAATCCTAGGTATGAGATTTCCAAAATTATAAACTCGTTTTAATTTAATCCAGGGCGTGAAGTGTTACGATGTGACTAAATTGCAAAATATCTTGTCATTACCACATTCTAGATACCTGAAAACTGTCTTCCTCTTTTCAAATATCCCCTTCTTTAGAAGCTGGAGAACACTCCCTTCTTAAAACATGCTGTTATAAAGCCTTCACAAAGCGATAAAATTGAATCACCTAATAGATGAAGTTCATGTAAATGGGACACTAAATATAAAAAATGGGCAGATGTTTGGGGTTGCTGCAAATAAAGCAGGTGATCTTACAAAAAGTGTAGCAGATTTTTTAATTAAGACTGTGTTTGGCAATTTTCCAGCTAAACAACTTACAGGATAAGGTTTAGCAGACATATATAAAATTTATTACAAGAAGTACATTTATGTAGAGTGCAAACTTTGCCTGTCTTAACTGAAAATAATGGGATGAATGGAGTGATGTTTACCTAGATCTCACCAAGGATCTGGGAAGTAATTTCTTTTTCCGAATTCAAAATAGTACCCTTAAATGTTTTTTTCTCTATGAGTTTGCATGTATTTAAAAATATTCCAAACAATGGACTCTATATTAAGAACACCAAAACATTATTTCAGGTACGCCATTGATATAATATTGACCCCCAAGTAGTACAGAGTTAGTGAAAGTCGTTACATAAGAGAAGTCTGTATGTTAAGGAGTGTGACATGCTTATAAAACCAGCCCCTCATTTAAAACACAAAATTCTTTATCCAAATACATTTAAGCGTCAAAAAATGAACTTAATGCCAGATACTTTTTTTGAAATGATTCAGCTTTAAGAAAACTTGGACATGCAGACACAGCATACCAAAGTGATATTGATTTGGTGGCCTATTGTTAACGTAAAAAGTGCCCTAACTTATGTAGGGACGAAGAATCCTTTAAAAAAAACCATTTGAAATGAATAATGATAATAGATGGACGTTTCTTAACATTTCTTAACTTGAATGGAAGGAAAGTGAATGAAAAAAGTGCTAGTATACACTTTTGACATCAAATTCATATAACGCCTTTTATCACTGCACATATGTCCTAAGGGAAATAATTATTTATGCTCTAAGTAATTTAAATGTCAAGTATATTTTAACTATTAAATTTCAGACAGACAGCTCCTTGTCTAGCTTTGGTAAGTACAGATAACTAGCAGGTAACAATTATAATGTAAGTGGACTCATATATTAGGAGCTGAAAGAAAAATCAGGACTCAAGGTGTTTTAGTTTTTCATTCTCAAGATATGGGCAGATGAGTCTTTGTAGTAAAAATGTTGATAAAAACGGTGATATTCAGAAACATGACAGGGGAAATAGATACTTTTTCATGACATTTTAAGTTTTGACTACTTAGGGAATCTAAAATGTGACCAGTCAGGATTATTTAGTATATCTCGTTATGTTTCATTCAAGGTGACAGCAAAAATGAAATGTAACATTTGCAAGTAGGTTTTAATATACACAAGTGCATGTGAAGACGCATACTTTAAAAATAAAAACAGAGCTTATGAATTCTTTTAGATATGTGTAAACATATTGTAATGTTTTTGATATTGTTCAAGTTTTGGCTTCAAAAACTATCAGCAAAATTTTTGTTAAAAATCACAAAAGGCATGTTATTGAAGTTTTTGGTAAACTTGGAATCATAAAAGACGATAGTTTGATGTCAAATTTGAATGAACACCAAAAGGTCTGTGATCATTTGAATGGCATTTTTAGTGAAAGTATAATATCCACCATAAGCAATGTTCTATTAAATAATTAATTATTCAAGAGTAAAGAAGGTGCTTTCAAATACTTTGAGCAATAAAAGGAAATTGAAAATACTATTGTGAATTCATAAACTAAACCTAAATTCGTATAAACAAAGATGTATTATTGACTGAATTTAAGATGTTATATTATTATCCCCCTCCGACATCCAAAAGTGCAATACAAAAACAGTCTTGGAAGAGAATACCCACTGCTTAATGACAAGACAATAGCTGTGCACGTGTCAAAGATAATAAATCAATTCCCTTTAAAATATAAGAGCCATGTGATGATTTTCGGGCATTTAACAGATGTATAGTAGGACGGCAACCAACTCGCCGAGCGATGTTGCCAGATAGGATGGACCGGCCATGACTAGAGATGGATATGTTTCTGGTCTTAAATAAGGGCAAAAGCAGGGGATGTTGAGCCTCTATACCTCTTTAAAGCAATTTCTTTTTGTCAAAGGACATAAATCTGTATGTTTATACTGCTTTAGCATGACAAAATTTAAAGTTCCACATGTTAATAAAAAGACATCCCATAGCAGAGGCTACCCATCGGTTTATTGGCCTCATAAGAAGGGCAACCTTGGGAAGTCACGTCCTCCCCTAGGGATGTTTCTGGCATCCTCACCAAGTCAACGATTACATAAACAATCTAAAATATTGTCCGCGTAAGGTAGTTGTGTATTTGAATACTGTTGTTGCTCTTGTCTTTTTTATTTCACTGAAATTAGCTCCACTACCATTTTTTTCCATCAACTGTTTTGTTTGGTTAAAGTTGGTGGAGAGATGAATCAGCAAAATGATATTGTAGGGTGCCTGATATGGTCATTTTGAATAAATTATATTTTATTTAGCAAGAGGTAATGTTGCAGCAATAGATATTAATGGCAAAATATCGAAATGCTGACATAGCTGTGTCCTCTTAAAGTATTGCTAGCATAAGCATGGGTTTTATTATAAAAGATTCAATAAAGGGGTCACAAGAGCCTTTGCATCTTTGCTGCTGAGGTTGTAAGACGTTCTATGTACACCGAACGGGGCTAGTTTTATTTAAAAGGTGTTAACTGTAAGATTTAAATGTTCAGATGAGTGTTAAATGGAGTTTGAGTACCCTTTGGGCTTACTCATCCCTAACCGTATATTAACTCTTAATAGCAAAACCATGAGTCTCCTCGCACCCTTGCTTATTTATTATAGTTCTTGATTTCTCCTAACTGTACAATCTCCTGTATCTTCAAAACTGAGGCTACCTTCTTCCTTCTCAGAAGCGCCAGCAACAGCTTTTACCTATGAAGCTATTACCCACTAGAATGCGCCGTGTAGGGATAACTCCTACCTCACACTGATTATGATACAATATAGTCTATGTTATATTTCACACAGAATAGGGATGGACCAACCCCTATTCTTAACTTATCGGCACAAGAGGAACAAAAAGTTGTGAAATGTTACAAAAAGAAATTTAGATTATCATGGTGTACTGAATATGTAAAATGGCTCTCCGGTAGTTATTATATGGAAATACTATTTTGTTGGTCTTTGCAGCCTTTTCAGAACGATATAACAAAGGAATACGCTACCAGAAAAAACAGCAGAGTCAATATATAAAGAAATAGTTATACTGCATGCTATTTGTATGTGATAAGAGCCCCACCTATATCTTATATCACGAGTCGACACTGATCCTAAAAGTACTATTGTCTTATTATGTAATGAATTATGCATGTATATTTATTCCAATAAATATTATCACAGAATGTATTTACATGCGTAAAAACAATATTAGCTTTACTAATCACATTTCTGCCATAATTTGGCTTTAAAGTTATCCAAGATCGCGCCAAGGCAGATGTCTCAACTCAACCTGCGTTCGATCCCAATGTCATTTCCTGCGGTGTCATTTGTGGTAAAAACCGGCGTTAAACAATATTAGAAATAAGGCATACAATAGATCAAGTTTAAAGGAATAGTTACATTTATAAATCCAAGTGAAGTTTACAGAACCTTCATTGAGAAGATTCCCACCGGTGGTAGAATCTGGTATCACGATGTTTGAAAACGAGGATCAATAATAAAGTAAACAGAGAAACTGCCTTTATTGAAAGTATTTTTTCTTATATTTTTTATCATATATACTTAAATAATAATTAAAATATAATCAATGCCTTTATTAAAGTGGTTGAAAATTGTTGAAAGATACTAAACATTTTATTATCAGAGCTTCAGTGTGTGAGTTATAACATCAATGGGGCTCGGATTTTTAGGATTTCACCTATTTTTTTCTTCCCTATTTAATTAATAAAATTCAAAGTATATATTCATTTCGCATTTACTGAAGCTGAATATACGAAATTCATTAAACCTAAAACGCCTAAAAGAAGGGTTACACCTCAAATAACTTAATGAGCTCCTAGGCCTTTTTCAAATGAAACAAATTATTTTCCCATTGAAACTATGCGTGAAATTATTTCAACCTCAACTATAGGCAGTAGGACGGGGTCAGTTCAGGTGAATTTTTCAGCTGATTCTACAACAACAATAATATATAAGCAATGCTCTCATATTGGTTTAATTGTTTTTTCACACAAGCCGTGTGTAGGACAGGAGCTGGGTGGGTAGAGTCAGACTGACAACTTCAATACCATAGCTGGGATTTGAACAGCGGATCTCACAACATGTTGCCATGGTAGCTCAATGGAAGAGCAACCGACTAAAGACTGGGTGATCCGTGGTTCAAATCCCGGTGGCATTGAATTTTTCAGTCTGGTTCTACCTATCCAATGCTCTCATAGTTTGTTAAACTATTTTTGTTCCCGGGAAATAAAGTACTCACTAATTGTAAGTCGCTATTGACATATTAAGTCAGAAATAAGACACTTAGTGGTCATCCTGGGGGAAAAAATCCGGGCCCTAGTGATCCCAGACAGCTACATACACCAATGATGCCTCAGAACGTGTTTCTAATGAAATCCTGATGTCGAATTTTTACTTTATCTAACCGTACTATATATCTACATAATGTATAGAGGAAGTATTGTATTGCACCCAAAAATTCGATTTCAACATTACAGCGCAAATATATGTTTCGAGGTCCCCTAAGTCCAAAAAAGTATTTTTAGAAAAAGGTCCGTGTGTCTGTGGACAGCATGGCTAAAAATTAAAGGACTTGGTATTTAAGTGTGGTATATTCCAAAGATTCGACACGAAGATTTAAAAAAAAATCTCCCCACTCCAAACCAGCCTTTACATGGAAAAATTTGTGAAAACTTTGTTTTTCTCAAAAATGGCTCTAACGATTTTGATTAAATTACGACTTATAAAAGTCAAATACATCACAAATAAAATGTATATCTTGAATTTTCTGGGAACAGTTTCGGAAGATCTGTACATTCTGGATGAATTCTGCATAACTAGTAAACCATAAGAGAAACACAAAAACTTACTACAAAAAAGAAAATGTAGATCAGTTAAAACACACAATTTATGTCATACATTTGTGTCATTTCCGAGATATTCCTTGCTACTGGTTTCTATTTTAAACTACACATCTTCTCAAACGGGTCCACGTTTCGTTTCATCTTTTGTTTGTCTGGAAATGCAAAGCGAACCGAACTTCAATTGTTCACATGTCGATCGGCTTTTAAAAGATTTGACTATCGCTTTCCCTTATTTTCCTTCTTCTTATAAGGAACAAAGTATTACGGTATTTTTCAGAACATGGTGGCCCTTCCCCACTCTTCTTCCAAAGCTTGCGGTTAGGGGGTTTGCGGTTGGAAATCAACCCTTGCTGTTGCCAAGTCTTCCACTTACTAGTCCCTTTAATGAAGCGCTATCCTCGACTTACAAGCAGTGTCTCTAAGAATTAGATATTACTACTACTTTCGCCCCTAGTACAAGCTCGTCTTTTGTTTGGTAATAGTTACTGCCGAGTGATAGGTGGGAGAGGTCCCGTTTGAGGGCCATCATGTTTTGGAGAAAACTATAAGTCCAACTGTGGTAATGTTTAGCATGATGCAGATAGAAGAATAATCTTTTGTAATAATAACTTGATTATAACTGGTAGCCGGGCTTGTAGTCAAACAAGTTGGACTCCGGAGCTGATCTAATAGCTTTGTTCCCTGAAGATGTCGGACGCAGATTTCGGCGAAACGTCGGTAGTTAAAGCATTTGGACAACGGCCTACAAGCCCGGCTACCACTTATAATCAAGTTGACAACGCCGGCCGTGAAAGCCTAAGTATTTTTGTAAGAATATTTCACTTGCAGAAGAGGTGGAGAAAGTTACATAAATTCAACACTTTAGATTTTGGATAGAAGCAATACCTTCTACAGCTTTCAAGCACGTGATAAAGGACGTAAGAATTTTGATTAAGTTAAACGACATGGATACTGCATCAGGAGTTAGCCACAGTTGCACGTGTATGTTTTCTTGTTTGACCCTTGACAAGCCTCGCTGCCCCATGTTGTGCCCATATCGTCCGGATGTAGCAATCGGAAACACAAACCCTCCTGGCACTACGCACGCCGTCTTCCAGTAGTTGTGTTCTTGGCAGCATGTGAATTTGTAGTGACGCGTTGCCAGCAGGAGGTGTCGGCCCATCCGGTCGAGATTCTGGGGTTGTCCAAAACTGTCAGTCTTGCCCTGCCTAGCACACTTCATGGCTTTGCTTTCCATTCCAAAAAATCCTGTCTGTCTCTACCTGTTCTGCAAACAAACTATACTTACAAAAGATTATTATTCTACCTACGCCATGCTAAATGAGTCAGCAAGGGGGAATGAGAAAACTCGCTTGAGAAAACTTTTTTCTGTAATATCTTTGTAATCCATTTCTAAACTGGTTGAAGAGTAATTTAATTTGTAATTAGGAAGATGAGGGCAAAGTGGAGAAGGTAGAGGGGATGCGGAGGTTGAAGCGAAAGCGAAGGAAGATGGTGTAAATAAGTTGCACGTTTAGTGTGCCATGGACTCTTCAGGCCATCACTTCTTCACACCGTAAAATTCAATCTGGAATTCCAGTCACTCAACTTTATTTTTTATTCAAAATTAAATGGAAGTTGAAGACCATGAGCATGTAATACAAACACGTTAAGTGCAAAAGTAAAACGAGATAAACATTAACACAATTGGTCTTACTGCTTAATCCCCTCCCCTATAAGCAGAAGGTAAATAAATAAGGGGAAAATGAAATGCAGTTTTATTGTTGATACATATGGCTTTATTTGACTTAAATCCATTAGATACTGATATAGTAAAAGTAACTTAAACTACTTCTTAAGACCCTTGTGTGTGTGTGTGTGTTTGTGTGTGTGTGTGTGTGGGCGTGTGTGTGTCCGTATGTGTGTTGCAACCATCGTATAGCTTTACCGTAAACTTCTCCAGAAGTTTTCATTACTCAAAATGCTCCCTACGAAGCAACATTTATTAATTTGGCTCAACAGTTTTTATGCTTCCCTAAAACATATTAACGAAAATGAGAATGTACTTTTTCGAAATAGTCCTCTTTAACTAGTTACAAAAGTAAGAGTGATATTCACATAATAGGTTGGTAATGGTGACAAGTCCCGCACCTCCCTCTCTCTCTCCCCTCTCTCCTCTCTCTCTCTCTCTCTCTCTTTCTCTTCACGTAACATCAGGACCGGAAAGAGAGAGAGTGACTAAACTTTACTTACGAGTACTAAAAGGCAACATATGCAGTAAATGTCAAAATAAAACTGCTTTATTCATTATTATTCATACATAAAGGTTTGAAATATTTCACAGATATAACAAATTAAATCAGCCCGCCTGGATAGTATGGTGGTAGCGTGTCATTCAAAAGATCGTGAGTTCGAATCTCGCTTAGGGTGAGTTAAGGTTTTTTCGGGGTTTTCCCTTATCCTGAGAAGACGAATATGGAGTAACTTTAACCTCCATGGACCCCGAGATCATTTGAGCATAATTTCAGCAATTTCATTCATCGTCCGATATGACCAACCAGGTTAAAATACATTAAACTACAAAAAAAAAAAAAAAAAAAAAAAATGGAATCACTAATAAACTTGTAGGAAACATGAACAAACAGTACTCAATACATAATGCCTCTTTTCTGTCGTTTTCCATGAACTGGGGGCAACATGCTGGTCTCTGGTTCCCAAGGTAGTGGGTTCAAACCCGGCGGAGTTTTTCGGGCGTAAAAATCCGTGGCTTCCTTTAGGAGGCAAGTTGGTCCCGTGTCGTAGATTTACGCCACGTAAAAGAAACTCTTAGTTTGATAAAGAAGCCTCTGATTAAAATTAAGTGATTTTTAACACCCAAGGGACGCTGAAAACCATAGCAGCTGAAGAGCGTCCATAAATATCACTCAATTTCATTTCATTTTAAAGCTTTTACGTGAAATAAATGTAATATTTATTCGTTGGCTTGCTAACCAACCAGGGATACCTCTACCATATATTACCATAAACAAATAAATAAATACAAAATCTGCTACATTATACTCAGTTCTTAATTTATAAAACCATTCCAAATCCGTATTCCTTTATTTCCAAATTTAATTAATATATCCATACGAAATTATTTCACTCGTATTAAATAAATGGAATAAAATTAAATAAAATAAAAAGCTATACCTTTCGATTTTAATAGCGTTTTCTTTTCTTTTCTTTTCGTTTCTTTCTCAAATATTAAATTTTTGTCTCATTATTTATTATCCTTAATTACCATAAATATTTATTTCCAAAAGTATATGTACATGTTATATAATATAACAATATTAACAGCACATTCATAATTATTAATATTATCTAATATATTAACTTATTACGATTAATTACTTTATTTAAATTATTTATAACGTATTGTTATTTCATTTGATACCTATATATATATATATATATATATATATATATACGTATAAAATAATGTTGGTATCCAGTATTAATTAAAAATAGTATCCAGCCATAGAGCATATTTATATATTCTATTCTATATCATTTAAGGCCGCCAGTAGCTGGCAAATTATATATACTGGTTCCTAGTATACTTGTAATTCTAATTACCATATTGGTTTTGTATGTAAATGTATCATCATTCTATGATTTATTTAAGTCTTATTAATAAAACATTCCAAGAAATTTAAAACCGTAAACAACTTTAAAGTATACCTAAAAATATACTTTTTTTAATCTATCATAAGTCTCATTTGACTTCATAAAATTCACTAAAACAATTTCACTTCACGCCATTAATTATAAGTATTAAAATAAATATCACTTTTATCAGAATCTTATTTTAATTATCAAAATAATAAGGTATTTAAGAGTAGTTTATTTTAAACTAAATCTTCACTTTCTCTCAATTAATCACAATTAAGCATAAAGCTTTATTAACTACTACGTTTCAATTTTTATATCTACGTCCTTTATGCTTATTTAACACCAGTCATTTACATCCAAAACACTTAATTTCCATTTCACTTAAAACAAACAGGAAAAAAAGCTTTTTAACTTCTAAACAAAATAAATAAGTTCCTAACATTCACTAAAAGCAAAGAAAAATTGATCTTTAGCCTTTACTTTTTATTGAATTAGCTTAAAGTCGATTAAGAGAACTCGATATATTGGCATCACTGCTTATCCTTCCTACGGCCTCTCATCAGGCTCAAACCGCGTTGTTTTTGTTGTAGTTGTAGTGGCGGTGGAGGTTGTCGTCTCGTTCCTTGTCATACTCCTTTCCCTCTACATTTTTCTTCTATGCCCTCCCTCCCTCTTTTTTCTATGCCTCCTCCTCAGTTTCTTTTTCTCCTCATTACTTATTTATTATGACTATATGATTAATTTATGAAACATTTAATATTATTCTTCCATCCACCCATCCTTCTCAACCATTCAATGTGCAAATGACTTGTTCTTTAAGTTATTGTAAATCTAACTTATTAAAATATCCGCTGATTTCTACCACTTTCTCCTCAATTACTCTTCTTCTTCTTCTAGATGCCATTATTACCAGCTATTGCTTCCAAGTTTATTGTATTCATCACTCTTAATCTTTCAGATCTTCTAATTTGAACTTTTTCTGATTTAAATCAGTCTAAATAACTCTAATATTTTTAAGGTTAGTTTACCTATTTTATTGCTTAATATCTCAAGATGCTTATATAAGTTTTTGTCTCTTAGAATTCGGTTTATTATAGGGCTATTGTTTCTTCTATACTAAATTTTCCGTATCCAATGCAAACAAAATATGTTTTACAATATGTGCAATCGTTGTTAATTTTTTTATTTTTTTTCGATAAATCCATCAGGTCAAGCCCGTGTGCATTGTACAAATTAGGGAGAAGTTAATGTGTTCCACACAAAAACTCGATATCGGCATTTCGCAGGAAATACACGTTTTGTGTGGTTCCCGGAAACAATAAACGCATTTTTAGAAAACCGTCCGAGAATGTCTGTGTCTGTGTGTGCTGCATAACTCAAAACACGGAAAGTTTATTAAATACCAAAGTTGGAATATAAAATATCCCACCACAACGAACTATACTTTATATGGACAAATTTTCGAAAATGTTGATGTTCTTAAAAATACATCTAAAGATTTTGATTAAAATATCGTATATTAAAGATATTTACATGACAAATAAAATGAATTTCTTGAATTTGCTAGGAATAACTTCTGAAGTACTCTTCATTCTGGATGACTTTTGCATAATTGGTAAACCATAAGAGACAGAAAAACTTAGTGCACAAAAATGTATATAATTTGTCTGCTATATTCTTTTGTTGTGGAGAAAATCACTTCCCAGATACTCCTTGTTATTGGCTTTAAGTTTAAAATGTTTATAATCTTCTCAAACAGGACGTCTTCCGTGCTTTATTTGTTTCACTCTTGGCCATGCAAAGAGAAGTGACAGCTTTTAATATATATATATATATATATATATATATATATATATATGAATATAGCTTTAGCCTATTTATTCCCCCTAATGCCCTTCTGTTTATGAGGAATTAAGTAATAAAATAATTTCCATTAACGCTTATCTCAATTAGCATGAAGTAGATAGAAACAATCTTTTTTAAAATGTTTTTTGTAGAAGTAATAATGTGAATGGAACACATCAGATTTTTGTATCATTTTGCAGAAAATATTATTCAAACAATGCATTCATATTGCAGACAATATTAACCAAAGAACGCTAGGGCTATTAAGGTGTTACTATCTTATATTTAAATGCCAACCTAGGTATATGAACTAGTTTATTTTTATATACGAACAGAAACTGAATTCGGAGGAAGCTGAATTTGATAATAATTATTCAGTATAATATATAGATATTCCATTGCAGCATCTTTGTATACTACAAAATAGAAAAGAGCACTTTGTGCTTTAATATCACCTAGAGACAGGTGATGTTGTCATTTTCCCTGAATATTTGATTAACTATTCTAGAAAGCATCTCGTAATTGCGCACAGCAGTCTTCCGTTTCTGCAAAACAGAAAGTCAGAAGATTCAGGCAGAATTTTCTTGCCACGCGGAGACACGCCAATTCAGAAATGCCCAATCTGCCGGTCCCCATGGCCGCGCTTGCTAAAGCGTCTCGCTTTGGTGTTTCGCGGCGCAGGGGATCGTGGGTTCGAGTCCCGACTTGGGCATGGGTGCTATATGTTGGTGTATGTGTGTGTAAAAAGTAAAAAACAGAAATTCAGTAATCATATGGCAATCACAGTAATCAAATAAGGTAAATAAAAAGTAGGGTATACAGTGTCGGAGTCCTGATCAGACTCCGGAGCTGTATTTAAAAAAAAAAAAAAATCTTAGTTTACAGTATTGAATTTCAAATTTAGCCTCTACATACTGATTAGCTTATACTAAAGGACAAGAAGGGATGAGAAAAATTAAATGTGTTCCATTCACATGACATTCTCTACCTGCTCTGCAAAATAATTTTCTTACAAAGGATTCTTTTATCTACATCATGCTAATTGAAATAAACATTAGCAGAAATTGTCTTATTATTACTCGCTTCCTTTAAAGTAGAAGGGAAATAAGGGAATACTCTAGGCTAAAGCGATAGTCAAATTTTTTAAAAGCTGATCGCTATATAAACAACTGAACAGTTGGTTTTGCACGGTCAGTAGTAAAACAAAAATAGGAAGGGAAAGGTGACTTCCCGTTTGAGCAAAGTTTAAGTAGTTTAAAATGGGAACAAGTAGCAGGAGTATCTCGGAAACAGTTAACTCTACAAAAATGTATATAACATAAATTGTTTATTTTTACGATATCTACATTTTCTGTGTTGTACATTTTTGTCCATCTCTTACAGTTCACCAATTATGCAAAATTCATCTTCAGAGGATATTCCCAAAAAAACCAGGATAAATATTTTAATTGTTTTACGTATATCTGCAATGTAAATATTTTAATCAAAATCGTTAGAGCCATTCCACAGAAACACACACACACACACACACACACACACACACACACACACACACACACACACACACACTCACAGACACAGACACACACACCAACCTTATTCTAAAAATGCATGTTTTACATTCAGGGGACTTCAAAACATACAGATAATCCCGGTGAAATCTCGACGTCGATTTTTTTCGTGGAGTACAGTACCTACTATGTCCATTGTTCGTGTAGAGAAATTAAAAATAAGTAGAGAATAAATTAGACTTGACAAGTCCATCCACTATTTCTCGATACCTAAAGTGATTTTGGAGCAGTGATACTTTCGAGCTTATTGACCAAATTATATTCTTATTAAAATTGTTTCTGTATATAAACGCAGGTAACCAATTTTGGTGAGCACCTTGCACCAATGTATTTGATCTGGGTGACGTTGAAGGTACATAACTACATAACTGTTTTGCATGGCTTATCATTATTTTTTTTTTTTTTTTTTTTTATGAAAGTTCCGGAGGTTTGTCAGGACTCCGACGCTGTATTCCTTTTTTCTCCATTTTTTCCAGTTTCCTATATTTCCTTAGTAGACCTTATTATTCTTAACGTTTTCCTTTTACATATACATACGCAAACATAGACACATTCACAAACACAGAAACACCCATGCCCAAGGCGGGACTCGAACCCACGATCCTGTGCACCACGAAGCGCCAAACCGAGACACTTTAGCAAGCGCGGCCACCGGGATCAGCAATTTTCGTGTGTCCTGTCATGTTTTGACACCGACAGGAAACTCGTACATTGCTTTTCCAATAGAGGTTTTGTAAATTTCACTCCGTGTTTGAATGCAACATGCTTCTATAAATATATTGTGTTTTGTGACTTACCTCCATGCAAAAATTTTGTTTTTTGTTTTACTATTAATAATTGCACCGTTGTTAATATTACCTACCTCAGGGTAATTCCATATTTCACTCGTGTTTTATTCAATAGCACTGCTGTACACAGGTAAAATAAAATAATATAAACGTTTTAATAATATTAGTCGTACGGTATACCTTTAAGCTACGCTCCTGACCCGATTTTGACTTTCGTAAACACAGATAGGGACAGAAAGCATATTGTCACGTGTTGTACCTCTCATATATTAGTTCTGATTTGTTTCTGCTGGATTCACAGACATTGGTCACCGGAGTAGATGAACCTAACGGCTGAGAGTGAGTCATCAGGCAAGTCTATTGAAAAAACGAGATATAGCCATTCAGCTAAATAAGTTTCTTTCATAACTCAGTTAATGCTGCATGTTGCATTAATGCTTCTCGTTCTAGCTCTCGGCGGCGAGGTGGCGCTGAAGGTCGTCTGCACACCCAGGGATTTAGGTCAGCCTGGGGCAAGGGCCCTTAGCGCTCCCACGTCGAGATGAAGAACTGTGTTAGGAATATGTTAGGGACCATCCACGGTGGCTCTTCCTCCGTTGTCTGGTTTCGGCCGCCCGTTGACATTACTCTCATGTCATTCTAGCCTCCTAGGATCAGATGTACAATAAACCAATGGCTGCAGTGTGGAATTCCCTCTGGCATCACACACACACACACACACTTTCCCGCATTATTTTTCATATTTTTATTTAGAGATAAGAGTGTATGGAATATTGCATTCTTTCACGCACAGGAAACGCGGTCAGGGTCCAACAGCTCCTTGGGAACACATGCGAAGCGATAACCTGAAGTCTCGACTACTTTCTCACCTTATATAGCATAAAGTTTAAACGCAACAGTTTTTTGTAATGTAAAACTTAAAAATTTAAAAGTATCGAAAAAAAGTCGAAGATATATCTGAAAGTATTAGGTAGATATACATCGATACCACCGCATCTGGAGAGTGTCGAGGCATTGCAGGCATTGATGTTCCACTTCCCAAGTTATTTTATTGTTAAATATGCACTATCTGTAGGCAAGCACTTGCATTCAACAGATTATAATTGACCAATAAACAAATTCGCCATATTTTTACTGGTTAAGCATTTCAACAGCTTCTCCGGCCTCCGTAAGTAACCAAGTAGTATGAATGGTAGTTTTTACAATAAATGTAGTAGTTAAAGGAATAATAACTTAGTTTGGAACAACTTATTCATATCGTTTTTCAACAACTTGACATTTGTTGCATGCAAGGGAGGATTCAGACATCCCAGTACCATTGCATCTTTCAATCGTGCAGGAAGCTGTGATTCAAGAATATCCCGACGCTGCTGATTTTTCTGCTATTAGCGTTTCATTAAATTACATAAAAGTCCTTATTTCTTCATCTCCATTGCCTTTACATCACTATTTCTGCGTTTAATGTTCTTTAGTCATAGACAATATATAGATTTACGATTCCATAGGCTAAAATAGGGAACGTAACGAGGTCTATTTTGGCCCAGTGTGGCAAAATGCAACTCCCATATGTCACTATGCAGCTATCTGACAAATTTTGGTGGTAGAGCTCAGTAGCCAATGTCGAACACACTATTCTTCTAATGAGAATCCTGCCTCCCTACTTTTTCTTTCTTCATTTCACAATATTCTTCCGTAATTTATATTTTTATTATTTTGAAACTGCCTATAAATTCCTGCGCTTATTTAGGTTCCATGATAGGTAAAATTACTGTTTTATTTGTGGTGAAATTCATTTTAAGAATAAAAATATGATAAAATCTATTTTAAGAAAAATATATTTCCATGCATTTTTTGATCTGATCCCATATGAGTATATGATTCATAAAACTTGAATGCCTCAAAATTAATATAATATTTCAGGGAACTTTTACAGAATGAGTTAATAGAGTATACTTTTTGTTTACTCTTCTTTTCATTTTTCTTAAAATTCAATACTAGCATCCTTAGCTACATTTATCTCATTTTCAAAACAGTATTTAACACAAAAATATAATTCCATAGCTGTAATTTAAACCACGGATCTCCCTAGTTTCCGTCCGGTTACTTTAATCACTCAGACACCATGGCAGCATGCAGGCATGACAATAAATGTCCCAATTCGCATTAAAGGTATTTAGGACTCATTTTTAAGCCAACATTGTCGAAATGTTCGATTTTGTAATTCTTGTAAAAACGAACTCATTAAAATGTTAGTCAAACTTACATATTTGAGTTTTTGTAAAAATCCCTGTTCTAAATGGTTTGGCACCACTGCATAGGTATTTAAGCACCTACCATGACCTATTGTTTCTGAGAGAAAAACCTCATTTCTTTGCCAACATAATTCAAATTAGAACTGCTTATAATGAAGATTGATTTTTAATGCTATCTGGGGATGTTTAGCCATACTATTAGAAACAATGCAAAGTAAATATTGAAATAACTTTATTCAAAATAAAGGAAGAATATTTGTCTTTATTCTTCATTCGTTTTTATGTTTTATATAATTTGACTCCTGAAATTGTTAGTTACTTTGTTTATTTCACACTGTTGTTTAAATCCTGATTTATACTTAGAGGTTATAGTCAATAGTGTTGGTGAAATTTCAGAAAAATACACAAATTCAGGATAAAATGGAAACGTCCAACAATTAGGATGAGTAAAAGAGAATTGAATGATTTACAGCTGAATAAGGAAATGTGGAAATATATAATAGTTATTAATAGCTCAGAACCCTCAGCTCGATTCATCAATCATGCCGCATCGAACGTTTGCATTCCTCCATGGGATAAAAGTATTCTAAGAAACTTTTTACTAATAAAAGACTAAAATTTACAGTTGCTGCTGCAACAGATAACAGAAACAGCAAGAAAAGCAGCCTTGAGAGAGATTTCAGAGGAAAGTATGGACATTTTCGCAGGCATCACAGAATACACAATTCACTATCACTGAAAAGAGTCAAAGGGTTCATAAACTGTAGAAAGAGAAGCTTAAGAGGAACAAGAAGAGGTATATCTACGGTTCTGATAAATATTGATGAATTATGTTTGATAATGTTTTTGTTATGCATGTTTATTTATTAAAATATAAGTTTTCTCAAAATTACGTTTTTGGGCATGCAAAATATCCCAAACGGCATATTTTCCACTCAATCCGCAAGTAAAATTGCAGAGATATTCTAAATATTATTGCAAATAATTTTAAGGATCCTTTTCTATTTATTTCAAAAATAATGTGCAAGGTTATTTAATTATCAATACAATTTCAAATTTAGCTTTTAAGTATGCAATAGTATTATTACTAAAAGTTCCCATTTCAAAACGTATATTTTAAAAGTCCTCTTTTCTAAATACAGGGTTACTACAAAAGAAATAGACAACTTCAACTGCCTGTAAAACAAAAGCTATTAGAGATAGCAACCTAATTATTTTAGAGGTATGTTGAGAAACTCTCAGAGTTTCGTTTGTTACTATTGGTAACGCTGTAGTGTTTTGTTTGCTGTTGCAGAAGCTGAAATGGCGGAAAATCCTGTGGAAAAGGCATATTGCATGTTGGAATTTGCTAGAACGCAATCAGCAACTGTTGTCCAACGACATTTTAGAACACGTTACCACAAAACGCCACCGACTAGACAGTCAATCTACGACTGGTATAGAAAATTCGAGACAACGGGATGTTTGTGCAAAGGGAAGAGCTCGGGAAGACCAAGAGTTTCGGAAGAAAACGTTGCCTACATAAGAAGCCCACAGAAATCGACATCTAGGGCAAGCATGCAATTACAAATTCCACAGCAAACTGTATGGAAAATCTTGCGGAAGGACTGCACATGATGCCTTACAGATTAAAGATGTTGCAGTTTCTGAGTGAAGAAGATAAGGTCATACGGCGTGACTTTTGCATCGACATGTTGCGACATGATGAAGACGATGCTGGTTTTTGTGAGCACATCATTTCATTTTTGTGGTAACGTGTTCTAAAATGTCGTTGGACAACAGTTGTTAATTGCGTTCTAGCAAATTCGAACACGCAATATGCCTTTTCCACAGGATTTTCCGCCATTTCAGCTTCTGCAACAACAAACAAAACACTACAGTGTTACCAATAGTAACAAACAAAACTTTGAGAGTTTCTCAACATACCTTCAAAATAATTAAGTTGCTATCTCTAATAGTTTTTGTTTTACAGGCAGTTGAAGTTGTCTATTTCTTTTGTAGTAACCCTGTATATCAAATAATCATGTTCAGAAGTAACACCCCTTAAAAAAATTAAAATGTATGGATTATTTCAAAATTGGTATGAATCGCAATCAATGAAAAGATACATTTTCATTATCTCAACTAACATTGATACAATTTTGATGAAATTTGCACAGAATGTTATTAGGAATATTATTAGTCACCATACAACATTTCAACACCGTAGCTTTAAGATTGTGAAAAATGTTCTCAACTATCCTAATTACTCTGAAATGGTTTACCATGACTCGCTAAACTGCTACGCGGGGAACCACCTAAGCATCACTTAAGTGTGAATGAGCCACGCGCTGAACTTAAGCGCTACCAACTTCTGATAACGATTGTAACAACTACATGGAGTAGAGCTAGAAGACGCAGTAGATGTCACTACATTTTCGAAATACAGTCTCTTTTATTAACCTGTCTCGCTTACTTCTGACTACCCCACCAAAGTTCCTACGTTCATTGTTACAAAATCTTAAGCTTATTATTCAATGCTCTTAATCTGGTTTTACTCTATACCTTGCTAATTCTCAGTGTTCTTCTTCCCTTCTAATTCTGAAAAAAGTCTACGTGCGTTTTAAGACATTCTTTAGATGTTTTAATGTACTAATTCTCAGGAACTAAACCTTTACCTAATGATTGTAACCTGAGCTCAACGTAACACATATCGAAATTATTTATCGGAACTATTTTTATTTTCCCTTCACTTGTGTATTAATATAATTATAATTTTAATTGCATCATATCTATTTTTAACTTTAATTGCAGTTGTTAAAATTATTATTAATATTTATAAAGGACCCCTAAATAAGGAGTTAAAAAAATTATTCAATTTAATAAACTTCCTCCAATAACTGCAAAAATTATTAAAATAGGCATTAATTTAATACGGCAATATTTTCGGTATCATATATACGTATGTAATGTGTGTACTTTATATAACGTCGGTAGCAGCGAAACGCATAAATATTACTACAAAGATGGACAAATATGAAACAAAACAACCTTTCTCCAACTTCAGCGGAGAATTTCTGAACTACAAGTACTATCATGCAATGGTGCAGTTCGGCATAAATTTTGGTCACAAAATTTTGATAGATGCTGTACCAGGTTTGGAGGCGATCAGATAACGTGCCTACTACTAACCTCTGCCTCACCTTTGTTGACTTCCAATGCAGCTAAGTGAGCATTCAAGTTAAAAGTTCAGATATGGATTGGGGAGCTTACGAAAACCGTGCTATAGTGATGGGCCCTTCATGAAGTAGGGAAATCACCACCTGATATTTTTCAGACTCTTCAGAATGTAAATCAGCAGGATGTTTGTGACACACTATTGAACGTTTTAATAATTCCTGATCGACCAATATTGGAACGTCTACTTTTTGTGCAGATCAGGACACTGGTGAAAGCAGAGCCATCAAATTTTGCTTCCAGTACGCAGAACATCCCCAGGAGATCAGTGTCCAGACTGCTCAGACAAAACCTTGGCCTGAAGGCTTATCGCGGGGTCGTGCACATTTCTTGTGCAACCGTGTACTTGAGCGTTACGCTAATACCAATGAAGATAAATCCGTATTATGGATGAAAAAAGGATCACAAATGAACAGAGCTTCAACCGCCAGAATGACCCAGACTATGCCACGATTTTCGTAGATGGATCCCGTGGATGGATCCCAATGGGTCCAGAGGGACCACCAACCTGCCTCAGTGATGGTTTGGTGTGGAGTAAGCTATGATGGTGCCACAAAGGTGCATTTCTGCCAACAGGGTTTATAGACAACGCACAGAATATATGAAACAACTCTCCTAGTGGTTGTGGTGAAAGACTTCAGCACCATTTTGTTCAAGCAAGGGCACTGAACCTTAAAGCAATGTTCTACTATAAGACCAGCCTATAAAACAGACCGCTCCATCTTGGCTTGAGGAAATCCTCCAGATTTTATTGCTGCTCAGGATTGGTCCTTTAGTAGCCCTGACTCAAATGTTTGGATTACAAGTTGTGGCCAGTGCTACAGAGCATTGCTTTTAAGAAAAGGCACCCCAGTACTGAGTCTCTTAAGCGATCCCTGAAGTCAGCAGTGGCGGATTTCCTCGTAGAGGCTGTGCATGCTGCTGTGCTTACCCTCTATCAGGGTAAAAGAGGGTCATCTTTAATAATATTATATGTATTTAACATAGAATGTATCTGGATTTGACATAGTCAAACTTAAAGAACAGTCCAATACATTGTTGCCACTATAAAAAAACTTTCTAACAGAAGCTATTGCTAGACCTAGTAGACACCTAACATTGTAGTGTGATTTCCTCCTTAGTTGGTAGTATTTTGATTATTATACCACGAAACGAACAAGCTGACTTTGAAGATCTCATACATTTACTCTCGTATATTGGCTCAAAAAATATTCTCCTGAGGTATTCCTGATTCTTATTTAATTTCCTCGAAAAATGCGCTGTCACTCTTGCTTGTACTGATTCTAGTTTCTGAGTTTTTCTAATATTTTTTTTGTTTTGACTATTAAGGGACACTAGGGGTGAGTTTTAGGTGAAAATGGTAAAATGTTAGATTTCTTTAAATAATTATGTAATATAAATATTCTACAGACATCTGTGAATCATTTTGGAACAATATTTTCACGATCAGCCATGTTTAAAAACCCAAAAATATGCTTAAACGATCCACACGCTACCTATTAAACCTATTTCTTCTTTCTATTGTTGCAAACAGATAAAAATAGATGTTTCACAGATTTACATCTTTGCGATGGAGTTTTTCCTTGCGTCTCAGTTTTGCTCTGATTTGCATACAGATTTGCGTACAGAATCTGGAGTGTGCTCTCTAAAAATTTAAGGATGCGTCTTGAGATTTATTTTGTCACTGGCTCAAACAAAAAGTGTATACTAAAAATAGAACATATTTAATACCAGCAAAATGCTATTTCTCTAAAGCTAATATCATCAACTTAAAATCCTTACAGTTATTTTAACTGTGCTAAACTATCATAAAAGAACACTATAATACTTCCCTGATAAATGTGAATACTCAAGGTAGTTTTATAATATATTTGTTTGCTCCACAAAGTGTGACAGTTTCCAATTAAATAGCTTTAAAATTAGCAACATTGGAAAATTCAGTCTCAGCGTCCATTTTGGTGGTACTTTGAGTTGATCTAGACATTTAGTGTTTCCCAGAGAGAAATAATTCGCAATTGTCATTAAACCTACTCCTTCAAGGGAATTTGCATATTTTGCCATGCTTTGGAGGTCACATTTTTTTATCAAATATGCTTATAGATAAATACATTGTGGTTCAACTAGCAATTTGCGGTCTTCATTTAGGTTCTGGGGAAATTTATTTAGGCCCTTGCTGATATTTGGCAGTTTTACTGATACTGTAATATTAAATAAAATGACAAATATTTAACTCTGCAGTTTGTTAATCGTAAATGAATGCAACTTTCCTCATGTCACTCAGGCTTGTGCAACACCGATGCTTAAACAGGTAGCTGTGGAACCAATCCATTTATGTATGTTCTTGGCAACCACCATAAGTGATACATTGTAAATGTTTAAATTCAAGATGTGTTCAAGTAAACTAAGTAATAACAGAATATAGAAGTTGCTGAAGTAAACTCTTGGAGAAAATCTCTGTGAATTGGGAATTGGAAAACTTTGTTTAGCGATTGCTCTATTAATGAAGTTGTGTAATTAAGATTTGAAGAACATATGAGAAGGCAGCAGAAAAGAGAAGACATACGACTGGGATAAAATCCTGCAGGCGGTTCGTCATTGATGAAGTGTTGTAATAAAAGGAATAAGAGGAAAACGTTAATCAGATTTGCTAATAAATTAAAAGAATTACAAAGATTGCGGCTGTTAGAAGTAAATTAAATAGAATACAATTGCAAATTTGGAGCAATGGATTGGGGCAAATAGTCCAAGAAGTTTAGATATATATACAATATTTAGTGGTATCAGCGATTACTAAATGTCAAATACAGGATAAAACTGACAGAAAAAAAACTGTAATAAAATAGATAAATATTCTGTGGAACAGTTAAGAACGTGCCGAAGAGATATATGAGCACAGATAGAGTAAAACCAATTAGCAGCATATTATGAAATCTCTATTTGGAGAAGGGTGTAAGAACATGAGGTAGAAATGCCAAATGAATATAAAAGAGCTGTTTTAAAAACGTTTTAAAGAAGTAAATGCAATGTTTAAACTAATTGGGAACAGAGAAAACAAATACGCTGATTGCTAAGGTATGTACTGGAATGAATACCGGATTGTAAAAGGGTTTGACATATTGAAGGTTAAACAAAGTTAGGCAGTGTTAATAATATGGCTTGCACTTGGAGATTAAAAAACCAAAAATCACATAACAATGGAGAAGGTTGACTAGCTGGGAAGGATCTTCTCTTGGACAGGAAACTGGTACAAACTGAAAACAAACTGTATAAGCCTAGTGACAAGATTGTTTCAGATATCCATTGTATATTTGAGGCTTCAAGATGTTTTATTCCGGATCTTTGCAAACTAACATATTAATTACTTAACAAACTTAAGGATAATAAACAAATTAAATTCATATATTAGAGGTGCAATATTATACCAACTTTTCCCATAATAATGTCTATTTCATATTATTCCATTTCATCGCTTTCCTCTTTCGTCTATAGAAAGAGTCTGGGAGCTCTTATAAGAAATATTTCTGTGAAAGTTATACAATTATCCATAACTTGTGCTAAAAATGCCAGGATTTTTTATAATTCTCCACTATCACCATCTTTACTTCTTGTGGTAAAATTATATGTACACTAAGCGATGACTGTATATCGATTAATGTTGTGGTGGATTATCCGAAGAAATCGAAAATGTGTTCGGCGGAACCAGAAGCGATTTTGCAAGCAGCAAATAGGATAATTTAGGAATTGCTTGACGTCAAGGAACCACTACGACATTACGTAAACAGATTTCTTTAATAGTGCAAGGTAAACAGCGAAAATGTGGTGTTGTCATATTTTGAAGAAAAGTGCAAAATACAGAAACCTTCAACATTTTGGGCAAATTATATTTTGATTAAGGGTGTTTCAGTATAAGGAACAACCAACACATTAATGAGTATTTAACCTTATAATATACTCAAAGCGGAACTCGGAGATTTATAGTTATGTAAGTGATTATTAGAGCTCGGTCCGGGGTGACGAAATTGCCGGATTGATGTTCTACGCATGCCAATGGAGTATAACTATGACGTGATGGAACGGGCTGGTTTCTACAGCCCGTTTCGAAACATGTTGCTCTATCTAGCATTGCACAATGCCTGGCTTCGTTCAGTTTCTGCGTATGTAGATAAGCCAGTGAACATTGAAGGAGAGCGCAGATTGAAAAATGTCGACAATACAAAAGGGTAGGCGTTCGACACTGACAAATTTGTGAATGATTCAAACATATTTTGAGTGACTGGAGAGGAGCCTTTTTCTTCGATACAGTAAATATGTATTATGTAATTCACTGCAAAAATTTCTGAGTGTGTTTGCTTGATTTATGTTTATTATCTTTTCAAAGCTCTGCACAATTTTGTTCTGAATTAGTTGTATCAGGGCTTTAAACTTTTATTTGTAAAAGTACAATGATGTTTTATTTACTAATCACATTATGAATTAATTGCTTTATTGTGTAATGTTATGAGTTAGAAGGATGCAATAATGTCAATATATGTAATGTGCTTATTTTGGAAAACATTGTACCTGAACTTGTGTATATTTACGCTACAAGTCCCTCCCCACCACCCTCTATTTATACTGCTGACTGGTCTGTGTGTTCATAACTGTGTGCTATTCGGAACCCAAAACCGGGCTCAAGTGATTATGTTGTAAGCGTTGATTATATGAGGATAAAAAAACAACGAAGGTCAAACAACCACAGACTAAAACTCACCATAGTGCATATGCGGATGTATATTGCCGTTTTCAGAAACATTTCGGATGTCTGAAAATAATATTGTGTGATCGCAGTGCAAGTAAGCGCGCGAGCTGGCATCTACCCGAGGGACCACACTACCTGACCGACTCGGGTAACTTAAAAATAACACGAAGGAATAATTTATATCTCCTGAATTAAATTCATTTATTAAAAGACTAAATATCTTTACAAACGATAAACATTTCATTCAAACATAGTAACCGAGCAAGCAAGGCCATTATGTCACTTTTCTGAGTTGAGTAAAATAGTAATCGAGACGTCGGTCTTGCGGTGTCCTGAACATTCGATAATTATCAGAACTTTTAGCGGGACGTATATAAGGGGCCGACGTGTGCCCGGCCGGGCAATCTAGAGTAAAAATAGTTGAACAGTGAGGAGAGAAAACGGTGAATAAATAGATAATTAAAAGAGTGCATTTCAGTCGTAAATTGTGACTTGGTGTTTCAGTTGTGTTACGTACCGAAATTGTGTGAGTGTTGATCTAAATGTAACATGTCGTGTTACGTTAAGCGTCTTAAGCGGAGGTTACCAACTAGTTGCTCGATGCTCCTGCAAATCCTCTACCATCTGTGTGGAAAGCAAAAACAGTAACAGTATATAATATTTTGTGTTTGAAATACTTAATCCACCTTTCATAGGTTCATACACCTATTGAAGGCTCATGGTAGGTATAGCTTTTACTCTGTTATGTCTCTTGCATTAGTGTTGATACTTCGGATATGAACTTTATAGCTTTGGTGGTATATGGTAATCATAATGTAAATAATTCTAAAACAATAATGACAATTATTATAATATTAACATAATGAAAAAAACAAGCTCCGTAACATGGTTAATATCGCTGTAATCGTGTTGTGTCGCCAACAGTATGAGAATTAATTTTTAGCTAACAACTTTCACACATTTAGCAATAAGTATGAGCTGGTATCTTGATAATTAATTGATATCGAACACAATTCGAACGAACCGTTCTTCTACTTTTGTTTGTTTGTTTGGTTTTGGACGCTCTTTAACTGCTGTGTTTCTCAGTGTCCCATTCTGTACTTGGCGTGAAACACTGCTTAATTTTGCTCAGAGGCCTCTCTGTCAGGCTTGAGATTCTTTTACGTGCCGTAAATCTACTACACGGGACCAACGGCTTTACTTCCCTTCCGAAGGAAGCCACGCTAAGGATTTTTACTCCCGAAAACATCCATCGTCCTCCGCCGGGTTTGAACCCGCGACCTTGGGTAAATGAAGTTAGCATGGTAACCATTACACCACGGAGGGCGACTTCTCCTTAATAACTGCAGTTCTCCTTAGTAACTGCCATACTCACCTGCTTGGATTGCGTAATAACGCTCGAAATTAAATTTTCTGAGTGCATAACTTTGCCGCAAACTAAACATTTATTCTGCCACTTTCTATAGATAAGAAAGGTTCCTCTTAGGCAGGTATAAACGTAGGTGTCTACTTGCATGTTGGATTAGTTTCTGTACCCGACATAATAAACTGGCACACGCCACACTATACAAGGAAGAGAAACGATCCCTGCTGTCACCTGTTTACCCATTGCAATGGATAGGGCAAGTCTGTTTACTTCGACACAAAATCAAGGGAGCTGTTGACGGCAGTTCTTAGGACAAATAAAGTAACCGATGTTCCTCATTTGTTAAAATATAACAACACAGCTTAAAAGTGACTTCATATTGCTCGTAGAGTTGCTATATTCAGCTTTTAGCCTCGTTGTCCAAGCGTCCTAACTTGCTAAATAAAGCTCCACTTTTAATGCTTGCGTAATAAATAGTTATTATATAGATTCGCAGGCTTCCACGGCCGTTGTCTCCGGTATCGACCGAGTTGTCTTGTAGCTCATGTTTTCGATGACGCTCCGCGCAACTTATGTTGAGCTTCTTCTCAGGGAAGTGCCGGAAGCAGCCACCAGTAATCTATTATATAGATAAATATTTCAAAACATATTTTGTAACTAGAATTGTATCATTTGTATAGTGTCTAACGCCCGCTTTTACTAATTGTGACACCGCAGGCTATGACACATTTGATACATGGAATGACGATGGAGCACCGGTGGAATGCAATTGCGGGGCAAATCGGAGAAAACCCATCCCTACGCCGCTTTGTTCACCACAAATCTCACAGTGGTCGAATTTTATCATGAGAATAAAAATATTTCTAACACAGTGTTTTAGAAAATCCCTTCTGAACTTGCTTGAGACGCCACAAGAGAGAAAACCAGGAGATACAAAAACGCTTCCTAATAATACTTCAACATAAACACGGTACCCTTATCTTTAAACGTCAGAGCTAAAGCACCACATAAACCTGCAATATGGCTTCTGGAATCAGAGGTTCTCCACAAGACTGAGGTATTCCTTAATGTTCTTCAAATGACGGAGGGATCCCTCCTTACGGCTGCTTTAAGGGCTGTAATTCGTTCTCAGATAAAGCGACAATGAAAACCCAATCCTCGTAACGATAGGTCGTTTGCTTAGCTGGGAACATTACTTCTATAACAGCCCATACGAAACACGGTTTTATAAGACTGACATATTTATTGAGAGAAACGCAGATACACGTGTGTGAGACAGAATCGATATTGTGTGTGAAAGGTACATACATACCTCTCTTAAATGGGAACCTACTTTTATTGCATGTTCCGGCCTTTACCCCTTTTATGACTTAAGAGAATATCTTTACTGTAGTATATTCTACAGTAGAATTCTTTGTTTGTAGTGCTTTGGATAGGATATATTATAGAATGTAATCGAATACACGAAGCTTTAGGTCAGGCATCTCAAAAGTCTAGTTCATCAGAGATACCTTACCGCACTCTCAAGGTATTGGTGGCAGTTGGTGGTAGAGAACAGAGCCCGAATGTTGCACTGTAAATATCAGCCAGAGGTGGCAGTGAAGAGTGAATTATGCCACAAGGGTATTCAAATCTACTTCACTGTCACATTTTTTTGTAGTGTTTAACGCCCGCTTTAACTACTAATGGCACCGCAGGTGGTGACACTGATGATACATGAATGATGATGGAGCACCGGTGGAATGCGATGGCGGGGGAAACCGGAGTACCCGGAGAAAACCCGCCCCAGGGCCGCTTTGTCCACCACAAATCTCACATGCGGTCGCTTGGGATCGAACCCCGGCCGTCTAGGTGAGAGGCTAGTGGTCTAATCACTCGGCCACGGTGCGGCCCCACTGTCACATGGACTACCTTTAACTAAGCACATAGATTTGCATCTGGTATTCGAGATTGCGATTTTAGTGTTTTCAATTTTGAAAAATTCTTCAGTTCCTGGAGTTACAGGTTCTATCCCTGTAGTATAATTAGGAATTTAACAGTTTTATCTATTATCATATTTCTACACTTCTGAGAAAATATTAAGCTTCCATTTACGCCTCCCCAAAAAATATGTTTAAAACTCGATGGATTTATTACATTATACTCGTACATAGAATTTAATGATGATGGTGATAATGTTAACAATGATGATAATAATGATCATAGTAATAGTAGTTTACTACTAATACTACTAATACTTATTATAATAATAATAATAATAATAATAATAGGTTGTCTTTTAAGTAATGTCGGTTTTTTGATTTTGGTGTTTTGAAAATATATTGGGTTTCTTGGTTTGGCAATGCTATTTACAGGATGCCATGACTAGTGTTGCGTACATTGTGAGCATGTATCAGTCTTCAGTTGTTAACAAACAATCACAAAATGGAGATAACAAAGTTTGAACTTAGAGCCCTTCTAAAGCACTACTGGAAACAAGATTATAAAGCTGCTGCTGCAGCTCGAAAAATATGTCAAATGGAAGGAAAAGGTGTCGTTAGTGAGCGTGTGGCACAACGATGGTTCCAACGTTTTAACAATGGAGACGAAAACGCTAAAGATTTACCACGTTGTGGAAGACCTAAAGTATGGAATATTGAGGGTACACGCCAAGTTTTGCCAGAAAATCAGCAAAAAAAGTACCCATAGGGTTTCAGAAGAACTTGGTGCATCAAAAGATACCATACATCGCCACATTAAGACACTTGGAAAAGCATACAGAAGCTGTAGATCTGTACCTCATGAACTGACACCTCAACAGGCTCAACGTAGAGTGGATATCTGTCGTCAGCTTATCCGTAATCCCATGGATGATAGATTTGTCAGGAGAACTGTCACTTGTGATGAAAAATGGGTATATTACCGAAACCCTGATGCCTCGAAACAGTGGCTTGATCCCCGCCAACCTGCCAAAGTCATCATTAAAAAAAATCGGTTCGGTCCCAAAGTAATGTGTGTCTGGTGGAATTTTGAAGGTGTGATTCTCTGGGAGTTTATTCCAAACGGGCGGGCGATTGAGGAATTGGGAGAAAACAAACTGCTACCACACCCAGCATACAGCCCTGATCTCGCACCATCAGATTATCATCTTTTTCGATCCATGGCCCATTTTCTACGTGGAAAAATTTTTGACAACATTGAAGCAGTGCAAATGGGTCTCACCGAATTCTTCGCATCAAAAACCAAAGACTGGTACCATCGTGGGATAATAAACCTCGCTGAAAGATGCCTCAAGACCATAGAATCTAATGGTCTGTACTTTGAAGATTAGTTAATTGCTTGTCAGAACACATTTCAGATAATTGATTTTCTTAAAAAACGACATTACTTATGAGACAGTATCTATAATAATAATAATAATAATAATAATAATAATAATAATAATAATAATCAGTGCTCTTGCAGTGATGATCTATCGTGTTAAAATTACTTGCCTGTAATGTTCACGTGCTCTTTGTGACACGTGATATAACCTCTTATATTAACCTTATATATCCGCCGTAAACTCGTGGAACAAATAAGGCACCTTACATTTTCGTCAAAAGCGGTATAGAAAAAGTGTTACTCCCAATCGACCTTAATGTGCAAAACCGTTTCCATGGATTCTTATAATGATATGGAGCAGCCATTTCACGGCAACAGACAGTCCAGAACTGCACGTCTTTGGAAAGGGGTGAATGGACTGTAACGTTACGTCATAGCCCAGGGGCTGTATTCGCGAGTGCAGTTTTGGAGACGTCTGATTTAGGGGTTGTTTGAAAAAGTGTTAAATTTAAGTCTAGACTTACTCTAGCCTCTAGCGAACACCTTCCATATATATATATTCTCTACACGTAGATACTATGTACATAGTGTATAGAGAAGGTATTGTAATGCACCCACAAATTCGATACCGAGATTTCACCGGAAATAAATGTTATGGGACCTAATGAATCCAGAAAAAAGCATTTTTAGAAAAAGGTCCATATGTCTATGTATGCGTGTGTGTGTGTGTGTGTGTGTGTGTCTGCTGTGGCTAGCATAGCGCAAAAACGAAAAGACCGTTAAATACCAAACTTGGTATTTAGGTTTGGTATTTCCAAGGATGCAACACGAACATTTTCAAGAAAGCCCCCTCCCCATCAGAAACTACCCTTTACATGGTAAAATGTTCGAACATTTTGATTCGATAAAGAATGGCTCTAGCGATTCTGATTAAATTCCCGTATGTTAAAGATATTTACATCCCAAATAAAATGTATATCTTAAATTTTCTGTGAATAGCTTCTGGATGAATTTTGCCGAATTTTCCTTAACTGATAAGCCATAAGCGATCGACAAAACCTTACTGCATAAAATTGTAGATCTCGTCAAAACACGCAAAGTTGTCCTTTACGTTTTTGTTGTGGAGGTAGCCGTTTCCGAGATATTCCTTGTTATTGTTTTCAATTGTAAAGTACTTAGAAAGGAAGTGTCCGTTTTTCTTTTGTTCTACTCCTGGCCTAGCAAGGAAGCGATTTGCAGTGACAATCGCATAACGACAGATTTTAAAATATTTTATTACCACTTTAGCATAGCGCTAAATAAGAACATTCTGCTAATGTTTATCTCGATTAGCATGGTGTAGAAAAAAGAACAATCTTCTGTAAAAAGTTTGTTTGTAGAGCAGCCAGAGAAAATTATGTATGTGTAACACATATTTCTTTTGAAATAATGTCTTGCAAATTTGTTATATTTCAATTCAATCTCATTTAGCACAAAAATATAAATACAACTTTTTTAATTTTACCTCTAAAGTCCACTCGCTAGACCGAGTGTGTAAGAGCCTTTGGTCACAACAGTTACGAAATCTACCGTTAGGTGTAGTGGTGCAGTTTGTTTTGTGGAACTGTCTGTTCTGGAGTTCGGTTGGGGATGGGCACTCAGAAAACTTCCCCCGTGGGCAGTGGGTTTCTCACCGGTGTTCAGCATATAATATTTGAGACGTTAAGGACCCCGACTGAGTGTGATTCATCTGCCCCGGATCTGGTCGCTCTTCGCTTGTCGCATTCTTCCTGGAAGTTTTTAGAAGCATGTTAGGCAACCGTACACTTAAGTGCTGAAATTCTCCTCTGCTTGTTAAGCAATATAAATAACGTAACATGCATACCATAAAGGCTTTTTATGTAAATGACAGGTGCATGTGTGAATATTTAATGGCTGAAAAAAAATCTTGTGAGTGTATCTCATTAGAATTTTCTTAACCACACACTGCACTAGAGCTGAAATTGATTTCATTTTGTCTTTAGAGTATAGAGTATAGAGTATACAAAAGAATAAAAAGTAATAAAACTTTATGAAAATTATGCTGCCCAGTAAAGAGCATAGTGCAGTAGGCTTTTAAAAAAATAAAAGATTCGTATGTATCATAAACATGTATACGCACAATCTACTCGTTTGTCTATCATAAATTGTTGGGCTGTCGGCGGCGCTGTCTTTATCATTTAACTACATTAGAGTCCCCTCCGTGGCTAAGTTGATTAAGACTTCAGGCCACAGTAGCGCTGTTCAAAATCTCAGGCAAGCTATATAGGTTGAGGCCTACGTGTGGCATTCAATAAGTCCTTTGAAAAAGATAGAAAAACCAATTACATTTGGTAGATTTCTTTTTAACATAATCTCCTTTTAGCTCGATACACTTTTCCCAGCGTTTCTCCAACTATTTTAAGCCTTTCAAAAAGTAGGACTTCGGAAGGACCTTAAAATAGGCATCTGTTTGGGAGATGACCTCTTCGTTAGACGTGAATCGTTTTCCGTCGAGCCACTTATTCAAGTTTGGAAACAAAAAATGCTACTGGGGGCCAAATCTGGTGAATATGGTGGATGTTGCAGTAATGCGAACTTTAATTCTACAATTTTCGAAATTGAAATTGCAGGTGGGCACCTTTGCACTGTCTTCATGGAAGAGAATATCTTCCTTTGCCGTATAGGCGTTTTCTTGATTTCTCCGTACAACCGGTGCAATAATGATGTATAATATTCTACATTTATCACTCTTTCTTTCTGCAAGTAATCAATGTAGATGATTCCACATGCACGAGTCCATCACCTTGTCTGCAGATTTCACCACCTTTGCCTTCTTCGGAGCCGGTTTATCTTTAAAAGCCCATTGTTTCGACTGTACTTTTGTCTCTGGAAATGTAGAAGTGTAACCATGTTTCATCCACATTTCTGCATCGACGCAGAAACTCATCAGGACTGCGACGGAAAATTGCCAAACCTGCTTACGAATTGATCACACGATTGCGTTCATTCTTCATTAAGAGCAAACGCAGCAACAATCTTACTAAGGTATTTATCAGACCTAATTTTTAGTGCAAAATTGAGAGCACTGTACCTTGAGGTATTTCTGTGGCCTCTAGTATATTGCAAACTTTGATTCCCCCATCACTCAAAACCATATCCTGGATTTTGTCAATAATTTCGGAGAAAATCACTTCTACTGGACGTCCGGAAAGATATTCATCATTTCTGGATATACGGCCACGTGAAAATTCATTTATCCTATTGTAAATTGTTGCAAATGCAGGAGCAGATGAGCCATTAACTTCATCCAACTCGGCTTTTATCTCTTTCGGTGTCAAGCATTTTAAAAAGAAGAGTTTAATCACCACATGAAACTGTTTTTTATCTCCCATTTTTCTAAAGAAGCATAAGATTGTTGATTCAATCGCTATGGCAACAAAACCACGTAATAAATATAACTGAAGCTTTAACTGCCATCCAGTAAGAGATGAGTTTATCAAACACAAACTTTTTAGATGCAATTTCTTGAATTTTCTAAGGACTTGTTGAACGCCCCTTTTTTATTACTTTATCAGTCAGTATAGATCATAAATTAGGTATCGAGTACAGAATTGATTTTTCCCGCTTTCTTCAGTTTTTGAAATACAGTCCTTTGGAGCTCTTCGCCTTTATGGGGGTGCATTATAGTAATACGCTAATTTTCACAATAATTTTAATAAACTGGGTTTACATTCCATAGCATACACCTATTTTTGGCAGAGGATAATGCTATACTCCTCATAAAAATGCATTATAAATATGAGTTATAAGGTCTTTTTTAACCCATATTTTAAAAATGTTGTCTCTATGTGTATTAACGAAACAACTCCAAACGATGAGTTAGAAATATATGAAATTTCATATTTGTTTTGGGCACTGTTTTCAGCATCCGAATCAAAGATTCCAGCAAAAGCCCCCATCTCACAACTACCCTTTACGAGGAAAAGTGTTTAGTTAGGCATTTTTCATTTGCTCAAAAAAAAAACCACTGAAACGATTTTTATTAAAATAACATGTTCAACAGGTTCACATGAATAATATATATATATATATATATATATATATATATATATATATACATATTTAATTTAGCTTAGGTAACCTGGGAAATTCTCTTTATCCTGGATGAGTTTTATCTAACTTTAATATATATATATATATATATATATATATATATATATATATATATATACATATTTAATTTAGCTTAGGTAACCTGGGAAATTCTCTTTATCCTGGATGAGTTTTATCTAACTTTGTTTACTGGTAACTCATTAGAGGGAGACTATAGTATTGCACAAACAGGTTAAGTTCATTCAAGTATGTAAGCAACTTATATCAACTAACTTTTTCTGTAGCATTACACATATATACATATTTTCTTTGTTAAATTAGTAAAGATAAAAGAAGCCATCTTTCCAAATGTATTGCCTTTTCTGGCACGTATAAACTGAGTACTTAGTAGCTAGAGAAGGCAATGTATTCCACACAAATTGCTAACGAAATTTCACAGGAAATACACGAACCCCTGAATAGAAAAGAATTTTTGAAAAATGTCAGCCTGTGTGTGAGTGTGTTTATGTGTGTGTCTGTGGACAGTATAACTGAAAAAAGGAAAAGTCCGTCAAGTACCAAACTCGGTATTTAGTTTAGTATCTTCCAAGGATGCACCAGGGAGATTTTCAGAAAAAAAGCCCACGTGAAACTACCCTATACATGGAACATGTTTTAAAGATGGCAAATAAAATTTATATCCTGAATTTCGAGGGACTAGCTCTGAAGCACCTTTATTCCAGCTGACTTTGCACAGTTAACAAACCGTAAGAGATAAGCAAAACTTAACTACACAATAAATGAGGATCTCATCACATAAATTAATGTGCTATACATTTTTTTTATTGTTTAATTTATATAGCCCTCTTTAACATCTAAGGTCATAACGGGGGATTTGCACTCGTTGTCTGTAGGCTATTTTACATTTGGATTAAATCATTTTATTTTCCTCAAACAAGCACACATTCACTCTCACATACATACTTTCCCTGTGAGGGATAGGGAATAATTCTGGCTAAAGAAAAATTCCCCGCCCCAGCTGGGAAACGAACCCGGGACCTCCGGCTGACCACTCAACCACGGAGGCAGTCCATACACGTTTGTTGTGGGGCTAATCATTTCTGAGATATAACTTGTTATTTGTTTCTATTTTAAAAGAATTTTCTCAAAAGATGTCATCCATGTTTCTTTTGTTTTACTCACAGAATCACAGAATCATAGGTACTGAATTTAAAATATTTGGCTACCACTTTAGCTTCGTGCATCCCCTTAGTTTCCTTCTACTTTCAATAAATTAAGTAATAAGACCATTCTGCTAATGTTTGTTTTGATTAGTATGGAGTAGATAGAAGAATAATCTTTTGTAAGAAGTTTGTTTGCAGAGCAGGTAGAGAAAGTGATGTGAATGGTACACTACAGATTTTTTCCACCACCTCACTGTAACGGTTTATAAAGTAGAGGGTTACAACGGAGAGGAATATCTCGCGCCCTGCGACCTACGGGAATTCTCTTGCGGCTACCACCCCTAGAGGGAATGAAGATAGAGAGCCACAGAAGGCAGACTACTCAACACTGGCCGTAAAATACTCCAGGATGATTCAGTCAAAAGGTTGCTGATGTAATCATCATGAATTTATTTTACAGGAACAAGTATAATTATTCCTATTTTAACTGGAATGAACCTTCATTTCTTAGCTATCTTAAAAAAAACAAAAATAAATAAACGGAAGCTCCTGTACGCCGCCGGCAAGGCAAAAAATACACGCGGAATTCAATAACAGTCTCTAGTTCGAATATCCGTCGTACTAGTGGAGTCGCTTCGAAAGAGCGAAAAAACAACGCGTTCAGACACTCAGCCCTCTAGTGTCCACGGGGTATACTCTTTCCTTTGAGCAAGCCATCTTCCTGTACCGCCACACGCCACGAAACCAATAAGCACGCCTGAAACATATGATGAAAGCGGAATCGAAGAGAAATTCAGGAAAGGTCATCAATGGTAGATGAGATGGGATATCAATATTTTCCTACTGATCAGGAAAAACACATAAACCCAAGATCATAGTGGGTGGACGCCGGGAATCTAACCCAAAACCTCCGAAGGCGATCCGCACACGCTACTGTGGAGCCAACTTGGAGTCTGTAACGGTTTAACATCGAGATTAATAAAATATTATAAATAAATTAGACTATTAAATAATCGATATTAATAACCTATGTTATTAGCTATAAATAATTGAAATATCTTAAGAATATCTTGCAGATAAAGATCAACACCTATGTTAGCAAATTTTCCATTTTCACTTTTATTTCAGCTCGGGTCCTATTTGTTTGAGTATCTTGAAGAAGAAACTGCTGGAAATGTGAAATGAAAGGGGAAGGAAGTGTTTCATACTAGACTACGTATTAGCAAGATTGCAGTGTGTATTGTTGCAGCCTGGCTGCATTTTTAGTCTCTTCTTCATGAGCCATGGATGCATTTGCAAATTACTTCATTAAGCAAAGAATGAACATTTTCAGGTCCCAGAGCAATCGTTTGTTCTTGGAAGAAACATGAAGAAATTGTGCTGTATGTACTCGTATTACTTAACTGCTCCGTATACGAAAGAGAAAATGTCGGTGAAATAGCTGAAATGGAAAATGCTGTAAAGCTTTAAGAAATGAAACGAATATTTGATGCACAGGAAGATTACAGTGACAAATAAAACTACAGTTGACATGCGAGGGAAATCAATTTGTGCTTCTCCTCTTACGCTTTTTAAGGCTATTCTATCATACACCGCGTATGACCAAAAACATTTGCTTGTGCCTTGGATAGGACCTATCACAGTCACTTATTCTTATAAAAATAAGTTCCAAGGTTGCGATATAATCAGAAAAAAGCATCAGCATTACAGACTTCTCACCATGGGTTCGATCCCAGACGACCGGATGTGGGATTTAGGGTATCCAAAGCAGCACAGGGCGTGTTTTCTCCAGGTTCTCTGGTTTTCCCCGCGATCTCATTCCATCGGTGCTGCATCTTCATTCCATCTATCTGCAGTGTCATCACCTACGGTGCCTTATGTAGCAAAAGCGGGCGTTAAACACTATTACTACCCTTTTCTACCTATTTTGTAACGAACTACTCTTGCTGGCGTCACCATGGGTGAGTGGCTAGACCGCTCATCTCCCATTTAGGCGGGCTGATTTCGATGCCACGAGCCCGCAGGTGGGATTCCTGGTGAACGAAGCGGCATTTGGGTGTATTTTCTCTAGGTCCTCTGGTTTCCTCCGCCACTAATTCCACCAATTGCTCCATCATCACCTTTCCAATCATCAATTTCGCTTACATTTCATATCATCCACTTCCTCATGTTCATGCCTGGCGACGGACCGACCCCTCGTAACAGGTTCTCCATTCTATGGTTTCATACCGTTGGCTCTCTACAGGCTTCTGACCCCTAGGCATTGACTTGTAAGTCCTAGGGGGATGTCAGTCCTACAAATAAGGGGAGGGTAAGCCAATTACAAAAGAAAACGAAATTGTTCTTGATAAAATTTATTCTTCTGCTACTTCACGCTAATTGAGATAAACATTAGCAGAAATGTTCTTATTACTTAGTTCCTTATAAGTAGAAAGGAAATAAGGAAATAGACTAAGCTAAAGCGATACCCAAATCTTTCAAAAAGCTCGTTGCTATGTGATTGAAATTCGGTTCTCTTTGTATGGCCAGGAAAAAACAAAACAGATATGAAACGAATGATGAGTTCCCGTTTGAGAAAAGTATGAAGTGGTTTAAAATTGAAGAGCATTAAAAGGAATATAGCGAAAATGGTTAGTCCTACAAAGAAAAAGTATATGGCAAATTACGTGTTTTAACAATATAGCAAATTTCTGTCTAGTAAGTTTTTGTATGTCTCTTAAGGTTTACCAGTTATCAGAAAAAGCTGTCAGAACGAAGAGCTCTTCAATGACTATTGCCATAAAATTTAAGATATATCTACACTTTATTTAGCATGTAAATATCTTAAGTCGCCTGCTTGGCGACCTGAAAACGTGCTATTGTTAATAATTAAAATTATAAGTATGTAAATTGGCAAATATTGATATAATGTTGTTCACTATCGATTGTACTCAATTACCAATAAAAATATACTGCACCTTATAGCTTTTACCCGTGGCTTCGTCTACGTCATGTTGGATGACATTGAAGTAGTAATTTGTGGTATTTAAAATCCTTCGGTGAACTCTAATATGTTTATGATGCAATTACGTTTTAAAATGTCATTTCTTTGATACTACTTTCATGGCTTGTTTATTTGTGTTAAAGCTGAAAGGAAAATCATGAAAGATCGTCTTTATTCCATGTACCATCAGTGTCAGCATCTGCGGTACCATTTGTAGTTAAAGTGGGCATTAAACACCATAAAGAAAACAATATCCCATACTATAATTTATTCATAGAACGGATTTGCAGAATCTTTTGGTTGACATAATCAATATTCTTTATAGTTAAAGGTTAACCTGGTATAGAATATATATATATATATATATATATATTCGCCAATACTGTAAAATGTACACATCATGTATATACTTTTGGGGGATAGTGTTTAACGCCCGCTTTTACTACTTATGGCACCGAGGGTTATTACACTGATGATGCATGGAATGAAGATGGAGCAACGATGGAATGCGATGGCGGGGATACCGGAGAAAACCCGCCACTTTGTCCACCACAAATCCCACATGTGGGATATTGTAGCGAACTGCCGTGACTTAATGGAGAAGACTAGATTTCGTAAGAATAGGAAGGAAGTTTTAGTATTAAGGCTTAACTATTTCAGCGAAGTGTCAAAGTAGACACTGCGCAGAGTTTTTGAGGTCATGCCACCTCAGAAATGCTGATAGCTCTTAAGGACACGTCATAAGCTGTCTGATACTGTGCAGAGTGTGATCGTACACTGGCCACTTTGGTGAGAGGCGAGTGGTCTAACCATTCGGCCATGGCGCGACGTTTCACATAATATGTTGTTTAAATTACATACTGTGGCCCAAATCATTTTAATTAATTTTAACCTGACAAAAATTTAAATGCTAAAAGGTAGCCCTGCAAAAAGGACATTGTTGCTACCGCTAAGAACCAATGCCAGAAAGAAAAGTGGCATCAAAACCGTATCTATCCAGTTATTTACTGATCAATAGGACTTTTTTGGTTCTATTTATACGCCGCCTTTTAACAACATGGATCTATCGGCGGTATTTCCCTGTGATCATTTTGCTATTAGTAATGGTGTTGACTCGTATTCTGTTTGTTTTCCTTGCAATTCTCTGTTCTTAATTTTATTTATTAGATCACGCACACATTCACACTCTCATTCATGCGTCCAGACTCTGGAGAGTAATGGGAATAATCTGGGTAGATAAAAAGCTCCCACCTCCAGCTGGTAATTGAACCCGGGATCCCTAACACAGCAGGCAGGGCCTCTGCCGACTGAGTTACGCAAAGACCTTGGAATTAATTACCTAGACACACAGCCAGCGCTAGAGTCGCCGACAAAAATTGAAACATCTCGCGCAATCTCAACTGGAGGGCAGAGCATGCTTTTTGCCATATGTTCAGTACGCTGAAAAGGCTTTCAGTACCTCGAAAACCACATTTTAAGAACTTGGTGGTAAACTTTTATGTAAAACTCAGGTGTTATCATGCAGCAAAATCTTACAGCAGTGTGCTGCACAAGAAAATAGTCAGACAGCATCTCTCTAAATCAATTTTGTGTATGAATAAATAGGTTAGTAAATTTAATTATTTTTGCATAAAATTTACTACATTAAGTAGTAATTAATTCTAATTTTATATTTATATATCTTATCCATCTAACACAAATTTACCACAAATGCTTACTAACGTATTGAATACAATTTACTGAAGAGGAATACAGGTACCTAATTTCCCATTTATTTTAATTTTATACTGTGCATGTACTGTCTCTGCAAATCCAGTATTGCATGTGTTTTTTATGATGAAGCGCTTTATTTATGTTTGTTTTTATTTAGATACGCCTTAGGTAACATGGCCGTATTACCACTTTGACTTTCTATAACAACTGCTTAAATTGTTGAAGTATACATTAAAAATGCACTTCTCGATTAACTTAACACACATTAACTATCGCATTCAGATTTATAGGCTCTTGGAATAATATTTAAATAAGAATTCTTTCATCTGCTTAGAATCGAGCACAGCATATTTTGCATTTTTAATTCAGCATTTTGACCGCTTTACTACAGACACACTCTTAATAACTCATGTTTATAATTCTTGTTGAGACTTTGTGTATTAAAGTAAAAATCCGATGTGTTCCATTCATATACATGTCTCTACATATCTTCACAAATTATTGTTAAAAAGCTTATTCTTCTATTTCTTCATACTAATCGATTAGCAGACATGATCTTATTACTCGCTTCCTTGTAAGTAGAAGGGAAAAAAGCTAAACGATAGTCATATCTTTTAAAACTGGTTTCATATGTATGAAATGCGTTTCTTTGCAGGGCTAGGTGATGACCCATTCCCGTAAGAGTAAATATTTTAAAACAGAAACCAATAACAAGGGATCTCTCAACTCCACGAAAAAGTGTATATGAATTAAATTGTGGGTCTATCGAGATCTACATTTTTTGTGCAGTAAGTTGTTGTTGTTGTTTTTTTATCTCTTACGGTTTACTAGTTATACAAAATTCATCCAGAATAAAGAGGTCTCAAAGGCTATTCCCAGAAAATTCAACATATACATTTTATTTATCATGTAAATATATTTAATATACGGTATTTTAATCAAAATCGTTAAAGTCATTTTTTAGAAAATCTAAATTTTTGAAATTTGTCCACGTAAAGGATAGTTTGGGCTGGGGCTTTTGCCTCAAAATCTTCGTGTCGCATCTTTGGAATATACTAAACTTAAATACCAAGTTAGAGTTTTTACGTGGAATCAGTGAGAAGAAACTGCGAAAAACAGAATTAAAGTCGAATTATACTTTCGATGATGCTTACATCCCGTTTTGTAAAGCACTTTATACGTAAGTATGCAATATTCAACTTCAATTATAATATTTACCTTTGTTTTGTTCAGTTTAGGGATGATAATTCCCTCTAGTCAATGAAGTGATTTTATTCAATCCCCAACCGGACATTCAAGGTCTAATCCCCGTGCATAAATGCTGATGATCATAAAGAACGTGTTGTCGTAATTATTTCCAACTCAGGTATCTTCATGACGTAATTATAGCTGCTTTAAATTTCACCGTTTCCCCATTCCAATCAATGTATTGCGCGCGACTTCGTACGCCTTCTGCCCTCCAAGAAAAATCTTCTATTTCCGACACGCATAGCTCTCTGCGCAGCCAGAGGTGTGGGGGCTTGGAGCTACGGGACTAATCTAAACAGGAATTGGCAGCATATGGAAGGCCGGAAAAATGATTTTGCCTCCATATTAAAATTTGCGTAAATTTACATAAATAGTAACCAATACAACTAACAGCCGCCTAAAGTTTCTTTTTTGAAATCAACTTTCAACTCTAATGAATAATTTCTCGTCGGCGACTTCTCGTTATAAGAAATGAAATACTGTGTTATAAAAATGTAAATAAAAGTAATTAATTGAAATAAATTAATATAATAATGTTAATATTGTTACATGATATAGATATATAATGTTTAAATAAATATTTATGATAATTAAAAATAAATAATGAAAAATATGTTTAAAATTTAAGAAATAAAAGTAAAAAATAAAAGTTATAGAACTTGAAATGTATACATCTGTGGGCTTTTATTTTACTTTATTTTTAGTTTAATGTCTGTAAAATAATTTTATAAGGATGTATAAACTAAATTTAGAAATAAAGGAATAAGGATTTGGAATGATAGCCCCACTTTTACAAATTGGTACTGGTGTATGGTATTTATTTACTTACTTATTACCTTGAACAACCGGACGGAAAACGGAATATTGGTGGTTCAAATCCCTCCTGTAGCACTGAAGTGTTCAGTTTGATTCTACCCTTAAAATATTCATATGTACACGGCCTTGTGTGAAAGAGCGGCTAATTATCGTGTAAAAGAAGTCTTTAAATGCATGGTCGCCATCCGTGGTGTAATGATTACCATGCTAACTTTCTTTTTTTTTTTTTGTATAACAGTAACGGAGTCTGATCAGGACTCCGGTACTGTATCCCTATTTGCATTTCCCCCCATAGGTTCTACTAATTACTGGTTTACTGGTTTTACTGTTTCTTTTACAAACATATACACATTGCACAAACATATAACATCCATGCCCAAGGCGGGACTTGAACCCACGATCCCCTGCCTACGAAGCACCAAAGCGAGACGCTTTAGCGAGCGTGGCCATGGGGACCGGCCTTCATATACCCAAGGTCGCGGGTTCAAACCCGGCGGAGGACGATGGATTTTTTCGGGCGTAAAAATCCTTAGCATAGCTTCCTTCGGAAGGGAAGTAAAGCTGTGGGTCCCCTGTCGTAGATTTACGGCACGTAAAAGAACCTCAAGCCTGATAAGAGAGGCCTCCGAGCAAAATTAAGCGATCTTTCACGCCCAATATAGAATGGGACGTTGAGAACCAAAGCAGTTAAAGAGCGTCCATAAATAACACGCCATTTTATTTAAATGCATGAACAAGAATTGAGGAGACGTAGGGAAATCTTGCTAACGTGGGCATAACAGTTAATGAGGGGATTGTGCAAGTGAGTCAAAGAGCGATGAGATATCATCTATCTTACTCCTTGGAAGAGATATATCCTGTGCAGCAGTCACCGACTGATGACAAAGATACCATGAGGTGGCATAATGGAGAGATAAGATTCAGACCGAAAAATTCAATGCCACTGCTGAGATTTGAACCTCGGATCTCTTGGTTTCCGTACAGTTGATCACCGAGCTATCATGGCAACATGGCGACTCGCGTTTTTCCAGATAAACCACAAGATCTCGGATTATTTTAAGTCCCAGGCTTTATAGTTAAGCAACTGTGGTTTCCCAGGAAAAACGCGAGTCAGCTGGAGTATTCAATTCCCTACCGGCATGCTGCCATGATAACTCAGTGGTCACAGCAACTGGACAGAAATAGGAGATCCGTGGTTCAAATTCCGGCTAATGCGCTGCAGATTTTGATCTGGGTCTACCTCTTCTGCTTCTGTCCTAGACATGGCTGGTATGAAAGAAACAACTCATAAAATTGATATAATAGTTGGTTAACTATATAGCCAGGACTTGAGTACTCATGGAGCTTGTAAGTCGTCATTGAGGTATGCCAGTCCATAAAAGTCTGGTGTGTTCCATTTACATAACTTTCTCCAGCTGTTACATAAACAACTTTTTTTTTTATAAAAGATTATTCTTTTATCTACGTCATGCTAATCTAGATAAACATTACTTGTTTCCTTATAGGTAGAAGGGAAGTAAGAGAATACATAGGCTAAAGCAATAGTCAAATCTCCTTAAAACTGATTGCTGTATGAAACAATTGAAGTTCAGTTCACTTTACATGGTCCCGTTTGAAAATAGTTAATTTCAAACTGAAATCAATGACAATTAAAATCTCGAAAACGGTCAACCCTATAAGAAAAACATATATCACATAAGCTATGTGTTTTAACGAGATTTACATTTTCTGCCTACTAGGTTTTTGCCTATCTCTTACGGTTTAACCATTATGCAACTTCTGCAAAACTTAACCAGGACAACGGGCTCTTCAGAGGCTATTCCCAGAAAATTCAAGATCTACATTTTATTTGCCATATAAGTATCTTTAATATACGATATTTTAATTAAAATCGTTAAAACCATTTTTAAGAAAATCAAGGAGGGGGGATTTTCTTGAAAATCTTCGTGTCGCATCCTTGGATGGAAGTGAAATTAAACAATAAGTTTTGTGTTTAACCGACTTTTCGTTTATAAACCAATCTGTCCAAAGAACATACACAAACAGATACACACGGATGTTTTTCTAAAATTTCTTTTTCGGACTCAGGGGTCTAAAAGCATATAGTTCCGGTAAACTTTCGATATCGCATTTTTGGGTGGAATGCAACACTTTCTCTATCCAATATGTGCCTACATTGTATATATGGGCTAGAGAAAGTAATAATTTTGAGATCTCGTTGTGGTTTACCGAGAAAACGCCAGTCAGTTGGCGAATTTAGTGTCGTGCCGACATGTTTCGTTGGCTTTTCAGCGGTCAGAGCAATTGGACGGAAATCAGGAGATCCGTGGTTCAAATCCCGGGTATGCCATTGAATTTTTCGGTCTGACTCTACATCTCAACCTTTTTCCTACACATGGCTGGTGTGAAAGAAACAATTAATACATATTCAGGTAATACTATTTTTTGTTTCAACAAAAAGAATGTATCTACCTGCTACTTTTCTACAGAAATGCGTCATTCATAAAACCAAACTGTTACACAGTCTTTGAATCAAATCAACCCCAAAGAGAAGATTTTATATTTCATTGTTGTATACACAATAATGAAACCATGCCTATGGCAAAATAGGTTCCTTTAAGCACTAACACCTTAAGGGATCACAGAAGTACTTTTTAAGCGATTTTGGTAAAAAATTTCGATTTTTGATTTTTTGTGAGAAAAATGCACCAACTTTTAAAGTACATATTTGCAATGTTTGATTCTCCTACAACGGACGTAAAATATATTTTGGAAGTCATCTTAAAGCGCCGTGCTGGTTAAAGTGCTCTTTATTCAAGCTTTAAAGCCCTTTTTCTAAGTTTCGAATTTGTTGTTATTTTCCCATATTCAAAGCCTATCTTTTTCTACAAAAATACAGCTAGAGCTCTGAAATTCTTTCCCAAATCACCGCAGAATATGTGTAATGAAATTTGTTAAGACAAATTTGATATTGGTGAAAGATTACCTTAAAAAAATTAATTAGTATTATTATGCACTGTTTCTGCACTTTGTGGTGTAATTTTTTTTAAACGCTATCTTTTACAAAAATTTCAGACACATGATTAGTTACAAAGAGGTTAATGGAATTTCATTTAACAAAATGTTGCATTTTGTTGAATACATAAAGAAGATTTTTATTTAGCTAATTAAATTGAAACATTAAATAACACAGGGTGACGCACGAGAAACCGGCCCCGAATACAGGACTGCTGATTGTGGCCTCCAATTGTCATCTTTTATTGCACTTTCTCTATGCTAATTCATGTAGTTTCTTTGTTTGAAAATATTTCTTTATTATGTAATTATTGCATTTTTGTATATTTGTTTTTATGTCCACTTGTGAAAGGCATCAATTCGGGTGTAATGGCGGGCGATCAGTCTGTATTCGGGGCAGTTTTTCGTGCGCCACCCGGTATATCCAGAATGAAAAGACATATGAAACGTGGCATAAATGCTTCTTTTGTTACTGGTAATGTCTGTACAAAAAATTAAAGCTCTAGCTTAATACTTAGAAAATCACTTTTATCGCCTTGCCCCTTAAAATACAGAATGCCTACAAAATAAGTAAATATTTTGTGATTGAGGCAACTTACAAATACTCGATCTTTTTCTTACAGGTTGATCACTGAGCAGTATGTTGACTATTCCTGAACGTATTACTGCTGTCATTATGCGTCTTGAGGTTTTCCCGTGCGACGACCTCCGATGATGGTTGCAACGGAAATTTAGAAAGGATGGACCAGCGAATAAAACCATATCTAGGGAAACTGTTAAATAAGTTTCAACGAATGGGCACTGTTGCTGAAGAGTCTCGACCTTACACAAGCACAGCTGACATTGACACAATACAAGGGTCAATTGAACGGGGTCCTAAATCTGTACGTTGTCTTTCACGTCAATTTAAAATGTCGATATCATCACTGTTCAAAGTGCTGAAATGCACCTTGAAGAAAATTGCGTATCATTTGCAAGTGTTACACCGTATCCATGACGGAATTTCCAGTCGACGTGAAAGACAACGCACAGATTTAGGATTCCGTTCAATTGACTACCGTATTGTGTAGTGGTTACCTGGTATCCCAGGTTGGGGGTTCAAACCCGGCAGAGAGCGATGGATCCTTCGGAAGGGAAGTAAAACCGTTGGTCCCGTGTCGTAGATTTACGGCACGTAAAAGAACCTCAAACCTGATAAAGAAGCCTCTGAACAAAATTAAGCGTTCTTTCACGTCCAACTTAGAATGGGACGCTGAAACCCTCAGCAGTTCAAGAGCGTCCATAAATAAAATACCATTTCCATTTCGGATTGCGTCAATGTCAGCTACGTTTATGGAAGGTGAATCTGGTCGAGACATGCCATTAATAGTGGCTATTCCTTGAAACTTATTTAACGTTTCTATGTGGTTTTATTCGCTGGTTCATCCTTTCTAAATTTCCGTTGCAACCATCATCGCAGGTCGTCGCACGGGAAAACCTCAAGACGCATAATGACAGCAGTAATACGTTCAGGAATAGTCAACATACTGCTCAGTGATCAACCTGTAACAAAAATGCATTCTAAGTTGCCTCAATCACGGAATAGTTGCTTATTTTGTGGTGATCTGTAGGTCTGAGTGGTCAAAATGGGAATTTCAGTGGTCACAAAATCCCTTGTACACATTTATATTTTAAATCAAACTCATAAGTTTATTTACTTACATAAAATAGGTATTTTGTCTAACATGCGTGGAGTATTTATCATGTATATCCTAATATTGAAATTCAATAAAATAACTTAAAGGTATGAGAATCTACAACACATATAACATAACCTCCCATTTTCGGAAGTCATTCAGAAGAGGCCGTCTTTACTTTCTGTCCCTCAATTATTGACCCTCACGTTCGAAACGTATTGGTGAATTCTTAGAAAAGAGTTGTTCGCATCCATAATCTCCGGTTACACCCCAGAGCTTTCCTTGTGCGTTCTAAGCTCCTACTTCTTTCTGTTTGAGAGCAGCATCTCCTGAGCACTTTGTCAAACGCCTGTTGAGGTTATTTCTCAACAGCTGCAAGGAGACTGGCCCTATTCCTTTGTCCGCGCCGATGTTCTTTCTTCCATTGAAGGCTTCAGTACCTTTTCATCATTGCGGTCACCTTTCAGTGAAGATTAGCATCTACGGTTGTCTTCCTTGAGATGGCTTCTTTCAAACTGTCGCTGTAATTGTTTGTTTGCTGCCCTCCTATTTTTCTTTGACAAGGCTACCATTCTACTCTCGGTCATCTGGTCAGTTCCCATTTATCTTCCTTTCTGTCCTGTTATCTATGGCTTAACATAATCGAAAATCAACACATAACCTTCTTCAGCTTCAAGAACTGCTGAATCTCGACCTGTAATAAAATGTGTCCAAGTTTCAAAGATGGTTTCAAAACAAAAACAAATAAACCTGAACATATCTGTTTGCTTCTTAACAGCTAGTAAAAGCAAGCAAAGAATTTCTCAATAAAACTCCATCTAAAATAGCTCTATAGCATGTTTAACCACAGTATTTTTAACAATTTCTTTTTTAAGGTACTGTTTTAAATGACAATAATTACATTTTCTATTTTAAGTTAAGTCTATCGTATAAATAGCTTATAGACACTGATAATTATTTTGGACAATGATTTCATTTTTCACGGTTCGCCATTTTTGAAGCCCAGTAGCATGTTTAAATCAACCAGGCACTACCTTTACTTCTACTTTTCTTTGTGTATATTGTTTTTTCTCAGTTATATATGAAATTCATTTCTTGCATTTCAGTTTTGTTCTGATTTGTATGAACATTTGTACACAGATTTTCAAATATTCTATCCAAATATTTAAGGACGGACTTTATGATTGCTTTATTGGCCCAAAAAGCTTATACAATTAAAAGCAGGAAAAATGTAATGCCAACAACTTCATAACGAAAATATATTTCTCCAAAGCTTATAACACTAAATTAAATTGCACCCGTACATTAATTTTCACTGTGCAAAGCGTCAGAAAAAATACCTTTATCAGATGTGAAAGCACAAGGAAGTTTCTTTAAAATGTTCACTAAATAAAACCATGTAATTTTTTTATCTGAGAAACTATTTGAGATATAGTTTTAAACATTTGCACAAACATTTCTTTGTTTGCTTATATTAAATTTACAATTTTCAAGTAAATAGCGTTAAAATTAAATAAGTTATCCCATATCTGAAACTAAAAAAATAATCCGTTGTGTTACATTCACATAATTTGCTCTAGTTGTTCCACGTAAAACTATTTTTACAAAAGCAGAAATTGCATAATTACTTGCTTTCTTGAAAATAGAAGGGAAATAAGCGATAATCAAGTAGCTGTGTGAAACAATTGAGGTTCGGTTCGCTTTACATGGTGCAGTGTGAGAAAAGTTGGGTAGTTTAAATTTAAAACCAAAGCAGGGAATAACTTGAAAACGGTCAACTCTACTAGAGAAATGTGTATGACATAAATTATATGTTTTAAGGAGATCTACATTTTTGTGCAGTAAGTTTTTGTCCATCTCTTACGGCTCAACCGTTATGCAGAGTTCTGCAAAACTCGTCCAGAATTAACAGGTCTTCAGAGTATATTGCCAGAAAATTAAAAACTATTAATTATATGTGTGATGTAAATATCAATAACATACGGTACTTTAATCAAAATCGTTAGAGCCATTTTTGAATTAAAAATTTAAAGGGTAGTTTGCAGTGGAGAGACTTACCTGAAAAGCTCCTGTTGCATTCATGGAAGATACTAAATATAAATACAAAGTTCGGTATTATTGGCAATTTCGTTTTTGAGCTATGCTGTTCACAGGCTGACACCCACGGGCCTATTTCTTAAAATCTTTTCGGACTCAGGGACCTCAAAATATATCTGCATTTCCAGTGAATTCTCTACAAAGAATTTTTGGGTGGAATAATGTACCTTTTCTGGCTACTATGCATATTATATGTATATTCGTGATAGAGAAAGTAAACATTTAAGGCTTAAAATAATCTTTTCATAATAAAAAATATGAATTACAATTTTAAGATATTATATCGTTTTCTCCACTTTGCAAATTTAAACTCCCAATTAACTGAGGGCAAATAAAGAAAGATGTGTGTTTAATAATAGACACGTACAAATTTAAACCTTGTTTTCTCTCAAGCCTTTCTACGTTTATTTTTGTTTTTTTTTTGTTTTTTGTTTTTTATTTTGTCATGATCAAAATCCTTCACACAATGTAATTTTTACAATTTTTTTAAGGATTTGTACTGCCTATTAAAATTATTTTAACGAAAATAGCCATGGTATTTTTTGAAATAATGCTAAAAAATTTAGAAATTAATTAACATGTGTGTTTTTAGCTAAGATTTGGAGAATACAAAAGGTAACAATCTTTCTGCCATAATTAGGGGTTAATGTTTAAAAAGAAAATCTGATGTATTCCATCTGCGTAACTTTCTCTACATCTCTGCAACAAATTATTGTTAAAAAACGTTTTGTTCTATCTGCTTCATACTGATCCAGATAAACATTAGGAAAAATAAACTTATTGCTTGCTTCCTTGTAAGTATAAGGGAAATAAAGTATACACTAGGCTAAAGGGACATTCAAATCTTCTAAAAGCTGATTTCATTGGTTGAAATCCATTTCTTTGCATGGCCAGGAGTTTATACATTTCCGTATGAGTAAAGTTTAAGTATATTAAAACTGAAATCAATAACAAGGAATATTTCGGAAATGGTCAACTCCACGAAAAAATGTGGATGACACAAATTGTGTGTTATAACGATATCTACATACCTTCCCAGTTGGGTATTTTTTTATCTATGGCGGTTAACTAGTTATGCAAACATCATTCAGAATGAAGAGACTATTCCCAGAAAATACCAGTTACACATTGTATTTGTCATGTAATTATATTTAATCAAAACCGTTAGGTCCATTTTGGAGAAAATCAAAAATGTCTATATTTTTTTCCACGCAAAGTTTAGTTTGGGGTATGGAATTTTCCTCAAAATCTTCGTGTTGCATTCTTGGGAGATATTAACTTAAATATAAAGTTTGTTTTTTACCGACTTTTTGGTTTTGAGATTTCGTGTTCACACACATAGGACCTTTTTCTAAAATCCTTTTCATACAGGGGTTCGTAAAACGTGTAGTTTCGATCAAATCTCAATATCGAATTTTGGGTGGAGTGCAATATCTTCTCTACCCGTGTACCATGTACAGAAAATAAAAATCTGATAATAAGGGTCTATTTTTAAACTAGTTTACTGTAATACTTGTATTTTATGTGAATATTTTTAAAAATACGTCGCGTGTAGCATTTTAATTAGAACAATAAATGTAGACAATGAATTTACTATTTAAATAAACGTAAAAGCTGGTTATTCTGTGTAATAATGTTATACATTTCAAAACATTATCTTATATACTGTGCATTTTCCATGCCTCACAGATGCTTTTCCTCGGCAAATCTAATTCTAAGTTAGTAGTTTTATCAGATAAAGCCGCTCGTGCTTGTCACTTGAGAATCAATTATTTGACTCTTGACTTCTTTGGAACCACCTATGATGATTTAATTTGAACATTTCTTTGCCAATAGACTATAATATGTACTAAGCTTACCATTTAGTATCGAATAATATCGGTAATGTATTTTCCGGTGTTTATAAACTATTAAAGATATTTTTTTTCTACTGCATGCATTTATTTTATTTTAGAAACATTTAGTTACCAATATCTCCTTTGTACATAGTTATTTAAATTCATCCCTCCCCCCTACGGGGTAGTAGCCGAAATACACGCAAGTCACAATGTGTTAAGTGTCTCCCTCTGTTGTACACCTTATACCCTATACAAGGTATGGGCGAACGTGTGTCACAACCTAGGAGAGAGGGCACTGTGACGTAGCTTCCGCTCTATAGGAGCAGTGGCGTAATGTGATTTTTATTTTTGGAAAGCTATAAATTACCATTTATTAAAATGCAAGATATGCAGTAAATGACAAAACGCAATGCTTTATGCATTCTTATTCATGCAATACAGGTTTAAAGTTCTAAGCGGCCACGGCACGTGGCTAGACCGCCTCACTTAGGTGGGCAGGGTTCGATCTCAGGGGACCGCATGTGAGATTTGCGGTGGACAAAGCGGCGCAGGTGTGGGTTTTCTCTGGGTTCTCCGCCTTTGCATTTCACCAATGCTCCATCTTCATTCCATGTATCATCAGTTCGGTGCCTGTGTAGTAAAAGCGGGCGTTAAACATTATAAAAATTGCCAAAGGGCGGTCTTATCTTCATAAAGCACAACGCAGCTTGCTGGATAGACGCTCAGGGAATGCAAAAGTGAGACTTCTTTCGGTTTGGGTAAAATTGGGGATATTATATGTTTGATAAGTCTAAATTTTGGTATTTGTGAAAACCCATGTTTGTTCGGAATAATCAGACGTTATTTATTACTAAATTTTGACCATTGCCTGTAACTTATGTGTAATTTATTAGCCGGATTTACAAATGCAAAAATTGTAAGAATGTAAAAAAATTTTAAAATCAGATATATTTGTATTAACTGTTTTATAAAAAAAAAGGTTATTCTAAATAAATATGATGGAGCTCTGGCAGTGTTTTTTTCAGTTTCCGAGGCAATTTTCCGTTGGCTTTTTGGAAACTTGTCTATGAAAATCTTCCCTCTGGAGTTTTGTACAAAGTATAGCTTAGAATTACTACGGTACATAGCTTCTCGTAATTGCTCACAACAGTGTTCCGCTCTTTGAGTCCTCAAACAGCAAATCAGAAGGGCTGGATTGGAATTCACTTGGCACGCGGTGATACGCGGTGTCAAGAATGACCGCCCATACCTGCCCCATACCATTCAAATTCTGCGTTTTTGACATTGACAAACCACGTTTATATTGACAACTTTTAGTTATGTCTAAAAGACTACCGTTCACACCCATTTACCTTAAAATAGTTGCAAGAATGAGATTTTATCGGATACAATTTCAGTAGTTATTGAATTGTAATTGTATTGGAATGCAGTGATTGGGCCAGTTTTCAGATACATTATTTTATTTTAAAAAGTATGTCTCCTTAATGTTTCCTGATTTTTAGCTTATTATGAGATTAACGGTTTTCTCACTGTGAAATGACCTGGGTTCGATCCCGTCTGAGGGGTGGAAGTGCTTCTCCCTATTTTCCTCAGAATCTGTAAGTATGAACAGAAGTGCCAACGTGCGCGTTATCTAATGAATATAAAACAATAAACCCAAAATCCACTGAAACTGTATACAAGTTAACATTATTGCCATTTTATTATCATGTTCCAAAGGTAACACGCCGCTGGTATGACCACCAAAGGCGGGATAAAAATGGAACAATTAAAGAAAAAAGGTTTTGTGAGTTCCACTATTGGTAGCATTGGCTAGTAATTATTAACGCACTCGATTGTTCATTTAGTACGTCGTGATCTCACAGTTGACACAGCCAGTGTTGCCAGAAGCGTTTCTCAAAATTTCACCCGAAACATTAAACAAAATCGAGTTTCATTTGAAGTAGCCCAATATTTCTATTAAAATATGCAATTTATTTTACTATTTTATACACACACACACTTTGAATATTTTCCAAAGATTCTTATAACCGCTAACTCTGTAAGAATAGCACAATCATAATAAACGATATAACATTGGAATACTATCTAGTGTGAGCTACGCTGACACATATTTAGGAAAGAGTATGAAAATATGAGGCGTTTGCGCAATTATTATATTGAAGTACTACCTGAAGTATTTATTTTATTAATTATTTCCCTCAGTTGAGGTGCCTTATAGACAATGTATAACAATACAATCTTATTAACAGAATCATTAATGTTACATTTTAGGAGCCGATTCTCCGATAACAGCTATGCGGACATACTTTTTATTCGTATGGTTTTACTTTCCGCACTAATGCTTTTGATCATTATTAAATTTAATTATTAAAATATCGACATAGTCAAACCAACAATTCGAAAATATAAGAAATATAATGAAACATTGATTACCAGCACGGAAATTTCTTTTGCTTTCATTGAAACCACATTGTAAGTGTGAATACCAATTTATGATCCATCCATAGCAACAATATTAAAAAGTACCGCAAATTAATCATTATGCGCGCGCAAAAAAAAACTATTGGCAGGCTTTAAACAACGTTGTATAAATAGTTTTACCCACGTCAGAGAGGATTTAGTATTTGTCTTTCGTCAATTTAGATTTAGAGCTCTCTTCCCAACGAAACGGCGCATAAAGTTAAAAACAGACATTAATAAAAGTTATATTTTGCAAAAATGTTTTAGTAGCCCAAATATTCGCAAATCGCCTTCATCAAAATTTGGTCGTAAAAAGCAGATTTTGGTAGCCCAATCGGCGACTTTTCACCCAATCTGGCAACACTGGCCGCACAGCGGCGATTTAGTTCTAGTAAGAAAGTAATTTGTTTGCATAATCTGTTAAACTGTATTCATTTAGTCGTGTTAATAAATCCCATTCGAGGTTACCAGTTTCATCAAATATAGTAGTGACCTCTCGCTGGATTGCCTATAGTAATTAAATTTAGCTTTGACACTTGTGCTTTTTGTCATTAAATAATTATTGTGATAAGGAAAAGCCATTTGTGCTCAGCTAAATTATGGAAAACCATCAGTACTTGCGAAATTACTGTTGATCATTTCGTTAACTCTAGAAACTGGCTTTATTCAAATATCACCAGAAAGGCAGCTCTTCTCTCACTCTCACCCTCCCTCTCACTCCAATTTCTTCCCACGTTAGACTATCTGGGTTTCTCTCTCTCCTCTTTCTCTTAATCTCATCCCCCATTTCCTTGACCTTTCTTTCTGTGTAATGCACTGTTATGTGTTTTGAAACCTGGCAATGAAATTGTTTTATATAGCGTATTAATAAAAGCTAAAAATTACGAATGGATTTATATCACACGGACCATGTCTCTTTTTCGTGCTTGCTATATACTCTGTCAGGGTAATTAGAAAGCTGCGCAGAGCCTTGTGGACGCAACTACTATCGATTACGTCATTCTCTCTTCTCCTGCATGCTCATGTGACATCTCACATATGCGTATCACGAGGTTTTTATCAGTGATGGGAAAAGGGCATTGCAAGTGGTAGTAAGTGATTAAAAACTCATAGTTCTTGTAAGAGTATATAAACTGAGAACTATTAACACTAATGTCGGGACCTTCTACACCTAAGTTTTCCTCTGTTAAGTACCTTAGAGGACAGGCTAGGAAGATTATTTACAATGCTGTAGTTTACTTGTTAAAATAAGTACTTGTTCTATTCTACCAAACAGTTTACTACATTTTTCTAAACTAATAATTAAAAAGCTTTAGCCAATTAATAATTTTAAGTTGAAAGACAGAGCAATAATTACGATGAAAGCTTTAGTGTATTGTTGTGCACACATCGATATTTTGAATTAATACATGAGTAAGAAGTATTGTACATTCATTTTTCGTTTTAAACGAGCGTGAGCTGTCGAAAGCATTAGCTACAAATGAAGTATCTAATATTTTTGTGCAATAAGTTTTAACTTCTAAATTTTATAATCTCACCTGAACATGTCAGCAAGCAAATTAAAAAATTCTGGAAATAAAGAGCTGTGAGGTCACTTAATGTTTACACAGTACTGTAAGTATATAAATGACATTTGGAACTAACTCTAATAATTGTTCATAAAAATAGTACCGTAGTGCTGTATATTTAGTCTTTAGCATATACTATATTGGAAATAGCCTGAACATTTAATCATTTGTATTTCATTGCATTTTAAACCCTGATGATTCAATCTAGCTTGCAAAGTCGTTTTTAATAACACAGGTTAAACTAATATTTCTACTTTTTGTAGTGGTGTGTGGAGGTTAGTACGTCAGCCAATCACGGGTATGCCTGTCATTTCAGAGGTATCCGCACAATCAGTCAAATCAAATCCAAAGGTACTTACATACTCTTTCTTGCATCCCTAAATCCCACAAAGTTGCATTCTTATCAAAACGGTGGGTCTTCAGGAGTCATTTGTTTCACTTTTTGAAATCAAGTGGCCCAACTGCCCTGTATTTGACGTGCGCAGATATTGCTTGGTGCGTTAAAACAGTTGCAGAACTCAAGGGAGCTATTTCAAGTTAAAACCGCCAGTGTACAGCGGCCTTGGTTTTACCCCACGCAATGAGCGCGATCCGCTCGCAGTCTCCGCTGACAGCAACACATGTGAAGCGGAGGTCATCCTCACCGGATCTCTACCATTAGGTTTCACTTGAGATGTCCCGTTGATTTCTGCAACTCTTTTAACGCACCAAGGGATGTCTGCATAAATCAAATACGGGGCAGCTGGGCCACTTGCTACACCAATTAAAAGTCCCGGAGGTAACAATGCAGAGGCGTTTAGAAAAAGGTAGACGTACTTCTTCTTAAATATCGAATTACTGATAGGGGCCAGGAAATGAAAATCTAGACACAGTTATAAGATGGCCAGGCTCTGCACATGATAGCAGTTTTTTTTTTTTTTTTTTTTTTTTTGTTTTTTTAACAGCGCTATGGCTTAACGAGGGTCCCTTAAGGGCACCAGAAGGTGAATGTATGTACATCTAACATACCCAAGTAATATGGAAACTTCATTTTCAATTTTTGTTACCAAAATTTGCTTGATTAAATTTGAATGATTTGAAACAAAATGTTTCCGTATTTAACAAAGGTTTGTTGTTAAATTCAGAACAGTTTATGGAAAAATGACAAATGGAAAGCTGTTTCCTAACAAAAAAAGTTGGTAGCGTAAACTTTTGGTGCACTTTTCACCCAAAGCTCTGAAAGTAGGGTCACTATATTTTCTGTGGTACTTAACAAATAATTTGGGACTGTCCAAACAATTTAGTTTGTTACCAAAGAATAAAGAAAATGGTTTATAACCACCAAATACAGGTCATTTGTGTTATTAAATAAGCAAAAATTTTCTTCTCATTTATCTTGGTATGGCAGATGTACATTCATCTCCTGGTGTCCTTAAATGGGTTTTTACTTCTTTGGGTGGAATACAATACCTTATCTTCCTACTAAGTGTTTAGTATGTGTTGAAAAAGTAGGAATTATTGAAAGGTATTTTCATTGGTTCTATTCATTTAATTTTTAACCACCCTATAGCTGTTACGTAAGGGTTAAAATAAATAGCTGAAAAGTTAATAATTTGAACTTTATTTTAAAGGTATGAACCTCAACACTATTCTTTTATGTAAGAGAGTACTATATAAAGAGCTACTATATGAATTTCTTCTATTAAATAGTGAAAATATATTTGTTTGTTTACTTCTATTGGTTTAAAACTCATCTGAAGTTAAATAAGAAGAATAAGCAATAATTGTAAATGTATTTTATTCACCAGGTCTTGTTTATCATCAATCATAAAAGTACCCACTTCTTCTGATTATGGCTGGATTGCAATACTTTGCTTTTACTGGTACATTTCACAATCTTTTGCTTTAATTTAGTAATAAAGTTGCCAAGTTAAGTTTTTTTAAATTGTTTCATTTATATAGCCCCCTTTAACATCTAAGGTCATATCGGGGGCTCTGCATCAGAAACAACTCGTTGTCTGTAGGTTCTTTACGTTGGGTTTAAATCGATTTATTTTCCTCAAACACCCACACACATACCCACACATCTACTCTCACATACATACTTCCAGACTCTGTGGTAGATAGGGAATCATTCTGGTTAAAAAAAAAATTCTTCGCCCCCAGCTGGGAATCGAACCCGGGATCTCTGGATGAGAAGTCAGCTCGCTGACCACTCAAGGCTCCTTTTGTTTATCTTTCATTTGCTTTGATGTTATTGGTGTTGAAGTTAAACTAATATGTTCATAATGGAATAGTGCTTTTATGAAGGAAAAAGTTGCGTTTCTTCATTGAACCTTATTTTGATATTTTCATTCAAGATTATATTACCATATTCATACACTCGTGAAATGCTGTAAGATGCAAAATGTAAATAGCATTTTCATAGCCTTCCATATATCAATTTTTAATCCCAAATGAAAAAAATAAGAAATTTAAAGATAAAGGCAAAAATCTCCTCCATACTAAACATACAGTGCTCTTCCTGATTTCGGATGTGTGTTTGTGTGTGTGTTTTTTTTTTATAGTGTTTAACTCCCGCTTAGCTACTTACGGCACCGCAGGCGGTGACACTGATGATACATGAATGATGATGGAGCACCATTGGAATGCGATGGCGGGGGAAACCGGAGTACCCGGAGAAAACCCGCCCCAGATCTCACTCGCGGTCACTTGGGATCGAACCCCGGCCGCCTAGGTAAGAGGCAAGTGGTCTAAACACTCGGCCACGGGTGTGTGTGTATGAGAGAGTGTGAGTGTATAGGTGAGTGAGAGAGAGGGGGAGAGAGAAGTCTGGACGATCAATGCTATACATGTTCTTCTAAATATGAAAAAAACAATACAAAAAACAACTTGTGAAATATAATAATTTTATCTGTTAAATTAATCTGTTCTAAAATTGGCATAATGTACCTCAAAACTTTGCATAATCCGCTTTTAACAAATAAAAAGTTACACATGAAGCACCAATGGCTATTCAAAGCTGCAGAACGTTTGTGTTTTTAGTTATGGATATAAAAGCAGTGAATTAAAAATGATGCCCCTGCCAAAAACGTTGCATTTGCCTACGGGATATATGCTGAAATTAGCCTTGTTAAAAACAAGCAAGCAACATTGCAGCTTAAAAACATAATGCAAGAAGTAAACAACATACATGAATGATTATGCAGTAATTTATCTCTTATGATAAATTGTACTATACAATGTTTTCATGGCTAAATCTCATGGTTTTCCCATTAATTTTAAAACATGCCATTTGTAGTGCTTTTCGGTGTTTTTCAGCACATATTTGAAGGCTGACTGCAGCTTGTGTAACATGCCATATGATAGATACCATTTTTAGTAAAGTACATTCTATGTGTATATAGTTATATTAAAATAAGTTTAATAATTATGTAATTTAACATATCCTCAGGACTATTTGTGAGTTGCAGTGAAATTTGTTTGACTTTCATTATCCGTATCTTAAATAAAGTATCAGGTGGCCCAAAACCGCAATATTTCACGTGCGCAGATAACCTTTCATGCGTTTAAAGAATTGCAAAGCTCAACGGGAGCCGGTCCCCATGGCCACGCTCGCTAAGGCGTCTCGCTTTGGTGCTTCGTGGGCAGGAGATCGTGGGTTCGAGTCCCGCCTTGGGCATTGGTGTTATATGATTGAGCAATGTGTATATGTTTGTGTAAAGGAACAGTAAAACCAGTAATCATACAGTAAATTTAGGGGGGGAATGTAAAGGGGGATACAGCGCCGGTGTACTCATCAGACTCCGGTTCTGTTTTTTTGTTTTTATTTTAAAGAAAAAACAAAACAGGTTAGATCCAAGTAAACACTGGTCAGTGCCGGAGTTAGCATGAGCGACCTGCGTTCTGCTTCTCTTGCATATCGGCCAAAACGGTGAAGGAATTTCGCTCAGAGGCTTATATTAGAGTCCGTGACCTCGTATGCAATCAGGTCGAGACACTTCAGTTACAGAGCGCTTATTTTTGAGAGAATAAAGTCACGTTTTGATTGAAAAGCAAATAAAATGTCTTCATTTCACCTATAGTATTTGCTAATAGATACATTTGTAATTTACTACACGCCGTTCTTATTTAACAATAAATCCACTACAGGGTTAAAGCAAAATATTAAGGTGTCGCAACAAACACATGCATGAGAGTACACGTATAGAGCTTCTCTGTATTTTTTTTTTTTTTTTTTTTTTTAGTTTAACGTCCTTTAACTTGGAGGATGAATGAAATTGATGATATGATGCTCAAATGATCTCGGGGTCCATGGAGCTTAAAGTTACTCGACATTCGTCTTCAGGGAACCCCGAAAAAACCTTATCCGGGTAACTCACCCTAGCGAGATTCGAACTCACAACCTTTTGAATGTGAGGCAGACACGCTACCGCCACATTACCCAGGCGGGCATTATTATTACTATTATTATTATTATTATTATTATTAAGTCATAAAATTTACTTGTCATTTAAATAGTTTAATATGCGCTATTTTAAGCAAAATTGATAGTCATTTTTGAGAAAATTTACAATCTCAAAACTCATCCATGTAAATGGCAGCTGATAATCAATCTTTTTGTTGCACCTTTGAAGATACTAATCTTAAATAACAAATCTGGTATCTCACGAACTCTTCATTTTTGAGTTATGCTGCCCACACACGCACGATACGGCTTTAATGACCTTGGCATTTGAGGGCCCTTAAACACCAACCATCATCAAGCACGGACTATTTTGTAAGTGCTCTTTTTGGATTAAGAGGTCCTCTAAACATGTATTTCCACTGAAATTTGTTTCATACTTTTATGGAATACAATACCTTCACTACCTACTAAGTAAATACATACACACATATAAAGTATTTGGTAGAGAAGGCAAATACGAATTTCTATCAGGTACATCTCCGGTGTTATGTGGCCCGGGCTGGATCCCAAGCGTCCACATATGGGATTTGTGGTGGACAAAGCGGCGCTGTGAGGGGTTTTCTCCTCGTTCTCCGGTTTCCCCCGCCATCACTTTACACCGGTACTCTTATCTTCATTGCATGTACCATCAATGACATCGCTTGCGGTGCCATATGTAGTAAATGTGGGCGATAAACACCATCAAACAAAACAAAAAAACAAAAATCTACGGTGCTACTCTCAGCGGACTGTGTCAGTTGGTTAGGAGCTGGCCTTCTAAATTCTAGGTCACGGGTTCAAACCCGGCCAGACAGATGGTTCTTAAGTGTGCTTAAATATAACAACATGTCATTTGTTCTTTAACATGGCATGTTAAATAACTCCTGCGGGACGAAATTCGGGCACACTGGCGGCGCTGATATGATCCTGGCAATTGACAGCTTTGCAAACAAATAATTTTTTTTTTTTTAATCATGGCATTAACCCTTTATTAAAAACATCCATTGATCTTATTAGCAAAACCATCATCTGATTATATATGAAATAACAGCAGCATATCTACGTGCCATATTTCAAAATATACTTTATTTATTTTAGTTTTCATAATTTAGATTTGAAAGGACGAACTTGAAAGAAGTGATATTGAGAACTTTGCAAAATATTGAGCAAGACTGGCCTAAGAGTCGTGGAATCAGTTTACTGTTAGAATTCTGTTGTACATACTTTTGAAACATAATCTACCATCGATAAAACAAATGCTGGCGATTTAAAGTTTCAAATTTCAATTATGATTTCATCATTACTCATGTGGTCACGTAGGAATTTAACCTGCCGATAACCACTTGTATATTTTGTTTAAATAATATTTCATATGGTGGCACTGTGGCCGAATGGCTAGACCGCTTGCCGGGTTCGATCCCAAGCACCCACATGTGGGATTTGTGGTGGACAAAGCAGCGTTTGGGCCACTCATTCTACCAATTGCTCTATCATCACCTTTTCTATCATTCATTTCGTTGGCTGCGCCGTGGCCGAGTGGTTAGACCACTCGACTCTCACCTAGACGGCCGGGGTTCGATCCGAAGCGACCGCATGTGATATTTGTGGTGGACAAAACGGCGCTGGGGCGGGTTTTCTCCGGGTACTCCGGTTTCCCCCGCCATCGCATTCCACCGGTGCTCCATCATCATTCATGTATCATCAGTGTCACCGCCTGCGGTGCCATTAGTAGTTAAAGCGGGCGTTAAACACTACCAAAAAAAAAATTCATTTCGTTTCCCTTTCATACCATCCACTTCCTCACACTCTTGCCTGGCTACGGGCCGACCACTCGTTCCAGGTTCTCCATTCTGTGTTTTCGTTCCGTTGGCTACTCAACAGGCTTCTGACCCATTGGCATCCACTTTTAAGTCCGAGGGGGGTGCCAGTCCTAAATACGGTAGACCCACTACGAAAAAATATATTTTATATATTCTCTGTAAAAATTTGTAGGCATACTTGTTACTAAGTTTACTTCGATAATTAAAAGGGAGCATACAGACCAAAATGTGGAATTAGTATGTAGTTTATTTCAAAACGTTGTCAGAGAAAATGTAGTCTCTAAAACCATCACATGCTTTACTTGCCATTTACATTTTCATTTCTATAATGAAACTATAACTCAATCTTCATGAAACTATGCAACACATTGTTATTTATGTAGCTTTTTTGAAGCCGATACATTTTAGTACTTGAACTATTGATTGGTGAAAAGTAATTGCAGCAACACTTAACAAGTATATTCAATCAGGTTCTTAAAATTAAAGTTGTGTTGATATTATCAAATAGTTAAATGTAGTACCTTAAGGAATAAACCATGTGTTTCATGTTTAAGGTCCCATGGATGTTTATGCTTTGCAATAATTTCAAACAACCCAGGATGTATTAACATTTACATGCTTTGAACTTGTTAGGTTTGTACACTCAAAGATATTAAAAATACGCCTGGAAATATTATCGTAAAATGGGGTCTTCCCGCTGTTTCCGCCTATGTCTTTTAGCTGTTTGCCATGCTCTTAAAAGCGTTGGACAGGCCACGTTACCGTGGAGAAACGGTTAGACAGCAAGCGTATCTTGCGACAAATGAAGTTCTGTGTTGCGAACTGATGATCCCCAAACTCTCTGGTTGGACAATACTAAACCTCTCTCACCGAGTGATATAAAATTCGATTAATCGTTTCTCTTCACTACATACTGAATTCTAATGCCAAGTATATGCGAACGTGGTCGACTAAATTAACGCACCGCTTATACAAGTCAGTCTGTTCTGTGGCAGCGTCGAACGGGTTTGAGGGATGAAGAGGTAGATTGTCCTATGGTTTTGCCTTTTCTTACTCGCATGGCATGTTGTACCAGAATGACACCAATGAAAATTTTGGTAAGATTCGAGCCCCTGTCAAGATTTCACATTTTTAGCAAAATCAGAGCGCCAGGCGTATTTTTATTGTCTTTGACTGTACAAGATTTTTTTTTGTTTAACTTTCACTCAAAGAGGGCTATCTATTTGTGTTTAAAGCAGTAATCCAATGCTTGTATAATAATTTTGATACACATACAAACTGTGCACATTAGTGCAACATCAGAGAAGCCAGAATTGGGAGTAAAGTTTAGCATTGCCAGAATTCATTACTTTTTTTAAAAATTAATTTAATAAATATATATCTACATACATATCATTATGGGTATAAGTTGAGGTTTTGTGTTGATAATTGAGGACAACTAATCAACAACATTACACTAATGTATGCTTCAAGACTAACAATTTTACTAATTGAGGGGGACCAATCTGTGAAAATTTCAAATTCAATGTTTCTTAAGCAACTGCGTTCAATTTTTACCACATATCTCAAATGTTATGTGTGACTAATTCTGAACATTTTGAAACCAATGCATCAAGTAGTTTTTGAGAAAACATATTTTTGTTTTTAACTACTCTATCAAAAATGCTCCTTGCACCTCGGTTTTCAAAACTGTGTAACAAATCTCATTATACACAATCCAGGAATATAACTTTAAAATTATCGGATGAGTTCCAAATTAATTAAATATTATTGCAGGAAAAGGTATAATAAATTATTCCGTCATACTTTTTTCATTATTTCTGTGGGTTAATTAATTGTGTTAATACAAATACATAATGAACTTTACCTGCTTAGAATATTAATTCGATAATGTTTATTTATTGATATTAAGGTTCTCTGGTAGAAAAGCAAACTTATAGGTTGAAATGTGCACCAAAAGGAGAATTTTGAGCATTTACATGCGTTGGGAAATGCATTTATTGAAACAAGCCTTTTAATATTTTAAGTGTGATTAGTTACCATTAAAATTTCCGTTTAAAAGGACACGCCACAAACGCTTAAACTGCAAGTGGCTGAAAATAACACTGGTATATTAATTTAAAAGGACCACGGAACATTATTGAACTAATATCCAAAATTCAACATTTTCAAGGATTTTGGTCTGTTTTCACATATTGGCACTTAAGAGTTGTATGTTTTCAGATTAGTTAGTCCCTCAAATTAGGCGTTGTACAGGCAAGGCATACATGATTATTTTGCCGAAGAGCGCGGGGCGGAGGTCGTAATAACACAGAGTGGGCAGGCCTCAAGGTGACGAATGTGGAATAGGAACTAAGCTCGAATTCTTTCTTCAAGACATAGACCACACACTGCCCAGGCAAGGAGCCGTCTTCCGTGACCTAAGGGTAACATGGTATCCTCTGTTTCCCAAGGTCGAGGGTTCAAAACCGGCTGATGGCGAAGGATATTTTCTAGCGCAGTTGGTCCTGTGTTGTAGATTTAAGGCACGTAAAAGAACCTCGTGCCTCATAAAGAGGCTTCCAACAAAATTAAGTGGTATTTTACGCCCAGTATAGAACGGTACGCTGAGAACCTCAGCAGTTAAAGAACATTCATAAATTTAAAAAACAAAACAACACCTCAGATATTGAGGTGTAAACACGTGGAAGCAAAACGGATATTCTATAGTGATCACAACTTTTCAATTTGCTGCCCAGTTACGACTAATCAAAAACACAGGTAGTAAATTATGTGATTTGTTTGTGAGAAAACTGTTGGACGAAGAGAAAGACAAACAACTAACACCCGTAAGCGAATACACATTAAGAAATAATTTATCAAAATATCCGTATGTATCCCAACACCATGTATAGTGTGACAACATCTTGATACCGTAATTACCAAGTGTGTGTAGGTCATAGCTGCTTTACGCTGTTACACATGAATTAGTGGTCACGTGTGCCGGCGGCAAGTTCTTTTGACATCTCAGCTGTGATTTTTACTCTTTTACGAGTGGACACGTGTGTTTTCGGGAGGTTATTTGACATCATTGTTACGACTGAGTGCGTCTGTGACACCTGCGGTGGTTTGGCGCATGCGACTGCTTCTAGAAGTTTCTAGCCACGTGACCGGTATATAAAGGCGAAGGAAGCATGTGAAGAGTTCAATATTCATTGGGAATGCATTGCGTGCAACAATTGACTGAGTTTCGACGAGAAGTATGTAGCGAGCAGTAATCGCCCCGCAGCGAACGTCGAAAGGAGTTGTCAAAAAAGCATTGAAAAAAGACAGTTATTTGTGAGCAGCTGCTGATTATTATCAGCTTATGGAATAAATAAAGAGCGTATGTTGGAGGAAAAGAGGGCTTTTGTCACAATATTTTATTTATGTACCTAAACTTGGCTGTGAAACATCATCATCTCAAACCTCATATGACTGTGGTTAAAGCAGCAGTGTGTTGCAGTCAATAGTGTCCTACAGTTCTATATTAATATTGCTGTATGCATCCAACTCGGGATTCATTGTGGTTGTGGTTGCAGGAGGGAAATAACCACCAGTCATTGCTATACTTTTACTTTCCGCTGCCAGCTCAACCTTCATTCTAAATTTAAGATTTCGCCACAACTTTTGCAGTTTTTCAACATCCATTTAAAATCAAAACAAAGAATACTGTATAGTTAACGTTAGTAACATACTGACAAGTATGTAGTAATTACAGTACATGCTTCCATTACAAAGATGTGTCTTCAGAAAAAGAAACAGAGCACTGATGATTCCAGAAATAATTGGAAATGCAACACGATACGTACACTAAACGTGTTTTTGAGATTTTTCAGATTGGGTTTTTACCATTATGTACAGTAAATCATCAATAAGCAAACAATTAATTGTTTTATTACTTCAATCTGCGTATAAGTTTTATTGCACTCAATTGAGGTAAATGTATGAATCAATTCTTCATCAATCCAATTTAACGATTCCCTAGGAAACCAACAAGTAGAATTCTTAAAGACATGATATTGCTTGTATTTTTTTTTTATTGTTTCATTTATATAGCCCCATATAACATCTAAGTCATGTCAAGGGATTTGCTTTAGAAACTACACGTTGACTGTAGGTTATTTAACGTTTGGGTTTTAATCATCTTCTTTTGTTCAAACACACACACACATACACATTCACTCTCACATATGCATTTCCAGACTTGTTGGGGATAGGGAATGATTCCGGTTGAAGAAAAATTTCCTGGCCCAGCCGGAAATAGAACCCGGAACCAACGGGTGAGAAGTCAGCTCGACCACGGTGACATTTCTTCTTGTTCTTTTTTCATTGTTTTAAATTTTGATTTTGTGAATTAATTTACTTAGGTTCTTTCTTTCTCTGTTTACCCTTCTCGTAGGTATATAGGATTTACAAGGCACACTGCCTGGGGTCAGATGATTGTTGAGGAGCACAGCCTCTGGATCAGAGAGAAGTCAGAATGGTTGATCATTCCAAATATTGGAATGAAATTGATGAAATAGTTGATATGAAATACCGGTGAAATGGATGACAGAAAAGATAATTAAGAATCAGTTGGTAGGATGAATAATGGGAGAAACCGGAGTACCTGGTGAAAACCCCCCAGATGCCGCTTCGTAGTTAAATTCAACTGTTTCAATTAAATAGAGCAAATCTGATTAATATTTTAGGCTCTCTGTTTAGAGTTAGGTTAGTGAAAGCTTACCCCATATTACAAACGTTTAGGGAAATGACACAAATTACAAATTATGTTGGTTTTTCTTTGGTTGGGCGCTCCCATCTACAAACTCAGGCTGATCCTGTACTTAAAAGCAGGATATTTTGTGCAGGAGAGGGAATCAGATCTGTTACTCTTTTAAATATTTTACAAAGAAGTTAAATAAAGTGTAATCCAGCTTTTCCGAAAGGTAAAAGTTGCATCGCTTCAGTTTTCACTACCATATGACGCATAGCTCGAGTTTGGAAATAAGCATACTTCAGATTTCGTGTTGAATGAGTACTAGAGGTTACATAAAATCGTTGTACGGAAATGGCATATTGTAACCCCCCTCCCCCCCAAAAAAAAGCTTCTCTGGTTAGTTTCTCCATTCGCACTGAACTTTGTAGCAATCTTGATTTTGCTTGTTTTTCCTTCTGCAGAGGAACAATGCGACTGTTTAATTTCTACTGTTTTATAGTAGTGTAGTGTATTGTAGTATACCGGAGGGGAATCCACACGTCAGCCAGTGATTAGGGTTTCTGTACGTACCTCGGGAGGAGAGGAGATGAGAGCAATTACAAAGGGCAGCCGGAACCATACTGCGACAGGAAGCCATCGTGGAGAGTCCGCAACAGTTCTCAAGCAGTTCTTCATCTCAACGCGGTGAGCGCTAGTAGCCCGCGCCATAGGTCTGAATAAACGCCCCTGGGTATACCGACAACCCCCAGCGCCATCCTGCCGCCGAGAGCTGAGTTTCCAAAGCGCAATCATCTCCACGAATGAGGAAGCCTCACCAACATACGCCTAATGACCGGGAATACCCCGAAAAAGCCCATGGGTCATACAGGTTGGCTACCGGGAACCAATCCCAAGAGCTTCCGAATGCCAGGCCCAGAGGAAACTGGCCTCATTTACGTTATATAACAAAGCTGTTGTAGGCGATCGCTATTAAAATCGCGGATGCTTTCGCCTTTTGGCATTGCGATGCATTTTGATAAAGTAACAATCAGAGATCACCAAACTAAAGATGCCGAAGATACTAAGCGGGTGCGCTCCCTCTGCCGGACATACCCAAAAATTGGTGGCCAGGGTTTTTGTTTCTGACGATACTCGAGAATGTTTTCAATTAAAACACAAAATGTTTTGTATGCATTTGATTTAGCTTTGAAATGATGTACAGGTTTTTTTGAGTATTTTTTTTTAGAATTGTTCATATATTCGAAAAAATGTTTTATGGTGTTTAGCGCCGGATTTTACCACATATGGAATAGCAGGCGATGATACTGATGATACATGGAATGAAGATGGAGCACCGGTGGAATGCGATGGCTGGGGAAACCTTAGAACCCCTAAAAACCGCTTTGTCCGCTACAAATGCCACATGCGGTCATCTGAAATCGAACCTGGGCCGTCTGGCTGAGAGGCTAGTTTTCTAACCACTCGTCCCTCTTTTCTAGAAGAATATATTTTAAGCCATACATGAGAAATCTGTATATATATATTTTTTTTTTTGCATAGAAAATTGCATTTATTTCAAATTACAAAAGTAAAACTTAAACAACATTTACGTATTCGTACCATACAGCTAGAAGCTATGAAACAATATTTAGAATTTCAATGAAAATTTTTGGCAATTATAATAATCACAAGATACTACAATAAGCTACAAAGCAAGAAACTTTTTTGTTTCTGAAAAGTTCCAGCTGTACTAATAGATCCAATATTATAAGGAAAGTCTGTAGCTCGCCTTGTTCTATCCTGTATTAGCTCACTCATAGCTAAGTGTGAAAAATTGGAGAGTGGTCAGTTTTTGATAATATTTAACGCCCGCTTTTAGTACCAGGCGATGATAATAGCATTGCATGGAATGAAGATGGAGCAATAGTGGAATGTGATGGCGGAGAAAACCCACCCCTGCGCTGCGTTGTCCTCCACACACCCCACATACAGTCCCCTGGGAGCGAGTAGTCTACACTCGGTCACGGCGCGGCCTTAGAGTGCTCACTTTGGAAGTTGAGCGGATGAATCCCAATGTTAGATATACGTAAAAGGAAATTGAAAAATGTTGATGGGGTATGACTTCGTCTAAATTGGAATATATTATGGCAAAAGAAACTGTTGATATAACAATAAAACTTGTACATCATTTATTTGAGCCTTAAAAGACTAGTTACTATGTCAAGCATCGGTGATTTAAATAATGTAAAGACAGCATACAGCCAACTAGTTGCTCTAATTCTGATTCTCTTCTTTGATACAAATAGCTTTGTACCATTATTGAATAACTAAGCTATGGTGATTACGGTATCAAATTGGATATAACAGAACAGTAGAGATTGAAAGTACAAGATGAAACTTATTACATTCTCCGAGAAAAATCCCTCCAATACCTTTGATTACCGATATAAAATGTAAGCAGCGAAAGATCATTCTCTGAGTATAACTTAGTATTCTATTCATGATATTGATTTGAACTAAAAGGTTTGAGTTTGGAAGTATGGGATTTAACATAAATGTTATCTTAGTTACCTGCTAATTTTCATTTAGTCATGTCATTACTCATCAATTCTACCCAAAGGTTAGCACAACATTAATGCAAATTTTTGAAAAAATATTCAACAGAAGACATCACTAATTAAAATTATTGGTATGAATTTTTAAAATAATTGTGAACACAAAATGTTGCATCTGCCGGTAACCAATAGGATGTCAGCGAGAAGGTGAAGTCATGGATCTCTACATGTTGCCATATATTTCCCGTCTATAAATTAACAACTTCATACATCACAAATAAGAGTGGTTTTATGCAACAAAGATGTCTGTAATTGCGGCTTTTTTTCTAAAAAATGGCAGTGTAGGTAGAGTCAGACTGAAAAATTAGATGCCGTAGCCGGGATCTGAACCACGTATCTCCCGGCCTCTAGCAGGTTGCTCTAACCAATGAGCCACAATGTCGTAAGTACTTTAAGTCCCCGGCTTCATAGTTTGGCCAACTATTATGGTCAATTAGTGTTAAATAAATTGTTGTCTCACACAAGCCTTGTGTAGGACAGGATTTGGATATGTAGAGTCAGACTGAAAAAGCAATGACATAGCCGGGATCTAAGCCATGGATCTCCCGGTCTCTAGCCGATTGCTCTAACCACTGAGCTACCATGGCAACATGCAGGCATGGCATTATATTTCTCAACTGATTCGCATGTTTCCAGTAGTAGTAGTTTAGCCAATTATGAAGCCAGGGACTTAAAGTACTTACAACATTGTAAGTCGCCATTGGGGTATGTCATCTCAAAATAATTTGAGACCACCTTGTGGTTTACCGGGAAACATGCGGGTCAGTTGAGGAACTTAATGCCCTGAAGGCATATTACCATGCTAGCTCAGTGGTAAGAGCAACCGGCTAGAGACCGGGAGATCCATGGTTCATACTTTGGCTATGGCAATGAATGTTTCAGTCTGTCTCTACCTATCCAACTCCTGTCCTACAAACGTCTTGTGTGAAAAAAAGTTAAATTTACAATGGCAGTGTAATTATTGCTTAAGCATCTCCTTTCCGTGTAAACCACGACTGTGAATTCCGCTCTTGAACGTGAGGCTTACGGCTCAAATCCCTCCACGACCGTTCTCTAAAAATAAGGTTTTTCAGGATTTTCTCAGTCCATTAATTGTCACTTGCCGGGGAATTGGAGCGTTTCATTTCGTGTATCACCTGTGGTGCCACATCTAGTAAAATCGGTAGTTAACACTATTATAAACAACAACACGTATTGCTCTACGTCTGTGGAAGCTGCATGCCAACAATATAAGCAATTTTAAAGAAACATATATGTTCCTTTTAAATACTTATTTTATCGATTTACAAAAGAACAATCGTCAGAAATATTCTGTTTACATTTTTCTAAGAGTTAAATTATACAGAAAAAGTTTGCATTATTTGAATTCATGCATCGTTAAACCCTCGCTTTGGAGAAGACATTGAAATACCATAATGGCTATTGCGCTTCAAGAACTGATGAAGGTTTGTCTTCAAAACTTACAGACACTGGTATGGATGTCAGAAATTGAAGCAAATGAAACCCGATAAACTGACCAACAAAGAGGCTGACTCCATGCATAGGTTCTGAACCAGTTTTAGAATTCAGCAAATCAATTAGGCTAAAACTATAATATTGCAATAGTCTAGAATTACATTGAATAGATAATACTAAATGTGCCTCAGACCATGTCGCGAAAATAGCGGTAGGCGAAAAGTATGGTCTGTGAATAAAGCGGCCATTCTTGTAGAGTACATACAGCAAAAGGGATGATGATGATGGTTGGTGTTTAAGCGCGTTCAACTACTGAGGTCATTAGCGCCATCATAAAACAAGGTTAAACTAAAACACCAAAGGTAAAATAACAATATAAAACTAATGTCTCTTAAAAAAACAGAGAATAAAGCAACTGGTGGCTAAAAGACATACATGAATCTAATATACTTAAAAAACGGAGTGAAAAGGATGCAAAATAGGTAAAACGCGGCCGACGGGTTAAAATGACTGCGGGAAAGACCGATAAAATCGTTAAAACCCATGAACCCCCGCTCCATTAAAAGCAATAGTTATAAAGTAAAGCCTAAGAAACTAAATCCTTATTGGAAAATCAAATTAGATAGAAAGGTAAAAACTCTTTCGACCGCGGAAAAGGCATGTGAGGTGCTTTAGCAGTTCAAAGAGATATATGGATTAAGCAGCCAGTCTCATTTACTTTAGGCTTTTTGTTTTAAGTTAGCACGTGTAATGAATACTGAAGTCTTAAGGCTGGTACACAGTTGCCCGGTAACGAGAACGAGAATGAGTATCGATGAGCATCGATCAAAATATGAAAAGTCGATTCTGATCGGCGCCGCAGTCGAGTGGTTAGAACCGCTCCCCTCTCACGTAGGAGTTCGAACCCAGGAGACCGCATGTGGGATCTATGGTGGACAAAGCGGCGTCTGCCCAAGTTCCCCCCGCCATTCATTCCACCAATCGCACCATTATCATTTTCCTGGGAATCACTTTACCATCATTTCATATCATCAGCTTCTTCACCACTCATCTTGGATTTGTCGCCCTCCGTGGTGTAATGGTTACCATTCTGACGTCATGTACCCAGGTCGCTGGTTCAAACCTGGCGGAAGACTATGGATGTTTTCGGGTGTAAAAATCCTTAGCATGGCTTCCTTCGGAAGGGAAGTAAAGCCGTGGATCCCGTGTCGGATATTTACGGCACGTAAAAGAACCTCAAGCCTGATAGAGAGGCCTCTGAGCAAAATTAAGCGGTCTTTCACGCCCAGTATAGAATGGGATGCTGAGAACCACAGTAGTTAAAGAGCCATTTACATCCTGGATTTTCTCTGATCCATAGCCTCGGCACCTCAACAGACTGTTACCCCAACCGCTGAGGGTGTAAGTCTTACATACGTTGAGGATAAGCAGAGAATGAAAGAAAGAAGGTAAGAAGGAAAGGAAGGAGTGGAGGACATGGATGGAGGGAAAGCAAGGAAATAAAGAAGAAACAAACAAACAAAGAAAGTAAGAAAGAAGGAGTTAATGATTACTTTTTTCATTTCATGTAATGTTTACAAAAGCCAACAAGACCATCTATATCTTTCACACAGATTGTTATAACAGCTGGAACATTGCCAGTATAAGAAAAGTAATTACAGACTTAGGCTTTCACGATCTCACAATATAACAAGGTAGCAGCGAGTTTACATATTATTCCTTAATGTAATATCTGAAAATGACCATGCAGTAATAAAAGTCAAATAATTATAACAGCTATTATGCTCAAACAAAACAAAGGCGATATAATTCCATGGTTGAAAGATTAACACAATTATGAACTGCATTATATTAAACTGTAATAACGGCAAAAACATTAAACCAGCCAACATGCTTCTTCTTTATCATTACCATATTATTTATTATATATTGTATTATATTTTATTATACCTATAAGAAGTTGGTCTGGGTAGGTCAGTTGCTTAGGCGCTGGCTTTCTAAACTCAAAGACCGATGGTTTTTAAGTGTGCGTAAAAGCTCTATATCCATGTCAGTAGATTTACTGCCAAGTTAAAGAACCCTTGCGGTGCTGATATGATCCTGGTAAATGACAGCGTCGTTAACAAACAAACTAACTTTAATTACATCATTATATAAGCAGTTGTTTTGGACTAACTTCTAATACGTTATATATATTAAGTACACTAGTGGTATTAAGAGAGAGAGAGAATGCGCGCGCATATGTGTATGTTGGGGCTGTCATTTTGGAAAACATTCAACCTATATAGATAATTCTTTCCCCATTCAAAGCACTGTTCTTTTGGTGGGCAAAGATTAAGAAAATATGTAGGTAATTGGACTTCTAAATGAGTAAAGGAAGTAAAGCGAGTTTACAAGCATATGAATGATTGATATGAACATGCTGCAGTCATACACGAACATCTAAGGTGACTAATTTTTCGTTCCATAGAAAGATAAATAAATAAGTATATATTTTTTTCTCTATGTGATGGTTTAGAAATTTTGATCTCTTTTCATGACCACGAGAGATAGAAAAAAACAACGGAGCATTTTGCAGTTGAAATAGTATAAATTGTTTGACAATTCAAAGTAAAACTACAAAATATATCTGAAAAGGATACTGCAAAGCAATTTGCTGGTGTAAACTGCGTTACTTAACGGGATGTACTTTTTTTTCTGTAGTACAAAGTATTTATCTCTTATTATTTTCAAGCTATAAAAATCATTTAGAAAGAAGAGGATTTCATTGGTGATTTCCAGAAATATCAGTAAAAACATTCTATTTAATGTAAATATGTCGTTAAAGACGTATTTGAATCAAATTCACACTTGAAATCCGTTTTTTAGCTTTTAATGCAGCTCAGTTATCGCTTTCCAGGTATGTAATTTCGTTAAATTAATATAATTTAGATAATTTCGACATATAATACGGTCTTTAACAGCTAATGTTACACATTGCACTTTCAGTTTTATTTTAAAAATTGAATGGTTTTGATTTTTAAAATTATTATTATTTGGTAATTTGTGGTCAATATAACCTCCTAGTACTATTTGCAATAAATTAAATTGGACTTATATTTTGTTCAGATATAATATTTATGTAGTGCACATTCATGAAAAGTATGTAGGAATTCTTTAGAAAAGTATATGATTATATTAGCATTGATCTTGTCTACCAGAATCCTGGACCAGCTATTCTAATAAATGTTAATTAAATGCCAAGAAAATAAAATCTCTTTACATTCTGCCTTGTACGATTAGGAAGCAGGAAGTAAAACTGCCGGTGGCATTTATTCTTTTACTAGTTTCGGAAAATAGTTTTATTCATTTGTAAGAAACCTCAATAGAACATATTAAATGATATATATCCAAAATGTATGGATTTATACGTTTCCTTAAAGAAACGTGTTTATGCTATATGCAATGTACCACAATAAATTATTAAATACTTTTTAGGTTTATTTTAGAAAAATTGTAACTATTTATCATAATTTTGTTGAATGATGACACCATTTGGCTCCCAAAAATATGTGCATTTGTTTCATACCATTTTAAGCTTCCATGTATTGAACAATAGCAATTCCAAATTATCTACCAAACGACATGTTTTATTACTTAAAACTATTATTTATTGCATTTCGTTTAGCTTTTGGCCAAGTAATGACAGTTTGGTTAGGTAGAACCAGACTGAAAAATTCAATGCCAAAGCCGAGATTTGACCACGAGGCCCGAGATTTAAAAGTACTTACGACATTATAACTCGTAGTTTAGATATGAAATTTTAAAATAATTTGAAAGCTTCTTGTGGTTTACCAGGAAACATACAAGTCAGTTGGGGAATTTAATGTAGTATGGTCATTTTGGCATGGTATCTCGGTGGTTAGAGCAATAAGACCAAGTCCGGGAATTCCCTGGTTTAAATCCCGGCTATGGCATTTCATTTTTCAATCTGGCTTTATCTATTCAACTCCTGTCTTATACACGGCGTATATGGACAGAACAATTAATTAAATCATCCCAGTTTGTTAAGTTTACAGTGATTAATATAGGCACAGTGTGTTTTCTTAACTGTCGTCATCTTTAAAGTTTTGGTGGCCATATACAACAACCCGCTTAACACATAGTCACACCTAGATAATATACAGATAACATAACTCCATGGCACGACAGCTCACGGGGAGCCTTGGCCTACCGCCCGGCCGCTGCGTCCCCCATCTCGGTCCACTACAGACGTCATGGATGGGGTGCAGTATTGGAGGGTGAGACGTGGTCAGCCCCTCGAGCCCCTCCCGGCCGGTTAATGCGGTCCTCACGACCTGGAGCCGCTACTTCTCTATCAAGTAGCTTCTCAATTGGCCCCCTAGGGACCTCACGAGGTGAGTGCACCCCGGTCCAGGTCTCCCAGCGGGGGAAAAATCCCCACGCCGGTGCTGGGGATCGAACCCAGGTCTCCCGCTTGGTAGGCAGCTGCGCTACCACCGCGCTAAGGAGACGACCTAATATACAGATGCATATATTAAATCTCTGACCGAAATTCTTCCGGTAATTTTCAATTTAGGGTGTAGGATACTAATTTAGATATCCATGCAATGGAGCAATGACTTGAAATTGATTGAGTTCTGCAACTTTTTAACGCATAAAGGGATCTCAGCAAACGTAAAATACGGGGGGCGGTTGTGTTTTGAAAACTTTTTAAAAGCCTTTTTATTCTAATTCTTTTTTTGCTCCATTATTAGTTTATTTGTACTGGAGAAATAATTCCACCGATCTCATCCTCCACAATGTCAGAAGTGGAAATATAGGTAAGTAAACTAAGGAGCAACGAAATAAAATATAAAGATAATAATTAAATATCACAACAAAGAAAAACATCCTTAAATATGTGAAGGAAACATTAACGCAAGGATTCCCAGGGATCCTTCGAAACCAAAATAGAACATAATAAGCGAGATTAAATGACTAAAAGTTATGACTACAATATCCTGATTAATCTGGGAATTATTTCATAGCAGGGGAAACGTTTTCGCGTCAAGTAACAGATAATTGTCCGAAGGTTGACATATTGTGGGATTTCTTTATAATTGTAGATATTTATGAAACAGGTTCCTGGTACACAAGAAAGAATAATTATACTTTATCCTCCTAGCTAGAACTACAGTTTGTATATAGATTATTATTTTCGAAAATATATTGCTATAGTCACTTAAGAGCGTACGTACATTTACTGAAGTTTTGTCAATTTGGTCAAAATATTACCATATTCAAAAGTTTTTGATTTACGCAAAACTATTATTTTTGCACTAAAATAATTTAAACATAAGCAACAATTTAAGTAATCCTAAAAGTCTTATATATTCTCGCCCTTGGATATGCTATTAAATTCCATTTAGAGGCAAAAGATAAATATAAATGAGCATGGAGAGAAAACAATTCAGAAAATTACTTAAAGCATAAAAAAAGTAGCAGAAAGTTGCTCTGAAAAGCAAATTATTGTGCATGCGTATTCTGATGGATTACCTATTAATTAAAATGCTCATTTTTGAAGTGTTTAACGCCCGCTTTTACTACATATGGCACCGCAGGCGACGACATTGATAATACATGGAATGACGATGGAGCACCGGTGTAATGCGATGGCAGAAGAAACCGGAGAACCGGAGAAAACCCATCTTTGCGCCGTTTTGTCTACCACAAATTCCACATGCGGTCGCCTGCGATCGAACCGGACCGCCTTGGTGAGAACCGAGTAGCCTAACCACCCGGCCACGGCTAGACCTAAATGTTCAATATCAGTAAATTCCCGAAGATTTTTAATACATTTACAAGCGCGTAAATGTTATTTACAACATAACTTTTTGTGAAATATTTTGAATGTGTTCACATTATATGTAATCAATAGAAAACGGCGTAGGTATTTTTGTGATACATATAAAATTATTTAAAATGCATCCAGTAATTTCGCAAAGTAACAGTTTTTAAATTTTGTAGATTAGAGTGCATTTATTGTATAGCAAAGCCCAGACACATAATTATTGGATTACAACATGTAATTTAGAAACAGAGGTTTACATTTAAAACGGTATTTTACATAAGTACCCATACAAATATCAAGTAGATATACGAAGAAACAGGGATACTAGGGAAAAATTATGTGTTCCATTCACACAACTTTCTCTAGCTGTTCCATATACAAACTATTCTTACAAAAATTATTATTTTATCTATATTATGCCAATCGAGATAAACATCAGAAGAATTGGTCTTATTATTTGCTTCCTTTTAAGTAGAAGGGAAATAAGGGAATACAGTAAGCTAAAGCGATAGTAAAGTATTAACTGCTCGCTATATGAAACAATTGACGTTCGGTTCGCTTTGCATGCTGACTTCCCATTTGAGAAAAGATAGTTTAAAATTGAAACTAATAACAAGGGATACCTCAAAAACGGCCAAATGTACAAGAAAAACCTATATGACATAAATTATATGTTTTTAAGAGTTTTTGCATTTTTATGTGTTCGTTTATCTACATCATACAGCTTAACAGTTATACAAAATACTGAAAAGTTCATCCAGAACAAACATATATTCAGAGGCTGCTTTCAGAAAATTCAAAATATACATTTTATTTGTACTGTACGGCATTTTAATCAAAATTGTTAAAGCTATTTTTGAGAAAAACAATATTTTAAACAATTTTATATGTAACGGGTAATTTGTGATAAGGAATTCTCTTAATTTTCTTACAAGTGTGTGCCTAGGGGTCAGTAGTCTGTCGGGGAGCCACAGAATGAAGAACCTGTAACCAGTGATTGGCTCGAAGCCAGGCATGAGCATGAAGAAATGTATGATATGCAATGAAAGCGAAATAGATGATAGGAAAGGTGATGATGGAGCAAATGGTGGAAAGAGTAGCGGGGGAAACAGGAGGACCCGGTGAAACATGTAAGAACATGACCAACTATTTTTAAACAGTATGCACAAATATTTAAGTCTAATATGTCAAATCTGAATACTTTTGGCTTTAATGCTCTGTTAAACTAAATATAAAATGATCACACACTAACAATTTAAAAGGGTCGAACTTTTTTAGATCAAAACTTATTTTTATGAAACAAAAACTAGAGATATAGGTAAGTTATCTAATTTTGATGATGTACCTCATAATATAACTTACAAACTTAAAAACTGCGCCACAACATGTGTTTCATATAATTCGAGTTTTTTATAATATATTTATTATGAGCAAACACGGACATATAGGTCATCTAATTTTGATTATGAAAAAATAACTTAAAAACTTTAAACAATAAGTATTTTATATAAGAGTACATAAAGTTCAGAAGTCTAGGTAAGCTGAAAGAGCAATAGCATTAAAATATGGAAATTAATTTAAAAGAATTAAATTAACTAATAGGTTAATGTGATATTCAGTTTTATATAGAGTTGGAATAAAGTGTAGCGATTATTTTTAAATGAAACCATTCTTAAAAGTCTAACATTCTATTAGTCTGTAATAAAAATGAGACCCTCTAACGACCAAAATAAGCGAAATACTGGAAGAAATAAATTTTTTGTTTGTAGGTCGGTTATTAATCACGATGATGTAGTTTAATAATCTGTATTTGGTGTCTATTACCGGCCATTAGAAATAATGTTAGCCAAGTTCTTAAATGTCACTACGCACAGGGCTAGATAGCTTTTTGAATTTAAAAGCTGTTTTTCTCGCTCTTTTTCTACATTTTTGCGGGTTCAAACTGCCCCACACAATGTAATTTTTGTTCAATTTCATTAGCATTTTTAGAGCTACACCTAAAGCCATAATTATTAAAATTTTGGGAGCGAGTTTTGTTTTATTGGTTATTATTCAAGAAATATTAATTAGAATATTTGAATAATCCACTAAAATTAGTGAAAATTACTGTTTCTGATACCTTTTTAAATATATTCTAAAATAACTAAAACATCAATATATATATATATATATATATATATGTTTCCAGCATCTCGTAGAGTCAAAATAGATGTTTATGTAACTAAATTTATAATTTTTCATCCAGCATATTTTGTTTATACTAAGGTAATCAATTAAACAATTAACAACTTAAAAATCACTAGTAATATAACGAAAATGTATGTATGTGCCTATTATTTGGCGTCTTACTTGCAGTATAAATATAGCCGGTTCCCGTGCCGCGCTCGCTAAAATGTCTAGTGCTTCGTGGTACAGGAGATCGCGGGTTCGACTCCCGCCTTGGGTATAGGAGTTCTTTAAAATGGAAAAGGAAGGGAAAACAGAACAAGGAAAAAATATATATAAATATCCAACCATCCGCTTTGAACTGAATAAAGACCAACCTCAAGAAGTTCTGGAAAAACAGAAACATATATGAGCCCACCATACCATACTTTAGAGCAAATCAATCTCAGAAAAATAACAGTAGTAGGCCTATTTTTTTGGATCTCGAGGAACAATTGCCAATAGGTATGTTTGTGAAATGGAAGGCGAAGTATAAAATTAACGGAAGTGTGGAACAAATAATCACAGAGAATATTCATAAAACATTCCGTAGCCATTTTCCGAAATCATTTGTATGATTTAAACAAAACGTAAAATGCATTACGGCTTATAAACCGCTTTATTTTTATATTTGTTTCTCTTTTATTGTTACTGCACCTGTTTTATAATTTTTGTGACAATTTGTTCTCATAGCTTAATTTTTATATAACTTATATCTAACGTATGGTAAAATACTTTTTGTAATACTCACGTATAAATTTTTTTGTAAAAATCCCTGAATGTATAATTTATTCTGTGTCACTAAGCAAACTTACTTATTATTCAGACTAATAAATAAATTAAAAGAAAAACTAAGAATGTATTTCTAATAATGTGATATGCTTTCTAAACTTTAAGAAAATATTGCGTTTTCCCAATTGGCTTTTATTAACTATCAATCAACTGAAGCTATTGAGAGATAGACACATGCTTTCTAATAGGCACTCCCTGCTTTAAATCTTATTTTCTCACAAAACTGTTCCAACTCTTTTCCGTACTGAAAATATCCCACACGATGCAGTTTAGCAATAATTTGTTTCAAAAGCTTTATACTGTCTTTGAAAATCACATTAAAGATAATGGTGATATTACTTTTTCGAAATAAAGCTCCAATTTTTATTAACAAATTATTACATTTGGAAAGAGCAAGAGTTTTGGAGAGTACGAAATGTAATTTATTGTTCTACATTAATAAGGGATAATATAAAATGTATAATGTGTGTTTGAAAACGCATTCACTGTAAAATTGAAATGTTTTATTTAAATGTCTAAAAATGCATTACATGGCTGATTTTAATTAGAGCAGTGAATTTAGACAGTAAATGTGAACCGTGCAAGCTAGAGCTTTACATGGCAAAACTATTAGAGTATTTTATAGAATAACTGTGGATTTAATACAGATAAGTAAAGAGTTGTTATAAATTATTAGTTGTCATAGTAGTATTTGTGTTACTAGCTAACCTTTTAGGTATTCAACAAACTGCAAACTGTGAATTTTCAATGTTCACAGATGTATACCTTAATATTCAATTTGGAAATTTCAGTAATGGTTACCCTTCAGGTAAACATTGCAGAGTTTAATATTTTAAAATAAATATCTTAAGGGTACCTATGAGTGACATTTATAAGAATTTAGAAATTTCAGTCATGGGTACCCTTCAGGTAAAAATTACAGAGTTTAATATTTTAAATTAAATATATTAAGGGTGCCTAAGGGTAAAATTTCTAAGAATTTAGAAATTTCAGTTTTGGGTACCCTTCAGGTAAATATTGCAACTTTTAATATTTTGAAATAAAATCTTAAGGGTACCTATGGGTGAAATTTCTAAATTTTATTTACTTATTTTGCGAAATAAAACGCTTATGTTGCCTTAATGTTTTGTTTATCCCTAGTGAAACTGATTGAGTTATTAGAAATAGGGAAGGTGCACAATAGGATTGGGAAAACTGTGTCACAAGATACCAACATTAGCTGGCAAGCCAAAGGGTGAATGACACCCTTCTAGGAATGATCCCCTAAAAGAAGGAAGGGAAGGACTGTGGGAGGGCTCACAGTCTCCTCTCCCTCTTGTAAAAGTCGGTTTCTTTCCTTCCACCCAACCGGATGGCGGGCGGGAGCAGGCTTAGTTGCCGGGTTGGCCACAAAACGTTGGCGGGCCGTGGCCACGATACAAACCGCCGAGCTACGGATTGGAGCCGAGCACACGAGAGTCGTGGGGGAGGGAGAGAAAGAGAGAGGAGGTGGTGCATCGAGACAAGCGTCCGGCCGGCTGGGGGCCGAAGGGAGGGGTAGCGCCGTCATCGTCCCGCACGCTCGCGACGGCGTCGTTTCATCTCTTTTGCTCCCAAACCCGCATTATAAAACAGGTTTTTCAGTCACACCCGCGCGCACTCCACACATTCATACACACGCACGTCTACACACATGCACGAAGGGCCGGCTGTAAAAAGAGGGAGGTGGTAGCGGCGGCAATAGGCTAGAAGGGGAAGCGAGCGAGAGGTGGAGGGGGGGGTCCAAAGGAAAAAGTCCTCTGCTCTCGTTCTGTCTGTCAGAGTCCATCTCGACGTACTACAAGATACGTCAATGCAGAAGCACGATACCTGACGAACGCGACTAAAATCGATGCAAATCGAAGACAAACAGAGGTGGTTTCTCTAAAGTGCACGAGAAGTCGAGACATCCGAATTCCAGACCTGTGCCACTTTATATGATTTTGAGGAGAGATATTCCGCGTGGCAGACGGAAGTTTGGAAACTTTGTTCGGTGTTTACAGCAAGGCCGCGACAGCACACTTCGGCAAGATTCGGTCTTCTTCGCGTTGTATGTGGCACATGAGGAGCGTGTGAAGAAGAAGTAGAAGAGAGGGCGGGCGTCGCGACGACCCTTCACCCTCCTCCCTGTGGTAACAACGTGACGTTGAGGTGAGGCGCGCCGCGTCTAGGAGCGCCGCAAAACGCATCCCCTCTCTCCCCGCTTCGCCGCTCACATCCCCTCTCTTTCCCTCCGCTCCCCCCTGTCCGCTCCGCCCCTCTCGCAGCCGTCGTCACGGGTTTCTCTCACTCTCTGCGAACCCAATTTTTTCCACAACTCTCTTCCGAAGTTCAGTGGGACGTACATACGTCGGACGCGCCGTCAACCGTCGTGTGTGTGTATGTGTGGGTGCGTGTGTGTGTGTGTGCAGGAGGCAAAACTAGCGTTGTGGTACCATCCCTTTTCCTGAAGACCACTCGCTCTAGAGACCCACGACAGTGTTTCACAACAGTTACATTGTTCGCAACCCTTAAAGATCGAGACTTATATTTCCACGATTGTTGGTGTCTACAGACATGTGTGGTGAGGAAGTGAGGCACGGGCACATTGTTGCTTAGCAACTTCCCGAAGAACTATAACATCTTCTGCTGTATCGTGGGTTCTTCTCTTTTCTTGGTCGGTCTGTGGTGATTTCCTCAATGCATCTTCCGTCACCTTACGATCTGGACATCCACCAACTGTATCGACCGGCATTGACATTGAGTAAAAACAACGCCCTCTGCGGTAGCACCCACAACAGCCGCAACAGAGACACCGGTGTTGGCAACAAGAACAGTAATCTCGAAAAGGTGAGCAAGTTCGGGGGGAGCCAGGAAGCGTTGCCGGCAATGTCTGGCTCGGTCCCCGCCAGCTCGAGCGAGGGATCCCCTGCATCGGCTTCGCAAACCACGGATTGGTTACACGAAGCCCTTCAGGAATACCATGGCGAACTGGTGCAGACCGGGAGTCCGGCCGTTCTGTGTTCGGCATTGCCATCTCATTGGCGTTCCAACAAGTCCCTTCCGGTGGCCTTCAAAGTTGTAGCTCTGGACGATATCATGGACGGTACCCTGGTGACAGTGAGAGCGGGTAATGACGAGAATTTCTGCGGAGAACTTCGAAACTGTACGGCTGTCATGAAGAACCAAGTAGCAAAGTTCAACGACCTCAGGTTCGTCGGCAGAAGTGGTAGAGGTAAGTCCCTCCAGCAACTTAAACATCCCTTAAGATGTCACAACAGTTCATAAATGTGACTCAATTGCACGAAAATATGCCTTATGTCGCATGTTTTTATTCGCAGATGCTGCTAATATTTTTGGAATGCCATATAGATTGAAAAACTACCCCATAGATAACATCTGCATGTTACTAACCTGAGAAAGTAATTCCGAGGAAATAAAGCACGTGACAGGCACGTGGGCTTTGCTTGCTTCAACGAGAAATTTTAATACAAGCGCACTGTTATTATTACCTTCTAGTTATTGCACTCCATCTGTTTGTATATCATTATGCTTCTTTCACTAAGGCCAAAATCGGCATAAAATTTTACAATATCAGACTGTAAAACTAATGCTGAGAACAGTCTGGGGTACAATTACCCTCCGGTCATTTTGTCGTGTCTTTCCTTTAATCCCGTAAAATCAGTGCTATTGCAGGAAAAACCATTAATTTTATCCTCTCTTCAATATTGAATTAAACATGAGCACGTTGAATTTTATTCATAGGCTGATTTTTGATCCATATATTGCTTAAATGCTGCTTTATTCTTCAAATACACTCCACTTCATTAAACGTTAACGAAATCCCTTCACCGCAGCTCCGACAGCATATTTCGGTATGCCCTGAAATCCCATCGTGGGGATTCGAATTCGGGTCCGCCACATAGCAACCATTGCACATGCGCCTTCTCCAGTTCGAGGTCATATATCAATTCAAGCCACCCTATTTCAGAGAAAATAAGGTATTTCATAATAGCTGCACTTTGTGAACGGTATAGATTTCTCATTCCCTCTGCGCATGTCTGTTTGTGTGCATGTGAATATAATAACAAATATGGAAATTTCACGAAACTAACAAGATATTTTATTCACTTGTATATAGAGTGGTGGTCTGGTTTTATTACTCTTATTATATTTCGTGCCTTCTTTGATCTGCATGCTATTAAATTATACGACATATTTAAAGTCCAATTTTACGGTCCAGAAAATATTCAACATAATAATTTTAGCATAATTCAAAAAACATTTCCTAAATGCAAAAATAAATTTCTCATCTCAACTGAAACAATTTTGACCTAAAGAATCGTTTCAGTTCTGTAAAAATATATTTAATGTCAACATTATTTGTTCCCGAAAGAGCCGTTTAAATTCTAGCCAATCTTTATTATTTGTTTTCTGGAAAATTCACTTATTCTATACTTTGCACTTGCTAAAAGCGTCAACTAAAATTTCGCAATGCCATCTGTTGTGACTGTAAAAGTAAGTTTTAGCACAGTCTGAAAAAGCGTAAACTGCGGAAAGTAAACATTTTTGCAGCTAGACAATCTAATTAATATATATAGAATTAGAATAAAATGCCTTTTGTTATATTTTGAATTTAGTTATCCGTTACATAATGAGTATTTTTTATTTCAATTTTTAAGTCAGAGTTTCACATAAATTCATTGTATAAAACGCCTACGGCAATTTCAAATACTCTTATTAAATACACTCAGTTGAAACGAATTATGTTGTACTATGTTGAGTTAGACAGTAAACGCGATGCATTGCTCATTAAGCAACTTTATTTACATCAGAATATTTTATAGCCTTAGTCAGGGTATAAAGTAGCTAAAACGACTCCTAAATCTGAGCAGTACCAGAATGAAACTGCTGGTTACTAGTAGCAGTAAAACAGATTTTCTCTCGTTGCAATTGCTATTGGGTTGTAAAATCCTTCATATGGAGTCCTCATTCTATCTCTAACACCCAGAAGTAAACTAATACGCAACTAATACTAAGGAAAGAAACATTTACAACGCAGTAAGCTGCAAACACTTCGGAAATATCTGCTGTGTTTACATAGTGATTCGAAATCGATTCGAATTCACTTTCCGTATTCATTACGATTTGCATTTACCTGACAGAACTGGAATATGAACTAATATAATTCTGGATTCTGCGCTAATTACACAAAGATTTGCGTAAGCTTATTTTGATTGGTTAAAGGAAGCTGGTATTTAAACATTTTTAAATTGGCAACTTAGCATGATTTTCACGATTTATTGATCGCTATCGACGCAGAACATGATTTGCATTAATTTTTCAATTAATAATACGAAACACGGTTTAGTAAGTTTAGTAAGATCATTTCGATTACTGAGTATATTTGGTGTTTTAAAATCGATTTTAATCCATGTATTCAGCACGATCCACATTTAGCCAAAAATTGATTTTTATTCCGATTCTCTTTCTTAGCAGAATTAGATTACGACTCAATTCGAATTAAATCCTTTCATTTGTGAAGACGGAAAATTATTGATTTCACTACCACATATAACATATTCGATACAATACTAAATAGGATCAAAATGGGCTCCGATGTACATTAATTAACTGAATCCCCATTCACAATTTTTTTAGAGAAAGTAGATAAAATGACAACATCCGATAATTTCTCGAAATGTTTTACATTAATCAAGATTTACGTAGTATGTATTCCTATCACAAAGCAGCAGTTCCATTAAAATAATATAAAGAAACAATGAAACAGATTATTAAAACGTCCAGTGATTAAAAACTGTTAAAAACACGTAAAAATTAAAAATATATTGCCCTATAATAAATGTCATTATTGTGAGATGGGCAAATACTGAAATCTATTAAGTGTCAAAATACAATTTCAGAGGCCAACCTGCTTCAAAGGGTTAAATCTATTAGCTTTTTACCAGGATGCTTTTCTCGGTCGTTTTTATTAAAATTTCTACTTTCGATAGCAATTTTAATAACTTAAACAGAGAATTTAATATCAGACTAATAAAATAGTCAAAAGGAAAACCTCTTTTGTAAAGTTTTAGCCACAGTAAAATTAGTTGCATTTCATTGGACATTATGTTTATTTCTAAAGTAAAAGTTTAAGATTTATCATATATAATCAGTTTTTGTTTCATTTACAAAGTGTGTAAATTACATATTAAAACAATATGATTTAATATATAATTTCAAATGTTCTTATATATTTTGAAAATTGAGAGTGCAAGAGCCCTTTGTTAGGTTTTTAATCAGCATTTTTAAATTCTTTAGGAACTACTCCAAGAAATAATCCGAACTTCTGGGGCTTGCTTATAAGAGATATACATTTTTAAAATGAAACTTATGCTTTAATAGTTTTGACACATTTACTCTATTATTTGGTTGACATACCTTTTTCCGCAAATCACTTATGCCGTATTTCTGTTTTTGCCTAAGCATCTCTATAGTGTGATTCATTGAATGCATTGTTTCATGCTATTTAAACGTGTAGCTCATGCGTAGTAACTGCATTGAAACCGTGAAGCTGATTGTACTTTTTAATTAGCCAAGAAGTTTTTTGTTTTAATTTTGTATGATAATGTACAATGCCACATTAAATACAATTGCGCTTCCATTGTAACTATGGACCTGGCAGCTTTTAAACGTTTTTCCTCTCTGAGAAATTCCAATACCGGTTTTCTGCTATGTACTGAATTTGGCAGGTTACGAAACGATACATGTTAAAATCCTGAGAAATATATTAAAATTCCGTTTTTAACATCTAAATTCAACACTAACATTTATTTCAGCATTAGAGATGTCTTCTAGTAGAGAAAAATCTAATGTGTCCCATTCACATGACTTTCTGTACATCTCTGCAACTAATTATTGTTGAAAACCTTATTCTGCTGTCTAATTCATGCTAATCGAGATAAACATTGCAGAAACGGTGGTCTTATTACTTGCTTTCTTATAAGTAAAAGGAAAACAAGAACATACACTAGGCTATACCAACAGTCAAATGTTTTAAAATGTGGTTGCTATGGGAATGAAATCTCTTTCTTTCCGTGGCCGAAGTTGACAAGTTCCCGTATGAGAAAACTTTTAAGTATTTTAAAACTGAAACCGATAACAAGAAATATCTCGAAAAAGGTAAACACATGAAAACATGTATATGAAATAAATTGTGTGCTTTGAGGGGATATTTTTGTGTAGTAAGTTTTTGTCTATCTATTATGGTTTACCAGTTATTCAAAATTCAGAAAAATTCATCCAGAATAAAGAAGTCTTCAGAGGCTATTCCCAGAAAGTTAAAGATGTACATTTTATTTGTTATGTAAATATTTTAAATATACGACATTTTAATCAAAATCATTAGAGCCATTTCTGACAACCAAAATTTTTGAAATTTTTTCACGTAAAGGATATTTGGGAGTTGGGGAATTTTCTTGAAAATCTTCGTGTCGCATCTTTGGAAGATACTAAACTTAAATATCATATTTGGTATGTAACGGAATTTTCGTTTTTGAGCTATGCTGCCCACATACACACACAGACAGATATATGGACAATTTTCTAAGAAATGTTTTTTGGGGGGGATTTGGGGGTCCCAAAAATTGTGTTTCTATACACTACGTACAAAGTACGCGTAGAGAAAGCAATAATTACATTTTGGGGGGTTCTTTAAACCCCAGTAAAAAAGTGACGATTACCAGTACCCCTCAGCAGAACGTTTTCAGTTTATTAACATTTTTTTCGTCAGTTATGCATTTAAACACTTTTATACATTGAAAATTTCAGTTAATAATCTTAGAGATACGTGATATACACGTTATTAATATATTGATATTTCCCTTTGTGCGTTGCGATATAATGTGAAATATGTAATAGAAGTAGTTGTAACTACTGCCAAACAAGTATTTCTTCATTAAAATGTCTCCATTAATATTACCGAAACCTTGTATTTATGAAAGAGCATCTAACATGTTTTAACTATGTCCATCTGTAAGAAGTAAGAAAGAAATTGCATTCCATCCAAAAATTCGATGTTAAGATTTTACCGGGAATACGTCTTGACGCCCCTGAACAAGAAATCTTAAGATAAATGTCCGTCCTTGTTTGCCTGTGTATAAGAGAGATGGAGAGAGTCTGGGACCAAACCAAAATGTATCCTCCAAAGGTAAGACACGAATTTAAAAACAAAATTTTCAACCCAAATTATCAATTACTTGACAACATTTTTAACAGACACCTATGTTTATTTGCTCAAAACTGGCTATAGCGAGTTAAATAAAATACCATATGTTAAGATGTTTACACTAAAAGTAAAATGTGTGGCTTGATTTATTTAGGAATAGTTTATGAAGCCCTCAATCTGAAAGAATTTTGTCATTTTGTATAATTGCTAAACGATAAAGATACGCAAATACTATACTAAAGCAGATGTAGAATGTTTTTAAAACAGAATCTATTTGAACTATCTTACACAGTGGCATAAGCCATTCCCGAAATAACAGTTATTATTGGATTGAAGGTTGCGAAAATTTGTCTTTTTCAAGTGCTGTCGGTCTTCTTGTGATGCTATGGAAAGTTTATGGAATTTAAAGTAGCGTATAAATATCTATTAATTTGGTTCCCCCTATACTCTACTCCTCTTTACAACAAATTGGCTGATGAGGCTGTCTCTGGAAATGTTTATCAATTAACCTAAAGAAAAAGAAACTTTCAAAAATATAGTGTTTAGACGCAGTGTAGAAAAAGTAACAGTGGATAGAGAAAGTAATGTGAATGTAACACTTCTTAGTTTTACATCAGTATATGATTCTTGCATAACTACGAATGTTGCGCGCGCCTCGTTCACTCCCAACTTTTGGTCATCAGGAGGAAACTTTGACTTAGACAGTAGACTAACACAGACAGACAGAACACTAATCAGACACTCTTTAGCGGCAGAACGTCAACGCCAAACGCTCTAACGACCACGGTTACCGTGGTCAGCAGCCAAGTCCTTTGGAACTAAATGAATGTCTATTTTAAGTTGTGAGTTTTGCTGTGCATAAGCCAGGCACATCTTCAAGTTTTCACGCTATATTGAAATGCATAAAAGGTGCATGAAGGACTTACAGGGCGGAGGAGAGAAATTCCCACCGTAACCACGTAGATTCATTCCTCTTTGAGGTTTCGTCGATATTTTCCTGGCCCAAACACAGGCAATACTGAAGGAAATGGATGGCTGAATCGCAGACTGTAACATATATGACCCGATACTTGACGAAATTTAAAGTTAACATATCGCTAATTTGATTCTAATTCTATTGTTGATATTTTATATTTCGCCCCGTAGACTACTGCCTTTACATAGAATAAGCATTAGCATGTGTGGAGTAAATGAGGCAGCTGTCCTTTTGGTATTATATTAACTTTGTGCAAGATTTTAATAAACCAAAGTCCTCGCAAATGAGAAGATACTCTGGATTATTATTTTTTTTTTCCACACAAGCTGTATGTAGGACAAGGGTTGGATTGGTAGAGTGAGACTGAAAAATGCTATAACCAGGATATGAACACGGTCTCCCGGTCTCTAGCAACTGAGCTACCATGGAAACATACTGGCACGGCATTAAATTCCTCAACTGACTTGTAAGTTTCCCCGTAAATGATAAGGTGATCTCAAATTACTTTGCGATGATGGCGACTTACAATGTCGAAAGTACTTTAAGTCCCGGACTTCTTAGTTTAACCATCTATTTGGTCAATTAGTTGTTTTTTCCACACAAATCCTGTAGGTAAAGCCAGACTGAAAAATCCATTGCCATAGCCAAGATATAAACCACGGATCTCCCGGTCCCTGGCCGGTTGCGCTAACCACTGGGTTAAAATGGTAACATACGGACATGTTATTAAATTCCTGAACTGACTCGTGTTTCCCGATAAACCACAAGATTTGAGATGACATACCCCAATGGAGACTTAAAGTGTCATAAGTACTTTAAGTCCTGGACTTCATAGTTTAACAAACTATTAACCAATCAATTGAAAATAGTGACTCTACCTACCCCATATTCTGCATTATTTATACTTAGTTCATACATTAATATACCTAGGATCAATTTAGTTAATTACTAACTCAAACATACCTCTTACTGTCTGAGAATCCTTCGACATCCGTATCGTGTAATGCAATCTTCAGATATCAATCAATTGCGTTTTGTTTGCTGGTTAATTGTACGTTGGACGTTGCTCTTTATATTGATTATACAATTATTGCTACTAGGCAACGTTGCCATCTTCTGTAGAAAACAGTGTTGCTTATCTTCATTGTATTAAACAATATATCAATTTTACTGGAAATGCAATGCCACAGTCGGGATTTGAATACGATTCTCCCGCTCTCCGTGCGGTTGCTCTAACCATTGAGCTACTGCGACAACATACCGGGGTAACATTAAATCTTCCAACTAATTATTATTATTATTATTATTATTATTATTATTCCTTTTTGTAATTAGCTGTGTTTTCTGGCATTACTTTCATTCTATAATTGAATTGGGTTTACTCACTTTACTAAGGGTTTCTTGGTAGTTTGGATTACTAAGTTTTGTCAAACTAGCCCAACAAATTACACCCAAAATATATGATTTCGTTAACAAGAAAATTATAAAAGAAAAGCAATCCTATAAATATACAGTAAATACAAATATTCTTTTGTATATTAAGTTAAATATTGCTGTAGACTACTTCACAGTTTTTCATTTTTTCAGCTGTTGAGTTTTTGTACTGAAATGTTATTAAGACTTGGACAGTTTTCTTCAACCACATCTTTTGTGACAAATCGATTCGGCTAGCTTAGTATAAATTATTTCACAAATTCAGAATTATTTCTTTCACAATGTAACAAATTTCTCAAATAGTATGTCATCTGTTGACTTATAATTTTCAACAAATGTTTCTTTATGATGAGCCACATTATCAGTTACTTTCCCAAACTCTGCTGATAAATCAATTTCAAATAATTCTATAACAATAACTGCATCAACAAAATACTATGATCAATGGCACAACTAATGATTAATAACGGAATAACTAAATTTGAATAAGCATCACTATAAAACTAAATATTACTGATATATAAAACATCCACTGTGATATAAAAGTTATAGATTAACACTGACTTGAAGCAAGAATATATTCGAAATTCTCAAAAATATCCAAATTCATTCTTGTGTCTGTTTGCTATAATATGAATCAGTTTCCCCCACTAAAAATAAAACTGTATCCGCGTAGGTATACCTACATTGTTACGTTGTATACGGATAATGGGAGCGTAAAAACGTTACAGGTTATTCATTGCAAAAAAAAAAATTATAAAATGAAAAATATTGGAAACATTACGTGCTTAACGTTGGTAAAGTAAAGGTTAAACTGTCGACTAGAAATTGCCCTATATTAACGGGGAATCAAGGATTATCAATTTAAAATATATTTTAATTTTGTTAGTTGTTAATTTCGTAAGATTCTTCGTTAGTTTAGTTTTAAAGGAGTGTTATGTGTGTTTTTGTAAAGAAGTTGATGCACATTTTCGTTAGGAGCAAGTGTCCATGTTGTTGTTGCTGTTATTATTATTATTATTATTATTATTATTATTATTATTATTATGGTTGTTGCTGTCTGTAGTAGTAGTACCAGTAGTAGTGGCAGTAATATGATCAACATAATAAAATTATAATTATATAACATTGTATACTTATTATCATCGCTTATTATTAAAATATATTTTCATCAAATCTTTAGCATTGAAGAATGATGTAAGTAAAAGACACCTTTATCTCTAACACAAACGAAATGCGTCCAATGACCTGTTTCGCGTTGATAAAATATTTTTTTACTAATTTTTGCTAAAAGATTTTATCCATATGTCTGCCTATCTTTTGTTTCTGTCTCATAATGGACGTGAAACATCTCTTTGAAACGCACTTGAAAATGGCGTTCTTTATTAAAAGCCGTGGGGTGTCAAAAAGCGAGACGGGACGAAGGGGCATCCAATGAATGAAATAAAGGAACAACCATCTGGCTCCAGATAACCGTGCATTTACCTCATCGACGGAAGGCAAACTTAATGTACACAGTTAGCGCATGAATAAACTATTATTTGCTGAATTAAAGGTTCATCAGATAATAAAAATTCCGCGTGATCCCTGCCTGTCTTTACACTCTATCAGACTGAAGCTTGCGTTTGAAACTTATAGAGTTTAAAACCTTGTAAATAAGTATTCATTATATTTCTAAGTAATTCTGCTGTTCTAAATACTGACGCGCTTTCCTTGACGACAACCGCCGGTTGTGTATTTATGGCAACAATTCTTCATTAGCAGTTTCACTCGACACAATGTAGTGAAATACGGGGCTGCTTGAGGGGGTACGAAAAGCCCTGTCAATATTAATGTGTCATATGTAACGAATATTTTCTTAGTAATTAACTATACAACCTAGAAAGCTGAAAGTTTTACGGCCTGCAGGTGTCATTTTAATAGCTGAAGTAACAGTTTTTCAAAAATTAAGCAGTTTTTGAAAAATAATTTTTTTGACAAATTATCCCTGCATTTTAGAGTAAATATATGTTAGAACTTTTCCAAATGTCAAGTATTTTCAAGATACTTATTTCAGTATATGTAAAACACCAACACGAAGATCTCCAAAAAAATTCAAATCAAAACATTAATTAACAACTGAGAAAATGTTCCTTAAGTGACGAAAATTTGAACTTGCGGGAAATGAGTTCCAAAATTGAAACATTAGTAGAAGCCTGTTTGGTTCTTCAGAATCCTCTTCATTTTCCAGTTCTGTCTTCCTTTTGTGCCTCTATTCAACTGTTTAGCTTGATTTAAGAGTTTATAAAGCTTATTTTTTGCTCCCTTGAGCCCCTCTTGATCTAAATTTAATGGAGTTTTATTTATGGACGCTCTTTAAACGCTGCGGTTCGCAGCGTCTCATTCTATATTGGGCATCAAAGAGAGCTTAATGTTGCTCAGAGGCCTCTTTATCAGTTTTGAGGTTCTTTTACGTACCGCAAATCTATGACACGGGATAACGGTTTTACCAACGTTTTTTACACCCGAAAAAAACTTAAATGCTGAAGTGTAGTACAAAACAAGTAAGCCTTCCGTGCAACATTTTTTATTTTACGTCACATATGTACATCTTTATAAGCTTTCATCTCTTGAACATAAGTTGTTTTTATTAAGCAATGTACCTATGTACGTGGTCGTCTCCTTAGCGCGGTGGTAGCGCAGCTGCTTACCAAGCGGGAGACCTGGGTTCGATCCCCAGTACCGGCGTGGGGATTTTTCCCCCGCTGGGAGACCTGGACCGGGGTGCACTCAGCCTCGTAAGCTCCATGGCAGACCAATTGAGGAGCTACTTGATTGAGAAGTAGTGGACCGAGATGGGGGACGCAGCGGCCGTACGGTAGGCCAAGGTTCCCCGTGAGCTGTCGTGACATGGAGTTACCTATGTATGTTATTTACGATTTTTTTTTATAATTAATGTAAGTTTTCAAGAAACTATTAATATCATATGTTTCACCGTAAAGCCAAAACTTTGTAATCGTAAACCGTGAAATTTCGATTTGAAAAATCGCTGTTTCGGTTACTTTTGTAAATCTGTCTTATTGCAGTGCTTTAAAACGATTCCATGGCATTTAAAATATTTTTGTTTTTTTCATAAACCAAGGCTTACTTGTTTTGTATTACACTTAAGCACTTAAGATTTTAAATCTGCCACTGTGAGTTCCTGATAGGTTCTGGAAGTATTAAAAGACAAATAATAGAGCACAATGGAAACTAACAACTCCGTAATTTTCTACATTTATTGTAAGGGTTTATCTGCAAAGGGCCAAAAACAGCCAAAGAAAACGTGAATTTTAATAATTACAACTCTAGAATTACTGATGTATTAAATATATATTTTTTAATAGTTCCTCGAGGACTATTTCAGGTTTTAATCTTGGGGACCGATAACGCAAGTTGACAGCACCACGCATATGAACTGTTGCGCTCTTCCCTATTGGACTGCATACAAACGCACTCTGTTGAACGGATGGTAACCTTGTAGAAATCCATTCCTATCTTTCGGCCCGTAAGATTATCAGTCTAAAGCTTCCATCACAATGAAGACGCAGTGCTAACGCGAGAAGTTGACGCGTTTTCCAGATCCATAAATTACACGCGGAAACCTTCCAAGCTTTACATTGAATAGCGTAACCAACAATATCATATAACAAAATTCACTCAATCTTTTATAAATGAATGTGCTGTAAAATTACACACGCAGAGCTATCGCTGGACTTCGATGCCAACAATGTGTTTGAAAACCTCTAGCGTCTGTGATTCAAACGCAGTGTCGCACTACGAAATCGAAGAGCACCATGTAGTATTTTTCAGAACATGACGACCTTGACCCACTCTTATTCCAAATCGGGTGTGTGCGGTTGGTAACCAACGCTCACAGTTGCAAAATCTTGCACTTACTGGTCCCTTAACTGAGGCGCAATTCTCGACTTCTAAGAATCGATTTTGCTACGTTGCCTCTCGCCCCTAATACATTTGTTTGCTAATGGTTAGTACCTAGCGTTAGGGGGAGCGGTCCGTTTGAAGGCCATCATGTTTTGGAGAAAACTATATATACAGTAGACACTGTAAAATCTCACATTGCAATTGTCTGCTGTATAGAGGAAAGAATGCCGAATTCTTCCTCTTTGTACGCAACGCAAGCAAAAGTTTGGCATTATATAAACTCTTGTATTGCATAGCGATTGCGTGTGTAGAAGAATGCTTCAATAGAATAACATGGGTGCTAAGTCTTTGAGTTTAAGTTGCGTCTGCGTTGACATCTTATTATGGATGTGGCTTAATAATCACATAATGAGTTTGTCTATCCGTACTAGTTCTATTAGTTTCTTTGCACATACATAGTTTAAATACTTTCTCCACCCATTTATTATTAGGGCCGCGCCGTGGTCGAGTGGTTAGACCACTCGTCTCTCACCTTGGGTTCGATCCCAATCGTGTGGGTGGACAAAGCAGCGCAGCGGGTTCTCCAATTTCCCCGCCATCGTATTCCGCCGGTGCTCCATCTTCATCTCATGTATCATCAGTGTCATCGCCTGCGGTGCCACAAATAGTAAAAGCGGGCGTTAAGCACTATAAAGACATTTATTAGTAATTTATATTTAGACACAATAATTATAAAATATATCCTTCTATAAGCTCTTAATTTAATATAGGTAGGTGTTCTATGACAGCAATTCAAATTGCAAACAGGCACAATGTCGTTGCATTTATATTTCTTGCTAATGATACAGGCGAATGTAATCCTCACTCTAACTCTGGTTACCGTATTTGCAATTTTTATGTCGTAAAATGTAGGTACCTTAAATACTGAATCCATAAACCGTACAAAATTATCTTCGAGGACCATTTAACAAATATTTCTATTCATTGCTGACACAAATTTCTCCGTTCACGCCATTTTCGAAGATAGTTCTAGCTACTACCACAGCCGAGCCACGTGGCTCAAGAGTTTCGTTTGGGACCGGCATTCGGGAGGTCGTGGGTTCGATTTCCACGGTCAAACTCTCTGACCCAAGGTTTGTATCGGGTGTTTTCCCGGCTCACAAGGCAAATGCTGGGGAGATTTCTTCATTTCCCGAACTTCCTGTCCCTTGATTTCATCTCCAGTTCATCCAAACGGTCTCTTTCAGGGTTGTAAGTGTCAGCGAGAACTGCGATCATAGCGCTCTTCCGTGGTAGTGACAGCGCTCTGGAAATACAGCTCTCGGTAGCGGGAGGGCGTTGGAAGTGTTCTATAGATTCAGAAAGAGTTCCGTTGGACCTAAGGCGTGGGACCTAGTGCTCCCCGCATCGAGATGAAGAACTGTTTGGAATATGTTAGGGACCCTCCACGGTAGCTCATCCCCACCGTCCAGTTTCGGCCGCCTTTTGATATTACTCTCATCTCATTCTATCCTCCTGAGGTCTTGCAGTGTGTAATCCCGCCCCCACACACACGCACACATGCTAACACACACAACCGCAACACTCTGCATGATAGATTTCAAGATTTTTACAAGCAATTGCTCGTAAACAGAAAAAAAATACATTAATCCTATGTCTATGAGCATTCTGGTATCCTTTAACTCACATTGTTTTTTTAACATAATTAAGAGTTTTATTAATTAGTTCGCTTTAATATAACTAACGTGAAATCAGCAAGTGAACATGTCTAGTGGATTGTTCATTAAACTAGGATGCTTTCCTGAAAATATTATTCACCAATAACAGCACAATATCAATCAGAAGTACTAAGCTATGCTAAATGCATTTAATAAATTGAATGTAAATTCTTTATCGTGATGTTCTGCTCGGAAGCATTTGGTTAACTGTGAGGATATGCTTTGAATTCAACACTGCCATAACCCTTTCTCTATCGTTAATGGGTTATGTATTCTCGCTGACCACAACTGGTCATAAATTTATATGACAATCGCCACGGAATGTTTGCAAAACATTCATTTTTAATGCAATGAAAAATATTTCAGCTATCCCGAATATCTGTAATTTTCGTTTATTGATCGTGGTCAACAAATATGAAAGTACCATTACATGTATTCTCTTCTAAATTATGCAGCTACTATTGAATTAAAAAAAAAGTGTATGAAAAGTCTGTCAGATATGTAATAACAGCAGATTTTTTTTTCTAAATACGCACATTCAAGTTAATGAGTTAGTATTTATAATCTTTGCTTTTGTACCAATTTTTATCCTCCGTCCCCTATTGTAGATATTTTACCGTCTGCTTACAGAACAAGTGCTGTCATTGTAATGGGAGGTTGTCTGTCGTTTTGAGAAAGCGTACCAATAATAAAACCAAATCCCCAAAATTATACTTTGATTATCGTTTGCCTGTGGCAAGCAAAGATGAAGAAATTTGAGACATAGAAGACATTTTTAAGTCATATCTATGAATGTTTGTGAGCAGTGTAATTAAAAACTAATAGCTGGATAAGAAGAAGTGTTATGCTTGAGTCTGACACCGTTTTAGGACAACAACCTAGTTTCAAGGAACTCTCCCAACTCGAAGGTTAAAGGGGTAGACTCGCGCACTGCGACCTAAGCAGATGTATTTTGGCTCACACCCCCGAGGAGGACGGCATGAGGTGAAGGAACCATAGGAGGCCGTGGGCAGAAAGGCCTCCAGAGACGCGCGGAACTCCCTAACGTTTCCAAGCCCAATTGACCCGTTCGGCCGCCAGAGAGTGTTTGCAAGCGACTCGTCAACCTGGTAGCCACCTTATGTCGACAGGGAGTTTGAGATTTCCACTGATCATGGGACATGATGGAAAGGAAATCCTGACATAAGAAAAATAACCCTGATGTTCACCTGATGGTTCTAGGGAAATCATAAGGAATCCATGAGTCAAAATAGGAGGTCGCCGGGGATCGAAACTGGGACCCCAGAATGTGAGTCGCACACGTCACCGCGGCGCCGCCTTGCTCGGTATCACAAACTACCAAAGAGTGAAAAATGTTTGGGCCCTTTTACTTCCTCAAAATCTTATGTAATAATGTTTAATCAAAACTATCTAGTCATCAAAATAAAAAATCGGGCTCGAGGAGAAATTTTAGCTCATTGTCAAATAAACGCTCCAGTATCATTAGCCACTTCTAAAATATTTGCAGTTCTTTAAAACATTCAGTAGTTTTAAGTAGTGTAATTTTGTTCTTCTGAGCTCACACGAGAGCATATATGTATCATCAAAACAGTCTTATATAAATCAGTCGCTGTCGAATCATTTTCGTTTGTCAGCATTTAGCATCATAAGGCAAAGTGTTGTGTAGATATGGATATAAAATCCGTGTGATTATAATGCATTATATTGTATCTGCGCTAAAAAAAAATACACGTTTGTATTACTGCGCGCAGCACGCTCAATATATCCAATTGTATGCTATAACTGGTAAATTTCACTCAACTGATTGATTATTATTTCCAACAACAAGTAACATATAGCAATCAAACCATTAAACGCACCAATAACGCATTTTTTAAAAGTAATAATATAAAAAGAGTTGATATCTATTTTCTACTCTAATTCTGAGTGGCGGTCACTTTCTTGGGGCTGCCCCTGACTTTGCTTACTTCAAGTATGTTTCTTATTTTGGGAGGAGTATATGTGGTTCAACTGCCCCGTGTTTGGCATATGTTACTTCTTACGTCAAAATAGCTGCAAAAAGCACCTATTTCGAGTTAAAATTGATCAGTGGAGAACTAGCGAGAGATACCTTCGTTTTACCCCTTTCAGTGAGCGTAACCTACCTCACCGTCTCCCCCGATAAGCATGAGAGGTAAAAGGAAAGGTCGCTCAGCCACTTATCGGCTTTAACTTGAAATTCCCCGTTAAGTTCTGCAACTCTGTTAACGCGCGAAGGAATATCTGCATACGGGGCAGTTGGCCGTAAACATCCTTAACACGGCTTCTTCGGAAGGGAAGTAAAGCTGTTAGTCCTGTCTCTTAGATTTACGGTACATAAAAGAACCTCAAGCCTGATAGAGGTCTATGAACAAAATTAAGCGGTCTTTCACGCCCAACATAGAATGAGACCATGAGAACCACAGTAGTTAAAGAGCGTTCATAAATAAAGCTCTATTTCAATCTCAATTTTGATATGTATTTCGCTTGATTTACTAAAAATGATTCAAAGTCTACATGGTATTAGATAACTAACATTTCTCGTCACCTAATTATAAGTTTTCATCCTTCACGGAGCAGAATACACAAAATATCTAGTTCTCGAAAGCTTCTAAAGAAACCTGATACGATTTGAGGGCATTTGAAGGAGAGCGTGACTGAGACAACCCATTCAGATTGATTATCGAACCCAATGCTCTGATTGACAGCATACACTCTACAACCTAAGCCACAGCAGTGTACAGTGGTGGTTTCGTGCAGTAGCTATCGATCATCGCAACCTTTCAGCCTATTGTATGCTGGAGTTATTCTATATTACATCAGTTTGTTACCAGACACTGCATGCGGTTCCAATGCTACTGTTTAATTTAAATAAAATTAATGCATTTAAGTGTACTGCATGACTTACAACTTGGATGCATTCTGTAAGTTAAGGGGTTTAAAATAATAAAAGAATTAGTTTTGGAAAGTCATGGGTAGCGTATAATTTCCAAACGTATCCAAAGCTAAGTATTCAAACTTTTGTCTGTAATGGTCTAAATATGTAAGGAGTTGAAGTAACGATTAACTGTTTTTTTACTTTCTCTAGCGCATATATACAACGCACATAGTAGATAGAGAAGATACTGTATACCAGCGAAAAATTAAATACTGAGATTTCACCGGAAATATATGCTTTGTGACCCCGTAAATACCGTTAACCACTAAACTTGGTGTTTTAAGTTCAGTATCTCTCAATGATGAAACACGAAGACATTCAAGAAATTACCCCCAACCCAAACGACCCTTTACATGTAAAACTGTCCTAAAATGTTGATTTTCTCAAAAATGACAGTAACGGTATTTATTAAAACACCGGACATTTAAGATATTTACATGACAAATTTAATGCATATCTCGAATTTCCCAGAAATAGTCTCTGATGTCCTCTTCGTTCTGAATGACATTAAACCGTAAGAGCTGGACAAAAACTTGCTACACAAAAGGGATAGGTCTCGTCAAAAATATAGTTTATGTTCTTTACATTTTTGTTGTTGCTGAGTTAACCGTTTCGTTATAACCTTGTTATTCGTTTCCTCAGGCAGGAAATCGCCCGTGTTTCTTTTGTTTTACTCCTGGCCAAGCAAATAAGCGAATTTCAAAGCCAATCGCGTCAGCTTCTAAAACATTTGACTATCGTTTAAGCATAGTGCATTTCTTTAGATCCTTTCTACTTATAAGGAACAAAGTAGTAAGAACATTTTGCTAATGTTTATCTCGATTAGCATGGTGTAGAAAGAAGAATAATCTTTAGTAAGGAGCTTTATTTTCTATAACAGATAAAAGTCACATGAGTGTAACGCATCGGATCTTTTTATAATTGTAAGGTATTTCATAAGCTTTATCGTCCTTTGGTCGTGCATAAATTTATACTCTGAATGGGTAAGAGTTTGAAAATAAAGTTTGAAGGTAGTTTTTTAAAATATGATTGTGTAGTGTTTGGAAATTTTAAGATTTTTAAGAGGTACTGTATCGTAATGATACAATACCTTGACAAGATGGGTTTAACAGTACAGATGGATTGGAAATATAGTAGTGATAGCTTCATAAGCTTTTCCACTGGGCAAGTGAAAGAGAGCTATAATTATGTATTTTAGAGCTTAAAAGTAGTGATTTAAAAGTAATGGTGGTGGATATTATCTATTTGTGCAAATTAGAAAACCCGTGTGAGCAAAGTTTTTTAAAACTCTTCCTAAAAATGATCCTTAATAACAAGGCTCAGCAAAGTCAGAGGAAAATATGGTGACTCAACATTATGCATAATGTTCCCCACATAAACGACTAAATTTGAAAATAATTAATGCCCTCCCATTTATGCTTGTCGCCAGAGGTTACTTAAAGTCTAATAGGTTTGATATATAATTGCAGAAATTATCTTTGCTATTCGTATTCAGAGAAGCGGGTTGAAATTAAATGAAATGGATATAGAAAATTCTAACCGCCTCTCCGTCCGTTTCAAAATTTTTGAAAATATTTTATAGTATGTATCCGTGCCTTTCAATGATAATGACAGCATTAAAATATGTGGAGTAGTTTTTTCGCGTTACCCCTTTAGCGCATGCGCGTGCGCGCGCGCACACACACACTTATGCAAAAGTAGATTTTATCTTTATAATCTTAGTATAGATAACAACATACAGTGATGCTCCATTTTCTTTTAATTCGTAAAATATTCTTACCTGACCTTTGTACTATGAGGTGCTTGTGGTTAACAAAGTACATTATAGATTAAGCAGTTAATGAATGGAAGCCGAAGAGGAAAACATCCTAGTATACCTGTTGTACAAATACATAATGCTAAAGTTACTATTGGCATTCTCCGTATAAATATTAACCATAATCTCAACCATCCTACAACCATAGAATAATCAGAATACTTGAAAATGTCCATAAACAGCCAAGTTGTCCTTCTCCCTCGCTTACTATTTCTTGGAGTGGCTCCTTAACAATTGTTCTCAAAAGCCGAAATCTTACAACGCTGATTTTTTAAGAAAAGACTTAGATTTTCTATATTAGTCCCCTGCCTAGCTCAGATCGCGTTCCATTTTGGAGAGTGGTAGAGCTTTCTGATTCAGAAATGAAGTTCACTATATCACATCTTAATTGTCAAACGAAGAGTAAAAATAGCCTAGTATATTCCAGATGATATCAATTAATTCAGCTTATTTCAAGAAATAAATTAAATAATTATGCAGCTTTATGGCAAACCCTCAATTTGACAGTCAGTTATACGAAGTACTTTCAGGCTTTTTACTTGAAATAATCACGAAGAATTTCAGTTTTCTAATCTCATCTATGCACCTCTATATTCCATTTTCCCCCTTTTCAGCATATCGCAATGGTATCATAGAAAACAAATAAAGTGCTTTCAGTACAAGTTACAAATAAAGCACAAAATCCAAATTCTCCAATACTCACAAACACAAGATTTTGTTTATTTCTATTGCTTGAAACGTGTAGGATGCATGATACTAATGTTCTACATTATCTGCTTTGTTGACTATATTAAGGTGGAAATAATGCACGTTTACGTCAAGTTCTGACTTTTGGTTTTTTTCAGAAAACTTAATTTGTGTTTTCAGAATATTTGAATTCCCTACCTAGCTTCGATCACGTATTTTAGCATACATAGCTAAAATGGAAGTATTAGGCATTTAATTATTTATATTATATGTATTTTGAAATTTCAGGTATTTTGTGTCTTCTATTCAAAATACTATACTGCATAGAGTATACATTTTGTTAATGTAAGAAAAAGAATTACCGAATTTTGCTGACTTCCTTTTAAGATGTAATATAGTTTTATGAAATATTTTACTTTTGTTTTTTAAATATTACTTTTTTAAACAAGCATGAGTGAGACAACATTTAAATGTGCGCATTTTTAGTTTGCATATGTATGTGGAGATACAGTTAGATTTTAATAAAATTATTTTTTTTAATCAAGCAACATTTGTTTAAGGTAATATGTTACTATATACAATAGTCTGAAATAGACTGTACTATCGGTTTTTAATTACTGGAGGACTTAAAAATGTGATATTTATGAATTACTTGTTCTGTATCTGTGATCTTCAACTAAATTGTTCCATAAGCTCATAGCTCATTTAGTTGCCCAGTTAGTAGGCCAGATTTTTTGTTTTTTTTTGTTTTGTTTTTGTTTTTTGCAATTCTACGCATAGTGAATACATGAAGCAATTTCATTAATTATATTATTCAAATCTGCGTAAAATAAAAAAAAACACTAAATAGTGGCTTCTATAGGTACAGCTACATTTATGTTTCTGACCGAGAAATGTATTATTAAAATTCAGCATCAATTAATAGTGAAAATAGCTACTGCATCAATTTTGAGTAGCTGGAATTTTTTATATACAGGGTTATTCAAAAAGAAAGAACAGATTTCAAACATTTATTGCTTCCAAACTACAAAAGATAGAGACATGGTTCCAACGTTCATGGAGAGAGAAAAGTGTACAACTGCGTGAGGGGGGGAGGTAGAAGTTCCAATCATGGCCGCATTGGCGCTGTTGTTTGTTGTATGTCTGTAGTGAAATGGCAGCAACACCACAAGAGAAATCATTTTGTGTGCTGCGATTAGCAAAACTAGAGTCCATTGTTGCAGTTCAATGAGCATTTCGCCGTCAATTTAATGAACAACCGCCGCGTCATAAGCAAATTTATGAGTAGCATCTAAAATTCGCAGAAGATGATTGCAATTGCAAAAGGAAAAGTATGGGTCGTCCTCGCAAATCGGACGCGAATGTCGAAAGGAGCCCAAAGAAATCCACATCACGAGCAAGCATGGAACTTAACCTTCCTCAATCAACGGTATGGCAAGTTCTAAAACATTGTTTGCACCTAAAGCCATACAAACGGCAGTTATTGCAAGCATTGCATCCTGACAACCACAACAAAAAGGTACGAAGTGTGCACTGTCATGTTAGAAGATATGAAAGAAGACAATTTTGCTCAATGATTAATTTTTTCCGATAAACGCACTTTTCATCTTTCTGGTAAAGTTAATCGCCATAACGTTCGAATTTGGGCAAGTGAAAATCCTAGGGCAGTGAAAGAGGTTCACCAAAGGTGAACGTCTTCTGCGCGATATCCGTAACCAATGTTTATGGGCCTTTCTTCTTCATGGAGAAAACTGTGAGAGGACTAGCCTATCTAGATGTGCTTGAAAACTGGTTATTTCCCCAACTTGAAGAAGATTCAGATGACTTCATCTTCATGCAAAATGGTGCCCTGCTCCATTTCTCTTACCACGTCCGACGTTACTTGAATAACACATTTCCAGGACGTTGGATTGGAAGATCAACTTTATCGCCGGTGGCCTCCAAGGTCTCCAGATGTCACTCCGTATGATATTTATCTATGGGTTATGTAAAAGACCGTGTTTTTATCTCTCCTATGCCTGACACTCTTGAAGATCTAAGACATCGAATGGTTGAAGCTGTGAAATCGATAGCTGGATACCAACAGTTTCGTGTGTGGCAAGAAATGAGCCACCGTTTTGACATATGTCGTGCTCAAATTCAATGCATATTATAAAATTGTATTCTTTTCTGTCTCCATGAACGTTGGAGTCATGTTTGTATCTTTTGTAGTTTGGAAGCAATAAATGTTTGAAATCTGTTCTTCCTTTTTGAATAAACCTGTATATAAATTTGGAGACCCACATACAGTAATTCGTTGCTGAGTTGGGTAACGCTGTAATGTTACGTGGTGTCGCAATTCTTCGTTATAGTTGCTATCAAATTTGAAAACAATTCAATTTTTTTATTACCACCTAAGTTTACAAATTAGTAATAATATTAAATATGTATTACTATTTTCATTATTACTAATGTAAAACATTAGTAATTTATGGAGTATCACACATCCTATCTGCTGTCGTCCTTCCTTTTGTCTTCTTCCGTAACAACTTATGTTTCGTTTTTGCTTTTATAGACCACAGTATTTTCCAAACTGTGGTGTACGCTCCCAAATAGGCGTGAAGTATTTAAAGTACATACAAAATATTAATCAGAAGAAAACTGAAACATTTGCCTGATAAATAAGAAAATAAAGTCAAACTCATTTGACTTGAAATGACTTCATTCTGACGATTTGTTGGTTTTTATGGTTATGCACTTATTAATTATATAGGCTTAATTTCAGATTATCTTGTTTCTGACACATGTGCATACGATAGAGTTTTTAAAATTAATTCAAGTCTCAATGTGAAATTTAAAACCGTATACGTCCTAAATACTCAAATATAATGCTTTTGAGAAACAAATCACTGTATGGGTTATAGGAGTTGAGATGCCAGCGGTAAAGTTTTGAATCACTGAAGAATCTTCCATATAGCAGTCCATTCTGATCGTGGAGATGAATTTGCTGCATACAGTACTCTTTTATTCTTACACTCACTAACTCGTTGTACTGATATGCGACTGTTCATAGAACATTTGAATTCATCAGCTAAAAGTCTCTAATTATACGTATGCAAATTGGTCGCAACCTAATTGGATACTGCAAACGGTTAGCTCGGTCGACTAATTGAAGCTATATTAATTGCACATGACAGAACTCCTACATAACGTGCAGCCTATTTCGGAAATTTAAAGGACCTATTCAATTTACTGTGAGAATCGTTCCCCCCACTTTCTTTCAACGTCAATTTACCAATATCGACACCACTCCTCGCTCTATGAAGGGATGTGGATTATCCAAAATAGGACATTCTGGTTTCATTGTTTATTTGCACTTCCAACAACATCATTTTGGTACTCCAGTTCTCCAATTTTATGTTTACATTTTTTCATCAATGGTTATTAACTAAATAAATGTAAGTTTTGAAGGAAAGTCCACAATTCCTAATTATTGTAAACGTACACAGAGATGTCCAACTTTACTTATTATTCAAATGTTTTAGAATGTTTTGTCGCAAACCGCTATTCTTCAATTAAAATTGTGTTTTAAATTTCATATAGATATCTTTAATATTTTTTTATAAAATTTACCTTTAATTGTACTAATTAGTCAGGTATTCTATTACGAGGGGCATACTGAAAATCATGAGCAACACTGTTTTACAATCTTAATATTTATTTTTAAGCCAAACCAAATACATCATCATAATCTACAGACCTTCTTTCACTTTTCGACATAGTCTCCATTGTTTTGCACACATTTTTCCCATCGTTCTACAAGTTTGAAAATGCCCTAGTGATAGAACTCCGTTCCAGCTGCCCGCAGACCCTGACGCACTGCTTTCCGAATATCCTCCAGCGTCTCGTAGCGTTGGCCACGCATCTGCTACTTCACAGAACCGAAAAGATGGTAGTCGGAGGGTGCCAAATCGGGACTGTAGGGAGGATGTGGAAGAGTTTCCCACCCTAATGCCCTGATCTTCTCCATAGTGGCACAGGCAGTATGCGGACGCGCATTGTCCTGTTGAAGGATGATCCTCTTTCCAGGGCGTTTATCACGCAAAGCCCGACGGAGCTTCAGAAGTGTCTTGATGTAGCGGGCAGAATTTATGGTTTGTCCAGGTTCAAGAAATTCAACCAGAATGCAACCTTGTGCATCCCAAAAGACACTTCCCATAACTTTTCCTACAGACTGCACTGTCTTCGCTTTCTTCTTCGATGGTGAGTTCAAGTGGTGCCATTCCATACTTTGACGTTTCGTTTCTGGCTCATAGTGATGGATCCAGCTCTCATCTCCAGTCACACGTAAAAAATTCATCACCTTCATTATGAAATCTCTGAAGAAGCTTTTGTGCAATGGTTCTTCTCTGAAGTTTGTGGTCTTCAGTCAATAAACGGGGGACCCAACAGGCACAGACCTTTCGATAACTCAGGCTGTGGATCATTTCTTGCACTGCACTATGTCCTATTCCAAGTTGCGCAGCAATTTCATTCACAGTGAAACGCCTAACTCCTGTAATGAGCTCATCAACTCTTTCCTTGTTGCGTTCTGTAGAGGCAGTTCGAGGACGCCCGCTACGAGGCGCATTTTGCAGACGCGTGTTTCCATCTTTGAAATGTTTCACCCATCTTCTAACACTGCTGGCACCCATGCAGACACCTCCATACGCACGTTGAAGTCTGAGATGAATTTCAGGAGCAGATTTTCCTTATTTCACAAGGAATTCAATGACAGCACGCTGTCGAAACGAAACATCAATGTCAGCCATTTTTCAAACACCGTCTGTGGTCACGTGATAGAAGCTAATGACGTCACAATATGTCAGCATGTGGCTTAAAGTCTGTAGATTACGATCCTGCAATTCGTTTCGTTACATTGTCGAAATTTAAATTTTTACAATGGGTTGCTCGTTACTTATATGCAGAAACAGAAATTATAAACAAAATACATTACTGTTTCAATACTAATGTAAATACTGAATATATATGTGCATCCGCTTGTTCGGTTACCTCATAAGAAGTGTTAAAACTTAAAATCAAATTCTTTAAACAATTAACCTAATTAATAATTATGTCATACGTTGAAAAATTTAAGTGTAGCAAAACTGAATGTCAGTGTATTACATTCATTCTATCTTGGTTTGGGCTGAAAATTTGAACAAAATTGGTTACAAAACGGAACATTTTAATGCAAAGAGGCTATAAAATATGCATTTTGAGTAAAAGGTTTTAGAGATAAATACAGAGCTATAAGCTCTATGCTTTTGAGCATTAAATGGGCACATGCTGAAGCTTTAAATGGCTCTAAGAGCAAAATCCATGGTATGTAAATGAAGCTAACGCTTCAAAATATTTTTGGACATAAAAGCTACAGCTTTAATTTGTTTTTGAATATGTCTAAATTTCACCTATGGATATCCTTAAATCAACTGAAACCTTATATGATTATACTTACCTATATTGAAATAGATTATATGTGTCATTGAAATATTTTTTGGATTTATATTTGAAGTTTTTATATAAAACGTATAAACCTCTTCAAACTTCTTTACAAAGCTAGTTTTTTAAAAAAGCGCTCTATCCTTTTACAAAATTGTCCCTATTTATATCCAGAATATTTTGTTTCCTAATTTCTTCAATTATGGTTATTCATATTCAAACATAGTTTGGTAAACAAAAATGTACTTACATGTGAACAATTTTACTACGGGTCGTTTTCTATTAATTATGATTAACTTTTTATGGAAGTAAAATGTATGTAGGTATTACAGTTTGTACCGGCCTCTTAGGATTTTAACATTACACAATGCTGAGTGAATGTGAAATAACTTAATCTCGGCCTGGGAGTCACAAATTATTTTTGAGGGTATGCTTGTCAATGATTTAAACGTCTAGGACCATTATGAATAAAATCTTGCTAAGTCAGAAAGTGCAGCGATTTTAGTTTTATTCAGAGGAAAAGTAAAACCAGTATTCAAATATAGTCATGATTAATAATACCTAATAATAATAATAATAATAATAATAATAATAACAATAATAACTATAATAATGTATATTTATACAAGTATAATGGGAATAACAGAAACTTAAATTTTAGAAAAATTAAATGTGTTATTAATATGCTTTTTGTTGCTTAAAGCGCATTGACAATAAAATAGGAGTTTTTGCTATTAGAAGTTTGTCACATTCTAAAAAATGTGTAATATTTAGTTTTTTAGAATATACGTTAATTTTGCGTCCTTCTTATAGATTTTGATGTTAAAATAAGGATTGTTAAATACATGTACTATTGCCATTTTCACTTTCTCTGTTACGTATAATAATAATAATAATAATAATAATAATAATAATATACCGTCATTTTGTTTTTTAATGATGCTAATTACCAGGATAATATCAGCGCAGCCGGTGTGATGGAATTTCCTCCCGCAGCAGTTCTTTAACATGCCAATAAACCTACTTCCATGGTGCTGTGACTTTTAAGCACACTTAAAACACATCGGTCCGGGCCGGGTTTGAACCCGCGACCTTGAGTTCAGAAGGCCAAAGCCTCGCTAACAGAGCTAACCAGACCGACATAGGTAGAGAAGGTATTGTATTGCATTGTATTTCACCCAAAAATTCGATATCGAAATTTCACCGTAAACATGTTTTAAGGGTTCTGGAATCCATAAGGGCACGTTTACGTAAAGATCCGCCTCTGTGTGTGTGTGTGTGTGTGTGTCTGTGGACAGCATAACTTAAAAATGAAAAGCCGGTTACATACCAAACTTGATATTTCGGTTCAGTATCTTGCAAGGGTACGACACAAATATTTTCAGAAAAACCTCCACCCCAATCTACCCTTTACATAAAACATTTTAAAGTTTCTGGTATATTAAAGATATTTACAAGACATATAAAACGAATATCCTAAATTTCTTTGGAATAGCTTCATTTTGTCTGATTTTTGTATAACCGCGAAGCTGTAAGAGATAGACAGTAACTTGCTACACAAACACAATTTATGTCATATACAGTTTTTGTGTACAGATAACCATTTCGAGGTATTCCCTGTTATTGGTTTCAATTTTAAATATTTAAACTTTTCTCAAATGGGGAGTCCTCATTCGTTTCATATCTGTTTAGTTTTACTCCTGGCTATGAAAAGTGGGCATAATTGCAATGACAGTCTTATAGCAAGGACTTTTAAAGCATTTGACTATCATTTTAGCCTAGTGTATTCCCGTATTTCCCTTCTACTTATAAGGAAGCAAGTAATAAGACCATTGCTAGTAATGTTTATCATAATTAAGCTTATGTTGACAAAAGAATAATATGTTGTAAAATAGCTTATTTGCAGAACAGATAGAGAAAATCATGTGAACATGAACACCTCAGATTTTTATATTAATTTTTCCATAGTTCTATACACTTTACTTTGCTTTATTTTGTCAAATTTGTCACTCAGGTGAGTGCTTTTAATATTCGATTTCGTGGCTGGCCATTCTTGGTTTCTCGCACTTTTCCCCTCATTAGCTAGGCGAAAGCTGGGGTAGTTTCTCTGCTACCACGAATTTCCTTTCCCTCGATCCTTTGCATTTCGCTTCCCCTTTCCTGTTTCAAGCAGACATAGGGGTTGTGCAGTGTCGGACAGATAGCAGACGCTTGCTCGTTGAACAGTCTTTTTAGCTCTGCCAGATGGCAGCTTTCTCTTCCGTCTCAGGTTGGTCGATTTCTCCTTTTTCCATCAGAAGGAAGCCTTCGATGAGGAGCCTGTCTATGAGACTGGGTTATCAATCTTAGAATCCTTATGGTCATGTGCGCGTCTCTGTCTGCCGGCCTGCCTGCGGCCTATAGCCTTCACGGTTGCTTCAACTCATCCGTTCCTCCTGTGGGTGGTAAGCACAGAAGATTCGTGTTGGGTCGAGGCGTAAGGTGTACCCTCGTTCCCTGATAATAGTCACAATCTTAACATCTGCTACAGAAAAGCCAATAATATCTTTTATACTCACATACGAGCACATAACACTAGAATGCCTTCCATACATTCGATGCCACGTGTGGAAAATCACGACGTTAAAAATTTAGAACTCAATTGGTCTGCATTTACCTTGACTATGGCCTCATGTATTTTACATAAAATTAAGAAGTAAATTATTTGTGATTATCTACTATATATTTATTATCTTCCTCAGTTGAAGATTGTTATGTACCAAACTATAACTATACAATTAACACGTTTAAAATTAATTTATGATAAAATAAATTATATAAGAATAGAAAACATATCAATTTAGTAATAATTAACTTCAAATCTAATATAAATAACATATACCAACCTTGTCTTAAGTGCATTCTACACTATTAGCTACAAAGTTATTTAACAAATTTTGATACATTTACGTAGTATCAATGTTAAAACGAGTACAAATGATTTCTGAGGATAAGAGTATCTCCTCTGAGAGTCATGAACTATTGTATTTAGCAGGCGTTTAACTAGACCATAATAATCTACCCAAAATTGGTGTTATTTTTGAGTAATTATTTTACGTAAACGGATCAGTAAACTTAAATTATAGGCGTATATGGCAGTTTTAATACAGAATTTTAAATATCCATTTAACTTAAACATACTTTTTCTAAGATCTTGACTTGGAAATCTGCTGAAATGGTACAAGCACATCTGCGGTGTAAACATTTGCTATAGCCCATGTTTTATTAAAACAAAAACGCATCATAAAGCCATCCGCTGTATCTCGCTTGTGACCCGCCCGTTTTAAATGGCGGCTTGTATGAAAGCTTCAGCAATATTTATGGAACGTTAACGAAACTGTAAACAATACGCGTAACAAAACTACAGTTAACATTTAAGTATTTTATACAATCTTAGATGAGACAGTTTGAGCCTAGCTTCTCTACTCTTTCATGTAGCGGCCTACAGCCTTACAACGATAATGCGCCTGCAATGCTTATAATTATTGATAGATATTTCAATTAATGTATTTTCGTATAAACATTACTACAATAAAACTCTTCGTTCAAGCGTTTATACCGTTACTCATTTATTTTGCACCTATGGTCAACAAGCAAGGAAATAAATATTTATTAAAAATAAAGTGACCGTTCGAATAGATAATAACTTAGATTTTTAAACTACCTAGCACATGCAAAATCTGGATATTTTATTTTCGATATTTCAAACTCCAAATACCTATAATGACTGTAACTAATCTGATATATTGAGAATTTCTTCAAACAAATAAAACCACTGGCGGTAAAAAACAGAAATATGATGATTATTATTATTATTATTATTATCATCATTATTATTATTGTTTTTTAATTTTTGCAAATACAGTGGAAAGCGTGCTAATGTATCTATACAGAGGATACAAAAATGTATACATCCTTAACTACACCGTTCTGGAAAATCTCTCCTTTACATCACTCCTCAAGCACAGAATAATAGGAAAATTTTCAGTAAACAAGACCACGTGATAGGTATTATTTCTGCCTTTCCTCCTGTTTCATGAAAATGGCCCCTTAACATTTGATCATAAAAGTAAAAAACTGACAACGCTGATTCCTGAAAAACTAACTTGGTTTTTCTACGCAAGTCCCGTTTCTAATTCTGATAATACGTTGCATTTGTGATATTTTTAGGTAGAGCTTTCAATTACAGAAATGACTTGCAGAAGAAACTTCAACTTTTTTTCAGTTCTGAAACTGAAATTAATTTAAAAATAAGGTATTTTTAACGTAGTATATTCTTTATATTAGACGCAGTTAGTCTTTTACTATCTCTTGCACTTCATCTCACACATTTATTTTTCTCAGAGTGTATTGCATGTTTCTTCGAGAAGTATTTCCTCTACATTGCGGAAATAACCAGGGTGCTTATGCGGGATCCGAATAACTTTAAGTTCTAACGCTCTAATAACACTCCCTGCACGATAGATTCTAAATGCACGAGGTAGGCGATGTAGTTGCATGAATCTGCATGCCGAACAATTGCAATTGGGATGGGCGGATATGGGACTCATACTTTTTCCCTCTTGTAGATTCAATTAAAAAAAAAATAAGCCTTTTCGAAATATTAACATTGTTAACACTTTTCTTTAACTTCAATACATTTTAAAATACACAAACTATACCATGCTTCTCTGGTTTATACAGATCACTCTCTAGATTATAAATGACTAAGTATACATTAATTTATTTGATTTAATAGATTTATCTTCAAAGACATAATCACAGTAGGATTTTCATTTACATTAATATTGAATTCCTTAAACATAGCAACATATCAATGCAGATGTAATTTAAGATAGAAAAATAAATTGAAATAATATTTACTTGTACACTATACTTAGTTCATGGTTCTTACAGGGAAAGATCGGGGGAAATCAAAATTCCTCAGGGAAATTATTTATAGAGTGATAAACGTTTTACCAGTTAACCAGAGTCATTAGTGGATGGTATATTTGGTTTTCCGTTAGTACTTAGTGGTTACAAAAGCTATCTTAATAGGCAACATTCTAATCATTATTTCATTAATTTGACTATTTACCCCTCCGTGATATAATGGTTACCATGCTGACTTTATATACCCGCGGATTCAAACCCGGCGGAGGACGATGGATTTTTTCGGGTGTAAAAATCCTTAGTATGGCTTCCTTCGGAAGGGAAGTAAAGCCGTTGGCCACGTGTCGTAGATTTACGGCACGTAAAAGGACCTCAAGCCTGATAGAGAGAGACCTCTGAGCAAAATTAAGCGGTCTTTCACGCCCAATTTAGAATGGGACACTGAGAACCACAGTAGTTAAAGAGCATCCATAAATAACACGCCATTTACATTTTTTTTTATTTTTTAATTTTATTTCTGCTTCCTGAGGCAGGGAAAATTGGGGAAATGAATATATAAGTGTAGGGAAATGGGTATAAAATTTTCTGTGAGAACTATTTATTGGCAGAGCACTATTAAGTGACAATGAAGTAGTGACTTATTGCTTATTTATAATTATACCCTTCTCTAAACATATTAAAAGAAACGAAAACACGAAAGAATAAACAATGCTTATTGAAATTACTTTGATAGCTCATATAAAAGCTGAGTAATATTGTATAAGAATAGACTAATTTATATTTCAAATTAAAAAATAGAGAACTAAACGCAAATCATCGTAGCTATCATTAATACTTTTAGGATCAAATGTATTTGTTTGACAAAACAGAATTCTCTATGGCTTTTCTGTTTTGAATCCATCCTTGTAACGCATTTGTAATGCTCTAAACGAGCACCTAAATAAATCTTGTGCCATAACATTAACAAGGTTTCAGCTAACCATTCCCCCATTTCACGCATATCCTTTTTGCATTCTCTAGCATGTATGTACATACAACGTACATAGCAGCTAGGGAAGGTATTGCATTCCACTCAAAATTTGATGTTGAGATTCCACCGGAAATATGTGTTTTGAGGTCCCCTTAATCCGAAAAAACTTTTTTGGAAAAAATGCGCTTGTGTGTGTCTGTGGACAGCATAGGTCAAAAACGAAAGAAACCGTTTTAAACCAACTTGGTGTTTATGTTTAGTATAGATGCGACACGAACATTTTCAAAACAATCTCCCACCACAAGCTACCCTTTACATGGAAGATTTTGTTTCTGGCAAACATAGCTGTAACAATTCTGAGTAAAATACCGTATATTAAAGATGTTTACATCAGAAACAAAATCTATATTTTGAATTTACTGAAAATAGCCTCTGCATTTTGTTATTAATTTCAGTATTAAACTACCTAACTTTTCCCAAACGGAACCATGCAAAACGAATTGAACCTCAATTGCTTCACTAAACACCAGATTTAAAGATTTGAATGCCGTTTTAGCATCATGTATTCCATTGTTTCCCTTCTACTTTCAATGAAACAAGTAATAAGACCAATTCTGCTACTGTTTATCTAGGTTAGTTTGATGTAGATAAAAGAATAATCTTTTACAAGAACAGTTTGTTATATTTGTTATGCGACTGTAACACATGAGATTTTTATTCCATACTTGTCGTGTATTTTTTTCCAATAATGGCCAAAGTCAGAAACATTTTGGTTACATACACGATAGAGAAACACCAGCCAGCTGTTGGTATCAGGATTAAACTTTTTTGGACAGTGAGCTAATTTCGGGAAAATAGGGATTCGGACATTTTTAACACATATCATGGCGCACCAAAATAAATTTAACCTGGGAAAATCTAAGCATTTGTTACTTGAACTTGCGAAAACAGCAAATTTTCCTAAAGTTTAAATGAAATTTATTGCACATTTTAATGAGCTATTTATTGTTTCTGTAGCAACGTATTCGTATCTCTCAAGAACTCATTAATGTGCAGAGTTACAATAATGAATAGGACTTTAGAACTGTTTTCTGAAAACTTAAGGTGTATATATTAATATTCATTTCACAATTTAAAACCATAATATTTTAAACAAAGTTCTTCTGGTCAATTTTGAGAGAGAATAAGCAACTTACAGTTAAACTATTTTAAGCGCGGGAAACTTCTTTAAGATTCTCATTTTGTCATTGTTATCATGTTTGAGTTAAGGTGACAGATCCGTAACACTCCTATGTTCTAAAATTTTAATCCAGTCAAAATTGGGTACAGTCCCCAAGCCATGCCAATTAATCAATATTGTTAGAATCTGAAGAAAAGGTTCTGAAGAGGTTCTAAAGAAAATTTAAATGTGAAATAGTTTTCCCGTGTAACATTTAAACATTGCACATAAGTTTTTTTTCTCTGTTCAACCGTGGTAAAACATGACAGAGGTTCTGTTACATCTGTGTGTGTATGTTTTTTTTTGTTTTTGGAAAAGTGTGGTATAATGATGCTCCATTAATATTAGCGCAATGTGTACAACGAGTAAGTGAAAAGAAATCTTACGTTTCCTATACAGCTACAAAAATAATCTAGAGCAAATTTGAAATGCCGGAAAAGTGGGTTTTCACAAGGGTTTATTTATTATATTATACTATACTAAATTATATTACACTATATTGTACTATACTATATTATATTATACTATATTATATTATATTATGCTATATTATATTACATAATGCTATATCATATTACATTATATTATATTTTAAGCAGAATATTTGCATCCTTACTAAGCAACATAAAATACTGAGTTTTTTTCTGCCTTTTTTGTTATCTGTAAAGCTATTTTAGAAGCAAATATTATGCAACGTACTCATTGAACTTCTGCTCATCGCTCTATGTACAATGTTTGCGCCTTTGTTTCTTTTTTATGTTACACACAAGTACAGAGCTTTTTTTATGTAATAAATGTATCTATGTAAGTTGCAAAATCCAGAATGTGCTAGATACCATATTGAATTTATGGTAGTTATTTCACAGAAAACGGGTAGTGTTATTAGAATGATTCAAAATTTTAGCTTGCATGAATATTCAAATACCAAATTTTAATGTTTAATTCATTTTTTAAAATACGTTCTGTACATGATGTATTTTTTTTAGATATTCACAACAATTCACATTTTACCGTAAATGACTTTAAAGAAGACCCTTCTATATCTTTTACATTGATCTCTAATTGTTTTAGAAACCCTATTCAGTGTTGTGCTTTATAAAATTCTTGAGGTCTTAAAAGCTAATGATTTATTGCTCAAGATTTGTTTTATAAATACTCGGTAATTTTCTTTAATTTACTGCTATAAGGCAATGTAATTTTTTTAAATAAATTAGTAAAATATTGCATCATTTCGGGAATTTTGAAAATGGATAAATGCTGAAAAAGGTATACAACCAAAAAAAGGTTTGAATTTCAAGAGGTGTCGAGATGGAACCCTGCTTAGGGTTAGTTACTCGATAAGGTTCTTTTTCTGGATTTTCCCTTATCCTGAGAAAACGAACGGAATTCGTCCATGGACCCCGGGTTCATTTGAGCATCATTTTACCCATTCATTCACCGTCGGATATGACCAACTACTTAAGCTACATAAAGATGTTAATTTGGATATGTCTTTTAATAAATATGCGCCTGTTCATTTACAGCTTCAGTTAGTTGTTTTTTGTAAAGTTTAGAATTCAAAACTGAATATTCATAATTTTATGCTTTTTACAGAAGTTTTTGTTCAAATTTAGCATCTGCATTGCCCTAAGGATTTTATTTAGGGGACTTTATATATATTTCTGGTTAAATCTCGGCATCCACTGGGTCAAATGCAATATTTACTCCATCTTAGGTATCTAAAAGATAGAGAAAATAATGATGTTTCATTTTGCGCTGACAGTAGAGATGATTTTATATCTACTGGGGCGTAGATCGTGACATGAACGAGCGATTGTGACAGAGAGCGTATAATTCAGACCATTTGTACAATTTTTCTTTCCCCTTGAAAATGAAATGCGCGCTTTACACGTCTCGGCTAACTCTCGGGAAATAACTGGTTTGTGTGTAAAGAAAGGCTGACGACTCAGTTTATTTGTTGTGGTGTCCTTGTTTGTTGGTTTGTTTGTTTTCTGTTCCGATAGCTCTCTATTGACACAAACATTACTCGAGAGGCACTTTTGATAAAACAATGGGTCTTTCGTGGTTGATCTGAAGAAAATGGGGCTCTGTCCCGGGGTTCAAGCTTTTAATTTACAAATGACAAATGGCAAACAACCGAAACGTGCTTGTTCACTGATCCTGTTGATAAGTCATCAGTAGGACCACAGTAGAAAATATAACAGTATATTTAATGTTATTTATCAGCAAACTGGTCATTCTAAAAGCATTCAAAAGGTTAGATTTTTAATGTGCAAAAAGTACGCTGTATATTTAGTTTCAATTATGTACTATAGCTTTTGCTCTCAGACTTTTAAGGCTTCAACAATTGGTCGTTAAATGCCAATAAATATAAGTCTTACTGGCGTGTGTATATAAGCCGTTCCAGTTCACGCTATAGCTAACGGTGGTCTCGCTAACGAATTTGGACTACTGAGGTGTCGCGGCGACTTGCGCGGATCGAGCGCATGACACAGTCCGTCAAGTAATGCTATAAACAGTGGGCATTTATGTTGACTTTCCATTTATCTCATTAACACTAGACAATAGGCAATGATCATCGGATTTGTTATAATTCACCTACTGTAATGTCAGCTATGCTGTAATAGGGCATCGTTCTCGATAAGTGAACACGTTCGTTGATCACACCACTCTACTGGAACATTCGTTTAATGCACACTTATTTTCCACAGCTCCTGTACAGTGTATGACGTAACACTTAGTGCGAGCGTTCGCCACTATTAACATGAGCTGGGACGAATAGTAATCGCAGTGCCCTTTACAGCTTTGATTTTCTTACGCTTTTGCGTATTAAGTGTTTCATACGATTTTGTTTGTAACCAACCTTATTCAAATTTTAAGTAGAAGGTCAGAGAGAGTGAAGTTAAAAAAGTTGAGGTGTTTCATTCACCGACTTTCTCTATATGTAAGAAATTCTTACAGACGATTGTTCTTATTTCTAATTCATGCTAATGGAAAACAGCATTACCAAATTTTTGCTTTCCTGATAAGTAGACGGAAACTAAGTGAATACACTATGCTAAATCGAGAGAAAGATTTCTTAAAACTGTCGCTATGCGATTGTCGTTGAAATTCACTTCTTTGCACAGTCAGAAGTAAAACAAAAAAAAAGAAAGAAAGAAAAGAAAAAAGAAACACTGACGACTTCCAGCTTGAGAAAACTATAAATATTTGTGTGTTTTAACAAGATTTACATTTTTGTGTCATAAGTTTTTATATATATGTATATATGTTTTTTGTCTATCTGAAGACTTCCAGCTTGAGAAAACTATAAATATTTGTGTGTTTTAACAAGATTTATATTTTTGTGTCCTAAGTTTATATATATAAGTTTTTGTCTATCTGACGACTTCCAGCTTGAGAAAACTATAAATATTTGTGTGTTTTAACAAGATTTACATTTTTGTGTCATAAGTTTTATATATATATATATATGTATATATGTTTTTGTCTATCTGACGACTTCCAGCTTGAGAAAACTATAAATATTTGTGTGTTTTAACAAGATTTACATTTTTGTGTCATAAGTTTATATATATATAAGTTTTTGTCTATCTGACGACTTCCAGCTTGAGAAAACTATAAATATTTGTGTGTTTTAACAAGATTTACATTTTTGTGTCATAAGTTTATATATATACATATATATATATATATGTATATAAGTTTTTCTCTATCTGACGACTTCCAGCTTGAGAAAACTATAAATATTTGTGTGTTTTAACAAGATTTACATTTTTGTGTCATAAGTTTTTATATATATGTATATAAGTTTTTGTCTATCTGACGACTTCCAGCTTGAGAAAACTATAAATATTTGTGTGTTTTAACAAGATTTACATTTTTGTGTCATGAGCTTTATATATATGTATATATGTTTTTGTCTATCTGACGACTTCCAGCTTGAGAAAACTATAAATATTTGTGTGTTTTAACAAGATTTACATTTTTGTGTCATGAGCTTTATATATATGTATATATGTTTTTGTCTATCTGACGACTTCCAGCTTGAGAAAACTATAAATATTTGTGTGTTTTAACAAGATTTACATTTTTGTGTCATGAGCTTTATATATATGTATATATGTTTTTGTCTATCTGACGACTTCCAGCTTGAGAAAACTATAAATATTTGTGTGTTTTAACAAGATTTACATTTTTTGTCATAAGTTTTTATATATATGTATATAAGTTTTTCTCTATCTGACGACTTCCAGCTTGAGAAAACTATAAATATTTGTATGTTTTAACAAGATTTACATTTTTGTGTCATAAGTTTTTATATATATGTATATAAGTTTTTGTCTATCTGACGACTTCCAGCTTGAGAAATCTATAAATATTTGTGTGTTTTAACAAGATTTACATTTTTGTGTCATAAGTTTTTATATATATATATATATATATATATATATATATGTGTGTGTGTGTATATAAGTTTTTGTCTATCTGACGACTTCCAGCTTGAGAAAACTATAAATATTTGTGTGTTTTAACAAGATTTACATTTTTGTGTCATAAGTTTTATATATATGTATATATGTTTTTCTCTATCTGACGACTACCAGCTTGAGAAAACTATAAATATTTGTGTGTTTTAACAAGATTTACATTTTGGTGTCATAAGTTTTTATATATATGTATATAAGTTTTTCTCTATCTGACGACTTCCAGCTTGAGAAAACTATAAATATTTGTGTGTTTTAACAAGATTTACATTTTTGTGTCATAAGTTTTTATATATATGTATATAAGTTTTTGTCTATCTGACGACTTGCAGCTTGAGAAAACTATAAATATTTGTGTGTTTTAACAAGATTTACATTTTTGTGTCATAAGTTTTTATATATAGATATATGTATATAAGTTTTTGTCTATCTGACGACTTGCAGCTTGAGAAAACTATAAATATTTGTGTGTTTTAACAAGATTTACATTTTTGTGTCATAAGTTTTTATATATATGTATATAAGTTTTTGTCTATCTGACGACTTGCAGCTTGAGAAAACTATAAATATTTGTGTGTTTTAACAAGATTTACATTTTTGTGTCATAAGTTTTTATATATATGTATATAAGTTTTTGTCTATCTGACGACTTCCAGCTTGAGAAAACTATAAATATTTGTGTGTTTTAACAAGATTTACATTTTTGTGTCATAAGTTTACATATATAAAAGTTTTTGTCTATCTCTTACGGTTTACCAGTTGTGCAAAGTTCATCCAGAATGGAAGAAGGCTTCAGAGGCTATTCCCCAAAAATTCAAGATATAGGTACATTTTATTTGTCATATCTTAGATATCTATACGATATGTTAAATAAGACCGTTAGAGCCATTTTAGACAAAATTAAAAGTTGCAATTTTTTTCATGTAAAGTGTAGTTTGGGGTGGGGATGACTTTACTGAAAATCTTCGTGTTGCATACTTGGGAGATATTAACTTAAATACCAAGTATTTAATGGATTTTTCTTTTTTGAGTTATGCTGTCCACAGACATACACACATACAAACACATACACACCTTTTTATAAAAATGTTTTCTTCTGGATTCAGGGGATCTCCAAACATTATATTCTGGTGAATTGTCGGTATCAAATTTTTGGGTGGAATACAATACCCTCTCTACCTACTACGTACATTTTACATACGTGCTAGATAAAGTGAAAAGTGGCATACATTTTTTCCTACACTTTTAAATTTCTCAAAATGCGATATAATTAAATTAACCACAGAAATTATATTTAAAGTATAAACGTTTTTCTGAAACAGCCAGGGGAGTACAAAGAAATTGTCTACTATTATCGGTGCGGAATTTCCTTGTGATTGACACTTGTGGGGTGTGTCGTATGCTGGCAGGGGCTCGTCAGGTTGTTGACCAATCATAGTGTAAGAATACATAACTGTCAGTGATATGGTGTCATCCGCGTTGCAACGCCTACGTGGTTCAGTGGAAATTTACGCGAGCATTCTCATGCATGACTGATCAATTGTTTGCAATCTGATTGTTTGATTGCACTCTGTGAAAAGTTCGGTTGTGTTACATATAGTGATCGTAATTTATGATCGCTACTACCTTTTATCTTATCCTAGAAATATCACGAGTGACACTGTAATTTGAAAATGTCTTACATCCGTGATAAGTAAGTTGAGGCTACCTTAGTCGCAATAATAAAACTTTTCCGTTGAGTGAAATACAGGACCCAAATGTGGAAATAAATAGATTAGGTAACTAGTGAGCAATGGGGAAAAATAGTTCAACATGCGAGAGGTATGCATGGAGAGAAGAAGACATTTTAGAGGAAGCAGTGGAACGTTTGTCACTGCAGACGGACAGCGAGGCGGCCACGTATCAGCAGAATGTCAATCACAAGGTAATTTCTCACCGATAATAGCTCGTGTGCATTAGTATTTAAATACCATGAAAGCATTTTTATTTATTTAATATTACATTTTCTACATTATATGGCTAACCAATTAACATATAAAGGAAACGCATTGTTTCTTTCTCAGCAAATATTGAAGGTACCTGTTTGAAATTTTAAAACATACTTGTAATTGTTATGGAACAACATGTGAACACATTTTAAAAACTTTAAGGTAGAAACTACAACATTTAGGAACATCCTTCAACAATTCCATGCAAATTGTACCCCAATATTTGAATACTATAGTTATGCATATTTGTGAAAGTACCACAAAAAATGTAAAAACATCTAAGGAATAACTTTAAGAAGCATTACATATAAAGCTATTATACAAGAACAAAAACAGTAATAGTGTTTTTCTTTCTTTCTTTTACTGCCCTATTTCGCACATAGCACATAGGTAGAGGAATATTGCACTCCACCCCAAATTCAGTACCAAAATTTCACAGAAAATACACGTTTTAGGGTCCTCTAAATGAAAGCAAAGCATTTTTAGAAAAATGTACGTGTGTGTGACTGTATGCCCATGTGTGCCTCTGTGAACAACATAACTCAAATTCTTAAAAATGCTTCCGTGTAAAGCTTAGTTTGGGGTGAGGAAATTTTCTTGGATATCTTCCTGTCGCATCTTTGGAAAAAGTCGGATAAATTAGATATTTTAGTTCAGCAGTATCGAGGAAGCGAAACGAAGATTCTTAAGGAAATCCGTTCACCCCAAACCAACGCATTTGATTAAAACACCGTATATTAAATGTATTTACATGAAAAACAAAATTTATACCTTAAATATTCTGGGAATAGCCTTAGAGATGAACAAAATCTTACTACACAAAAATGTAGTTCACCTTAAAACACATTTGTCATATATTGTTGGTATGGAGTAAACAATTTCCGAGATATTCCTTATTATTGGTTTTAAAATTTGCAATACTCAGGCTTTTATCAAATGCGAAATCGTTATTCACTTTTATCAACCTCGTCATGCAAGGAGAACGGGATTTCAAATGTATCACATAACGACCAGTTATTAAAATATTTTACTTTCGATTTAAAAGAAACTTAGTAATAAAACCATTTCTACTAATGTTTCTTTCGATTAGCATAAAATAGAGAGACGAATATGTTTTGCAGAATAGTGGGGAAAGTCATGTGAATGGAACACATCAGAATTTTAAGCAGCGCTTTTACTGCATACGGACCGGGCAGTATCACTGGTGATAACAAGAAATGAAACGATAATTGGGGAAGGACGTTTTGGAAGGAAAATTTCTATTCCTAATTGTAGGGTACCTCCATGGTATTTACCACTTACGAGGACTGAGGAAAACTTGAGTGAGGGACACGGTTCTGAGGAAATTTGAACAGCAATCCTCTTTACCGCGGATCCATCTTGCTCTGTATATTTGACCCCTGGCTAAAGTTAACAACTTCCTAATCTGAGAGTATACCAGTTTGCGAAAGTTGGCTTATTACCTACAGCTCCCAAATTAGAATAAGTCCACCAACTATGCAGAGTGCTTAGTTTCACTCGACTCTTTTAGCGCAAAAGGCTCCGCACTAACGGATGGCGCTTGCATTTTTTTAAGTGTTCCTATGATCGTAATACTACTCCGGTGTTATATTATTTTTTCTTTTTCCTTTGTTTTTCCATTTTCCATTCATTGCTTTTGTTGCTGTATTGGTTTACCGTTTTCATTTTACTTATACACAAACATATACACATTTACAAACACCAATGCCCACAGTGGGACTAGAACCCACGATCCCCTGCGCCACGAAGCACCAAAGCAAATCGCTTTAACGACCACGGCCACGAGGACCGGCTGCATTCGGTGGGTGCACGGTTCAAATCCCCAGAACCGTCCTCCTTGACGGGTTTTTATTCAGGTTTTCCTCACTGCTTATAAGTGCCAAAACATAGACCCAAAACTTAAGCCTGTAACATTTCCTTTCCAAAAAACATTTCATGTATCATCAATGTCCACTGCATGCGGTGATGTTTAGAGTCTGAACTTATCAGGTCTAGAAAAGTATGTATTTGCAAAGAGCATGTAGCTATTTATCAGACAATAGAGGGAAGGGTTGCGTGTGTTCCAAGAGACATTAGGTAGACAAGGACAGAACCAAACCGGACAAGATAGGATCTCATAGACTATAGTAATAATGGACGTTAAAAGCTATTAAAATATAAGCTTAAAAGGAAGTGAAATAATGGAAGACAATTCACCGGTACATTTTTAATGAGAACTAAGACTTTTCTGCTTTCAATTTATGGTGACCAGTTCACAATATACGTTTAGTTAAAATCTGATCATCCTCTCATCACCAAACCTAAAGCCATATAAGGTAATGCATCTTTGAAATTTGGAAAATCCACAGTATGGAAGATATATTATTGCAATTTATACCAGTTATTATGAACAATAATACTGATGTTTTTGCCACGTATCAAAATTCTAGCTTGCATGCTTATTTTTATAATATATTTTTACTGCCTAAATTCAATGTTATAATAAAAATGAAACACATTATGCATTTTTCAAAATATTCACATAAAATCCAGCTTTACAGTAGGTAAATGCGTATAAAAATAGATCTGTCATGTTACAATGTTTTAAATTAGCCCTAATTAGTGTAGAAATGTCATTATTTTCGTACTCTCCAAAACTCTAGATTTTTAAAAATGTAATGATCTACTTATCAAAATTAGAGCATTATTTTGAGAAACCAATATGATTATTTTCTTTAATGTGATTTGTATGGCAGATTAGAGAAAATTGAATCCTGTGAAACATTTTGAGTATGGAAAAGTGTTAGAAAAAGCTTTTGCGAGAAAATAAATTTTAAATTTGGGAATACCTATTAATAAGCTTGCGCCTACTGATCTATAGCTTTTGCTTGTTGATAGTCAAAGTTCGCCAGCTTGGAAAAGCAACATACAGTATACCCCCGATTATTCGTGTGCGGATTATCCGGTTTGCAGATTATCCGTGCGGGGGGCCCCCAAAAAACCTATTTTAATGTCAACTAACGTTTTTTTCGTTTCTCCGCTATCTCTTTTAATTTTCTTTGTTGACACTTTCACGCTGATTAACATTACATAAACTGAATTTGTTTTTAATTTACACGGAACAGCCAGACCGATAACAATGGCAACGGTACTTACTCTGTTGTTACGCGCTGATCGTTTAAACAATGGAAATGACACTTATTGTCAGGCGGCGGATCCTTTATTGGTGTTTCCTAAAGAAAAACAATACCTATGTACAGAAGTAGAAATAACTTTTGAAAAAGAATACACGTTGAAAAAAAAGCTTTTAAAAGTAATTTCCTATTTACATATTATGTTGTACCTTAAAAGCATTAAATTACTGGTTTTCCGTTTATTCGTGTTTTTCGATTACTCCCCCACATTACTCCAGATAATCTAAAGTATACTGTATTTCTCTTGTTTAGAATTCATATAATTTTACAATGAAATTTACATTTTTTTTTAATTTTTCACAATTTTTGTTCAAATTTCACAGATGCATCGCGTTACGGATATGTTTTAAAAACGTGACAATCGCAAACGGACAAAATAGACATTAGAATGTCCTGATTAAGCCAATAATTCACTTAAAAGAAACCGGAGGGAATACAAATTAATCTTTATAAATATATTCAATCACTACCTAAATAAGAGATATCGGATAATAAATGAATTTAATGAGCATTTACAGCGCAAGGCTGACGACTAAAATGTCATATTAATCTTAATGAAATATACTCATGTAATTGTTTAACTATAATTTTGACAACTTCATTGTAACTTCATTGAGGAATCCTAACATAACAGTAATGTACCGAAGCAAAATACGGTTTACTACATTTAAAATTCCACCTTCAAAGAATATGAAGGATATTTAATGAGGCTGTGTGACAACCAGACGAAATTAAATGGAAATATGAACAGAGAACTGGAAGTTCTCTCTGTCTATGTCTGTGTCTCTCTCCCTCCCTCCCTCCCTCCCTCTCTCTCTGAAAAAATATGCCACAATAAAGTGATCTGGGCTTTCATTGGGAAGAGAATGTACAATGTCAGAATGCCTGCACAAAATTAAAGCAGAAGTCAAAGGAATTAGAGCCCAGATTGAAAGTACGTCTATTAAAATCATATTGGACTTGTTCACTTTCGAATGGAACACTGCATTTAATTTATCTCTGCTTTCAAGGTAGATGTTTGGGTTCACTTTTTTATTTGTCGTGGTTTCCAACAAATAATCACCATTATTCTATTCTTTAGTCTGGATTCACAAAGAGATTTGAAATTATGAATGACAGATCTCTTGTGACAAGACCATACCACATGGCTTTCAAATAAATGAAACTGAATTATGCTTAGGTTAGTACATACAAGTTTAACACTTCATGGTTCAGAAAATCTTGTGTTTGCGGAATGTCAAGCAACAAGCTTTGTATCTGCGTTCTATTTGATAATTAATAGGCACAGTTGGGTAAAGCTTAATTGCCTATGTGCAACATGTAACATTACTAGAAATATCGGAGTTATAGTATTTTTAAACGACGTTTTCTTTTTCTTTCATCTTTGTTTGAGCTTTCCGTTGTTTTCTTGATAGTTTTTCCATTTCACCTTACATATACACACATGAGTGTCCCAGAATTCAACCGCACAAGTTGGCAAAAGGGGTCCTAGATAAACTGTTTGAGATAGGGAACCTATGGGTTCTAAATTCCTTGCTACAGTATAACATGTATTAGGGGCTAGCACGCCGGACTGCGGTGAACCGTGACGTAAAGACCCGGATTTCGGAGAGCGTATATATAGCAGTATTACGTGGTGCTTGCTATGTTTTGCGTGTGCGTATGCGGTTAAGAAGTTGAGGGAGTTGGCTGTACATTATTTTATGTTGTCTACTTTGTTTGCATTTTATATGAGCCGTTCATATTTGGCTGAGTTACTTATTTTCAGCTACAGTTCCATCTTGCTTCCCCACAAATGCATCTCGGCTAGCTCAGAAAATGAAAATATATTCGCTTTGGTTCAGAGTAGCTGTAACCAACCTGCAGCACTGGTACACAATGCATTTAAACCGATTCTCAATCGCTGGGGTTGATACGATTGGTAACTAGGCTTGCGCAATGGTACCAATTGACATCAAGAGAATTTCGAACTAGAACTCCGTGTGATCTCAGTTTCAAAACGCTTTGGAATAATTTGTTTCCTTGAACATAATTTGTATATCTACCTACAAATTATGTGTATATATGTGTGTGTGTGTGCATATATACCACTTATAATGTATGTATTATAGTCATTTGACTTTTCCTGCCCTATGCCATTTATTAATAGATATACTGTTCTTGCGAAACATTATTTTTCTGTCATACTTCATTTTAGTCGGGAAAACCTTTCCAGTAGTGGCTATATTAGACATTTTGCTATGCTAGGTGTCCCAACAGCTCCACGTTTGACATGTGCAGACATCCTTTCGTGCGTTAAAGCAGTTGCAGAACACAACGGGGCTACTTCAATTTAAAACCTCAGTGACAAATTGGCTTGAGGAACCTGGTATGAGGAATTCCTGTCAAGAATCTCACATCTTAGCATTGCTATACATGAGAGGACCGCGGGTCCCGTAAATATGTACCGACAATTAACTTCAATATACATGAAGGATTAGGATGATGGGGGAAGAATTGAAATAGTCATTGAAATACGTTAAATAAAAATAACTTCAATAACTTTTTGTTTGATCATGAGACTTTTCAAACTCAAAATCTGTTTGAAGGTAGGGAGGGAAAACCGTTTATCTTTTGATGTGCAGTTTCATATAAAGGCTTTGAAAGGGTAAATTAGAAGTATTTAAGTATTTCTTCACATCTCTGGAACAAGGAGCATCTTATTTCCCAAAATATATCTACCTACCGGAATCGGCCAAAACAACACCTTGCCTTCCATAAATCTCCTCTCCAAAAATAACGGACCACGAATCCCATGCCAAACTATTTAGCTTGCGTAAAATTCGAATTAAACAATTTGCCCCGTGTTACCACATTATAACAAAAGATCTTCTGTATAACTTGCGTGGATTCAAAGCAGAGGAGGGTTGTTTCCAAATAAATGATCAATCATCAAAGCTATAATTTGCAGGGAAAATGTAATAGCAGCTCCAAGTGACAAAGAGTTTTTGGAAAAATATTTCTTTACTCGGTATATCTGAGGAATGAATTCATTTAAGCCTGGCAGTGTAATAAATTTGAGGTTTCGTTAGGGACATCACTGTTTGTTACAACCACATCAAGAATTACAACCGTAACGATACATGAAATAATATCATCAGGCAGACATCGATGATGAAAGGCAACCACGAATAAATTAAGGTTAATTATATAAGTAAATTAGCGGAAAAATGAATAATAAATTACAGACTTTTGTAAATAATTGCTTGAGAAAAATTCTGGGATACTTTGGCCAAATATTATAACAAATGAAGAACTATGGGTGCGAACAAATCAATCTGAAATAAAGGTGCAAATGAAAAAGAGAAGATAGAACTGGATAGCCATATGTTCAAGAAAGCAGAAGATGCTTCACAAAAGGATGTGATGGATTGGAAGCCTCATAAAGCAAGGAAAAGAGGTAGACGCCCAGAATGACAATGGAGAAGAACCATAGACGAGGAAATTATGAAGAGTGGCAAGAACTGGAGGGAGCTAGTCATAGAGGAAGATGGAAGACCTTTATTGATGCTCTATGTTCCACAAAGGAATAACAGGAATTAAGTAAGAAAGTAAGTCATAGATTAAAATTGCAGAAGTTACCATCAAAACTCAAAGTAATCAGTGACCTACACGGTTAGCTGAAGTCTTGAAGACACGCATATGAACAGAAAATCGGCGGCTCAAATCCCCCTACAGTCGTCCTCACTGACGGAGTTTTTTTCTGGCTTTTCTGGCAAATGTCGAGAAGTTACCTTACAATTTGACGTTTCCTTTCCAAATTTACTTTCCCAGCTACCACTTCATTACATGTATCACTACTATCACCACCAGTGGCGCCATATGGTGTAAGAGAGGGTGATAAACTCTACTCAAATTCAAAGAAACCTAGGGAAATACTTAAAAGCATATATTATGCAGGATGAAATACTGTTGCAGTGTAGAAACCAATACTGCACCAAGTACCTACAAACGAGAACGTAACTCAATCGCATACAACTCCGTATCTCATTTATTAGCTTAACACATATAGTACTGAACAACAAAGAATATGAAATTACACTATTGTTTCACTACCTGGGCCAATAAGTTTTGGAATGATACTTCTTGTCTCTCATATATAGTCTCTCAAAAATGTCAGGTTTTCTAACGTGGATCTAACGATTTTGATTAAAATGCCATACGTTTAAGCTATTTCAATGACAAACGAAATGTAGGTATACCTTGAATTTTCTGGGAATAGCTTCTGAAGACCTCTTCATTCTGGCCGACTTTTGCGTGGCTCGTATACGGGAAGAAATAGACAAAAATGTTCAAAATATGTAGATATCATTAAAACACACAATGTGATATAGAGTTTCTGTAGAGTTAACCGTTTCCGAGATATTCCTTATTATTGGTTTTAAACTCCTTAAACTCTTCTCAAGCGGGAAGTCAGCTTTCGTTTCATCTCTTTTGTTTACTCCTGGGAATGCAAAAGAGAACCGAATATCAATTGTTTCACTTAGCGATAGCTTTTAATTTTTTTTGGGGGGTAGTGTTTAACGTCCGCTTTAACTACTTATGGCACCGCAGGCGGAACTTTTAAATGATTTGACTATCTCTCTAGCTTATTGTATTCCCCTATTTACCTTCCGCTCACAAGGAAGCGACCAGTAAGATCATTTCGGATACTGTGTATCTCCATTAACATGACGCAGATAAAAGAATAGCCTTTTGTAAGGCAAGTTTGTTTGCAGTACAGCTAGGAAAGGTCATGTGAATGTAACACGTCAGATTTCTTTGTTGTTTAAATTAGAGCAATCAGCAACAACAGTTCGTTCAATTTCTCTCCAGGTACCACTTTTACGGTAGTCTGTGTTTTACCTGCCACTCGGGACCCCTAATTTCCGACAGTAATACATAACACAGAAAGGAAAAGACCGCCGGTGTTGGAGCACGAATACAACACCCTCCCCTTAGAACTATTAGAGAGACCTGCCAGAATTATTGAACATTCTTCTTTAGCACAAATAAACTGTATTTCTTGCACATTAAGAAGAGGAAGTTATTTTTAAGTAAGTTGATCGTTAAACACTTTACACATGAACACCTAAATCACAGTTTATTCTTCTATTTACTTCATGCTAATCAAGATAAGCATTACCAGAAATCGTCTTATTACTTACTTCCTTATAAGTAGAAAAGAAATTAGAAAACACACTAGCTAAAGCGATAGTCAAATAGTTTAAAAGCTGGTTTGCTATGTGATGCTCTTTTAATTCCTTTTTCTTTGCATGACCAGGATGAAAAAGTGAATAACGACTTCCCATTTGAGAAAATTTAATTATTGAAAATTTTAATACCATAAGCATGGAATATCTCGGAAATAGCTCGACAACAGCAATAATAATAACAACAATAATAATAACAATAATAACAACATAATTGTGCGTTTTAATGAGATCTATGTTTGTTGTGTAGTAAATTTTTGTCTATCACTTACGGTTTACCAGTTATGTAAATGCTATTCAAAATGAAGAATATTTTGTACACTATTCCCCACAAATTCAAAATATACATTTTTATTTGTCATATGAATATGTTTTATATACCGTTTTTAATCAAAATAGTTAGTCATTTCTGAGAAAATCGCATATTTTGAAAAATCTTCCATGTAAAGGGTAGTTTGGGTTGTAGAATTTTTCTAAAAATATTTATGTCGCATTCTTGGCAGATACTAAACTAAAATATCAAGTTTGTGATATCTTCATAATTTTGGATACTGAATTATGATACTTTTTTTTAAAAGGTTCAACATTTTAATCTCTAAAAGTAATCGCTTATTTTAAAATTGCTATTTGTGTTAGGATACATTTGTCACCTGTAATATTACAATATATACCTCTGCACATTCTGAGACATTTTAGTTGCATATAAACAAAAACTGGGACGTGTAGGACCGCTAAATATTGATTCTCTATGGATAACCAAAGGTTTCTATTTGAAGAACAAAACGATTTTCGATTATTTGCATTTCAAATTTTGGTGGCTTTGTCAATTATGCTTCGTCCATAGAGGCAGCCTATTATTATAGGAAGCTGTGTTTGATTAAACAATAAAATAAAATAGGTTAAAAATGAATGTGTACAACTAGGTGTACAATGAAAATGAGAGGCATGGCCATAAGTTTAACAATGATTTTAGTTACAATGAGCAACCAGTGAGGAAACAGATTTAAAGATTTATTGCAGACATCATGTGGCAATGCATTTCAGAGTATTGCAACTTCCAGGGTGAAAGATGATAACAGAAGTGTTTTGTGGAGTAGTGTGTGCGGGTGATGCCAGAGGGAATTCTACACTGCAGCTATTAGCTGATTGTACTGCACACTCCAGGAGATAGGATGAAGTGAGAGTAATATCACGGGCGGACGAAACCAGACGGTAGAGGAGGAGCCACCGTAGAGTGCCCCTAACACATTCTCGACCCGGGGAGCCCGCGCCCCAGGTCTGACCGAACTCCCTAAGTCTACAGACAACTTCAAACGACATCCCGCCGCCGATAGTTGTATTTCCAGAGCACATCCACCAATACAGATGGGCGCCACCACAAAAGTCCTCCCGATACTTACAGCTGTGAAAGAAACCGGTTGGATGGAATGGAGATGAAATGAAGGAACAGGAAGTTTGGGGGAATGAAGAAATCTCCCCAATATTTACCTAGTGGTCACCCTCCCCCCCCCCAATCTCTCGAATGCCAGTCTCAGATGAAACGTTTGAGCCATCTGGCTCGGTGTCGGAGTGTGGTACTGAAACTATGTGACAATTTTACGAGTGGTCGTGAAGGTTGTAAGCTACTACAAACAAAGTTTTAAAACAAAACTCTAGGTCGTGAGGAGACGTATGAATAGGTAAGTTTCAGGGGTAGTAATAGAATGTTTCTGCACTCAATTAGATGGAACTATGACAACTCAAGAAGACGGTGATGACGTAATGACGTTACTCAGAGTTGTAGCGCGCATGTTTTCTTGGGAGCTCGACTCTCTAATCTTCATTCCGTAGGCATCAAGCAACCTCGGAAGCAGAGCCGAGCAACAGCATTGAGATATGAACTATGTTAAACCCCTTGTTATATTATAGTTTCATTCTGTCTGTAGATCCCAGAGTTCACACACATGCGCGTGCTCTGTGTTTCGTTTAATAATTCAGCTATTTCACGGTAAATTAGATAACCTATCATCATAATAGTCACCGAGGACCTTAAAAATACTTTCTGTGGTTGGCAACAATGAGGAAAGATTGGTGGCAACCTAGCCCTTATTCCCTCCAGCCCTCGCTTCCCGTAAGAAAAGATGCGCGCGCGCACAATACGCACATCATGAGCTAGCTGAAATATACGTCAAGATCAGATCTTATGTTATCTGTGAGTGCGGAATCGCAATAATCTCGTAGCCTTCCGTGGTGTAGTGGTTACCATGCTCGCCTCATGTACCCACGGTCGCGGGTTCAACGGCGATAACATTTTTCGGGTGTAAAGATCCTTACTATGGCTTCCTTCGGAAGGAAAATAAAGCCGCTGTTCTCGTGTCGTAGATTTAGGGCACTATAAGAACCTCAAGCTTGATAAAGAGGCCTTTGAGCAAAGTAAGCGGTATTTCACGTCCAATATAGAATGGGACGCTGAGAACCACAATAGTTAAAGAGCGTCCATAAATAACTCCCCATTTCCATAATAATTGGAACGTGAGGATCACCACTGTATGTGGTAAAGTTTTTAAGTTATTAGGCCGCTGCTCTGAGGCATCGGCTTACAGAAAATGTATTATTTTTGCGAAAACATTTTAGAACTAGGAGATTTTGAATCGGTATCTCTCGTGAAACCGTATTCTCTGGTAAAGGCTACAGATATAATGATTTGATATTAAAATGATACAGGTAGCACAATAAACTTATCTGGAGGAAACGGCTCGGAACAGACAAGATCCGGTGTGGAGGCAGAAACAGTTGTTTCTTGACAAGTCCAGGGAGTTCAACAGGTCAAGCCATCGTGACGACAGCGATCCAGTGTAACAATCCATCATCACAAGGCATTAGCACCTACACTTTTTAGTAGGTACCTTACATGGTGTGTGTCCATTTGGTTGCCACTGCTGATCCGATGTCGTATTGATTTTTATCGACTGAACTCTACTTGCGAAATGACTCAGCAGCTATAGGTATAGTAGTTACCCCCCTCGGCCCCAACCCCTCTCTGTGTGTACACAGCCGCTGCCCCTCCGCCCCTCCACTTGGGCTGCTTGCCCTCCCCATGCTGTACCGGTTCCCTGGATACTAGCATGCTTGTGTCAACAATGCTTTTGCCTGCTGCTGACGCTCCGACCGATGGTGGCAAGCAGCAAGCAGCAATCCCTGCAAAATCGAGAAGGCAGGACAGCATCCACGGAATGAATACCTTGCAGCTTCATGGCAAACAATGGACGTAGTATGACGTGGCCTCTAATTAGTGTTCTGCTCCTATTATCGTCCGCACAGCAGTGATTCTGCTTATTCGCCCAAGGACCGAGTTACTCTTTGTCATAACCCACGGCACTACAGTGCTCGTTGAATCATCCCAAGATACGAGGATGCACATTCTGCCTCCTAACTCGAAACAATATTAGCTGCACGTCTATTTTTGTGGCTTATTCTGAGGTTCCCCCAAGTCAATTTTGTCACTACACGCAAACTAATAATGCGACGGGTGAAACAAAGCATAAAGTGCTTATAACTACCCCTTATTTGATTACAATTCCATTGCACAGCTGATTTGCAGGCAGTAACTTGTATAATTTTCACCAAGGGTGAAGGAAATCTAGGGGCAGCTTTCCTTTTTTTTTAACTTGGGGGTAGAAAACTAGGGTTGGGTAGTTTTAACATAGCCTATGATTGCTGTTAAGTATTACACTAATAAATTAAACATCACAAATAGGAGTGAAAACATAGTAAGGGTAACTTTGGAGAGCTGTAGAAAGCCTGTAATTTCCGTTGGGTCTTAACGTCATAAGCGCATTTCCTTTCTTTCTAGATAGGCCAAGGAGTGCTTATTTATTAGTTACTAATTTCATAGCTATTGCCCGATTCTGAAATCCTAGCATACCCAGTTTTTGTTTTGTTTTCAAAATCATACCAAAAACAGCACCGATCAGTAAAATCAAAATCATACTTCATAGTATGAACAGGATATAAGTATACTTTCATATTGTCAAGTTTTTAGCCCCCCTCCCTGACTCTTTTGGGCTGAAAGTCATTAATAATTAGCTTGGTTGGTAATAAGGGGTCAAAATATAAGATTTTAATTTGGTGGCGAATTTGAAACAACCCTAAGTCCCAAGCTTTTGGTTTTATAGTTTATAATGGAAGTCCACCCGGAAGAACTGTAAATTTCAACAGTGAACGAATCAAACTCGGTTAAGTAGTTTCTGAGGTAACCCTCCACCCCCCCCCCACACATAAGCAAAAGAATTTTTCTTTCTTTATACAGTTTACAAGGAACACAGTCATAAATTAAATTGTAAAATATTCATTATATCACTACGTCAAGCTTGCTCTAAAGAGCTAAGAGTTCTCCACTACATGTATATCTGTGGTGTATCAAAAAGAAAATCTGATGTGTTCCATTCACATGACTTTCTCTACATCTCTGCTACTACTTAATTATGCTAATCAAGAATGACTTATTATTTGCTTCCTTGTAAGTAGAAGGGAAATAAGGCAGTACCATAGGTTAGAGTGATAGTCAAAAGCTGGTTGCTATGTGACTGAAGTTCCTTTGTGTGTGTGGACAGGAGTTAACAAATTCCTGTATGAGAAAAGTATAAGTTTTTCAAAGTTGAAACCAAAAACAAGGAATATCTCAAAAACCAGCAACTTCACGAAAAAATGTACGTAACATAAATTATTTTTACTAACGTGCTCTGCGTTGTCTGTTTGGTAAGTTTTTGTTCATCTCTTACGATTTAGCAGTTCTGCAAATTCTGTAAAATTCATCCAAAATAAAGTAATATTCAGAGTCTACTCCCAGAAAATTCAAGATATACATTTTATTTGTCAGGTAAATATCTTTAATATACGATATTGTATTCAAATTTGTTTGAGCCGTTTTTGAGAAAATCAAAATTTTAGAAAAAAGCTCCATGTAAAGGGTAGTTTGGGGTGGGGGATTTTCTTGAAAATCTTCGTGTCGCATCCTTGGAAGATACCAAAATAAAATACCAAGTTTGATATTCAACCGTCTTTTCGTTTGTGAGCTATGCTATCCACAGACACATAGACAGACAGACTAACAGACAGACAAACACACGGACTTTTTTATAAAAATGCTTTTTTTTTTTTGGATTCAGGAGGACCCAAAACATGTATTTCTGGTGAAATCTCGGTATCGAATTTTTGGGAGCATTTCAGTACCTTCTCTATACACTGTACATAGTACGTGTAGAGAAAGTAATAACTACTGATATCCTGTAGACCTAAACCGTTAGCATTGATCCATGGCTACTGATTTATTTCTCACTCATAACGCAGGGATTAACATAGCTTCTAAAAAAATCCAATTTTATATTCACATGAACTTTTCCCACTCTATACACCATATTAGTGGTTATACAAGCTATACTTAGTAAAATTTTACATATATATTTATATTTATTTCAGTTTGAGATAAACGTTTGCACAAATAGCTATAGTACACATTTCGTTACAATACAAAAGTAATAGCGATAGTCAAATGTTTAAGAACAAGAAAGTATATGCTGGCCTTAAAATGCCATGCTCTCTGCATGCGATCGTGAGAAACAGCTGAATATCGAAAGGAGTTTGAAACAGTGACAAAGTATTGAACGATTTGGACCATTAATCGGAAATGGCTTGTGACACAACAAAGTTATTTAAAACAAATTGTGTGTTTTAAGGTGGTCTGCATTTTTCCTGCGGTGCGTTTTCAACTTTCACCTAGATCTTTCTTTTAATCAAAATCATTTTAGCCAGTTTTGAGAAAATAGAACATTTCGAAAACTTTTCCATTTAAAGTGTAGTTTTGTTGTTTGGGATGGCTTTTTTTTTTTTTAATCTTTGTGTCGCATCTTTGAAAGTTACCAAACTAAATGCAAAAAGTTACGTTTAACCGACCTTTCGTTTTTGATTCATGCTGCTCACTCCAGTCACATGGACGTTTTAAGGATTCTTAAAACGTGTATTTCCGCTACCGAATAAAAAAATGGAATGCAATAATTCCTCTACTTACTTATACGTAGCAAAGAAAGTAAACATATGATTTGTTATAGTCATAAGACGCTATTTTCGTGTATGCCCTACAGTTCATAAATAAAAAAATAAAGTGAAACTCTGGCTTGAACGGAAAAGAAGTTATCCGCTAGAGTTGGCAGTTTGTTTTCTATTGCATGCCATGTTGCCAACCGTAACGGAATTCCGCTGCTGCAAACGTAATATAGACGAGTTTATCTGCTTGCGTTAGCAGTTTGATTGCTAGAGATCCACCCGAGTTGTGAATCTCTGGCTCTTTGTGGGTTAGTATAAATAAAGCAGGAAATGTTGATTTAGCCACTTCCCGTTGCTTGTATTCGTGACATTTGTAGACTATAAATGGTGATAGGTCTCTCATATTGGTAGCTTCGTAGAAATGCTACTTGTAGACACTGTTTTGTATTTCGCATACCAGAAAATGGAGGTGGCGCGAGAGGAACAGTGCGGTGCAATTGATCTCTCTCTCTCTCTTTTGATAGTTCCGGAGTCTGGTCAGGACACCGGCGCTGTATTCCTTTTTCTTGTTCCCCTTTTTTCCTTTTCCCCTGAATTTCCTTTGTTTACCGTTTTCTGTTTTATGACAAATACATGAACACATTCACAAACAGACAAACACCCACGCCAAGGCGGGACCCGAATCCACAATCCCCTGCGCCACGAAGCACCAAAGCGAGGCACTTTAGCGATTGCGGCCTTGGAGACCGGCTCTCTTAAAGCATACAACCATTGAAACTCATGAAAAGGCGCAGAAAAGTACGGTGAAGATGTTCGTATAATAGAGACTTATGTGGTTCAAGACCTCATAGAAAACTGAGTACTCGATATTAAGCAAGATGGACCTTTGTGGAAGTTTCGTTATAAGCTGTGTCAGAGGTCAACAGCAATACAACTCTGTGATTGTCTGCGAAAAACTTAGAATTGCATATAGCAGTGTCTTTAGATTAATGCACCATTGTCTACATATATCACGTGTTTGTGCTCGTTGGGTGCCGCGTCTATTGACTTCAGAATAGAATGTTGGAGACATGCCACGAGGTGCTGCCTCTTTGCTGATGTAGGGTATACTTTCCTGTAATCAATGTTCACCGGTGTTTGCATCATTAGGTCCTGAAGATAAACAAGCCAGCACAATGTAGAAATCGCCAGGTTCTTCAACACCAAATGAAACAGAAGATATTCCCTCTGTAAGGAAGGTGTTGTGACTTTTGACAGTAATGGAATGATATACCAGCATGCATTTCCCCCGCACACTATTGTTCAGCGGCATAACACATGTGAGTATTGTTTAGCCTGAGGAAGCACATACTAATACAATAATACATATGTAATTGAATCATTATTATAATCCTTACTTTATATGATGTGGTAAGCTGAACCATTAGCCGACAGAGGTGATGTATATTATCTACATTTAGCATGGAAACACGGGATAGTGGCAGGAGTGAGGGGGGAATAAAACGTGCATTATCTTTAAAAGGTTTCAGCTCACCATCTGTTATTTCAATGTATTAGAATGCGATGGTTCTAAAATAGAATATGAAAAATTAGACATGGCAAATAGAATTAATAAAAAATAGTATACTCATAATTGTTTACATTTTGATTTTTGATTAATTAAAGTAATTTTAACAAACCTCTAACAAAACTTCCATTTTAAATGTATTTTAAAGTGTTAATCCCTTTAGAAATTGTAGACATGAAGTATCATAATAGTAACGATTAAAAATGAACAGATAAAAATGAGACTTGTAGCCTGTTACGCCCCCTGAATTTGAGGAATCACTCATCGTGCTTCTCTTGAGGGTAGTGTGAAATTTTGTTTTTGTAATGCAAGCTTATGAATGTGCTGCCACTCGCGAGGTAAAAGATATTCTTGGCTAATAATTAAAGGCTAAAGACTTTGAGCATCACAGTTTGCACTGGATCAACATAATATGTATTACCGGTCATTTAGTCTTGAAAATCTGTTACATATCAATCAATCATAGCTTGAGGTCCTTGACGGCAAACTCAGCCTGTTCCACTCCTCTCTCTGTTTCATCCATTCATTTTAAAGTTTTCTCCCAGCTAGTACCTTCTTTCCCGTAACCTTCCCTAGTTATTTCCATTTCCTCCAGTTCTAATTTCGACAAGCTCTTTGTTCTTATCCAATGTACCAGACAACTTATTTTGCTTTTCCTAATCAGTTTCAATATTTATTTTCATTTGCACATTCTTCCTAAAACGCATTGATTATATTTTCTGTTTATACCAGTTCCATTATTCTCTATATGCAGGCTCCAAAATACTTCTTATCCTTTGGCCTCGCTTCGTCTCAAAGTTAAACTTTCAGTGGCGTATTGGTTGTCACCTTCCCCTCTAGCTAGGCTTGGAGGTCTGTCGTTGAGTACGCACGAATATTCCGACTCAGACGGGTGGAGTTGGGAGAGCTTCACTTAGGAGAGCTTCTAGTCCTTGCTCTTGGAGATATTTCCAGTTGGTTCAAAGCATTCACATTTTGTGGAGCGAAAAGATTTATATTATACCCAAATGCTCTTCCACTGAATAGATTTGTAAAATTATTTGATACAGACTTTTACAAGCAATACAACGTTGTAGTTACCGTCCAGAACAGAAGGTGTTTGAAAGGATGGACATTCACAAAAAAAGCTAGTGTCAAACTGTGGGTTAAGGGAAAGTCCAAGCATTTGAAAACGAATTAGGGAATTGGTGTATTCTAAAACAATAGCTCCTCTCAGCTGACTTTCCATGTTCTCTAATGTCTAATTATATTAAAACGAGAAAGTGTTTGAAACTTCAGTGAAACTAGGCTGAATATCGAGAACATATCTTTCTAAATAAGTCGAAAAGATTTTCAGTTTCAGTAGTTTATTGGCAGAGACGGTGCATGGTTCTCAGCCATATTGTCGTAACGAAGTTCTGTTTTCAGTGGCTGCGAAAGCTTTATACAGAAACATTCCGAGGTTTGAAAGTGGATTGCATTCACCGTAGAGGTACAAAACGGACATTCGTTGTTTTACCAGCTGTATCGGTCATCTCTTTTGAAAATAGTGCTTTACAAATGTCCGCTGGGTTTGCTGAATGGGTGAAACGCTGTTGGTAGAGTTTCTAAATGCCTTTCATTCTTGTCGTAGGCAATGAAGTCTGCCTGTTACTGAAAAAAAGCGTTTTAGTGTAGAACGTTCACATTTCCGCGCTTTTGTGTAAGAAGTATACCTTTTCCTTCTTCTAAAATATGGTACGATTCAGGATCAAAGTATTGTTTTCTTGAGACGCAGAGGGTTCATACAGGAATATATCCTTATAATAGATTAAGCAATTGGCAGTATTCAAAAGAAAGAGATATCCCCCCCACAAAATAAAACGGTTAGCCTTCTAGGTACCATCCCTATACCATACTAATTTATGCTTCGCGCCAAGCAGATGGCATTAGGGCCCGGTTCAGTCTAGCTACTTATGATACTAATTATGAAACCTGCTCTTCTAATAAACAAAATATTAGAAACACGTTTTTCAATTCATGAAACACTTTATATATTAAAACAGGATAAATTATTGCATATTAGAAGATCAAATTATAAGATGCATATACCACTATTTTATGTTTTTACCTTCATATTTGGCAAATTATTTTTCAAAATAGTCGCAAACGGCTATAGCAGTGCGGCATATATTTAGAGACTGTAAAGTATTGGAAAATTGCAAAAACAAAAGAATGAAAATATTGAAACTTTTAACCCTATATTTTGCCTTACTTGCCTAGACAATGAAATAAATGTGAAATCATTATATTTTACTAACAATGCACTTCAGAGGAGGTTTTCGTAAGTTGAATATCCTTGTGGCTTCGACGTAGACTTTGCTTTTATGGTATACGGCTTGGAAAACTGTACTTATAATTTCGCTCACAATCTGTTCCCACAAACGTAAAAGATAATATAATTTATTTTCACAATATAAAATTGATGATATTTTTAAGTTGAACAGAGCAAAATAGAAAGAACGCGCATGGTGAAGATGACAAAGTGATACCAAAAGGAAATCAAACTTTTATAAGAATATATATATATGATATATTTAACCCTCGGTAACCTAAGGTACTAAGGGTAGGGACTTAGGCTTTATTCCCAGTTTTGCAATGACACTCAGCTGACGGAATTTTATCTCAGCCCATTACTACTCTCTCACTTTCAAATGCCGAGAGTAAAAGTTGTGAATTAGAGGCAAAAGAAACGACATAAAGCCCTCACAATGGCTATGGTTAGTATACTGCAGGCGAATACCTTGCTGAATGCACAAATGAACTGTTTTTCCTCCATGCAGGGGTAGGGTATATTTGGAAACAATCGATAGTGCCCATTACCGATGGGTTGACGCCAATAGCACACTCATGTAGACAATCAGCGCTGCAAGTCCAAACTCGATCAAGTTCGATTAATTCTTGCGGGCAGGGAGGAGGAAAACGTTTGCTTTCACTGTTAGTTTGAACTAACTTTTGAAATATGTGTAAGAACTTGTACAGTGGGATACCTCTCTGATTAGCTACTTTCAGAGAAAGTCGAGATATAGCCAACACAAAGTCAGATGTTAAACATCGAGATTTATTGCATATTGTTTATAAACCATGTATTTGTGTTTGATACACTTAGAACGCGTTGCCCCGTCTTGCAAATGTTAAAGTTTGATCCATTATCGCAGCAACCGGGTCGTCTCCTTAGCGCGGTGGTAGCGTTGCTGCTTGCCAAGTAGGAGACCTGGGTTCGATTTTCAGTACCGGCGTGGGAATTTTTCCCCCGCTGGGAGACCTGGACCGGGGTGCACTCAGCCTCGTGAGCTCCCTTGCGGGGCCAATTGAGAAGCTACTTGATGGAGAAGTAGCGGTTCCAGGTCATGAGGACCGCATTAACCGGCCGGGGGAGTTCGAGGCGCTGACCACGTCTCGCCCTCTAATACTGCACCCAATCCATGACGTCTGTTATGGACCGAGATGGGGGACGCAGCGGCCGGGCAGTAGGCCAAGCTTCCTTGTGAGCTCTCGTGCCATGGGGTTGTTGTTATTATTATTATTATTATTATTATTATTATTATATATCAGATGTTTAAAATAATGAACGAAAATGGAATACCTTTGTTTATTATAAGGATAGGTGTATTTTTTTAAATAAAGCTCTTAAAATTTTGTTGAAAAATTATGATTTCTAAGCTTAAAAAAATTAATTAATCGACAAATAGAAAAATACTTTTGTTAAAATAAAGCCTATTTAGATGCAAATATGTGGTAAAGATTTCTCCCTTAGTGTCAATTAGTTTACGAATTAATGGGCCATTTGTATAGATAATTTTACTTCTTCAGAAATTGCTTGCAAAAAAAAAAAATGTAACCTAATTTTCCAAACACACTTTCTCTAACACTAATATTTAGTAGATTTTACCAAGTGAGTGTGCCAAAATGTTCTAAAAACGACTACGCAGGATTATTTTCAGCAATATTTTAAACTACTTAAAATTAGCGTACCTCTATGAAACTTATGCCAAAATGAGCGGGGTACACGAAATATTCACATGCAATTAAAACATGAAAATGGGAGAAAAATATAAAAATTCCATTTCGACTCCCTTTAAGGGGATTATAAATTCAAAGCTACTGGATTATATAGAAGTAAACTATATGGATTATGTTAACTATACTGGGCTTATCTTCCATTCTAAACTTCGCGGTTACATACCCAAGAGCTATCAACGTGCAGCAGTAACCTAACTACTCAAGTGTGCCGTGCGCTGCAGGGATAGTCCGTGGGGTTTTCCATTAAGCCTCTTACGCGCATCAACCCCAAGGGGAAGGCTACCGAAGACCTCGGTGGGGCGACAGCTACTAAATGATATCTAATAATATTTCGGGTTACTGCCACGCCGAGTCCAACCCAAACAACTACCTTCCGGGAGGGGCTTTGTATTCGGCCCTGTTACCTCTATTTGACTTCAGAAGTACCACGTGTGCTCGGGGTCCACAGCACCCCCCACCAGAGCAGCTGAGGAGGTCGGAATCTCCCCCCTACGTGGACCCAGGTGTGGTAGTAACATGCACTATGACGAGTATTCTCTTGTCAGAAAATTGTGATACAGTAGAATGGGCTGAGGTAGGAAACAAGTCGTTCAAGCCCAGTTTGTTGTGTAGGGCGGCACTTTGTTATATCCGCCATGTGTTCTAGTGACACCCTTGTTTCCCAATGTCGCTGTCTCAAAAGACTATCCTTGTTATAAGTGGTGTTCATCTGAGGTCAGAGCCCACCTATGAAACGAACACTCTGAATCGTTAGGTTGGTTTATGATGAAAAATGTCTGATTTCCTAGTCATTCATGACGAAGTTCGTTTTTAATAATGGCTACGATGAAAACAGTTGTACCAAATCATTGAACGATGTTTTCCTTTTATTATAATAACATAAACATTGTTAATGTTCATATATGCAGCTTTGAAGTGCACGTCATGGTAACGCCTAGAACTTTCTGAGTGATCGAAAGTTATAAAATGAGAAACACATTAGAGCAAACACTGAACATAGAAAAAGATAATAACGTCAATGTTAAACTTGTGAAAATATATTTGTTTCTAACTAAAAATGGTACACTTAAAATTCAGAGGGGGGAGGCGTAACTGCTGATTTGAAACAACAACTAATTTTGCTCCCACAACCCCCTTAATTGCTTCCGCTTCTTAAATTTGCAACGATTGTCTTTCTGACTAGCATTAATCATGAAACCAGCTTTGTATTTAATTATACATTTCTAAATAAGGTTATTGGTGTCTAAATAGTATAGTTGTGTGCTGTTTAAGGCCCATTTCTTATGCTAAGATACTGCAAGCAAGAATACAACGGATGGTTGATGACGGCGCACAGAAGTCCAGAGTCTTTAGAGCTGATCCATACTCAAGGCTCTTTTAAGACTGAAAGAAAACTATGCCAAAATCTTTCACAAAACTAAATTATGTATACTCCGTCAACCGCAACACCAAAGCTGCATTTGGTTCTGGTTATGATTACGTGAGAAATACATGTTATAAAATACTTGTCCTAAAACTAGAAAACATACTGAATAATACCTGGTGTCAAGATTCATTAATGGTCTATTTTTCAGAATATTTCTACTCTAGATTCAATAGACAATATTTAATTTATATTAACTCTTCACAGTTCGGATATATTGTTTACAACAATCGGTGTTTCAGAAATGGTGTTAACTATATCTTTGCCTTTAAACGATTTACTACTTGTTATTATGTTGGCATTATTAGACATGAGTGACTGGGTGTAAGTGGCATTGCTATTAACTCTGATATAAGAGACTAGTGGGCCCAAGAAAAATAAATGGTGAATTGCTGTGTGGATGTGCAGATTTCATTCAAATTTTCATTGAAATTAAGCAGAATGTCAATGAAATTGGATTTTATCAAACTGTATAGGTGCATTTACTGTCCAAGAGTAGCTTCTTGCAGCCGTGTTTTATTTTACAGGAAGCTGGTGTGTAAATGAATGACCATTGTAATCTACAGTGAATCATGGGAAGTTCTAATTGATAATACTTTTAAAGCTTTGTTCATTTTAATGCTCTATCTTTGTAACCAGTAAATGCTCATTTGCGATAGTTTTACGTTTACGACTTTAAAGACAACTTCTTACTATTCGATAACCGGTAATAATTATTTTGATCTCAGTTGTTTTAGCAAAATTGTGTTATCCATTACCACAACTGTTCCACGAGAAATAAAGTTCTGAAATCACAGAGTAATTTGTGGCACAGCACCGTGCAATCCCCTGTTGAATGAAGCGCGAAGATACACAGCCGAGATTGGCAGTTTCTATTGGGAATTTGGTTTTCCGCAGATATGATTCTGGCTTTTTTAATTCATCACAATTCCTATCACTTATTGGCTGTAACATGGGTGTTTGGATGACAAATAAAACTCTCGGGGAAGTATGTATATCAGTTTGAAAAGGTAAGACAAAAATTCACTAAACTAGTCCTTTAATTGCTGCAGTTGATCTTGTGTTTTAAGTCGTAACACTGTTTATTGGGATGGTATTTTTATTACTAAGTAACTAAATACACTAACTACAGTGTTTGCATTATTGCTTGTGCTGAATTTCACAAACAGCAACTAAGTTAAATGCATTTCATGAAGATTTTTCACAGTGCCATTCCAAATATAAAACCATATCATTACTGGCCTAGATTGTGAGGCAAACTTCAAATTCCCTATCACTTTACCTTCATTTTTCAAACCACAGTTACCTTAAAGATTGATCTACATTTGCCCTCATAATTTAATGAAAAAAAAACCCACCAGAAACGAACAGCGCAATCAATCCAGTTTTTACAATATGCTTGGATAATGCGATGAAAATTGTACATCGTAATAGAGTGGAATCCTGTTCATCTTCGTGGTGCTTCTGCTTTCTCTTAGAGGACTATATTTGGATTCCCAGCCAGGGCAAGTCAGGTAAATGATTTCCTTCATTGTCTCCCTTATATTAACATAATGTATAAAGTAAATCGGGTGTCGATACCCTTCAAATGTATTATTTCTAATGTAGATAGTTTCAACTGAATCTACAGAATAAGATACCGGAGGACGGTTTGTATTCTTGCCAAGCTCATAAGCATGCATATGCATTTCCAAGCATTAAAATCAGGGTGGAAGGAAATTTAGTTTAATTCTAACTGGACTTTATGCAATGACGTCACAGATAACAAACCAACTCCATCCCAAAAGTGTGTGCTGACATTGACAGACAGCACTCAGCCACTCACCAGGCCGTGTTTTACCAATGCTAATGACCCTCAACAGCTGCTGTCTCCTTATACAAATAATGATTTTTTTGAAGCCAACTGCTTAAGAATTCCTAAATCTGCACATAAGTTTAATATTCGGTGTACACCTCTGATTGTGGTCTCAATGAGCCCATTGTGTTCAGATAGGAGCATTATAATTATATTTTTCTTCAGTGGAATGATTTACTCTAGCCAGGATACGATGATACCTCTGATTGTGGTCTCAAGAAACCCATTGCCTTCAGACAGGAGCATTATAATCATATTTTTCTTCAATGGAATGATTTACCCAAGCCAGGATTACGATGAGCTTTAAGTTGGCTTGATCTGATTCGAAGTGACGCAACGTAACGTAAAGATTTGACTTCTGCTTTGTAGTTCTTATTTCGACAAACACGGTACTATGTGAACCCTAACAACCTAGACTGAAAATCTATGGTCAGTTTTATTGCTTAAGTTCAGACTTAATCTCCTCTGTTTTTTGGGTAATAATGTCTCGGCCGATAGGCATATAAGGCGGCCGTAGTCTTGACATACTGGGCTCTGTGAATTTGAAGTTGGACTTCAGAGAGATAGTCTGGTGGAAAGGGAGGAGTTACGTGGTCGCTGTGGTTAACATAGGTATCTTATATACCTTGCGCAGATTAATACAATAAATAACACCTCGATGGCACTACATATTATCTCACGATTACAAGTCTCGGTTGAAATCACGTACCTAGAAGTATAAATGCTCCAGTCACCCTAATGCTGATCCTATGCAGCTGAAAGTTCAAATTTGCATTCACAAAACTGCAAAAGTAACTAAGTATACTCGTAGTTGCAGGCTCAAGCTGCTTTGGTTACCAGTTTCGCCTTCTGATGCTTTCGGAACTTACTTTGTGAACGGTCTTAAACTGTACGCAATTTAGTTGAACTGTGAAGCTCGGAACTTAAAGTACTTATGGCATTGTGAGTCGTCATTGGGGCATGTGATCTCAAAATGAATTTCAGACCCCGTTGTGGTTTACCGAGAAAAATACAAGCCAGATGAATAATTGAATGAAGTGCCGTTATCTTGCCACGGTAGATTAGATCAGATTAGATTAGATTAGAAAGCATTCTGTAGGTTCGTTTAGGCCAGAAAGCCACTGAACATAGAATTTGTCAAGGCATATACATGTATACATATGTTTATATACTATATACTATGAAAAAAGATGTATAAAGCTCTAGTGCTAAAAGCATAGGTTACAAAAAGAACAGAATACTTCTTTTTTTTTTTTTTGCATGCACATAAAAACAAAGAGTATCAAAATATAGTGTTAAAATATATAAATAAATAAATAAATATAATTTCATTATATGTAAAACTAATGTTATGTCAGATTATCGTTTTCAAATTATCGATATAATAGTTACTAGTAGTAATTATATAAACTAAAACATGATTATTGTATTATGTACTCTTCATAAATGTCAACAAATTACAATACATATTTACAAATATGTTATAGAATTTACAATGCAAAGATTTACAATTATGTACTAGAGTGTAAAATATCAAAACATCAGGCTTTACAGACCTTGTGTCATTGCTAAATACTAAAAAAATTCATTTGGCACATTCGTGCAAGTCAAAGTATAAATCAGTTTAATTTTAATATAAAATACACACACTAATATACACAAAATACAATACATTCTAATATTTATAAATACAATGATTATCAACGGTATTGTCAGACAGATTTGTCACTTAAATATTCATCTACAGAGAAAAATGATTTATTGCAAAGGTACTCCTTAAGAGAGGCCTTAAAAGCCCTGAAATTCCCAACATTTTGTTTTAGATTACTGGGGAGAGCATTAAATATCTTGATTGTTTCATAATATACACCTTTCTGAAAGCAACGAAGATTGGCATTGGGACGATGAATCAATCCCTTTTGTCTAGTATTAATGTTATGAATTTCCATGTTTGTTATAAAACTATGTCGATTAACTGCATAGAATTTTAAAATGGATAATATATAAACACAAGGTAAAATGAGGATGCCCAACTTTTGAAGTAGTTCTTTGCATGACTGTCTGTTATAAGCATTACAGATTATTCGTATAGCTTTCTTCTGCATCCGGAATATGCATTTACTATTTACTGAATTACCCCAGAATATTATTCCATACTCGAAGATGGAGTTAAAGTAGGCAAAATACACCAACTTAAGTGTATCGATTGAGTGAAACTTAACCAGTGCACGGAGAGCATAACATGCTGAGCTAAGTTTAGGTGTGATGTAGCTAATATGTGACTTCCAGTCCAAATGCTTATCTACCTGAAGGCCAAGAAATTTGACTTCATTTAGCTGTTCTAACAATGTATCATTAATTCCTATTTCTATGTGCGTTTGTGGTGAGCGAGTAGTTGTAAATTTAATTGTTTTTGTTTTTTCAAGGTTTACTGAGAGTTTGTTTGCTTTGAACCAATTTGACATACAATTTAGAACATAGTTTAATTTAACTACACATTCATTGAAATCTTTACTTGTTACTAGAACACTAGTGTCATCTGCGAATAAATAAATACTTGCAAAACTGTTAATGTATAATGGGAGGTCATGTATGTAAACCAAGTACAAAAGAGGCCCTAAGATTGATCCCTGGGGAACACCATGTTTTACTGATTTCCATTCTGAGGTACTATTTTGATACCCATTGGCGTTATTAATTTCGACCCTTTGTTTTCTCTTCTCTAGGTATGAAATGAACCAATCTAATATGTTATTCTTTATTCCATAGAAATTTAGTTTAGCTATCAGAATCTCATGATTCACACACTCAAAAGCCTTCGCTAGGTCACAAAAGATTCCACCGACATGTTCCTTTTCATTTAACGCTGTTAACACTTTATGTGGAGCTGAGTTGGTTATAGCAACTGGGCGGAAACCGGAAGATCCGTGGTTCAAATGTCATTGCATTTTTCAGTCTGATACTACGTTTCCAAGCTTGTCCTACACATAGCTTGTGTGAAAGAACAATTGCATAATTATCACTAAGATTGTTATACTTCTGAAGTTCATATGCAGAACTCCAAACAAAATAAAATCGTTAATCAATGGAGTCCCTGCCTGTTGTGCGAGGGGTCCCGGGTTCGAATCCTGTCTAGAGGGTAGGGATTGTTCTCCAACTGAGATTATTTCCGCTCCTGTCCTGTGTGTGTGTGTGTGAGAGAGAGAGAGAGAGGGAGAGAGAGAGAGAGAGAGAGATCTAATCTCTAAAGTTAAAGAAACCCAACGACATGAGTACACGAGTTAACACCATTACCGATAGTCAATATGTTTTAGAAGGAAATGCCACCTTTATGACCATGGAGTTAAATGTGGGGTATAAATGGAACAATTATATATTAAGTTGAAGTTTAAACGTTACAGTTAACATGCTGCAAACAGATAAATGGACACTGTTGTTGCCAGATGGAACAACGAAGCGCCAGATTTCATGGAATTGAATTTCTTATCTAGGAAATCTGAAAAATTACTTTAATAACTTATTTCATTTACATAATTTAAGTGCAGCAACATGGAACATAAACTCCTGCAAAGTTAGTGTGTTACTTTGCTATGTTATCTAAGCACAGTAATGTAGTATTTTCTATTCCTGACTTACAGCACTTAATAAAAGCAGTTACATTTTAGTAAACATATGGGAATAAACATTTCGATATTTTTCCTGTTTCAGGAAAGAGCTTTTCGTTGACGATAGTCATCAGTTCGACGCCATTCCAGATAGCTACCTACAACAAAGCCATTAAGGTTACGGTAGATGGGCCTCGAGAACCACGCACCAAATCCAGTAAGTAAATGTATTTATTACCAGGTGGCACAGGAGCACCGTATTTCGTGAGTGCAAACAACCCTTCGTGCATATTAGGAGCTGCAGAACTCAACGGGATAATTTGAAGTAAACGCTGGTCAATGGCGATGAGCTATCTTCGTTCATCTCTTGAATATCAACAAAACCGATGAAGGAATCACTCTCATGAGAGCCACCTCTAAGTCCCTGATAAACAAGACCAATTTAAATAGATGGTAAACGTCGTTAACTTGTTTTCCACATTGGTAATAGAGCTTTTTATTCTCATTTTGAGAGAGAGAGAGAGAGAGAGAGAGAGAGAGAGAGAGAATAAAATTACCTTTTGGATTGACAGGTAGTTAAGAATCTTTTATTTGACCTATCATTATCCAGCAATACCTAGTTTTGTAACTGTGTAAATGCTGTTCTTATTTAACATTGGGACTAGACACATAGAGAGATTAAATAAAAAAATTAAGGCGACGTAACAAAAACCATGCATGAGTGCCCGTAGTGCTGCATGGTTTTATTTTTTATTATTATTATTATTATTATTATTATTATTATTATTATTATTATTATTATTATTATCATCATCATTGTCATCATCATCATTATTGTTGCTATCGTTATTATTATCATCATTAACCGCATAATTAGAGTAAATAAAACAGAAAAGTGCCGTAACGAAAACATACTCATAGGTCAAATAAAGGCTTTTAATTATCAATCTAAAAGCGGACCTTAGTCTCTCAAAAATAAAAAGATGTGTAACTGAAGTGGAAAACATTTTTAAAAACTTCCGCGTCTGTTTACATTGTTTCTGAATATCTTCATGGACTCTATTGCATGTGTGGGAACTTAATCTCAAAGAGCGCGATTCATTCACCGTTGCCGCAGATATACCAGGGGTGAAGAACGAAGATCACTCACGCTGAACACTGTCACTGACCATCGTTTACTCCGAATTACCCCGTTAAGTTCTGCAACTCTTATAACGCACGGAAGATTATCTGCATACGCAAAATACGGCGCTGTAGGACCACCTGGATCTAGTATATGAAAGTCAGTGTTGATACACTTCCCACAGAAGTATCAGGCAATAAAATATTGAGTTCCTTTGTATAAAAACTCTCTTTGCTAATTATTGCTGCTGGTTGCTTTTAGAGAGAGAGAGAGAGAGAGAGAGAGAGAGAGAGAGAGAACCAAAGTGAACTTAGGCAGCAATAGTTAGCTAGAAATAAAACGTGCCTCTTCCAGAAACCTATCAGTGTCATTTATATTCTCTGACGTCAGTTTGGATTGCAGTGTCATAATAATATACCCATTTTCAACAAAAGATATTATATGAATAAGATATATTATCATCTATGAAATATACGGCGTGTTGAGCGTAGATATCCACTCGCCACTGAGTTTGCTCTAGCATAAATTTCCATATTTATGTGTCCAAAACTTCTGCAAATATTCACAGGGACATTCTATGCTCACGTATCATTTCCAAAGCACTGAAGTTATCCTACAATCCGCAAATGACATCCAGTATTAACTGATTTTACTGAAATGCTCCATATATATACTGGTAAATATACTATTCTAAAATATTTCACAGATATCCTACGACAGTATGACTACTTCTGCTGGTGAATCATTCAAGGAGACGTTCATGACCCATTAAAGGACACGGGAGTAAATCTGACTACAATCGGTCAAAAAATCGAAAATCGCCTTATTAGAGCACAAAGTAGTAAGTTGGAACCTTTAGGCATCCATGCAGAGCCAATATTTAGCTGCCTCTTGCTTCGGGCTCTACCGCCTTTAAAATCCGTACAATTCAACTGTTTTCTATCTTACTATCTTATAGGACAATGCTTTTCTTAAATACGTTTTCACACCTTCAAAATGTTCCACTGTTTCAGTTTTTGCATGAATACAACTAAAATTTACTAGAATGTGCAGAAGTATCTATTGTAATGCTATAGGTGACATAATTATCCTAACACCAATAATAGTTTTTCAAAAACAAAATAATTAATTTAAACATTAATATTTCTAACTTTAAAAAAAATATATATACCATAATTCAGCTATTTAAATATCACTATGCAAAGCTTCTAGTGTGGTTCAAATCTCTAATTCAAAAATTACAACAACTTTTCTCAAATTTTGTGGTGAATGGAACACTTTGAATATGCAATATATTTACATAAAAATTTTATGGCATTATTTATATATTACAAAGCATTTATCCAATCAAAACAAAAAACAATACATCCACAGTAAAATTTTCCAAAGAATTTAAAAATATAGAAAGTTGAAATTTCATTTCTATTGTCCCTTGCTTTGTAATTTATTGCTTATTTTTGAGCCTCTTAAAATATGTTTTTAAGAAATGTTAATTGTTTTACCGAAATTAATTCAGTAACTAAGGATCTGAAAATAAGGAAAGTGATATTTTTTAAAACCATGGGTAGCTTAAAGCATAAGCGTTTTGTCCAAGTTTTTCAAATTGTGCAGGTTTTAAAATTGAGCAGTGTAGTTTTTGAAGTTGCAACGTCTCGTACGTATGATTTTCTTTCATGTCCTAGAAATTAGGTGGGACTGTTTGTACTCTAATACTTGGTTTTATAAGCTTGCCACGCTGATATGCATTCTTCCACGCAAAATTCCCTACCCTTTCCGTGATTGGCTAAATACACTTTTGAATGGTGATGTACAAGCACTATCCATACAAGCCCAAACAAAAAAGCTGTATAAACGATCTGCTGTGATAGATTTGTGTGCCTTCGTCATCCGAGAGGCAGGTTTGAAATGAAACGAATGTGCTGATAAAAATGTATATGCAGTTAAATGCATTAACTCCTAATATATACTATACTTGATTCATGCGGCTTAGGAATGTACATCTAACAATTCTCTTGGATATATTTACGTAAATATTCACGTTAAATCATGATACTTTGTAGCGCACAACCACAGCAACCAATGAAAAGTCACTAGTCACGTGACAAGAGTTACGGGGTATAGCTACATGAGACAAAAGGTAATTTAGCTTTTACAAGGAATGGAAAAATGAATTAGAAAGAAAGCTACATCTTAAAGATTGTGTAAGAACGAAAGAGAAGGGATTGTTTGGTTTCGATTGGGAATATGGAAATTGAGAAATGAAAGGAAGAATGTGGTGAAGGAAAGGTGCCCAATAATAATGGTAGGGAAAATGAGATTCATTTATTATTAGAATGTTCAGGTACAGATCATTGGAGGGAACAGTTGATTTGTGGAAAATGGTTAATTAGGAATAAAGAGTTAAATGTGAGAAAAAATTTCAAAGACCAGTCTGAAGTGTTGGAAAATGTTTATGGAAGATAACAAAAACAAATGGAAGTGGTTAGTGGACAGAACAGTTGAAGGATGAGTCTTTTGGTACTAAAATGAAATGTTGTAATTGTTATGGTTTTGTGTATTGTCTGATGAATGACTAGGGCCAATATCAGTATATAACGCTAGTAGAGCACTTACACCAGTAAAATGAGTTGTATAGATTAGACCTTAATTCACTAACCAGTATAGCTTTATCTATAGGGGGCTGCTAATAATGACAAATATAGTCCACAGTTTTGGATAGTTTTTGAAAGTTGTAAATAAGCTATTATGATTTTTTCCAGATTTTGTAGTATAATTTTATAATATACTGACAATGCAGATTGCTGCATATGTGGTTCAAAATATATTTGTGGTGGCATTTGAGAGTAGTATGTTTGTCTATTGTCAGTTTCTTCACAGAGTAGAATGATACATAAGGATGAGGTATTATTTCACATGCATAAGATATGGGGAGCCCACCTGAGTAGTGTGGTGGTAGCGTGTCTGCCTCACATTCGAAATGTCGAAGCTCGAATTAGGGTGAGTTACACGGATAAGGTTTTTTCGGGGTTTTCCCTTATTCTGAGAAGACGAATGTCGAGTAACTTTAAGCTCCATGAACCCCGAGATCATCTGAGCATCATTTCATCAAGTTCATTCATCGTCCGATATGAGCAAACCAGGTTAAAGGACGTTATACTAAAAAAAGAAAAAAAAAATATGGAGACAGTGGTTATAGTGAATCTCCGAAGCTTTCATTCAAATCAAGCCAGAGACATCCCAGCTGGAGTATTAACATCAAGAATAGAAACCTGGCTCCGTTGTTTCGTGTTATTAAAGTTATTATAGACAATTCACCAGTCTAATAAAAATCAAACAGAATTCCTGATTATAAAGCCTGTAGCCAAACAAAGGTTTGAGTGGCACAAAAATTCGCAAGTAGCTGAACCGTAAAATTGTGTAGCCACATTACAAAAGGTAGCCCAAATCGCTACTGAGACAATGCCGTATGTGACTGCTCTCACGTACGCTTTGGTATGCGGTGGTAGAGCTGGAAAGTGATAAACAAGGAAGTGCGGCGCGACGGAGACAGGAGACTTCGGCGCGTGACGCGTCCGGTACACTCGAGATTTGTCTCGAAGCGTCCAGTATCTTCGACAAGTCTCCAGAAAGATGTGTAGCACATTTTCTAGCTAAAAGGAAGGAAGAATTGCAAGCCAATGATGTTGTGAATTGTCGTGAGTGACTGGAGTGTTAGCGCGCAGTGGTGCTTGAGTTATGGATAGCGTGCAGGCGTAAATTGTCTATGCGTCGAAAGGTCGAGTGAATTATTTACAGCAGTGAATTAAAGTTCGGTTACAAATAAAGACATTTATTACACTACATTTTGCCCAATGTGGCAACCCTGGTTAGGAGCTTCGGATCATAGATGAAGTTATCACAGGATCTTGGCTGAACTTAATAATTAAAATCTGCATTAATGAAACATCCTCATTTACTAGTCGATATGAAATGTAAATCAACATACTTTACTATTTGCACTGAACAAGACGAGCGTTCGGTAATCGAATTATCAAGCAGGCTTCCATTGTACATCAGACACAGGACTGTGACTAGTGCTGTTGACAATGCGTTTTGTTTACATCTGGCACCAGAAAAATCAGATACTCTGACACAGGCATGTCCACATTGAATGGTTATAGAGGAAGAAGCAGCCATTCATTGCACTCGGTGGCGCATGCCACTCTGCGACGTAATGAAATTCTTGTAAACACAAAGCCTTCTTCAATTGCATCAAGTGCTGTTTCTTGAAAGAAAGGAAGAAAGAAAAAGAAATCACGATTTCCCACTAGAGAAAGCTATAAGTATTAGAAAATTTAAACCAATAGTAAGGAAATATCACTCCACAAAAAACTGTATAGAACATAAACCGTCTTTTAATGTAGTCTATATTTCTTGTTTACTAAACATGTTCTCTATCTTACGTTATATCAGTTATGCAACAGTCATTCAGAATAAAGAGGGGTTGAGACTATTCCAAGAAAATTAGAGATATACATTCTGTTTATGATGAAAATATCTTAAACATATGATAGGTATTTTAATCAAAATCGTTAGAGCTATTTTGAGAAAAACAAACTTTTAAAAAATTTTCCACGTAAAGGTTAGTTTATGGTGATGGGTTTATTTTTTAAAATCCTCGTGTCGTATCCCTGGAAGATACTAAACATGGTACCAAGTTTAGCATTTAACGGTCTTTTCGTTTTTGAGCTAAGCTGTCCACAAAATATTTACATCACAAATAAAGTGTATATTTTGAATTTTCTGGAAATATCCTCTGAAGACCTCTTTATCTTGGATGAGTTTTGCAGAATTTTGCATAACGGTTAAAACGTAAGAGATAGATAAAAGCATATTACCAAAATATGTAGATCTTGTTAAAACACATAATTTATGTCATATGCGTTTTTCTTGTACAGTTAACCATTTTTCAGTATTCCTTGTTATTGGATCAGTTTTAAGCCACCTAACTTCTCCAAAATGGGACCACGCAAAGCGAGACAGACATCAATTGTTTCACATAGCGACCAGCTTTTAAAACATTTGACTTTGGCTTTAACATAATGTATTCCCTTGTTTCGCTTCCACTTACAATGAAGCAAGCAATAAGACCAATTCTGCTGATGTTTATCTCGATTAGCGTGATGTAGATAAAATAATAAATCTTTTGTAAGAACAGAATGTATTTTGAACAGCTAGAGAAATTTATGTGAATGGAACACATCAGATTTTTTTCTTTCTTTTCATTCTCGTGTGATAAAACATGAGAAGTAGTCTAAAAAATTGTCAAACATTTACGATTCAGTTGCAAAATTGGAGGAGTCGAAGATGTTAAGCTGTGTCTTCATTAATTACAGAGGTACCTGAGCGGTTCAAGTTCAGCAACATAGATTTTTCCACAACAGGGAAGCTTACTCCAAACTTATCCCCTTGATTCCTGATTATTTTATAGCTAAATAAGTAATATTTATCTTATATTCTATTTAGAAATAATACATATATCATAATATATGGATAATACATGAATCCTGGGACTTAAAAGAACTTACAACATTGTAAGCCGCCATTGGAGTTGTCATCTCAAAATAATTTGAGATCACCTTGTGGTTTACCGGGAAACATGCGAGTCAGTTGAGAAGTTCAATGCTGTTCCGGTATGTTGACAGGGTAGCTCAGTGGAAGAGCAACCGGCTAGAGACGGAAATCCTTGGTTCAATTCCCGGCTATGGCATAGAATTTTTCAGTCTGGCTCTACCTATTCAACTCCTACACACGGCTTATATGAAAACAACAATTAAACCAACGTATTACTATCCAAACATTTTGCTCATTCACGATGTCTTTTAATGCTTTTAAATTTCCCAAAAGTTTCTGCCTTATTGCCAACTGTTTTAAATTAATTTTATGTTTTGTTTCGTCTGCTCTTCTTTCTCTACATTTTAAACAAATCTAAATACCTTCCTTCATTCCTGACAACATCTAAGCTTCCATTCTATAAAATACCACTCCTCAAAATTTATGCTATCTACATGAAACCTTTATTTGATTTCCCTTTGGAGTCCTCAGAAGCTACGAAGTGAATATATTGCAGATATCTAAGAGTATGAGGAAAACCTTTTTCAAACGTATTTTTGTGGCGATAAATTTACTTCTTACTTTGGATACCAGAAACCATTCTATACCAGTTGTTTCATTTGCTTCTAAGGCTACGTTTTGTAGCTTAATAGTACATTCTGGTAAGATGAAAATTATTTTAGAAGGTTCGTTAATGAAATCGCGAAAGCTAATCCTTTGTAACGTCTCTCAAGAGACGTTGTTAATTGAACGCACTAATATTTAAATTGCACATGACATCCTCTCAGACTTGTTTGACCATCGTTCGTGTCGTAATTTTGGTCTCCACGATGGTTTCCCAATATTGACCAAATACTCAGCCTTCCTCCCTCTTTAGCCCCGTCCGTTGCACTGGCCAGTATAATAGCTTTTAGTCACGACACAAGGAATAAACGTCTTTGTTTAGTTGGACGGTGGGGGGAGGGTTGAGGTTATTAGTAAGAACCTCTTTTGTGGACAGAAATACAAACGGAATATGTAAAATCGGATACTTTTTCCATATTCCTTATGCAAGAGCCTATAGAGTATAGACCCTGTAGGAGATAAAAGCAAACATGGAATGTACAGCACCAGCGTCCACCTAAGCGATTAATTAATAAATACTTCGGAAGTCAATCATTGCTCCCCTTTTATTTGCTGTATATTCCAAATTAATGAGAATCACTTCAGATCGCAATAAATAAACAATGATGCTTAATGCTTTCAAAAGAATATTTCATGATCGTAGAGTTTTAAATATGTGGTGGCGAATTCAATTCTCTAACCGGAAGCAAGCATTTTCCAAACTCATACAACTAACAGAATAACGAACTGGGGAGTATTTTCCGAAATATTGCTTCTGCTAGAAACAGATAAGGGAGAGTCAACTTTTCTAAACGACTTCACAAAAGAGTGCTGTTTTAAGTTGTGTGTATGTATGTGTGTACTTTACAGAGGGGTATTCCGCAGCCGTGGGCTCAGACACCTGGAGGGAGAGATGAGTGTAATTTCAGAGGGAGCCAACATTCGGACAGGGAGAGATCCGTCGTGGAGGGTCCCTAGCTGTTCACAAGCAGTTCATCTCGACGCAGGGAGTGCCAGGAGCCCGTGGCACAGTCCTGGATGTACCACCGCAGACAACCACTAACTGCATCCCACCGCCGAGAGCTGTATTTTCAGAGCGCAGTTACCACCACGAAATGGCGCCTCTGCGGCAGACCTCGTCGACACTTAAAACCCTGAAAGAGGCCAATTGGGAGGAAATGAAGGGACAGAAAGTTTTGTGGAATGAAGAAGCCTCTCCAGCATTCGCCTAGAGACCTGGGAAAACCCCCGAAGAGCCATGAGTCAGAGAGGTCGGCCGCGGGGAACCAATCCCACGACCTCCTGAATGCCTGTTCCAGACGAAACGTCTGAGCCACCTGGCTCGGTGCTGAATTACGGTACATTAGGTTTTGTTACATACATTTTGGTGCCATTACACTTGCATTCTGATGTGCAAAAATTGTGTCCCCCAATGGAACGCAGCTGTTTATGTTGGTACTGATAAATGTAACTTCGACCTCTGCCGGAGTTTCTTGATTATTATTCAAGCCACTGTATAAGTAGGGTACTTTATCTCTGCAAAAACGTAGATGAACTTCCGAAGAATGACATTACAAGCTAGTTAGCTATCTTCTTAGTGGCAGAATACCATAAAGGACATTTGGTAAAGAGAGAATAGTATTGTCCATGCTGAACCTCAATGAAATTATAAATTAAGGTTTCCTGAAAACTATGTAAACTATCATAATGAAAAGTTTACCACTTATAAAACAACTTCTATTTTAGAAATCATAGTCAAATCATAACTAAGGTTAATAATTGCTAAATTGTTGATATTTCACTAAACAAGAAAATTTGCAGATATGTTTCACGTCTTCTTTTGTTTAGGTGCATTTTTCTTCAAAACAAGTGAGACACTTACGACTTTGTAGTCATTTTAAAAACATGGTATTTAACATAGCTGGTGAAAGATTAAAACATTTTACCAAAAATAGAAATTCAAAAAAATATATAAATATGTACACTTTATTTTTAAAATAATTTTTAGGTATTTATAATTTTTTGAGGAATTTCATACATAGGTAAAGTATGCTTACACCAGCTGTTCAGAAAATACATGTTACATATGCACAAAAAATCACAGCTCTACCTAGTATGCATTTTTCAAACAAGTGTATCTAACGAAGAAAGTTTGTGAAAAGTTTTGCAAATTTTCGTGTATATTGAACTAACTGGTTAGCAATTATTAACCTAAGTTATGATTTGACTATGGTTTCTATATTAGAACAAGTTGTTTTATAAGCGGTAAGATTTCCATTACGATAACTTGTATAGTTATCAAGAAGTCTTGAACGTTGGCGTTCAGCATGGAAATTGCTACCCTGTCTGTGCTAAGTGTCTGCAAGACAGTTCTTCATTGAATTTCTGTTCAAAAATAAAACAACATAATAAAAGCGTAGCAGTAATGTCGTTGAGGGACGGTCTGCCGTCGTTGCTATCGTCCAGGTTACTCACACAAATAATGTTTCATTCCTTCCTCCAGTGGGCCAAATGTTGGCTCTTTTTTTTGTGTTGCAATCGCAGCGATGCCACCTTCATAGAGGTGGCATCGGAGCCACCGCATCACTCACGAAGGCTGTATTAACAGTTTTACGCATCCGAGTTCCTTAGGCCAACATAGAGAGCGGATACTGCTCAAAGTTTGGTAACTTAAAGCGGAGGAAAACAGAGAAATGGGCTACTTTTGATGCATATAGTTATAGGTTTCATTCATGAATATTTGCGTTTCTATAACGGCTTTAACTTCAATCTAGCGTCACGAAAGTTTATATTTCTGATCTATATAAAATGGAATTTAATTCATAAGGATACTTAGTCAAAATTTCTCATTGTAGACTACCATGTTTTTCATACTATTAATCTGTCATTTAGTTCACATCGATATGAAAACACACGTATGATTAATCATTGATTCCAGTCATAAGTACTGTTCTATTGCCCTGTAATAAAAAATAACTTATTTTGGAGTTTACGTGATTTACCTACGCGCTAATCATAATTATTTGTAATTAAGGTTTTTTTTTTTTTTAAGAGTTTTACATTTTCTTCTATTTTCTCCTTTCTTCATACAACGGATGGATTAGACAATCTGATCTAGAAACACCACAAACCTATTATGCTTATTACTTTTATACAGACACACACAGCCGCGCCCACATACGCACGTACAAGTCCTGCGTCCTCTTGTTCAGGGCTCCAGAAAACACTCGATTTGGATCCTCCCCCGAGAGGTAGCGGTTCTGGACTCGTAAGCCAACATTTTGGTTGGGGGTTGCGTGGTGTTGATCATATCATCTCACCTAGCATTGGCAAAACAGGCCCTTCTAGGGCTGTAGTGTGTGTTGTACTGAAGATTCTGTAATGAGCTTAAATTAATACCTTAAACTACAAACTAAAGCATTCTTATCCGTTATCTACACTACGTTACATCACAGATATCCATAATAGCGGTAATGAAGTAGCTGATATTGCACCGTGTTAATTACAATTTCATTAAGGTCATTAACTATACTGTTAGCTTCAACTCGTAGACTACAAAAGGATACTTGATCCAGGATGCAAAGGACAAAGAAATAACAACATACATGCAAGCTGAATCCTACTGAAATGCTTTGCAGTGAAATGCGGGTTTGAACGAGACGTGAAACTTTTTTAGAAAAGGGAGACGAATGTGTGGACAAACGCGTTAAAAGAAACAATAGGTATCTGAACATCTACACCTGCCACATCTCCCATTTTAATGGGTTTCTGTGAAATTGATGGGGATGGCGGTTGATAGTATTCAATCGGGAATGTGAATACGTCTTAGCACCAGGTTCAAGTAAAACGAATGAGTTATTAAAACAAATAACAGAAATAGCATTATTTGAATTAGAGGCAGAATTTTATTCGCCATGTAAATACATTTTAGTGTGGTACGTTAAAAATTAAAGGGGCATATTTAAATATAGCTTTAAACTCTACATAAATAGATTAATAATTACCACATATACAGTTAAAAATCCAGAAAACGTAAACCATTGCTCCTACCTTTATATGCCTCTAGCGAATAGAAGGTCTTTTGGATAAAGAAGGATTGCACGGCTTGATTTCTTCCCCTTATTGTTATACATCTCATTTGTGATTGTATAATTCTTTCTGCACACTCATTTGTTAATGAGCCACGTACTCTCTTTCTGCATACTTTTGGTTTGTTTTAACATTATGAGGAGTGAATCTTAGCAACATATTCTAAAATTATACTATTGAGAGTTCTGTGAAGTATGTTTCTGATATTGCCCTTTTTTGTTTATTGTTTATTTGTTTTTGTTATCGATGTTTAAATACATAAATTTAAGAATTGTACATGTGAATTAAGCATAAAATCACATATGCTCGTACACGAAGTCTCACAAGCATTCGGCCCCTAGTTTTCTAAGACATAAAATGGTTTCATCGGAACGAAATAGTCCTTCAGTTCTGGTGGGGTGAGTACGCTGCGCGAACACCGAATTGCACACATTTAAATACTTCACATTAGTACCGAGACAGATGGCTCAGACGGTTTCGTCTCTAACTGACATTCGAGTTCCGGATTCGCTCCCAGTCGACCGCGCACTCTGGCCCTGGGTTTTTTCATGGTTTTCCTGGGGCTACTTAGGCGAATGCTTGGGTTCTATATATCTACCACGTTCCTTTCCTTTCATTCCTTCATTTCATTTCCCTTTTTCATCTCAGGTTGGTGGCACGTATAGTTTGGGGCTTTCCAGGCAGATGGTAGAGGCATACTTCCGACGGCTTCCAGGTGCCTGTGTAGCTTTCGTGGTGCGCCGGGGCTGCAATTTAGTAACACTATTAGGGACTTCCGCGCGTCTCCGTGCTTGGCACCGTCCGCTCATATGTACTGGCCTGTGGTTTCCCTTCCACTCATCCTTTCCCAGGGAGGGTGATAGGCCGCCATAGATACGTACTTGGTCGCAGTTGCCGAGGTGTCCCCCGCCGCTAGCATACTCATACCTCAATTGTCATTAGTTTGAGCTTTATAAATGAAGTCAGGTCGAGAGGGAGTGGGATATATTTTATTATTATTATTATTATTATTATTATTATTACACATTAATATTGCTGAAAAATTTAGAATCAGTTCAAAAGAGATGTCGCTTGAATGAAGTTACAAAAGTTTCCATTCCTTTCTGACCATAGAAATTTGTGAGAAATATTTTGACTACTAATCCCATACCAGTGCAGGAAAGACACATCCGCTTCTATGTTTCTAAAAAAAAATAAGCGACGTGACACAGGGTTTGTTGAAATATTGTGTTTGTGAACTCTTACAAAGAAGCGGTAACTGCCTCCGTGGTCGAGTGGTCAGCGAGTTGACTTCTCACCCGGAGGTCCCGGGTTCGATTTCCGGCTGGGGTGGGGAATTTTTCTTTAACCAGAATTATTTCCTATCCCCCGCAGGGGGATTCCGATATGACCTTAGATGTTAAGGGGGGCTATATAAATGAAACAAAGAAAAGAAAAAAAAGACCTTTTCCGAATTTTATTATTATTATTATATTTGGAAAAATAATGTTATGTATGGATATTATATGGTGCAACCAAACGTTTGCTTTGGCTTTTATATGGCAGACTTGCAGTCTCTCTGCCTAGTTTTCTCGGACGACTAATAGTCAAATGAAACAAAATCCCGCTCTTTAGCTTACGGCATGGAGTAAACACGTTTCTCATTCACTAAAGTGTCCACATACTTAAATTATTGGAATTACTTTGACTTTATAAAGCAAAATCACAATTTCAATAACGAGTGGAACACCCTGTATTGAATTCTTCCAGCTGAATGAAATGTTTCCTTCATGAGCCTGTGGCGCTGGGGTCCATGTGCTGCTAATTCACCACAGTGTGTATGCACATAGTTTTGAGTTTTATAATAAAATAATCAGGTCCCCAGAGCAAAGGGAGGGGGGCATCCTGTGTAGGTGCGTTAGATCCTCAAAACAACTCGACACTGCTTATTACTAATAAGTGGTAGGAATGTTATGTGCTGCGCCTTAATCCTTATTGGGTATTTTGATGAGATCTATATTTTTGTGCCGTAAGCTTTTTTTTTTCTATCTCTTACGGTTTAGCAGTTTAAAAAAAATCGGCAAAAGTAATCCAGAATAAAGAAGCCTTCAGAGGCTATTCCTAGAAAATTCAAGATACACATTTTATTTGGATATAAATATCTTTAAAAAACAGGAATTTAATCAAAGTCATTACAGCAATTTTTTAGAAATTCAAAATTTTCGAACATTTTTCCATGTAAAGGACAGTTTGTCGTGGGGTATTTTCTTGAAAATCTTCGTGTCGCATCCTTGGAAGATATCAAACCTAAATACCAAGTTTCGTATTTAAAGATCGTTTTGTTTTTGAGCTATTCTGTCCAAAGGCACTCACGCAGACAAACACACACACGCGGATCTTTTTCTAAAAATGCTTTTTTTCGGACTCAGGGGATCCAAAAACCTATCTCCGGTGAAATCTCAACTTCGAATTTTTGGGGTGGAATACAATACCTTCTCTAGCCCGCATGTACACTGTCATTGCCAGATACTAAACATAAACACGAGGTTTGGCACTTAAGAGCATTTTCGTCTTTAACCCATGCTAGCCACAGATACACATACACACACAGATAGACACAACGGCCTTTTTCTAAATTCCTGGGTGGAATACAACCCTTCTCTATCTACTGAGTACATTGTATGTTCATATGTGGTACAGCAAGTAAAAATTGAAATATTCAATCTTATCTATTTTAACATGTTTTTCCATATCACAGGCTTTAATATCTAAGTGCTGTCTGATATTTTAGACACTTTTTCATAGATGAGTCAATTTTAGATCACAATTTGTCATGCACTTGGCGTTAGTAGCTGCTGTTTGTAATCAATATATACTCGTACATTTAAAATTGTTAACTTTTTAAACTTGTTTACTTTCTCTAGCACGTATATAGCTAGAGAAGGCAGTGTATTCCACGCAAAAATTCGATGTCGAAATATATATGTTTTGATGAGGTCCTCTGTGTCTGAAAAAACACATATTTAGAAAAAAATCCGTGTATGTGCATGTCTCTCTGTCTGTCTGCGTGTGTGTCTGTGGAGTATCTACAGCTCAAAAACGAAAAAACCGGTAAAAGTCAAAATTTGTATTTATATCTAATATATTCTAAGGATACGATACGAAGATTAAAAAAAAATATCCCCACCATAAACTATCGTTTATATGGAAAACTTTTCAAAATTTTGTCTTTCTCAAAAATAGGTCTAACGATTTTAATTAAAATGCTTTGTATTTAAGATATCTACATGATAAATAAAATGTGTACCTATGTTAAATTTCCTGCGAGTAGCCTCTGAAAACCTCTTTATTCTGGATGAGTTTTTCAGCATTTTGATGACGGTTAAACCGTAAGAGATAGACAAGGGCTTTAAAAAATTTAGAGCACGTTAAAACACATAATTTATGTCATACACATCTTTCTTGTAGAGTTAAGCGTTTTGGGGATATTCCTTGTTATTAGCTTCTAACTTTACTCAAACCAGACCATGCTGAGCAAATCGAACTTCAAGTGTTTCACATAGCGACCAGCTTTTTAAAGATTTGACTATCGCTTTAGACAAATGTATTGCCTTTTCCCCTTCTCCTTATAAGGAAGCATGTAGTAAGACCAATTCTTCTAATGTTTATCTTGATTAGCATGATGTAGATAAAAGAATGGCAGCGCCGTGGTTGAGTGGTTAGACCGCTTGGCTCCCATCTAGGCGACCCGGGCCTTATCCCAAGCGCCCGCATGTGGGATTCGTGGTGGACGAAGCGGCGTCTGGGCGTGTTTTCTCCGGTCCAGCGGTTTCCTCGTCATTTATTCCACCAACTGCTCCATCATTACCTTTCCAATCATCAATTGCGCATACATTTCATATCATCCACTTTCTCATGTTCATGCCTGGCTACGGACCGGCCCCTCATAACAGGTTCTCCATCCTGTGGTGGTTTCCTGCCATAGGCTCCCCGACAGGCTTCCGACCCCTAGCCATTGGCTAAGTCCTTAGGGAGATGTCATTCCTACAATTACGGGGAGGTAAGCCGATTACGAAACCAAACAAAAATAAAAGAATTATCTTTTATACGAATAGCTCTTATGTGGAACAGCTAGAGAAAGTTACGTGAATGGAACACATCAAATTTTTAACAAATAATTCTGAATCTAAAATGTTAACTCTGTACGAATTTTAGTGATTCAGTGCAATTACCTAGTTGGAAAACAGCAGTGATCTGTGTCAAAGTTAGAGGCTCATTTCTTTTGTTCGCATGAGGTTATGATTTGGAGGGGGGTGGGTTTTTGATCATGTTCTTTTTTTTTTTTTTTTTTTTTTTTTTTTTTTTTTTTTTTTTTTTTGCGTTTTGCTGTATTGACAATCTACATCACGCCAAACGGTTTTCTACTAAGTATTCCGATAATACTAACGTGGCGCTTGTATTAAAAAGCGCCAGAAAAGAAAGGTGGCGCATAGAAGAACCAACAGAGAACGCTTCAAACTTAATTACTCACACGCGAATAGGCCTCCCTTACAAAGGGTTAAAAGGCTTGTAAAGGGGGAATGTAGAAAAGTAGCGAAGAGGGTGAAAACTAAAGTGCGGAGAGAGGTTAGTAGTAGAAATAAAAGGTCCGTGAAAATCTATTGTACTAAATACCTTCTAACTCAAGCTTGCTAACAAACAGTGAATCTCTTAGTTTTTACAAGCATAAAGATGGTCTCGAAAGGAGACAAGGGAGAAGAGGCAGTCCGGCAAGCTGGTCTCTTCAATAGTATCAGTGAAGACAAGGGACAGGTACGATGAGAAGGTGTGATAGAAGGGGAGGGGGGAGTGTTGGAAGCTTTGAAGCCAAAAGCAGCGGCAAAGTGCTCTTCAATCCAGTCATTTGCTGGATGTTTTCACTGTAGTAGTTATCTCCACCGGGTGGCTACTAAGAGGGACGAAGGAGGGAAAGGCGGAGGAAAAGAGGCAATTTTATCCACCTCCCAACTCCCCTTTACCCTGTAACACGCACACACACGTATACACACCCACACCCACGCAACCAAATCCTTCCCCCTCCAAAAGCCGTCACCCGGGTGCTCCGCGCGCCTGTCTAATTGCCTTGTCCGTTGCCATGGTGATAGCTAAAACACACACACACACACACACACACACACACACATCGGGAGTAATTAGTAGCACATGAGGTGGCGGCTATACAGCTCTCTTTGTCTCTCTCCTTGCTGCTCATATAAATGTGCTCAAGCCTTCTTCACTCCGTCACGAACCTTGCCTTTTTTCTCTCTACTGCCAGTAACCGATGGGTGTACCGGAGGCTGGGACAGCCCTGGCTCTCTTTCGTGGTTGCTCAAAAGAGAAATCATGGCAAATTGCATGCTGTAGGGAGTGGACCAGAGCGAGGGAGAGACAGGACGTTTGCTGAGAGTGGGACCTCGTCTTTTTCCTTCTTTTTTACGTGCCGCTTGTGACAGTCGGCCTCCAGGATTTCGTTAGTATGAAAGAGAGGATGTACATGAAGTAGTCAGACGCCTGGACGGTCAATTGGAGTGACGTGCTTGCCAAAGACTGCTCTAATCCCAGAAGCAAGCCTTAATGCTGCGTTTTGATAACGGGGAATGTATTCCGTTGGCGTACGAACATATATATGCTCGGACGATTGGGGAGTTTTCGCATGTACCGAAATACAGGTCACACGGAATACGAATTTGGAAAGATGAGTATCTCCGGAGATTGTCAGCTATATCTACAAAATTACACTCGCTACGTCAGCATGGACAGAAACCCACATTTTACGCATATTACTTTTTGCAGACGACCGTATTCTCATACTAGTTAAATAATGTTAAGAAAATACAATTTTAATATATGTGTCAACAAACAAAAGCAATATTATTTCATTGAAATAATTGTAAGGCTAAAATTTCTAAATCTTGCAATGTGTGTCTCAACTACTTCAAAAATATGTAAAATCACATATTGCCTAAATTATTAAGTATATAAATTTCATTCAAATGGTTTTAATATTTTGGAGAAAAATATTTCACTTTTATTATAGGTATGGGGTGTTTTCCGAGGGGACACGGGACCGGTCCAGAATGCCCTTGATAAGGGAGATCAGAGGAAAGTGGATACCGGGCGGCCAGAACTGGGAGTGACGGCAGAGCACTGGTAGGGACTCTACACTTTCCAGATTATGATTCCGCGGCAATTTTTCAGTCAGAAGAGGGACCCCCGTACCAACTATAGGGTCAAACACCTCCCTCAAGGGCATTTGAGGCCTGGGGATGGAGAACGTTACATACAGAGTAACCTTTATCCCCTACCACGCTGCACCGAAATATCATTGCCGGCACTTCCAGACCTGAAACAAACCAAACGGGGCGAGGGATGAAATAAATGAAATAGAATCGATATGTAGGGACAAGAAATTCGGGGTATGAGGGAAACTACTCCAGCATTCGCCTGATGAACTCCGAAAAAATCCATGAATCAGAGTGGCAGGTTACCGAAATCAAACCCGGATCTCCAGAATGATCCTGTACGGCTTACCGCGGAGCCACTTTCCTCGGTTCACCTTCATTATACTGATTAATGACGCGTTGCATATGATACAATATTCCACTTTTGAAAATAAAAATATCACCACATTACTTAAATACTACCCCACAGAACTAGTACGGAGACATTTTTCACCTACTGATTGTTTCGAAAAAGTTTAAATATGCCAGTTTAATCTTCGTAACAATTTATTGTACACTGTCTTAAAGCATTTTTGTTATATCTCGAACATTTAAAGGGGTAGAAAATCTATATGTCAGTTTTAAGTTAATTTTCTCCGAGCTACTACTAGAAATTTGAAGATGATTGGCCTCAAACTACTTCGTACGCGACATTTTAAATTAGAAAAAGTTTAAGAAATATCAAAGTCGAGTAAAAAGCTTGGACACCAATCAAAATCGGTTTTCAAATGTTTTATTTCAAAGTATCTAAATATATATTTATATTAGAAACAATTTAATGTTTTCATCACGTGGAACAATTTTTTTGAAAACTATCCTAGATATTGAAATAAAAATGTGTATACTTAATAGATATTTAGTGTTATACTTGCGGTATAATTTCATAAATATAGAATTTATAAATTTCACCAATGGGTAGCCTTAGTTTCTCAAAAATGACTTCTTTTACGAATGACGAAATGAATAGCTTAAGCTTTCTTGGATTAGCCCGTGAAGTCTGTTTGTTAATTTGCAAGGACTGTTATATAATGTTGTAAAATGGATAAACCATAACGGATAGACAAAGGCACACCACGCAAAAACCGGGATTTCTTTAAAATAAATAGTTTATTTCAGTCAACCTCTGTTGTGGTATCAGTAATTTCTGAGATATCTGTTATTATTGCTTTGAGTTTTTTTTTTTTTTCTTTTTTCAATACCTAGGTGCTTTGTTAATCTTCTGAGTTTCTGTCACTATTCAGTTATTTCTTGCAATGACATGAAAACATATCAAGACCCAGCATATAGAGGCAATTTTGAAGACTTAGTTTCCCCTATCTAGCTTTACACACAACGAAATGTGTAGTCAAACTTGACTTACGATTGAACCTTGGACTCTGGAATGGAAGTCTGTTTCTTGCCAACACCTTGATCTCGCTTCAGCTCTTTCCCACATCTTTCACTGTATAATTCCAAGTAATTCTGGTCTACTTTTCTTTCGTTCATACACGGATCTAGCAATATCATTTTACCTCCTCAACACATGCAAGTCATTTCCACTTACCATATTTAACTTCTTTCAAATTTTCGTTCGATAAGAGTATTATGCTGGGCCACCAGATTACTGAATAATAAATCTCAAGTTGTTTTTTTTTAGTGTTTCATTTATATTGCCCCCTTGAACATCTAAGGTCATATTGGGGGTTTTACATTAGAAACAACTCGTTCTCAGTGGGTTCTTTACGTAGGGTTTATATCGGGTTATCTTCCTCAAACAAACATACACATTCACTCTCACATATATACTTTCAGACTCTGTGGGGGTTAGGAAATAATTCTGGATAAAGAAAAATTCATGCACCAGCTGGGAATCGAACCCGGGATATTTGGTTGAGAAGTCAACTCGCTGACCAATCGACTTCGGAGTCAGTCACTCAAGCTTTTGTTTGCTAATACTCGTAGTTTCTTTCCAATTGGCATTGTACCTTTCCAGATTTCATATCCACAAATAAGATCTTATAGTTATGCTTTATTTAAGTATAGAATAGAGACATTGAAACTTAAATTCAGTTTATTTATCGACTCTCTTTAACTGCGGTGTTTCTCGGCGTCCCATTCTATGTTGGGCGAAAGAGACCGCCTAATTTTATCAGGGTTTACGTTATTTTGCGTGCCGTAAATCCACAACACGGAACCACCGGCTTTGCTTGCCTTCCGAAAGAAGGTATGCTGAGGATTTTAAGTGCAAAAGAATCTAACGACCTCCACCGGGTTTGACTCATGGGAAAGTCAAAGGAATTAGAAGAAACCTAAATAGATTACTTTCGAATTCCACAGCTGCTGTGTTGAATGATTGAAAATCGTATCGTTATTGTTTTGTTGTCGAACAGTAGAAATACAAAGAAGAGTAGGTGTGCATTTGCCACAGCAGCGGTTTAGTGTGTGCCCAACATGATGCGAGTGGCGAATAAACATCGTTAAAGCTGCTGGGCGGAGTTCAGTGGTGTAGATGAGCGTCAATGGAGAATAACGGTGCACTTCAACCTTACAATTGGACCAGACCGAGTTAGATCATGTTAAAAATCCTGCGGGCTGACAGCAAAACAACAATGCGGGCAGAGTTAGCAAGCGTCCAAAGGGATGCATGATTGAATGGAATGTACAGATGGTTGTAGTGTATCGTATACACGTGCTTTAGATATGTAACAGATTGTTAGTCAGGTACTTTAACTAATCGCATGATATATCTGCACGTTATTTCACGGATATCGCTTTTCTTGTTTTCGGCGCCCAGTCTGGAATAAACTGCGGTACGAAATATGCCTACACGCTCTACCTCTGGCCGATCAGCGATCAGCCAATCAAATTGCCAAATATGATAGCAGTTTTTATAAAAATCTGGTGCTGTTAACACCAAAATAATGTCCTTATCTTGATAGATTTTCATGTGTAGTAATAATAATAATAATAATAATAATAATAATAAAATACTATTTTTAGAGTGCAGGAAAGAAATTGTGTGGCTAATTTTCGAAAAGGGGCCTGATAAAGCTGCCAAAATGGTAGAAGTATAAATATATATTTAGAGGTTTACAGAACATATGCTGAATCTACTATTCCTAAGACTAAACATTATTATCATTATCCTGGTATTTTTATGTATGTATACATTTTACGTATTCTCAAGCTCCAAGCTTCAATTTCCGTCCTTAGGATCCGAGGAATATTTATCTCCTTCATGTATTCTTGCAATCGATCGTTGCATATCTTCTTGGATTTTCTCTTCTTTCTACCCGGAGAATTCCCTTTACGTGCTAGTCCTCTTACTTCCCCTCCCCCCCTACACCAAGCCATCGTCATTTGTGGTCTACAGATTTTTTTTTTTTTTTATAAAAATACAGCCCCGGAGGCTTGTCAGGACTCCGGCGCTGTATTCCTTTTTACCTCTTTTTTCTAGTTTCTAAATTTCCTTAGTTGACCTATTCGTTTTTCCTTTTTACATATACATACACAAACACACAAACACCCATGCCCAAGGTGGGACTCGAACCCACGATCCCATGCGCCGCGAAGCACCAAAGCGAGACACTAGCGAGCGCGGCTACGGGGACCGGCATACAGATAAAATGCTAGCCACTGGTTCCCAAGGTCGCGGGTTTAAACCCGGCGCAGCTACAATGGATTTTTTCGTGCGTATAAATCCTTAGCATGACTTCCTTCGGAAGGGAAGTAAAGCTGTTTGTCCCGAATAGCATATTTACGGCACATAAAAGCACCTTAAGCCTGAAAGAGGCCTCTAAGCAAAATTAAGCGGCCTTTAACGCCAGATACGTAACACTGAAAACCGCAGCAGTTAAAGAGCATCCATAAATAAAACACAATTTAATTCCCCCCCTCCCCCATGTATCTTTCTCATTTGATCATATCATTCAAATTGTTTCCCTTTATTTTCGTCTATTATAGTGTGCTGCACTACCATTTGTTACTGAATTACTTCATTTTTAGTTCTTTCCATTGTAGACGTGCTATTTGCTTTTCTCCAAAAATCAAAATCAGTTGCTATAACATTTTCTTCTCTTTAATTAACAAATAACTAAATCATATGTTATTATTTTTTTTTAACTTCTGAACTGCAACAGTGCCACATTTTCCTTTTCGTGACGTCTGTCTAATAGTATTCCATTGAGCAGGGATATCACTTTCCTGTCTGTATTTCTCAACATACCTAACGAAAATACACTAAAGGAGGAACAAAGCTGATTGAGAAAGTCCTCTATTACTCATTCTGCACTTTTATTTTAAATTATCCAACAAATGAGCGAATTTAACCTAATAGAGTTCATTTTTTTTAGTATTATGAAAAGGCATTTGAAATAAATGTCAAATATATTTGAAAATATTCAAAATCAATGAACGCGCTGCTATGAACACTTACAAAGCATGGCTTGTGATAGAATTTCTTATATATTTTTAAAACATAAACCCTGTAGAAAAAAAAAAAGAAAGCTTGCCCTTACTTTGGTTCAGGTAGAAGGACTTACTAGTTGTTTGACTGAATTTTAATGATTTAATCCATGAAGTGTAATAATAATAACAATAATAATGGTAATAATAATCTCGGGCAACATGTGAGCTTGAACCTCGCTTAGGGTGGGTTAGACAAATGTTTTATAGGAGTTTTCTCTTAATCTGAGAAGACGAATGTCGAGTAACTTTAAGCTCCATGGACCCTGAGATCGTTTGGGTACATACCATTCCACTAATTCCCTAGGTTATAGGACGCTAAACTTTACAAAAAAAAAAAATGAAAAAAAGACGCATTGACTGACATCGTCTTTTTATCAAAAATTTCAACATGAATATCGAGACTTCTCTATGTATTCTCACCACATCAATAGTAGATTAAATAACATAGTTGCTGCATTCATTTATTCCTATTTTTCTGAAAAATACAGGATTATTAATTTCGATTACCTACAAATAAGACCGAGCCGGGTGGCTCAGGGACTGGCATTCAAGAAGGCATGGTATCGGTTCCCCGCGGCCGACCTCTCTGACCCATGGGTTTTTCGGGAGTTTTCCCGGGTCACTAGACGAGTGCTGGGGTGGACTCTTTATCCCCTCTAACTTTCGGTCCCTTAATTTCATCTTCATTTACCCCAACCAACCTCTTTCTGGGTTGTAAGAGTCAATGGGCAGGGGCGCCATTTCGTGCAGCTGACTGCACTCTGGAAATACAGGTCTCGGTGGCAGGATGGCCTTAGTGGTCTATCCGGGACTGAGCCACGAGCTCCTGGCGCTCCCCGTGTTGAGATGAAGAACTGCTTGTGAATTGTTAGGGACCGTCCACGACGGCTCTCTCCCTGTTCGCATGTCGGCCGTTCTGTGAAATTACCTCATCTCTTTCTCACCTCCTGTAGTTGACGTGCAATAAGCCCACCCTCCGCAACGTACACACATACATATGAATACAACATGCAGAGACCACTTTGAATGGGAGTGAGTGCATGTCTAGAATCTTTCCGATCCCATGCTATAGGTTCAGTGAGAGAAAAACGTATCTGGAAAAGTGGCTGTACCTACCTCTTTTGCGCATCCCTAAGGGACACGAGACATCACATGATCAACGTATTTTATTCAAGAGAATACATCATTAAACATCTGAATGCTCACGCCTCTCAGAAAAGTACATCAATTGAAGGGAAAGTATTGACTTTCCAGGTACCTGTTTTCCATGAATGTACAGTGTTTCAAATCAAACACTTATCGTTTGTAAAGTTCTAGGAAGATGCACTATTGAACATTCGGTGACAGCTCTGGATTAGATTAGACTATAATAGATTGCGTTGTGTAGATTCATGATGACCAAACAGACCTTCAACATAGAATCTGTCAAAGCATATACCAAGTATACCACATTTTAAATTCTCACATAAAAATTGGTGGTAAATATAATAAAATTTCAGGTGCATTGAAACTTAAGACACGTATTAAACATTAAAAATTATTTCTCTGGCTTTTATAGTCTAGGTCACTACACAGTGAGTTGTTCAAATGTTATGTTAAGATATGTATGTGTACATTCTCAAAATATTAATATATAAACATTTGTCAACGTAATTTCTAAATTGTTGGTTATTACTCTTCAATTCGTGTTGAATTTAACTCGTGAAACGGGGATGGTATTGTTATGGAACTGCTGAAATCTATTTCAAATTCTCATAGAAATGTGGTAAGTGTTAAATCCTTGCTTAAATGTAATGAATGTCAAAATTTGGTATTAAAATACATATTTTCAGATAGTAAAATATAGGTAGATTGATATATTAAAGGCACTTAATGTTTACATCCTTACGTCTATTCAACACGATCATTTACTTATCACTTTGGGCCATCTTAACATGAAATAGTCTAGTGTTTTAGTCACCCTCCGTGGTGTAATGGCTACCATGCTAACGTCATATAATAAACGTCGCGGGTTCAAACCCGGAGGAGGACGGTGGATTTTTTCGGGTGTAAAATTCCTTAGCATAGCTTCCTTCGGAAGGTAAGTAAAGCCGTTGGTCCCGTGTCGTAGATTTACGCCACGTAAAAGAACCTCAAGCCTGATAGAGAGGCCTCTGATTAAAATTAATCGGTCTTTCATGCCCAGTATAGAATGGGATGCTGATAACCATAACAGTTAAAGAGCGTCCATAAATAAAACACCATTTCCATTTTTTTAGTCTATAGTGGTGGTCTCCAAGTAAGCCAGGCTTGATTTCACTGAAATATTTCCCTTAAAAAACATGGAAAGTCAGGCTCAACACATGTCGCCTGTCCAAAACATGCACAAAATATGTGTTACACTCACATGACTTTCTCTAGCTGTTCTATAAACCAACTGCTTACAAAAGGTTGTTCTTCTTTCTATACCATGCCAATCGAGATACGCATTAGCAGAATGTTCCTAGTACTTGGTTGCTTATAAGCAGAACGAAACAAAAGGAATGCAGTATGCTAAAGTGACAGTCAAATGTTTTAAAGCCTGTCGCTTTGCGATCTTCATTGAAATTCGCTTCTTTGCTTGACCAGGAGTAAAACAAAAGAAACAGGACTTCCTGTCGGAAAAAAAGTATAAGTATTTTAAAATTCAAACCAATAACAAGGAATATCTCGGAAACGGTTACCTCCATAACAAAAATGTGCAGGACAGAAAATGCGTGTTTTCACGAGATCTGTAGTTTTTGTGTAGTAAGTATTTGTCTATCCCTTACGGTGTAATAGTTAAGCAAAATTCATTCAGAATGAAGGGGACTTCAGAAGCTATTTCCAGAAAATTCGAGATATAATGCTATTTCTTATACAAATATCTTTATTATGTGATATTTTAATCAAAATGGTTACAGCCATTTTTGAGAAAATCAACAATTTTCGAATTTTTTTCAATACAAAGGGTAGTTTAGGGTGGGGGATTTTCTTGAAAATCTTCGTGTCGCATCCTTGGGTGGTACAGAACTTAAATACTAAGCTTGGTACTTAACGGACTTTTCGTCCTTGGCTTATGCAGTCCACAGACACACATACAGACGAACACACATACCGACTTTTTTCTGAAAAAACTTTCTTTTGATTCAGGGGATCTCAGAACGTATATTTCCGTTGAAATTTCGACATAGAAATTGCTCTATCTAGTGTGTACGTTGCACATATGTGCTAGAGAATATAAAATTGAACCGAAACAAATCCTGAGTACTGTATAATGGAAGACCGAATTGCGCATATATAAGTACCATAAAAATTGTAATTTTGCAATGTCTGAATTTGTTTTCATTGTTATAGTTTATGCAGATATCAGCAGTAGTTTTAATTATACATTTTAAAGCGTTATATTTAATTGCAGCATTGTAATATTTTATATAAAATTTTGTATGATAGTAAAAAGAGTAAAATTACGGAAAACAGTTATCATACAAATATTAAAACTGTAGTTTTATTTTGCGGGTAAGAATGTTGCAGAACGAGGCTGAAAGTCGAATGTGGCAATCCAAACACCTTTAACATTTGTTTTCGTATACTATTTTTCGTCAGCCTTGAATATCAATAGGATAACCAGCTGAACTTAGAGTGGAAATAGTAGCAGCATACATTCGGACATGCGCGATAGTGAGCTCTAGTCTGTTGTTTAGCATCGTTGTTGTTTGACCTTCAACATGTCATGATCCCTTATGTAATCGTAGCATTCTATACATTATAGAAGACAAACATAAAAAAACAAAGTAAGTATAACAATAATGTTATATTTAATGTCTTATATGTAATTCTGATGTTGACTGTGAAATGATCATTATACGTAATATTAATTGCTTGTGTAAAGAAATTAGCATTGGACATTTCTTTTGGATTAGCCAAATTCATTTGCGAGCTATTCAAATAATCCGCCCTTGTTTATCGATATAACGCCTCCGATTAATAGACATGTAATTTCCAATTCAAGAAACGATGGAATGCTATAAACATGTTACTCCACTGAGTGTTATGCCAGCTATCTAAGCAGAATAATTGCAAAGAAACCAGAGTACCACGCTTGTATACACCCAAGTTTATTTCAAATACAACATTATCCCTTTGGAATCTGAAATTTCATGTCACAAGCTGTGAAAGTGGCAATGAAATTCGTTAGTAACAATTGGCATTTTTGAGCAATATCTATGTATGTCCCCTTCAAGAATACCTTTGATTCCAAAAATGTTTCAGAGGATTACGAAGGCATCTTGTGCTGTGTTTTGCCTCTAACATGCCTCAGTGAAGCAAAAAAGGCTACTCTACTCGCTTTGTGAGCCGTTCCGCATCGTAAAATGCGGTTGTTAAACTTTTACTGTTTGAAGGTTTCTGTATAAAAATAAATATAGTTTGTGGAATATTTATGAGATGAAGACTGTATTTATGTTCCAGATAACTCGCCCTGTTACTTTTATTTAACGAAACTGCTAAAAAACATATTTTCGTGCGATTTTGGTGACTTGGTTCAACAAAGCAGTATGCTATCCTATTGTATTTCGAGAACTAATCTGTTGCGAATTTTCTGATCTACAATATCAAAACTATACTGGTATTTACATACTGATCAGTTGCATTTATACAGTCCAATATTTTTTGTAATCCCTAAGTATGGTCTATAACGTATGTATAAGATTGTATTAATCAATGAATGTTTTGATCATATTATTTTGCACCCTAGCTCTCCAGAATATAGATATTTTATACACAAATGTGAACCAAAATGTAAAGCAATTCAACGTTGAGGTTTATATTTTCTACAAATGTGAACCTATTTAATTTAAATTTAAATCACTGATTTGATCAACATGCACAAAGCAAATGGTCATAGTAATATGTTCAGTACTTTACAAGTTTCGTGTGACATACCCTACCTTAAACTTTTGAATCTCGCAAATATCCCTCACAATCCCCTTACAATCTAAACTTATCCTATAAATAATAATAATCATAATAATAATAAACTTTTTTTTTCTAAAACACAATCATTTGTTAAGTTATTAAAAAATCAAAGTCCAAAACTACACTTGATACCAAGTGCGTGCGTGCGTGCGTGCGTGTCTGCTAGGCTCGTGGTGAGCCTAGGTGTTGTTGCTGTGTACCTACCCTTGTAAGGGTTTAACCACAGGAATGAGGTGAAGGTTGAGGTTTTAATTTTGGAGGTTTCGAGTGTTGGTGTTAAGGAGGTAGCGCTGGTAGGCTCCTCGAGCGGTTGCATTTTCAGGAGCAGCATCCTTTCCTCTGCTCCGCTGTTTTTTTTTTTTTAATTATGGTGGTAAATTTTGATAGACCTCTCCCAATGAGAGGGGGAGAGTGCTTTGTTCAGCTATTACGCTGTTGGCTGGTTTAAAGCCGTTGTTACCGGGGGTGCCCACAAGCCATGCGGGGAACCCGGAACCACCTCTTTCGGCGTTCAGTGGGTAAGTACTCCCTCAGAGATCTGACAAGTGCGTTCTCATGGTCGCCCAATCTGGCGTAGAATTTTTGAGCCCGGCGCCTAATGACATCTTCCACATATGGGAGGGCCGAAGCTTCATGTAGTGGCCTCAAAGGGAAACGTCGACATACAGAATATATGGACCGGAGTCCTCTATTCTGTACCCGCTGTAACCAGAGAAGCCAGGAGTCTGCTGCCATACCCCACACTTCGCAGGCATAGAGCATCAGGGTGATACCAAGTAATGATCTTTAGATACCTTTACCCATCTTGACATCATATATACTGAAAGGTTTAAGGAAATTGAAAGGATAAAATGCACCATGGTGAAGAATTTAAAGTGGTAAACATGTAACAAAACAAGGTTACGAGAAAATCAAATTTTAAATTTTTACGCACTATTTGCATTAACCTGGCACTAATCCAATTTAAACAATGCGCTTGTACATTTATAAATATCCAGAAACTATGCTGGTCATAGAATGTTTCAGGACTGTTTCAATTTAGATTATGAAACTTTTTTTTCACCAAAGTTGTTGAAATTTCGGTATTGAGTACCTTTATATAAATAGAATTCTGAACGTAAATTTTCTGATGAAACATCTGTAAAACTTAACCAATAAGAAGGCTCGAATGCTACCGCACTTTCGTGACTGGAATTCCCCGTGACTGGAATTCCCCATACTAGACTCGTCAAAAGGATTTAAGTTGACTTAAAGCTAACTTTTCGATTTTCAGTGTGCCGTAAAGAGAGTTTATTTGTATTATATTGTACCTCTTATTTAGGTAATTGTTTTTATTTTGTAATATCAACGGATAATTTACAGATACTGTTCAAATAAGTTATCATGCTGTTACCTCTGTTACTCTTTTCTTTAAACGTATTTATTCCGTATCCTCCACAGAATCGGGAAGAATGAATCTGTGGATGTTTAATGATATAGATCGATTAGCCTATTGACAGTCTACCGTTGATTTAGAGTTGTTTCACAAGTTAAAAGGTCTACGATATGACCTTAGCAGTTAAAGGGGGCTATACAAGTGAAACAAAAAAAAATGCAGATCTCGTTACAGGTCTCAGTTATATCCAGCATCTGTTTTTTTCTCTAACGCGTTAATCACTTTTAAAATATTTCTTTTTAATTGTTTGAATCTCCAAACACTTTTACTTTCTCAAATTTATAGATGCGAAATGAAAGTATCTGAAGTACCTGAATTAAAGAAGTTGATACAATAAAAACATTTCTAAGAATAGCTTGTGGAGAATTAAGAAGAGAAATCTGTGTGAATAGATTCTGTATCATCTTCCAAAATACCCGAACCTAAATAACTAGTGAAAAGCATTTAATTTTCTTAGAAAATTACGCATCGGGTGACAGAACAAAATGGAAGAGTATTTTAACATCAATCCTTAAAGAACAGAGTGCTATCATATCAATGCATTTAAATGTGTTTCAATAGTGTATTTAATTTAAAACGCCATAATAACATCTAAACTATGTTAATAGTGAGTGAAATTTTACAAAGCTGCTATTAGTTGTATGCACTCGTAGAATTCTTGGAAATCATTCTTGAAAATTATAGAACTTAATAGCATCAACAATTAAAAATCCTTACACTACTTTAAATTTAATATAATGCATATACTCGTATGTAGAAGACTGTCCTCGTTCCTGCAGAAGCGCTGCTAAGGTGATTCGGTTTCAGACCTCGATGGGGCATGGGCAGTTTTCGATTCCTCCTGAGATTATTGGAATAAATTGAGGAGCTACTTGATCACAAGTTTATGGGAGTTTTCATCAGACACTTGGTGGTAGCTGCACAGACAGACTCCACTTTTATAATATGCCTATGAAGTCACATTTGACGCAAGTTACTGGAAGCAGTGGCCACGTAATGAGCGATGGCCAAGCACTCTATCAACAGAAATGAATATTAAATATGTAATCACACTTTAAGAATCTGAGATTTTAACAACTTTTGGAACTTTAATACACGTGACAATGATGTCCGGGATGCGATCGCTCTCATGCTCCTCTGGTATGCGGTGGTGGAGGTGCAATGTCAGACATCGCAGTTGCATACGTAAACAACAGAGGACGAACAGGATCCTTCGGAACACCAAACTCTTCTCCCGACATCCTGATTCTTCCCGATATTCGAAATGTTTGTCCAAGCTTCGGTTTCTAGTGCCTTTGACAAGTTTCCAGAAAGTTTGTGGCGTCATTTTTAACTATTAAAGGAAGAAGGACTGCAGTGATTTTGTTGTGTTGTGACTTATACTGAGTCGTAAGTGATTGAAGTGTTAGCGCGCAGTGGAAAACGAGCCATGGATGATATGCAGCCGTAAACTATTTATGCGTCGAGTGAGTTATTTGCACAATATGCAATATGCCAGGAACATATATTTGGGATGAGCTTTCAGCAGTTCACACAAAAAGATGGTGTCTTGGATAGGTGCAGTTAGACCGAAAAATGCAATGCCATAGCGGATTTGAACCACAGAACTACTGGTTTCTAGCCGGCTGCTCTAACCACTGAGTCACATGGCAAAGTGCCGACTTGGTATTAAATTCCAGTCAGTTGAGGAATTATGGTAGATATTATGTTATTTTAAGGAAAATTGTTACAACCATAAAAAAAATCCTAAGTTTCTAAAAAGAGTTCCAAGCAAAACTGTAGTGAATTTCGTGGTTGGTTTTGGAAATCTTAGATAATATCCTTAGATAATGCTGAACTTAAATACCAAGTTTGGTGTTTAACGGACTTACCATACACTCACAAACACACACACACACACAAACACACACACACACACACACACCACAATCACGCAGGCACACACAAAATGGACCTTTTCTAAAAGTGATTCTTTTGTATTCACGAGACCTCAAAATATACATTTCCGGTGAAATCTCGACATGAATCTTTCGGATGAATAGAATAACTTTTCCACCTTTATGTACCTATACATAACATCTGGTAGAGAAGATAAAAAAAAATTTTAAAACTTTATAATTGTTTATATTTAATCAGTATTTTTTTTATAAAATACAGCAATATTTTTTTCCTTGTCGAAATCAACAAAGACGGCTCCGTGGCTGAGTGGTTGCACCGCACTTCTCCCACTCAGGTGGCCCGGGTTCAATCCCAAGCGCCCGCATTTTGGATTTATGGTGCACAAAACGCCGTCTAGGCGGGTATTCTCCGGTTCTTCCGGTTTCCCCTGCCACCAATTCCATCAGCATCACCTTTCCTATAATCCATTTCGCTGGCATTTCATATCATTCACTTCGTCACGTTCATGCCTGGCTGCGGGCCGACCACTCGTTCCAGGTTTTTTTTTTTGTGGTTCGTGCCGTAGGCACCCCGACAGGCTTATGACCCCTAGGTCCCCTTGTAAGTCCTAGGGGATTGTTAGTTCTATATTATGGGAGTGTAAGCGAATACTAAAAGGAAATCTACATGTTTTGGATTTTTGAGCATTTAAAAGTAGTCGTTTGTCTTCTATTAAATATTGCCATCAACCTCAAAAAACTTAATGTCTTTGGAAATAAACAAGTATCTTAATTTGTAATATAATAATTATATTTTAAAAACTGTCTGTAGCTGCAGTAAGAATGGTCCAGGAAGTTTTAAAATGACCTTTTAAAGTCACGAGCAGCATCACAAATTGCAGACGTTCATCCTCAAAGGCGCCAAATCACAAAAGAGGACTGTAGGACACAAAAAGTGTATGGCATAACATAGAGAAGGGTGTTGTCTATACCGTGTCTGATGCATATTTACTTGTTGCTCCAGAGGACGAGGTAGTGGCGGCTACCCCGCCCTGCTCTTCTGGTACAGAAGCGCTTGTTTGTGTTGAGGCTTCCTCGCCAAGATTTCTTTCAAAGGCGGCGCAATTAAAATTCTGTTTTACTACCCGAGACGTGGTTTGGTTTCCGATGCTCCCTCTGAGAGAAACTTGTTCATCACACGCTGTCCTGTCGCTTACCCTTTGACAAGAAACTGTTAATGGCATCATTTATATTACTGAAACCTTCTTCCTTGTTCACAATAAAGGAATTTTCCTTCAGAAAGTTCCTAGATTCTGTGCTTTGTAGAGCATTTTATACGTATAAACAAAGCAAATATATTAAGTGTATTTATTACAAACATGAGAATTTTTCCCAACACAATTATTTCCAGCAATACAACTATATTATAGTAAACTCATCAGATAAATTACTTAACTTCTTCCTTTAAAACTGCTCGTTAACTGACGTACATAAAAAGTGGATCATAATGCCACGCAGCTGTTTATATTGGTAATGAATAGTGTACTCCTTTGCTCAGCCAATATAAGCTCCTTTGTTCTTCGAACATAAATTCTAGTCACTGTCTTCGAAGGTTACTTTCACTCTTCCAAAATATCACCATGCCAACCTCATATATCGCCCTTATGCTGACTTCATATACCCAAGGTCGCGGGTTCAAACCTGCCGGAGGACGATGGATTTTTTCGGGCGTAAAATTCCTTAGCATGGCTTCCTTCGGAAGGGAAGTAAAGCCGTTGGTCCAGTGTCGTAGATTTACGGCACAAAAAAGAACCTCAAGCCTGATAGAGAGGCCTCTGAGAAAAATTAAGCGGTCTTTCACACCCAATTTAGAATGGGACGCTGAGAACCACAACAGTTAAAGAGCGTCCATAAATAACACGCCATTCACTTTTCAAACCCGGCGGAGGACGATGGATTTTTTCGAGCGTAAAAATCATTAGCATGGCCTCCTTCGGAAGGGAAGTAACGCCGTTGGTCCCGTGCCGTAGATTTATGGTACATAAAAGAACCTCAAGCCTGATAAAGAAGCCTCTGAGCAAAATGAAGCGATCTTTCACGCCCAACCTAAAATGGAACGCTGAGAACCACAGTAGTTAAAGAGCGTCCATAAATATTTCCGTTTTTTCTCCAAAATATGGCCGAACAGCCAAAGAGTAACATTACAAGCTATATGTTCTCACTGGCGGAATACCATTAAGGCACTCCGTTGAATTTAGTTGCAAATATAAAATATAATGTAATATAAACTCAAAATAAACACGAAAGAAATTTTTCCTCGTCCTCTCACATAAATGTGCTGGTTGTTGTTCAGTTTCACGACACGCTTTCCCATTGAAGATCAAGCTTCCTTTTGAACCAATCGTAACGAAAATCTTTAACAGCGATTATACTGTCCACTGGCTCATTTTTGTGTTCCTGAATAATCTTTCAGGCCAGTCACATAGAGAATCTTTAAAGACTTGTTGATTATTAATGATGACTTCACGGAATAACAACCGAGTTAAATTGGAGTCGTTGACCATTTTAACTTTGCAGTCTTTGTCAGAAAATTGGCAAAACTGTAGTAAAACGAATATTTATAGCTTAAAGGTGTGCCTGTGGTTGTGCTCAATTTCAATCAATCAATTAACTAATTAATCAGATAATGGTTTCTATGTACGAGATCTGCGTATTGGTCCATCGCAGACCTCGTGCCAAAAAGTCATATCTGATTGGTTGAACTTAAAACGAAATGTGGAAAAAGTATATTTAAAAATCTCATGTGTTCCATTAACATGACGTTCTTTACTACTCTACTTATTCTATCTACTTCATGCTAATCGACATAAACATTAGCAGAAAGGAATTGTATTCCGCCCAAAAATTCGATGCGATATTACACCGAAAATATATGCCTTGAGGACCTCTGAATAAAAAACTCATTTTTAGGGAAATGTCAGTGTATGTATGTGTGTCTATCTGTCTGTCTGTGGATATCATAGCTCAAAAACAAAAATACTGTTAAATACTAGTTTGGTATTTAATTTTAATGTCTTCCAAGGATGCGGCACGAAGATTTCAGGTAATATCCCCCCACCGCGCAGACCACCATTTATATGGTTGTTTTTTTTTTGTGTTTTTTTTTTTTTTTTTTTTTTAATTTGGGTTTTCTCAAATTTGCCTCAAAAGAATTGATTAAAATAACGCAATACTAAAGACAGTTACTTGACAAATAAAATGTACATTTTGGATTTTATGGGAATAGCCTCTGAAGTCCTCTTCATTCTGGATAAATCTTACATAACTGGTAAACCCTAAGAGACAGATAAAAACTTGCTCCACAAAAATGTAAAAGTCACAGTGTATGTCATTTTTTTGATAGAGTTAACCGTATCTGAGATATTCCTTGTTATTGGTTTCAATTTTTAGGTACTTAAACTTTTCTCAAACGATAGGTCATCTTATGTTTCACCTCTCTTTTGTTTTACCCGTGCCGTGCAAAGCGAAATCCGAATTTTGCAACCGGCTTTTTAAAACATTTTACTATCGTTTTAGCCTAGTGTATTACCTTAGTTCCTGTTGTTCTGGAGGAACTAATAAAACAATTTCTGTAACGTTTATCTCGATTATCACGATGTAGATAAAGGAAGCATCTTTTGTAATAATGGTTCGTAGAGAAAGCTGTGTGAATGAAAAACACCAGATTTTTTTTATGTAGCTTCCGGCAAAAGCCTATGCTGGTATCTACTTCAAATTAATTTAAGTAAACGTTTCCATAGTTTCGTAACACATTTTGTTTTAGGAGTTAAAGAGATAGCGATAGCCAAAGATTTAAATTCACGTTGCCGAATACTGAACTTCAAATGGCATACTCTTTCCGTGACAGCCACTCGATTCTAACGGCACTTTAAAAATGACAAAGATATTCCCAAATCAAAGTCAACAGTAATGAAAATCTTGGAAATGGCTCATACCAAAGTGCTATTTGAGATCAAGTGAGTGTTTTAAAGAAATTAACCTTGTTGTGCAGTAAGTTATGGTTTACTATTTATGCAGAATTCTACAAAATTCCTTATGAATAAAGAAGACTTTACAGACTATTTCCTGAAATTTCAAGATTCAGATTGCATTTATCATGTAAATATATTGAACATATGGAATTTTAATGTTAATTGCTGGAGCCGTTTTGTGGAATAAAAAATATTACCAAAACAGAAAGAAAGAGATAAAGAAAGAACTGCTTGAAATTTCAGTTTGTGGTGGGAGAGTTTCTCCAACATCTCTGTGTCGCATCTTTGAAAGATACTGAACTTAAAATAAACACACACAAACATTTTCTAAAGGAATGCGGATTTTCGTTTCAGGGCCTATTAACACATTCCATTAAAATCTCAATATCAAACTTTTTGTTTGCAGCGTAATATTTCCTCTAACTACATAGTACGCGTCAGAGAAAGTAAGAAGCTGCTCATACACAGGTTTACAACCCTTCGTTTGGAAATTTTCGCCATTTAACCGTCCTTGACAGAACTTGGACATTTACGCTTTAAGCACAAGTCAAAATTGTAAACTACTTTCGACAGTAAGAACTACAATTTTACTTGGAAATGTAGGGTAAGACTGAAAAAGTAATGCCATAGCCCGAATTTGAACCATGGGTCTCCTGGTTACCGTCCAGTTGCTCTAATCACTGAGCTACCATGACAACATCCTGCCATGGCACTAAATTACCCAACTGAATCACATTTTCCCCGGTTGTGATGTACCTCAATGGCGACTTAAAAACTCCGTAAGTACTTAAGTTCCGAGCTTTATAAGAGCAATTAGTACGTAAAGTAACACGAATTATTTGTTTCTTCCACGACAGTAATAATTGGGATTACCTGTCGTTTACAGGGAAAAACGCGCACTGGGAAGGAGGAGAATTCAGTGTCATGTCAGCATGTTGCCATGGTAGCTCAGTGATTAGAGTAACTGGACGACACTGGAGATCCGTGGTTCAAATCCCAGCTATGATATTGAATTCTTCAGTCTTACTCTACCTCTCCAACTTCTGTCCTAAACATGACTGGTGTGGAAGTATTGTGTATTTATTAGAGCTTGAAACATGGCAAGTACTCGTAGAAAGCGAGAGCAATATATTTCACACACAGTTGGCAATTCTTAAATACATAATCTCAAAACCTGGGATCGATTAAGCATGAAATTAGAAAGAGCATATGACTCACCATTCCGGTTTCCCTCATTTCCCAATACGCGCTTGAAACAACAATACGAAAGCCAGCGAAGCAAGGACGGCAAAAGATATCTGCAACTTTTCCATATTTCACTGCCAATAAACAGGTACAATTGGCAATAACACAATTACAATTGGCACTGAGAGAGTAATAGGCAGTGAAGGATGACTGTGGTAGGGTTTTCCAGCCTCCTGACCGTCATTATAGCACCCCACCTCCTAGGCCGTTCAGGAAGCAGAAAATTGGCCGTGTTCTAACATGCACCTCACGTATAATAACAACTAATCTACAAGTTAAATTATTTTCGTCACCCTAATACAGAGAGCATCATCTGTGATATGATGAGTAAGATAGCAAGCCTGCAGTAATTTCTAAAAAGCAATGGTTTATTCGTTGAAGCTTGAAATAATATCATAACTCCTGGACATTCACCCGCTAATAGGGGCGGCTTCTCTTGATTCAGCAGTCTAGATTTGAGTCTCAGTTGGGAAAGTTTGCTTGGTAATTAGGCACCCATTATCTTCTAGCTCATTGTTTTCTTCCTTCAGTTCAATATTCTCAGACAGATGTTGAAATATTCAGTGTAAAAGAAAACAGATAAGAGCTTCGTGGAAAAGTCGTATAAAAACGCTACGCAAAGAACGTAAAATACGCTGGTAACTTCTGCATCAATGAGAGGAATCTATAGGAGTTTTCCTCCAGCAGGAACTTCATATATTTTAATTAATGAATTAGGTGGGTAGCATTAAATAAATCTGAGAACAGTGGCCTGAAGGGAATAAATTAATGCTACTAGTTACCGTGTCTCTGCTTTTTTTTCTCCCTTTCCCCCTTTCCCCAAACAACGGACATCAAAATCATGAAAGGAAAGTAAAGCGATTATTCAAATGTTCTCGCAAAAAGGGCAGGAAGGGTGTAGAGAGAAGGAGAGAGGGAGAGAGAGAGAGAGCAATGTAGCTAGGGCATGTGGGGTGATTGTAATGTTCCTTTTCAGAAGCATCACGGGGGGATGGTAATAAGTAAGGGAAGCAGGATAGCTGGCTTTTTTTATTCCTCCCTTAATCGAAGTAGGTTTCACTACATCGCCACACATGAATCACGCAAATCGAGATCATCTTAAAATTCTTCTCCGTTCTTCCTCCCTCTTCACTCCTTTGCTCCTTTGATCCCGCCCATCTCCCTTTGGGATCATGCCTATACCATCCTTTCAAACATCCTACTTCCCTCCTTTACCCCCTGCTTCGTTGTTTAGGGTCGGTTTACCAACGAACTTAAAGAGAGGACGGAAGCTATTGAAACTGTTTCTGTAGCTTCTTACTTGAAAGATGTAATTGCTAAGTTAGCAATGTAAAGATGGAGAAGGCCAGTGTGAACCCAATCTGATTACAACCAGAGTAGCCAGTATTACACGCTGTTGTAGTACAAGGGTAAGTCAAAACAATACGGTTCTCTGTTTTATTCCTCGGAAACCAAAGCATCAATGCACTGCAACAATTGCACCCACATAATTCACAGATTCCTGTGGTTCTTTTCTTCATCTTATACCTTTTATTACATATAATGCAAATATAAACATACTTAATTCCACGCATTTCAATAACTTACAATTTGACAAAACATTGTGACAAATTACATAATAAATTTTTTCATAATACAATGAACTTTAAGGAAAAATATCGGTTATACCACTTGGCGAGCTATAACTACAAATTAACTGAACTATAAATGGGCAGGTACATGATTATTTTACCCTCAACATTAAACCTTGTTTTCTTGCAAGTTTTTTATCAACACTTATCCATACTCAAAATGCTCCACACAATGCAATTTTTTGCTACTTAGTTTTAAAAGTGTTATACTGCCTCTAAAGACTGCATTAAAGGAAAATATTATATACTTTTTGAAATAATGCTCCAATTTTAAAACATAATATATTAAATTTTGAAAAATCAAGAGTTCTGTATACTGTCAAAAGCAATAATTTTTCTACGATGATTAGGATTAATATAAAATGTATAGATCTATTTATAAACTCACTTATCGCAAAACATGAAAGTTTGTAATATGAATATTTTTAAAAATATATCACGTGGCTCATTTTTATTAGAACAATGGATTTTGAAAATAGCAATTTTTATTTAAATAACCATGGAAACTAGAATTTTAAATACACATCAAAATATCACCATTATTGTATATAATAGCTGTTATATAAAATATACAATAAGATATTTTACTAACCGTGCATTTGTCACATTTCACAGATGCATTAACTTAATCGAAATGTAGACATAACATAGATTTATCACATGCACATATAAGAGGTGTTTAAATATCAATTTTTGTGACCAAACATTTTCGGTTCCAAATTTTGGCGGTTTTATGTGTCAAATATAAATATATATTTTTAAAGACTCCATTCATAGAAACGGTCGGTGTAGCTCAATTGAATTGGTTAAGTGCTGGCCTTTAGATGCCAAGGTCGTGAGTTCAAACCGGGCCCAGACCGATGGTTTTTAAGTGTGCTTAAAAGCGACAGCCCCAGGTCAGTATAAAAGTACTCCCGCAGAAAAGAATTCCGGTATGCCTAAAGTGCTGATATAGTCCTGGAAATTCCTAAAAAATAAAGTATTATACATTTTAGGTTTCTTTCTTCAAATTTAAACCTTTACATTTATGTCTTTTTTGCAGTTTACCAGACCAAATCAGATAATTTCAGTTTTAAACAAAACATGAGGACTTATCTTAAATACGAAAAAGACTTGCTAGACTTACTTGCTAAAATTTTAAGTAGACTAAATGAAAAATGCATATTATGAAATAGTTGCAATTTTGAAAAATAAAGTTTGCTAGCAAAATGAAATTAATTTGTAAATTCAAAGCTAATTTATCAAGATATGAACAATTTAAACTCCGCTGAAGGGAATTTCAATATGAAGGAGATATAAAGTATAAATCGTCTGCATCTAGAAGACTGAGAAATATTTCTTAAGGAAAAGTTACGTTTTTTTTCGGATTTTGGCAAAGTTTCAATGACTATTATTTGAAATCAGTGATTATCTGATGTCTTTTAAATAAAGTGCAGTTCTTGTAAGAACAAAATATGAATGAAACATCAACAAACTTAGAATTGGCAACGTGTTTCCCATCCAAAACTTGGCCTTCTCCAAATTTTGCCTTTCTGAGAATTTGGAGATACGGAAGATATATTTATTTTTGACTTCATCTTCTCGATAGGGAAACCTTTCCTCGTCTTAAGAATAACCACACAAATTTTTCATAACAGTTTCCTGGTTTTACGGAATGTAAACTAACATTTGTAGAAAATATTGGAATTGAATGTCCTCAAAATATAAAAACATATACTCCCAAAATATATATATATATATATATATATATATATATTCCTTTTTATGTATTGGATATTTCCTTTGCATACAATATTGTAAAAATTCAGAATTAAACTATTTTCATTTTAAAAATTGAGGTTTTTTATTCTTTTCTTCCACTATTTGCTTGCTCAAAATGTTATACGAAGCGGTTTTCATCCAATATTTGTGAGTTATACATTCAAACTACGTAAGGCCAACTAATTAGCTGTTTTTGTGTTACCTAGGCTTGTTGAAATATTGATGTTGAAAGCAATAAGGAACAGTAAATATATGATGCACTCAAAGTGGTGATTTTTAAATCTATTGTTTTGTACTTCAACTAGCACAGAATCATTACATGACAAATTTGTTATTTAGTAATAAATTCACGACATGAGTATTTAAAAGGTATTTATAATATCTTCTAATGTGAAACTTTCGGCACAGGACCCTTATACAGCACAGCCCTAGTAATTCGAGTCAATTGGGGCTGAAGTTCCCTCAAATTACAAAAATCTAGATTATACAGAAATATAATTAAACCGATGGGTTAATAAATGCTTAATGACCACAATAATGGTTACAAATAAATAAATAAACAATGTAATACATACCAGCAACAACAATGGTCAGTCTGCTACTGCTGGAAAATGTGCATTTTTACTTAAAGGTATTTTAATATACACTGTCGCTGAGTAGGAATTACTTTTCCAATAATCTTTTTTTCTTTTTTCCTCAAAGGGTGGTATGCACTGTACACAGAGCACAAATAGTAATAGACATCGAATTTCTGATTGTCTATAGGGGCATTTATAGGGCGTGTATTCTGATATCCGCTGGCCCCACCGTCACTCTAATTGGGGAAGGAGGAGGGGTTGTAGCTTGCTGTTGTAGTACACGTTACCTAATCTCGCTTCTAATTGAGTAAGGTGGCTATACCTATTAGCGAATAAGTTGATAAACCCAGCATAGGTATGCTCTATTGGTTTAATATAGAACACTCACCTGTAAGGTGACAGTATCAGCCAATAAAATAAAAACATAACGTAATAAAGTACCCTACAAACGGTAAGGAATGCGCTGTAAGGAACAAAACAGTGCCGGTTTCTTTTTATGGCCTTTGTACAACTGATTGATAAGCAGTCCCAATTAGTGAAGGGTCGACAAAGGAGCAAGCGCACTCCTACAAACCTAACGGTTCCTGTCAATGTGTAACAGAAATGCATTAATGGTCTGAGGCCAAGGTTGTTCCTCTGCATTATGAACAAAAACTCCAAGTAGGACAGTTTTATCTGTGTTGTACATGGAAAATTAAAAGAAATTCCAAAATGTTACACATTCGGAAGTACGTAAACTGACAATGTATAAAAAAGAGGTTTTACTTTAGTCTTATGTATAATTTTAATTTTCTTAAGACCAGCTCGAAGTACACGAACCTCGAAAATCCAGGGCTCGAATTACCGGGGCTCTGCTATACTCATATTTGATACTGAATAACTAGAAAGCTAAAAAATATTGAAAGGAAATCCAAAACCTTTAACTTTGTATTAAGAATATCAGATTAAATCTTCAGCAAAGTTCATAGGGGAAATTATTGAAACCAAAAATTATTTTAAAATGTTTTAGTGTGAAAAATTTAACACAGGACGTTACTATTTACGTCTGATACTGAATAGCTTTGAAAACTAAGAAGTATATTGAAAAAAGACCCAAAACTTTCAATTTTTCATTCAGAATAGCTTAGGATTAAATCTTCAGCCAAATTGATAGGAAACTTTGAAAACAGAATTTTCAGTACTGGATTCCCCTTATGTACAATTTATTTCTTTGATTTTTACAATTACAGGCTGCCGAATAATCTGAAAAACCTAGCGATTGTTTTATGCTTTAATCAACCATTAACTTGTAGTTTTACAATCAAATTTATCGTTGCGTTGAAATAAACATCTTAAATAGTTTGCTATCGAATATTCGTTGTTATGTTCCTGGTTAATATAGCACATTAAGCCAAACGCCTCTCGTCCTCCGAGATCCAGGAATATACCAGACGCTTAACATCTGACGGCTTAGCATGTCTACAGAAACAATGACGTCCTCTGTAACTACCGGTTAGAGAGGTCGTGGCAGAATAAGGCCAAATGCAATCGCGACATACGCTATAACTGGATTATATTTAAGACACTTGTATGTTGAATTTAGTATACTGTTTTTGCTTTTCAATGTTACGGGATTTAGTAAGTACTTGTTTGACAAGTTGAAAATTCAATTTGACCAACTTCAGTTTATGGTTGCCATATGTCCACTTTATGCAGACTTTTAAATCTAGAGCCTCCAGTAAAACTCATCCAAACTCTCCTTGTATCTAGGATTTGCATCTCTCAGGGCTAACAGAGTGCCTAAGCCTGTCAAGGAGCAGACAAACATTGAATCAGAGGGAAGGACCAGGAACGGGGGATCGACCAGTAAACAAATCAATTACCAGGATCACATCAGCATCTGTGCCAAAATTTCGTCCCGCAGAAGTGCTTATATTTACGAGTAAAGAGCAAAATTATGTGCAGTGAGGGCGAAATAGATGAAAGAAAAGTTGATGATGGAGAATTGGTAAAATAAATGGGGATAGAAATCCGAGAATGAGGAGAGAGAACGCGGAGAAATCTCGCCCAGGCGCCGCTTTGTTTACCAAAAATTCCATATGCGATCCCCTGGAATTGGACCGGGGTCTCATTGATGAGAGACGAGCAGTCTAAACAATCGTACAAGGCGTCGCCTGAGTTCTTTTATGTACCAGTAAATATACATATAGGGGGCTGTCGTTTTTAAGCGCACTTAAAAACCATCGGTCTGCACCAATAGAGAGGGAAAACGTTTCCAAAATGAGGCGTTTGCTTATTATCATCGTATTTGTAAGTGTATATAGTGAATAGGAAAATGTGAGTTGGTTGCGAGGATATTATAACTGTTTTGGCGGTAGTCGGAGCTGCAGCGACTGGCACGTGATCAGCCTTGTAGTGGCCACAGTGTAAAGGAAAAACCATGTATAAGCACAAAGCAAGGCAGAAAATAAATGTAATTACTCTAAAATCAAAGAAAGTGGCAAGCTACAACAGATGAAACTGCTAGACTGTAGTTCCTCTTATCAATTAAATGGACAAATTAAATTTATCACGCGATTTCTTCCTTATTCCAAGTCCCTGCTTTCGAAGTTTCAAGATGTGATCTGGTTGATTTGATTGGCTGTGTGCGACTTTTGATGACATGCTTATTCAACGAAATGTATACACTTAAAGTAAACTCTTATTAATACAACAGTTGCAATTCATAGGCGCGCAGTGGAACTTTTGCTAGATATAAAAGTTCTTATGCTACCGTTATCATCACAGGTATTGGAAATTTCCTTCTCGCTCACCATATTCACCATAATGGATACTTTTCAGCTGGTTGTGAAATTAAATAACGAGCCAGATGATTTACCAAAGATACCAGTCTGTTATCAGGAATGGAAAACCTAACCTTTAAAACTATATTGGCGAATAAAATAGTAATGTAGTAACAGAAAAAGTTCTTTACCCTGATCACTAGCAAACATTTAGGAAACTTATTTTGACCTATCCTTGCATGTGCAAAATTCCAGGTAGAGCTTCAGCATTTGGGTGTCCCTTGTTAAATTAGATCACTATGTTTTTAAAAATTCAAATCTGGACCTTTACCGGAGAGATTAGTCGATACGAAACCACTTACATCATATCTAAAATGAATTAACTTAAAAACTTCCGTGATTATAAAATGTTCTGAATGGAACTCAAGCAATCTCAGAAAAGCCTTTATTTTGACTTGGTTTTACTTCTCAGCAAATTTAAACCAGAAATGTTAAGAAACTTCCTTTTTTTTTTTTTTTTTTTTTTTTTTTTTTTTTTTTTTTTTTTCATTTCATTTCATTATTTTCCCTAGAGCGAATGTACAAGGTCCATAGTAGATAGAAAATATATGTGTTCCAACCAAAAATTCGATACCGGATTTTCACCGGAAATACGTGTTTTGAGAGCCCCTGAATAAAAACAGTATTTTTAGAAAGAGGTCAGTGTGTTTGAATCCCTATGAACAGCATATCTGAGAACAGAAAAGACCTTTAAATATCAAACTTAGCGTTTAAGTTCAGTATCTTCTAAGGATGCGACACGAAGATTTTCATGAAAATCCCCCTACACCAGACTATCCTTTACGTGGATTTTTTTTTTTAAATGTTGTTTTTCTCAAAAGTTTCTCTAACGATTTTGATTAAAATACCGTATACAGAAGATAGTTATGTGACAAATAAAATGTATATCTTGAGTTTTCTGGGAATATCCTCTGAAGACCTCTTCATTCAGGATCAATTTTGCATGACTGATAAACGTAGGAGATAGACAAAAGCTTTCCGTACAAAAGCTTTAGAACTCACTAAAATATACAATTTATGTCATATACATTTTTTCGTACAGTTAACAGTTTACTATTTAGTGTTATTTAGTTCAATTTTAAGCTAGTTTTAACTTTTCTCAAATGGAGGTCATCTTTCATGTAATTTCTGTGATGTTTTCGTGCAAAGAAAAATTCTAATTTCAATTGTTTCACACAAAGACCGGCTTGTTAAAAGATTTGACTGTCGCTTTAGCCTAGTGTTTTACGTTTTTTCCCATATAATTATAAGGAACTAATACAACAATTTCTGCTAGTGTTTGAATTACCAAGACGTAGCTAAAGGAATAGTCTTTTGTAACAATAGTTTGTAGAGAAAGTCATATCAATGGAGCACATCAGATTTTTTTTATTGAAATTTTCAAATTACTTTTAGTTTAATGACTTAGTGTTCGCCCATTAGTGCTTCGATTTATTGGTGTTTTCGCAGGAAAGCGCGGCGTAGTTTCGGAGCTCCGAGTGCGGTGAATAGCAGTTAAACGAAACATAAGGCTTGCACACGTTTATTGGGGTATGCATCAAGATGGTTTTAAATACCAAACTGGAAGCCACTGCTGGCAGACAGCAAAGGAGAAGCCGCCACGCACTGGCTTCTGCTCGGCTATAAACAAATGAAGTGCAAGGCATGGCGTGGGACTGCAGGCATCTGCCCTCCTACAGGCGCCCGCCAAAGTAAACCAAACGAGAATAAAACACTTTCGACATTAAGTCAGCGGCGTACAGACGTTATAACGCCTGTAGACAAACAAAAAGTGTTTCTTGCTTACGGCATCAAACTTTGATCACTTAAAAGCTTACCGAGGCAGGGCTCCAGCGTTTCGTCTGTGACTAGCATTCGGGAGGCCCTGGGATCAATTCCGCGACCAACTTCTCTGACCCATTACTTTTTTCCGGGGTTTTTCAGGGCCATGGGTAAATGCTTGGAAGGATTCTACATTCCCCCGAACTTCCTGTCCCTCCATTTCATCTCAAGTTCATCCGACCGATCTCCTTCAGGTCTGTGAGAGTTGGCGAGGTCTGTGGTGGTGCCATTCCGTGGTGGTGACTCTGGAAATACAGCTCTCCGCGGCGGGATAGCGTTGATAGTCTTTTGATTAGACCTGGGACGCGGGATCCTAGCGCTCCCCGCGTCGAGATAAAGAACTACTTGGAATATGTTAGGTACTCTCCACGGTGGCTCTTCTCCGCCATCCGGTTTCGGCCACTCTATGAAATTACTCTCATCCTATCCTACTAGGATCTGACGTACAATAAGCCACTGGCGGGATCCTCTCCAACATTAGATACACCCACTTAAAAGCTTCGCAAGCCCGGCGATATAACATTTTCAATTCAAACATAACTGTAGCTTTAATATCTAATCTGAAAATGGAAGCGTGAAAAAGTCAGGGTAAGCAAGTAAACGAAGAAATACCACAAATTTAAAGTGGTTATTTACTTATTTAGCAAAAAGAAATCTGTACTAACAGAAAAATATCATGATTCTGCTCCCTCAGCAACCATCAATTGCCGCGCCTTTTAATTTGTTTATAATAAGAAGTGAAACACAGTATAACAAAGGCATAGCGAGGTATTAATGACAAAAATCTTCTTTGATTCATTAATATATAACTAAGGAGGAAATTATCAAAACATCTTGTTTGAGCTGCAACGCCGATAAACTAAGACATAACGAAAAGAATTTCTTCCGTGGTCTAGAGATGTTGTTCCGAAGGTCGCAGATTTATACCATACAGAGAGAGATGGATTTTTTCGGGCGTAAAATTCCTTAACATGTCTTCCGTCGTAGAATAAGTGAAGCCGGTGATCCTATGTTGTACATTTGTGGCACTAAAATAAGGTGAATATTGATAAATGAGCCTCTGAACATAATGTCGTGTCTTTCACGAGCAATATAGAATAGGGCATTAAGAGTTAAAGAACGCCCATTAATAGAACTCATTTCTGTACGAGAAAACAAAACTACAGAATTTCATATTATATAAAAATTTCAGTCAATTTTCTTAGAATAGTTATAGCAAAAAATTAATTTTCATAACATGCGCTAAGAAAATAATTTTCAAAAAATTACATTCAAATTCTAATGTGATATATTTCTTGTAATGAAAATATTTAATTTTGTAAATTATTTATCGAATAGAGTTACTACTTATCTAAAATTAATAATGCGTTAATAAATTATTTGGGTGTATGTTCAAAACTATTCTTAATATCAAGGAAAGGTGCTTTGAATCACTTTCTCTACCTTTAATGAACATATATACCCAATTTTTAAAAAAAAATTAACATATTTTGTATAATGGAAAATATTTTAAAATGGCAAAACTCTAGAAAAATACAGTTGTAAAAAATTGAGTTTTAAAGCTTCACGTCCTATTCACACACACCAGTACACATCGAATAAGAATTCGACATTTCAACATTTAAACAGCCCATCTTATTCTGACTCTGCAGTGGTTGAAGAATGTGTTTTTTTTTTTTTTTTTTCAAAAGTTGTTTGTAAATTCAGTGTTTAGTGTCTTAAATAAGAGCATGAAAAATAATGTGGGGTATAAAATGGACAAACAGAATATGTAGTGGATCTATTCTAGATAGATGGATGAAGAAAGAATAATACTGAAAATGGTTAGAAGGACAAAACCGTTCATTAGAAAATTGGAAAGGAGAAATTACTTGAAAGCAGATCCTGTAGATGGAAATGTGAATGAGGAAACAGATTCCGGCCAGAAGAAAGGTAATTGATGATAATATATTAAGACAATTGGTTTATATGCGGAAATCTAGGAAATACCTAAAGGAGCCAAGTATTGAGAAATCTGAGTTTTCTCATTGAAATGTTACGCGGAATCTATTAATTCCCAACGAATAACTCAAAGAAAATACCATATTTATTTTGGTCAGAATCTTTCGAGACTCTGGAAGGGGGGAGATAAGAGCATCGCGTGGCAATACCGGCGGCTATCACAGAGTGCCGACACATGTAAATGACCTGGGAACAAGCAACTGTTTCCTACCTTTGCCCTTCGGGCTATCTCAAAGTGCTCTGACCAATAATATCTAGTTATCTTACATACAAATTCTAAAATTAATTTCGACATGATTCTTTGCTAAATGAAATATATTAAAACTCTGAATTAGTTATCAAAAATGAAATTCTAGGCACTTTAATGTTTATCAGTGCGAATATGAATTAAATGCTATGTGTCTTGGAAGCTGAACACATCAGAAAACCGTAACCCATAAAGCTAAGGTGCTAAATTTTTCACTGGATTGAATTTACAGCAATGCCGTCTTCTGAAGTTGCCAGGAAAGACGAAAGATTAACTTAAAGCTATGTTGCAGACATAGGCAGAAAGCATTAAGCATTACGCAACAATTTAGATATCCATCGAGTCGACGTTTCCAAATTACGAAACTTGTCAGAAAATTAATGTTTATAAATTTTCATTAGCATTCCTCTAAAGCTCAATAGAGGATGAGATATTTTGGATTTATTGAATTCCCCTCGATGGACAAATAATCAAGACGGCGTAAGCCTATTCCAGAATTGGGAACTAACTTACGAAGTTTCATAGCTAGCACAGTTCTTTGCTGAAATTTAATTTACCCATGTGAAATTAAACTTTAAATAGTTCTTTGCAGTCCTGCAATACGTCTGTTAGATGCCTGGAAAAAATCGAATGTTTTTCGTATTTTAAAGACAACTGATTTTCCTTGACAGGTTACAAAGTGAACATTTTTTAAGGCTGTTATTGTATTGTATTTGGGGGTGATAGGACAGATTAATGAAATAAAAGATTAAGTAAAGTCTTAAATACATACAGTTGTATTTAATAGCGGTTTTAGTTTGCGTGACAATATTTTCCATATTCTTATATTCAGTTTATTTGAAAACTCTGTCTTCGCCCTTGAGTAGTTATTACTTAACAGTTTGTCGTTGATAGCAGATTTTGTAGTTTCAACATTTACAGTAATTCAATTAAACATAGACAGATCTCTTTGTTTCATTTTAACTTTTCATAAAATCATCGTTTTAATATTAGTTCCAGTTGATTACATGAAGAATCTACCTTTAAGCTGAATCATCATTTACCAGCAGTTTCGAAATTTTAAAGAGGCTGCAATTTGGAATACAAGAGTGACTGTTGTGATATTTGGTGGAACACAACAATAACAGATGTCTTATTAGGGATGCAAGCTGAATACATTCAGCAAACAACGCATTTCTACATCTAAGCACATTAGAAGCTATATATTTTAAGACCTTGTTTGGTAGGCGTCCACCAATTATGTGCACTTCTACACTAATATCCCTGTTGACTGTAATGCTGGAAGTTATTTTAGGAGCTTTGTTATGCCTAGTTTATACATTATACAACTTGATTCGTTTTTACATACTTCCCAGTCATTCTTTTTAGCCGGTTGTAAAATACACTACCTGCAAAATTCGGAAAATTTTGTAGATGGTTTCTTCCACTCCTTTTCTTTTCGTTCTCCTTTAGCTTTTTAGGGCGATGATAATTTTTTTCTCTACCCTGTTGTGGATGTCTTTCATTTAGTTGCATCGCACAACTTAGATATAAAGGCAGTTTCGGAAACAACAGAATGATCGGGTCTATGAAAATGCGCGTCCTTCTCTGCATATTTTTCCACAAAACTGTGTACTTTTCTTAAAATGTTTCACACATGTCGCAGATCTGCTAACTAGTGAGCAATGTGACCTTGAAACAGAGCGAATCCACTTACTCGGTAGATCGGATTCATTAGAACCGGAAAGAATTTATACATCCGTCAGTTTCGTATACACACCCATTACGTTGGCAAAACGCCGGTGAATGGACATTGCAGGTTAACGTTCTTTATTTATTTTAAATGGAACATATACAGACATGCTTTGACGGAGTTTTATATAATAAAGGTGTAATCTCTTCTTAGGCTGTTATTAGGATTATTACGATAGATACTAATATTACCTAGTCTGCGCGCAGCACAAAATTTTTGTGTCGATAACTCTAGAGCCATAATCCATATTATGGAGCTGTGATTATACCCTTCTTGGCCAATAACGTCTGTTTTAGCTTTGAAGAGAAAACCGGTTGCATTAATCTCTAATGGATTCCATGTTCATTTACGTCAAGTTAATTCGTTTGGATAGCAGTAATTTTGTCAGTTGTTTGGATTATTTACCCTTAATGATAATGAACTAATACATAATTATTATTGTACGTTTCATTTGTTTCGACGCTTTATTTCAGAGATAACGATCCATTCAATTCTTTCTGAAAAATGCTGTGAATGTTAAGCACTCAGGTAGTAAATGATAGGTCCCCTGGATCAAAACACACAGTTTTTTTGAATTATAAACGAGTTTCTTAATAGAATAAAAGAGATTTAAAATTAGTCAATAATAATTAAAATGTTTGAATCTACGTTAACCTATATTCAAGACTGCATGTTTAATATTTATTAAATAATCTCAGCCCTGTCAATGGAACCACTTTTACCCTACTTGTAGGACCAAAGTAAATATTTCTGATTCAAAATCTTCTCGGGCTTCTAGCCAGGTAAAAACTTGGCTTGACACCAACGTTTCGAAGAAGTGCATCTTCCTCAGTTCACCCTGAAGACGAGGAAGATGCACTTCTTCGAAACGTTGGTGTCAAGCCAAGTTTTTACCTGGCTAGAAGCCCGAGAAGATTTTGAATTAACACGCCGCCAGGAAAGCTTTAGTTCTTATTTTAAATATTTCTGGTTGGATAATTATGTGTGCCTGTAATAGAAGGATTGACTAAAATTTTAATTTGAGATAGCCAGCGAGAGTTGTGTACAATTTCAGTAAAGATTTGCAGTGCTTTTCTTCTGTAGTTTTAAAATTTAAATTACTCTACTATATTTCCCCAATTAACAATACTATAAGATATTAACTATGAAAAATAGCACAATAGACTGATCTTAAACATTTTTTTCAGAAATTATTGCTTCAAATAAGCTGCTTATCTCCATTCACTTAATAACACTAGAGAAAAAACAACTAACAACAAAAGATACCTTCCCTTGTAGTGAATAGGGGACTAGGATGAGAGGTGCATGACAGGCCAGATAGAATAAGCAAAACTTTTATACTTTCTCTACCAAAACCCCTGACCCCCTCCCCAATTAGAAAAAGTCCATGTGTGTGTGTCTTTCGACAGCATAACAGAAAAACGAAATGTCGGTTAAATACCAAACTTGATATTGAAGTTCAGTGTCTTCTAAGGATGCGACACGAAGATTTTCTCGAAAATTACCCACCCCCAGCTACCCTTTACAGGGAACACTTTTCTAAAATATTGATTTGCTCAAAAATGGCTCTAGAGTCTTTGATTAAAATACTATGTGTTTAAAATATTTGTATTACAAACGAAATGTATGTTTTGTATTTTCTATGGAGACCATTCTTGGATAACTAGTAAATCGTAGCAGAGAGAAAAAGCTTACTAAACAAACATGTAGATCTCGTTACGATATATAATTAATGTCATATACATTGCATTATAGTGTTAAACATTTATGAGATATTCGTTGTAATCGGTTTCAACTTTAAACTACTTAAGATTTTCTCAAACGGTAAATTATATTTTGTTTCATATCTCTTTTGTTTTACTCCTGGCCTTGAAAAGATAACCTAATTTCAATGACAAATGAATAGTGAAAGCTTTTAAAAGATTAGGTAGTGTATCTCCTTATTTTCTTTCCACATATAAAGAGCTGACTAATAAGTCCATGTTATCTTAATTAGTATTATGTAAATAAAAGAATAATATTTTGTAAGAATAATTTTCTGCTATACGGATGGAGAAGGTTATGTGTTACCATGCTGACTTCATATACCCAAGATCGCGGGTTCAAACCCGGCGGAGGACGATGGATTTTTGCGGGCGTAAAAATCCTTAGCATGGCTTCCTTCCGAAGGGAATTAAAAGAACCTCAAGCCTGATAGAGAGGCCTCTGAGCAAAATTAAGTGGTCTTTCACACCCAATTTAGAATGGCACCCTGAGAACCATAGCAGTTAAAGATCGTCCATAAATAACACGCCAGTTTTTGTATGTGTTCTTGATACTGTTAACAATTCCCAGATATGAATATCATAAGTAATTACAGCCCGGAAAAAAGGTAAAACTTACACTTCTAAGAAAACTTATAGGTACCATATACGAGGGTCATTTCAGAAGTCATAACAACCATTTTTATCAGTCAATAAAGCTGCAGGAAACAAAATTCAGGATATACGATTGAAAGTCGCTGGAGATCTTTTCGCAATTCTGATACTAAATTGGGATCCAGGTACAAGGGCTATGGGTTCGGGACATTGAAGGATGCGTAAATAGCGACCATTGTTTTATTCGTATTACATATGCACAAAAAAATATACGACGTACGTGGAATACTCCAACGAGCTAATGACCTTCAAAATAATCTTGACCAACGATGAGGAAGGCGCTGAAATACTTCTACCATGCAGAAATGCTACGCTCTGCTGTTCAACTCCAGTGACATCCATTTTTGAACACAGTCTCTAGGATACTAACGTTTGCATGTGACTACCACCACCTACCGATGCACTCAGACGTCGTCTGGTGGTGGCACCCTGTACTGCGTACAACATGTTTTCAAATATATATATATTGCAATAACAGCGTGTTCGGTTATTCGAAATATATAAAATAGCTGCCATGGCTTCTGAAATGACCCTCTTATTTCAGATGCCCAAGTAATTTTATTATTTTTAAGAGCCTCGAATGAGGTTCTCACGTCAATTTGCTGAAAATGATAATCCAACACTGCCTGCAGCGTCAGAGTTACGTAAGCATTATCTGGTACAAAGTAACATACATGATCCCTCTTAAAATTGCCAACTTTCGCTCAGTGTGAGGTAGTTTATTTCCAGCCGAAGGCTTTGAAAGCCTAACCATCAGACCTGAATTTGCAGTAGGCAAGCAATTACGTTGCCATATCAGTACGTTTGGTGCTTATCTATTACGCGTATCGTCCTCGCCACTGACGCGACATAGTGCCATCGTTGCGGTGTTGGCGGCTAGCGGAGGACTCAAAGGGACAGGATGGGTGTGGGGCTCGGAATGAATCGATCAATTACTATCAATCAGCATAACATACATACTGGATTGTACGGTGCAGACCTCGCGCGAAATTACAAAAGCGGGTGGAGGGGACCGTGGTGTGTGGTGGTACACGGCTTGTGTATTAAATCTCGTCATAATGCTCGTCCCGATGTTACTTTGATACCGGCAGTGACAGGCGCACAGATTTCAGCGAAAGAGGCAAAAAATATGCATTAAAATATTAAGCCCATTCGATCCCCCCATTACGAATGCGGGAGGTTTGCACATGAAGTAGAATAAATCCAAGCCTATGTTAGTTACAAACGTTGCAGCCGGCACATTGCGGATCGTCTATGGCCTCTAGAACGATTGGAAGCTTTGCATAAAACGCCAGGGACAGTAATGGTACTTAACTGTAATTGGTTTATTCACCATGACTGCATATTTAAATATGGATTAGGAGTAGCCACATGCTGAGAATATGTGGTTTAGTTGTGGTCATTGTCACTGTGTACGCTGAATCAATTCTAAGATATATTGCAATACAATGGAGCCTCGGTAATTCGAATTAATTGCGACAGAGGCTACATCGAATTACAAAAAACTCGAATTATACGGAGATATCACTAAATCAATACGTAAATGATCAATAAACGTTTAATGACCACAATAATGGTAATGTGTTCCATTCGCATGAATTTCTCTACATAGCTCAAACAAATTATTGTGAGAAAGCATATAGTTCTAACTACCTCATGCTAATCGAGATACACATTACCAAAAACGGTCTTATTACTTAGTTTCTTATGAGTAAAAGGGAATACACTAGACCATACCGACAGTCAAATGTTTTAAAATGTGGCTGCTATGGGATTGAAATCCGTATTTTAACACTGAAACCAATGGCAAGGAATATCTCGAAAATGATCAACTCCACGAAAAAATGTATGACATAAATTATGTGTTTAAAGGAGATCTACATTTTTTGTGTACTAAGTTTTATATATCTCTTACGGTTTACCAGTTATGTAGAGTTTAGAATTTAGAATAAAGACTTCTTCAGAGACTATCCTCAGAAAAATAAAAAAAATATATTTTATTTGCCATGTAAACATCTTAAATATAGGAGATTTCAATCAAAATTGTTACAGCCATTTTTGAGAGAGAAAAAATTTTCGAAATTTTTCCCATGTAAAGAGTAGTTGGGCATGGGGGGGGGTTATTGAAAATTTTCGTGTAGCATTGCTGGAAGATACTGAACTTAAATAATAAGTTTGGTATTCAACGACTTTTCGTTTTGAGCAACGCTACCCAAAGAAACACACACACGGACTGTTTTCTAAAAATCTTTTTTTGGATTCAGGGAGCCACAAAATATGTATTTCCGGTGAAATTTCATTGTCGAATTTTTCGGTGCAATATAATACCTTCTCTATACACTATGTGCATGGTACGTGTAGAGAAAGTAAAAATGTAATCGAGGTTACAATCCATATGATAGAAGCTTGTGTTGAATTAGATTTTGTAAAATTAATTTTTCCTTCGGTAACAACTTTATCAAAGTAAAACCCTTCCAGTATTGTAATATTCTATTTTTTCAAGACAAATTTAGAGTTTCTTTGATTCTGTTTGTTTTCATTAATTACATCGAACGCTGAATAGAAGTATGCAATTGTCTTGGGGATTTAAAGTGCTTAGACTGCACGATGATAATCCTAAATTCTGAGGATAAACCCGAAATATAAAGCTTAGCATTCCAGCTTGACCCAAACAGATTTAAAAACTAGAGTTCCCGGGGTAAGAGGCAAGAAAATATTTTTTTAGGGCTGACATTGGTAGTGCAGAAAAAAGATCAATAGACCGTATCGAATAATTAGTTGCTGGGGCCGAATAACAAAAGTAATTAAACCCCTTTACTCTCTGCATTGATTAAATGTAAATTTAAAAATATTCACAGGAATCTAATCTTAAATATTATGTTTCTCAAAACTGAGTAATAAATTAGAAATTAGAATTTTCTGGCTTCCTAATTATATCACTCGCCTTGTTATAAAAATTAAGGCACCGTAGACTTTCGTTGCCATTACTCTTGTTAAAGATAGTATTCGGCATTATCAGGGTAAATTATAGTTAATGTTCACACAAGCCGTGTAGGACAGGAGTTGGATTGGCGCGGAATTAAATTTCTCAATTGACTCGCATGTTCCCCGGTAAACTGTAACGTAATCTCAAATTATTTTGAAATGACACACCCCAATGGCGACTTACAAAGTCGCAAGTACTTTCAATCCCAGGCTTCAAAGTTTAGCCAACTATTAGGAATTGATCACCTTGTGTTTTACCGCGAAAGATGGGAGTCAGTTGAGAAATATAATGCGGTGCCGGCATATTGTCACGGTAGCTCAGTGGTTAGAGCATTCGCCTAGAGACCGAGAGAAACGTGGTTCAGATCCCAGCTGAGTTTTTCAGTCTGAAATCTACCTATCCAGTGTAAATTATGTTAGTAAAACCACATTTCTAAGCCATAAATTCTCTTTTCTTCACGGCAATGACTCAGTTTGTATTATTTGTACATTCCTTATTTATTCTCTCCTAGATTTCATCTCTAAACATGTATACATAAGAGCACAGGGATTGCACTGAAAAGGAGAGCTGAATGTCTTTGAAAAGTTTCCTTTTTACATATTATTGACACAGTTCGTACTGAAAATTATTTTTATGATGATACTTATATATTCTCTAAGTAGCAGCTTTGTACACTAACGTGATTAAAAGTGACACCCCCTAGATCAAAATAGTATTTTTCTTTCATAAGGTTTGCATCTTCAGGTAACCAGCTTCTGACTCCACCCAGTCCATCAGCTTTTCATGAGACTGGTCTGAAGAACAATTCAGGCAAAAAAAAAAAAAGAAACAACGAATGATGTTATAATCAATGTTATGTGAGAGGTGGTACAGCTACCAGGTCTATGAAAGAGTTTCGCTCTGATTGGTGTAAAAGGAAGCGCTAGACCAATACGGTATAATTCGTCCTTAAAGAGGAAGTGGTGACGAATTATTTGCGTGTGTCGTTGAACTGAACGACAGCCACGACATCGCTTTCATTAGCGACTATGAGACAAATGAAAAAATCTTTTCGTGTTTGTTTCTAGGTTTCTTTTTACTATACTATCGATATTTTATTTTTGGGCCTAAGTTCAACAAAGCTCTGCTATAACCATGCTCCACTAATGAGAGCATGTAACATCTAATATTATTCTTGGGAAGTTCGGTGATATTTTGGGGAGTTAAAGTATCCTGCCAATCCATCGGCTAGAAATTAGCTTGGAAGAACAAAGCAACTCACGTCGGAAAAGAGACTGCAGCGTTCATTACAAACTTAATCAGCGGTGTGTCATTATGAGTGTTTTTATGCAGTAAAATGCACACCCTTTAATTGCAAAATCTTCAATTGTTGAACAATCTTTATCAGACATTTACTGATTCATAAGGGAAACAATACTAAGTGTTCTGTGGGCAAAAAGTGAAAAAATAAAATGCTTTAACGGTAGCGCAAAGGTATATATGTATACATATACGCATATAAACAATATTTTTAAAAACATTCTAAATTGTTAATGAATTTTTGTAAACTTATTTTGTTTGGTTCGAGACATTCTTAAATACGTGTAGGATGTTGTGAATCTTAGAAAGCTATGCAATGCACATTCTGACAATGCTTAATTTTGTTTTCTTTCAGCAAGGGTATTTTTTCAATATGTTTCTATTGATTGTACTTTTTTGTTGTTGCTATTTTTCCAATGTTTCTTTTTGCTTTAGAACATAAAGTATTTGAATTCCCTTAATTATATATAACATACACTAATGTAAGATGCTACGTGGTAGCTCTGTTGTTTTTTTTTAAACTAACACAATATATAGAAATCAATTGATGAGAAAATGAAGGGAAAAACTTTTGGATTCTGGTTGAAGTCTTCACTGCTTCCAGTTAGAAGAATGCAAATAGTGGCCAATTAAAACAAGATATTCCATATAATGTTCCTAACTATCTTCGAAAAGCAGAATAAACAAGAAACCAGAGAATTCTAAAATTTACAAGCACAAAATTTTGATAAAAACGGCAATTTTAAACATATTTACAATTGTACTTGGTGTACTTCGGTGAACCAATTACAAAGTAGTCAATTGGATAGGTAGATTCAGACTGAAAACTTCAATGCCATAGCCGGGATTTGAACCACGGATCTCCCGGTCTCTGCCACTGAGCTACTATGGCAACATCCGGGATAGCATTAAATTTCTCAACTGACTCGCATGTTTCCCGGTAAACCACAAGGTGTACTCATGACATACCCCATAGCGACTTAAAATGCTGCAAGCACTTTAAATCATGTCATGCGAGTCAGTTGAAAAATATAATGCTATGCCGGCATGGTAGCTCAGTGGTAGAGCAACCAACTAGAGACCGGGAGACCCGTGTTTTAAATCCGGGCTATGACATTGAATTTTTCAGTTTGACTCTACCTATCCAACTTCTGTCCTACACACAGCTTGTGTGAAAAAAACAATTAGATTATTTATTTCTAAAAAAAGATAATTTGAAAAATGTTTGGTTACGGTATTATTTTACTGTCTTACGTATATATTTATAAATCTGCCCTTTTCAGGTGGAAGTTTACGAGTCAATCTCAACGTCATTTACAGAAATAACGGTTACATATTAAAATCTGAGTGATCGCATTTTGTTTCTGTGCAAGTTATTTGCACACCAGTACATTGAGTTAGATTGCGGTAGTCACAGTTAAATTCGCCGGTGTATTTTGGAGCTGTGCTTGTTTTCGAGAGCTTGGCAGCCCCTCCGCGAGTTTCCTGCTGTTATACAAAATCTCAACAGTCCGGGCCACACTTTATTGGAGTGCTCTCTACGTTCCGGGGAAAGGCATAATCCGCCATCACACCTAGACTTTACCACCATCCACCACACTTTACCTCTTACGGGGAAATTTATTAAACCTTTTCAGAGTATCCGCAATTTAATTTAAAGACCACTAGAACTGAGTTTTTAATGAAAACTGTTCACTGTTTGAATAACTCTAGGTACTCTTGCACTGTTAGAATGCGGTTACTGGTCAGTTTGATATTATATACAAAATTTGTGACGTATTGCATTCAAATGATTTATCTACCTATTTTGCAACAAATTAATCTTTCAAAGCCTTATTCTGCTATTAGTTCCCACTAAATAAATAAATAAAAATTATGAATATCCTACCCCGGCGTCTTGGTTACTATACCGGGGCATATATCCAAACTTCATATTTATTTCCCAAAAAAACAATACATAAAATTTAAATACATATTTATATAATTCTTTCAGATAACTTAACCTAATACAATTTATAAAGCAAAATAAATTAAAATAACACATGCTAAATCAAACTAAATAAAACAAATAAATTATAATTTAGTTATAAAAATGAGAAAAAAGTATTTTTATTACAGTAACTATAACTAGACGACAGGGAGTAACTTAAAGCAAAAACAATAAACGTATAAATGCACTTCCATTTAATATTTACTGGAAGCCAGTAAATGTAACTGGTAGCCTATCACGCCTAACTACAAAAACTAACTTTTATCCACTGGGAGCCAGCGGAAAATGTATGGAAACCTAAGTATAGTAAGTTTCTACTAGTTAGGTTTATTATTTTCACAAAATTTTATTTGTTTTTATCTATTAGTAAATTCCTGCTAAATATAAGCTAAAGCAATAATAAAGTATTTTAAAAGCCAGTTCCTATGTGACTCAGTTGAAATTCCTTTCTCTTTGTATGACCGGGAAAAAAAGTGAGTAACGACCTATCATTTGAGAAAGTCTAAGTATTAGAAGTTTTAAAATTAGTAACAAGGAATATCTTGAAAATGGTTAGCTCTGCAAAACAAACGTATACGAAACAAATTCTGAGCCTTAAGAAAATCTGCATTTTTGTGTAGTAAGATTTGGTCCATCTCTTTTGGGTTATGCAGTTATTCAGAATGAAGAGGACTTAATAGACTATTTCCATGAAATTCAAGAAATAAATTTTATTTCCCATGTAAATATCTTTAATAGATGGCATTTTTATCAACATTGTTAAGAGTCATTTTCGAGAAAATCGAACATTTCGAAAAAATGTTCCATGTAAAGGGTAGTTTCAGTTGGTCCATGTCACATCCTTGTAACATACTAAACTTAAATACCAGGTTTGGCATTTAGCTGACTTCTGGTTTTTGAGCTTTACTATCTACACGCACATGATAGACAGACACCCACACACACACACGCCCACACACACACACACACACACACACACATTTAATTTTTTTTTAATGCATTGGTTCTCTAAACATTTACTTCTGGTGAAATCTCGGTATTGAATTTTTGAGTGGCATACAATGCATTCTCTACCTTCTATTTGCGTACATAGTATTTTATAGAAAAAGTAAAAATTGACATATTTAGAGAGATGTAATGCTGAAGTTGGTAACACATGAGAGTAACTTCAGTTTTGTTTTATTATTTTGTACTTTACATTCGTGCCTCGGTTGTTTTCTTAATATAGACAAGAGATTTCATGGCATTTCGTCTAGTCACGGTAATGAAGCTTAAGTCAGCTTTTATCTGCAGTTATTTAAGATAATTTTTCATAACTGGTAATACTCTTGAGAAAAGTTTTCTTTTATAAATGTATACCATTTTCAGTAGTTTTGAAAATATTATTCAATATGTGGATTATTTGTTATAACATATGTATTAATTTAGTTTAACTAATGTATATTCTCCATAATCCAAGGTGACAAATTTCTGAATTTCAGTAGGTTTAGACATAGAACATTTATTTCTAGTACGCTGAATAAAATTAAAAAATGGTTGCACATTAATTATTTATATTTGCTTTTGATTAAAAGATAAAATAACACTCAAAACGATTTTAGCTAAAATGCTGCATGCTTAATATATTGTATTAAAATGTTTAGGTTAATTGAAACAAAGATGGGGAAGTTTATTTATTTTCACAGATACAGTGATTTTTCCCGTATATATGAGACAAAAAGTATCTAATTGCAATACTCATAAGTTTCCTCTTCGGTTATATTGGAAAATATTGGTTATCTAAACTTAAAAAATAAAAAAGGCAAAAGATCTGAAACTAAACTCTAAATTTAAAAAAATTTTATGCGTCCCACATACAAACTTCTTACAAAACATGGTCCTTCTTTCTATACCATTCTAATCAAGATAAGCATTAGCAGAATGGTATTTATGCTTAGTTTCTTATAAGTAGAAAAGAAATTAGGGAATACACTATGTTAAAACGAAATAAAATATTCTAAAAGCTGTCGCTCTACGATTTTCATCCAAATTCGCTTCTTTTCATGACCCGGAGTAAAACAAAAGAAATATGAATGACTTCCTATTTGGAGAAAGTTAAGTATTGTAAAATTGAAACAAATAACAAGAAATATCTCGGAAATGGTTAGCTCTACAACGAAAATGTAGAGGACATAATTTGTGTGTTTTGACAAGGTCTAAATTTTTTCCATAACAAGATATTTTTTATATATTACTGTTTACGAGCCATGCAAAAGTCATTCAGAATGAAGAGAACTTTAGAGGCTATTCCCAGGAAATTCAATATATACATTTTATTTGTCATGTAAATATCCTTAATATACAGTATTTTAATGATAAGCGTTAGAGCCATTTTTGAAAATCTCAAGTTTAGGTTGGGAGATTTTTTTTTAAATATTTGTGCTGCATCCGTCTACAGATACACGCTGATCTTTTTCTAAAAAGGCCTTTTTAAGTCGTGGGATCTCAAAACATATATTCGCGGTGAAATTTTGATGTCGAGATTTTGGGTGGAATACAACACCTTCTCTACCTACTATGTGCGTTGTAGATATGCGCTAGAGAAGGTAAAAACGTACAGTCCTTAACGGCATACATCTCGCAATAGACGAAGTATCTAACAGGAATTTCCTTTAACAACTTAGAGCGTTTGGAAAACTTTTATGCTACATGTTATGCAGTAATTTAGCAGTCCTAAATTGTATTTAAAATAGCTATAAAGGTAGGAAGAATGGAGTAAAGGTATTAAGGAAGTTTCTCTGCAATAAATTCAACAACGCGAGTGGAGCTGCGGCCGCTGCTAGCGAATAAATAAAGTCTGCAGTCTACCTGGAACAAATGGGGTGACCTTCAAGTAATGCTAAAATACATACTTATTGATAACTGCAGTGACTATCAAATGGTATGATGTTTGTCCCTGAGCGCCACCAGGCCGGCAGCCAACTGGAGTGCTGCTGTGTTGACATATTGCATTCCCGCTTAGTTGGGGAGTAACGCGGTGACTCCGTCTCTCATAAATACTACTTGCACTAAGACAAAATATTCAAATTTCCCAAAACATAATTCACGAGAAAGATATGCAGTAATGTTTGTAGCAGAACCGTAAAAACCACAGATCTTTTGCACAAATAGTTTTCATAATACACATGAATAAACATTATGTCGCCTGGCAGACTTCCATGTTCAGTGTGCGAGTGAGAGGAAAATATGGAAAGAGTGAGGGAGGCGACCTGGCAACGCAGAGCACGATAACACATCTCATTCGCTGCAGAGTAGAACTCTTTCCCATTTGAAAAACATTATCGTGGCTTCAATGCTAACGCTTCCTTCTGTCTGTAGATCATATAGTTCAGGCATATGCACGTGCTCTGTGATTCGTTTAATAATTTAGGTAATTCGAGATAAATTAGATAACTTATTTATCAAAATGCCTGAAAGCCTCAAAGAAAGGAACCACAGAGAGGAGATCGGTCTCTCTCTTCTTCCCCCTGGCCCTCGAGTTCCCCGTGAAACTAGCTCCAAGAAAAGGCGTGCGCATAGTATACTTCCCAGCAGATAATGACTTCAAGGAGTATAAGCCAGGGGGCGCCGAGCTTCCCACATTAGGCATATACTACTGATACATATTCCTTGGCGACAGGCGGTCAGTTGCCAAAACACACGATACCAAGTAGTTGACATAGTTCAGTAAAATTTTAAAACATTGCCCAAGACTTTGCGTAAGCTCTAGGCTAAACTATTATAAGATACATTACGGTAAGGCGGCATCTGTTATTCATTTATTACAAAATAATATGTATAATATACGTTAGTGTTTTTATAATTTTCATAACAAAAGTTAATTTTTGTTAGATTTCGAATTGAATGAAGTGATTTCGATATATATTCTATTTAGAATAGATAATAAATATACGAGGTCACAGATCTTTTTGTTATTACTTCTTCAGCGGATTACCATTCTCTTTGTAGGACCTCCCCTTTAGAAATCACAATTCAAAACCTTGGGCCAGTAGGCTGATAAGGAGCTTGCAAACTTTCGAAGGCGGCACATACAGAATGAGTGGCGGTGAAGAAGAAGGTAATGAAAAATAGTGGTGAAGGGGTTTATAGGAAAATTCGTGGCCCCGCATTCGGCTAGTGACTGTGAAAACCGAGGGAAGCATCGTTGTTTAATAATAATAATAATAATAATAATAATAATAATGATAATAATAATAACAATAATATTTTGCTCCTTAAGTACATAACTTTGATAGTGTATGAGTAAGAAATGAAAATAAAAAACTCATATCTCAGAGCAACTGGCCATTCCATATACTGACACAGCCTGATGATAAATCCGATTTGAAACAACTTCAGTTTAACTCAATAAGAGCAGATAGCCTATATCATAACTCCATGGCACGACAGCTCACGGGGAACCTTGGCCTACCGCCCGGCCGCTGCGTCCCGCATCTCGGTCCACTACAGACGTCATGGATGGGGTGCAGTATTGGAGGGTGAGACGTGGTCAGCGCCTCGAGCCCCTCCCGGCCGGTTAATGCGGTCCTCACGACCTGGAGCTGCTACTTCTCCATCAAGTAGCTCCTCAATTGGTCCCCCGGGGACCTCACGAGGCTGAGTGCACCCCGGTCCAGGTCTCCCAGCGGGGGAAAAATCCCCACGCCGGTACTGGGGATCGAACCCAGGTCTCCCGCTTGGTAGGCAGCTGCGCTACCACCGCGCTAAGGAGACGACCAGATATAAAATTATAAGTTTAAAATCAGGGGAATAAAATACAGCTTTTCTAATCTTTAGAATGCAATCGCAATCTTTTATTTTAGTACCATACTTTTGTATAGTTGCGTTCCTGTGAGCACCTACAGTATCATTCATTCTGAACACTTATTTTGTTAAATTTACTGTCAAATTTGAATATTGTAATCAACTCTCCTTCTGGATCATTCTTATCCAATAAATTATACCAGAAAATATTACCATAATACAATATTGAACCTTTTACCATGGATTAATGGATTACTTTGGCCCAACTTGGGCAAGTATAACTGATATGTTATAGTATATGCTTTGTGATAATCGGAATTACTGCTAACATATTACATAAAGAAGCTGCAATTTTGGAAAATCTACTAATTTTAGGATTATGACATTTCAATACCATGAACAGCATGATATTAAAAACACTGTAATTTTCCAATTTTGAGCCACGTATTACATGACAGTAATGATGTATTATATTTTCATATTGAATGCACAATATATTAAAATAATAGGTGGAAATTAAACGTTTTATCTTACGCCGTATCCAATGTGAAATGTAATTATTATTCTTATATTGTAGCGGGCCCAAAATTGGGGTTGAATTGGCATAATCACAAAATTAATAGATTTCTCCAAATATTGAGCTCTTCTAAGCAATATGAGGGCAATAATGCTTATTTTTATATTGGATAGAATATAAATAAAATATATATGTGTATATTCATAACATTACATGTTTTCCAAAGTTGGGCCAGAGTAACCCATTAAGAGCGAAATTATCTCCAGTTAATGGTAAAAAGTTCAATACTGTATTATGGAAGCACTTCCAGATATAGTTTATCAAATAAGAAAGATCCTGAGTGAGAGTCGAACGTAATATTCAAATTTGAAAGTTAATTTAACAAAAATGCGTCCAGAATTAATGCCAATACTGTAATAAAAAGACCAAAATATAGTATTTAAATATTACTAAAATCTGACATTTATTAAAAAGGGGTTTACATGCTCTCTAAAAGAGTTGTTTGTTAAAATTATTTTTATTACAATTGTTACTGCTGCTATTGAACACGTCTATACTGGCAGATAAACAAGTTCTATCATTGGGGTATCATTATGCTATAGTATATGTTCACTTTTTCAGATTTTCACTATCTGCCAGGGCAGCATCCTGGCTTTGGACCCTTCGCGCTCTTCCCAGCGGCGCAGTGGCTAGACACGGCAGCTTACATGGGCTATCCTTGGCCAGAATATTTCCGACGGTCAGCAGGCAGCGATCTGTGCAAGTTGCCGGGCACTTGTGCTTCATCAATTGTTAAAGGTATGTCATTTAATCATTCTTATTATCTCATTATAAACACCATATTGTGCTACTTCATATTTCTTTCTATTCCCAGTATCGTTAATATCATACCTGTTTATGCAAAAGTTAATTTATGCAACCCTAGCACCATAAACAGGTTACTACTGCATTCAATATTATGCGTAATTAACTAATTATAGCGTGCGTGTCGATAATATCAATAGCGTACTTCCTATAAAAATTACTTAATACCAGTGTTCAAATTTACTGTTATTTGTAGAGAGAAGCTGAAACCATTTTGTAATATTCTTTTTTTTTTTTCGAGTAGTAACATGCTTTAGTAAATGTATAACAATTAAGATCTGAACTTCTAGTTACTTATCCTATTATGCTGATAATAGATTACCATCAATATCTGTAATACCTGCTGAACTTTGACATAATAATATTTTATAAGACACATTTTAATCAAAATTTATTGGTTTCGTTTTTAAAGAAAAATCACTTAGAGTTACCAAAAATTGTCCATATACAGGTTAGATTTGGAATGGAGAACATGATCAGTAGCTTTATGCCATATCCTTATATGCATCTTAACTCAAATTGACATTTATATGAAATTTTGTATTTAGTTATACCTTTCACGTGTTTTTATGCTGAAATCCAAATATTGAATTTTGTGTTAGAATGCAATATTGCACATAGCTTCTATACGAGGCTGGCAGATAAGGTAGAAAAAAAATCTAATGTGTTCCTTTCACATGAATTTCTCAAGCTGTTTTATAAACTTCCCTTACAAAATATTGTCTTTTATCTTCGCCACGCTAATCGAGATAAAGGTAAACAGAAATGGTTTTATTACTTCCTCACTTACACTAGACTAAAGCGATAATCAAATCCTTTAAGAGCTGGCTAATATGTGAAAAATTGAAATTCAGTTCGTTTTGCATTGCCAGTAAAGCAAAAGAAAGATGGAAAGAAAGGTGACTTAGTTTGAGAGAAGCTACGCAGGTAGTTGAAAATTGAAACCATAACAAGAACTTACTCGAATACCCTCAATTCTACAACAAAAATGCATTTGTCTTATTGAGTGTTTTAACAAGATCTACTTTTTTGTGTAGTACGTTTTTGTCCACTTGTTACGGTTTACCATTTAGACAAATTACAGCAAAATTCATCCATAATGAACAGGTCTTCAGAAGCTATTTCCAGGAAATTCAAGAAATAAATTTTTATTTGTCATGTACATATCTTTAATATACGGCATTTTAATCAAAATCATTAGTGCTAGTTTTGAGGAAAAAAATCCATGTAAAGGGTAGTTTGGAGTGGGGGGATTTTCTTGAAAATTTTCGTGTTGCATCCTTGAAGATACTAAACTTGATTCGTTTTTGATTTATGCTGACCACAGACACACACAAACTGACGCACACTGACCTATTTCTAAAACCTTTTTTTTTTTTGATTCAGGGGGTGTCAAAACATAATTTCCGGTGAAATCTCAGTATCAAATTTCTGGGTGGAATACAATATCCTCTCTATCTACTATGTAGGAAACCGGAGAAACCGTACAAAAGCTGTCCCTACGCCACCAAAAATCCCACGTGTTGTCGCTTGAGATCGAACCCAGGCCGCATTAGTAAGAGGTTAGAGGTTAGACTACTCTCCCACGGGGGATTTTTTTTAAAATCTCCATGCCGTGTCCTTGGGAGATACTGAGCTTAGATACCAAGTTTGGTACTCAACGAATTTTTCGTTTTTGAGTTATGCTGTCCACAGACACACACACACACACACACACGGCGGATCCCGGAGTCGGAGTGAAGAACCCACAGCCACTGAGTTAAGGACTTCCGCGTGTCTCTTGTGGCCTCTCTGTCACCGTCCTGTGGATCTATGGTGCCTTTACACCATCCCTTCTACCTGGAGAGGGGCTGTTAGTGCACAATAGGTCTCCATATTCACAGTGTATTTTCTATACCTTACCTTTACCGTTTGGTACTTCTTGGTTAATTTCAAATAAAACCCAGAAATAAGTATATAGTGAGTAGCGTAACATGTATATAATAATTGCTGTTTAAAAGGAATAAAATAAAATGGACATATGTTGATTTTTATTGGTATAGGAAGTCGTGTAAATGTATTACTTAAATATTTTTTAGAAATTGCATTGTCACATAAATAATTTCAACAATCTCGTCTGTTTCAGAAAAATATTTAACAACACATCTACCATTTTACTCCTCTGAAAATCGATTGATATTATAACAATGTTTACATGTGATAGTACTGTCATTTTCGTTCGCATTTTGTTCAAAATTTATATTTTCATTTATTTTAAAGTGAAATACTACTTATTTTGGTTCACAGAAACGTCGGTGAAGTTGAGTGCAATTTTAAATATTTTATCTACAGAATGCAAAGGAATGAACAATACTCAATTATTCCATTACTTGTGCAACCTTTAATCTCATAACCTCCTGGGTAACTGTTAAACAGATCGTTAAACATAATGTTGTATCTCTCCTGAAATCCTTATTTTTAGCGTTTGTTGCACAAACGATTTTGTTTTGTATCTCATTGTAAAGTTTATGATGTCTAGTGTGTTGGAGAAGGCCTTAACATTAATGCAGAAAGAAATATATAATTTTGAATTACAGGTACGTTATTTGTCTCGACTCCAGGGTTATCATGGGTACCTCCAAATATAAGTAGGTATTTATGGACGTGCCACATCTACAAAAGAATCAGTTGTGTTCCATGATTTCCTATTTCTCACGATAAGTAATCCTAGATCCCTTGGAAACAGGAATTTTCTCTTGGACTTCTACCGATAAATACAAGCGTTGCCTACCACATAATTAGGGAAAATTTGGATTCATGGCATGTAAATCATTTAGGCGAATAAATCAAAATTGATGGGGACAGAAGCTGATATACATTTAGATCGAGAAATCTACCGACACAGGTAGCCAATATCGTTAAGACAAAAACTCATGAAGATCTGGTTCAAATTCCTTCAGGACCATCGTCCATGCCTGATGTTCCTCATAATTGGCTAATGCCGGAGGGGTACACCTTTTTAAGCCTGGAACGTTTGCTTCCAAAATTTCTTTGTCTAATTATAATTTAGTTGGCTATATAATCACGTAATGCCATATGCAATAAGAACGCACGGTAAACACTACTAAAAATTAGAATAATGTGACTATGATTTCCGGATTTAGCAAGTATATTAGCAGCTTTCATTCGTTTAATTGTTCATCACATGCATCCAATAGTAGTGCACTCTATATTCTATTCCAGAGCATGTCTCTCCGGGGCGTCAAAAGAAGGATAAAACGAACTTTACAAGGGTAGAAAGATATAAAACATTACAGGAAGGCAGATTTACTACTCGAAGAGAAGTTGAAGGGAAGACGTGGCTTACTGCTGCATTAAACAAAAGATATCGGAGTCCCAATTCTGATGTTATTGCAAACCATGCTGGGTGCGTCGTAGCGCACACGTACCACATAATCATTAATCTCAGTAGCTATAATATTCGCCTTGGTGATTGTTGCAGCGGCAGTACCTGGCCCCAGATGGTCACTTTGGGGAGGTTCCGACATGACATGGCCTACATGGGTAGCAGTGGTGTGGTGCGGGGATCCAGGTTTTAGATAGTCTTATGGGAATTATCCTCCTGCAAGCTTCCCCACCCGTAGCCGGCACACACTCGTATGAAATTCATCCCCCTTCTCCCTGCCCCCGCCTCCGTCGCCACCAACGCCGCCGCCATCCCTTAATCCGATTTGAGCGAGCCTGCACTATATTCTACAGAAGCAAGGGGTTTGGGCAAAGGGGGCACACGCAGCCTTTGAATTGAAACAGGCCTCCCTATCCCCTCCCTTCCAAATCCTCACCCTGTCTATGCGTATCTTCCTACCCATCTAGCATCTTTAGTCCAGGGGAAACTAACTATGCTACTTGCATGCAGGGGACAGACATCAGTAGATGAAATGAGTCAGCAGATGCAGCGAGGGCTACGAGTGACAGATATAGTGCATCCCTGCCCACAATGGCCACCAATATGACTATATTCTGTGGAGATTTAAAGAAAGACACTTTCCCCTACCACGAAAACTTTTCCGTTTGGAGACAGCATATGAGACCTGTTTTAGATCGCAACGAGAAAAGGTTTTCCCTGAGCCTGCAAATATAATAAAAAGTCTGATGTGCTTCCATTAACATGAATTTCTCTGGCTATTCTTACAAAAGCTGATCCTTCTCTCTACTTCGTACTAAACAAATAAACAGAAGATAGCAGAAACAGTCGTATTAATTACTTTCTAATAAGTAGGATAGTCAAATGTTTAAAAAGCTGTTGCTATGTGATTGAAGCTCGTTTCTTTGTATGCCTAGGAGATGACAGATTCCAAAGTATTTTAAGACTGAAACAAAATAACAACGAATATCTCGGAAATGGCTATTTCCACAAAAAAATGTATATGACAAATTGTGGGTCTTAACGAGGCTTACATTTTTTGTGTAGTGCGTTTTTGTCAATATCTTAAGGCTTACCAGTCTTGCAAAGTTCATCAAGTATGAAGGGGACTTTATAAGCTCTCCTCAGGAAATTCAAGTATACATTTTATTTGCCATGCAAATATCTTTAATATACGGTCTTTTAATTAAAATCATTATTGCAATTTTTGGGAAAACCAAAATGTTCGAAAAATTTTCCATGTAAAGAATATTTTTGGGTGGGGGCATTTTCCTCAAAATCTTCGTGTCACATCCTTGGAAGACGCTTAACTTAAATACCAAGTTTAGTATTTTACAGCTTTAGATTTTTGATTTATCGTGTTTACAGAAACACACAGTTAGCTTTTTACCAATTTTTTAAACAAGGGACCCTAAAACATGTATTTCTAGTGACATCTCGGTATCACATTTTTTGGGTGGAATGCAATACTATCTCTGCCCATTATGTACATTGTACATGCGTGTAAGAGAAAGTAAAAAAGTATCGATTGGGATGCTGCTGCATTGTTTGTGTACTATTAGTTTTTGTGAGCTAACTGTCCTGCTAGAAACTCTAGTGTTTCGTACTACTGCACTGTAGCATGACTCCTGAGCATTTCCTATAAATCATGGAAGAGTTACTTACATGCAATGTACAGGGTGCGGAAAATTAATGGGCAGGAAATTGAGAGAATGTTCAGTAACAATTGAAGCATTTTTTGTCCTTTGGAACATGGGGTCCTAGTTATTTTAATAACAAGAGCGCTGCATGATCATAACTGAATCTGGCATTATAAACCAGCCAAGATAAGATGCTTACCCGCTGTCTTAATTAATGAGTACCGGTACACAATGAGAAACTAATCATTACATGCGCGTATTTTACTGAACTCGTACTCAACCAGTCGAGCATTCATTAGGCTTCACAAAGCAAATGTTACATTAAAACATCAGGCACACCTAGTGACAGTGATTAGTAGGTAAAAAATTGGATCTCCAACTCAAAAAAAAAAGACATATTAAGACTTCGGTCTGATAGAAGTATAGTAATAGCTCCTGCTAAACCTGGAAGAGATGATAATAATAATAATAATAATAATAATAATAATAATAATGATAATAAGTGCAGTAATTCCAACTGATCAAACGAATAAATGTATTTGTGCTTCGGGACAGTTGCTGGGATTTTCCCATCCCCAAACAAGCGATCACTATATTTACAGCCTATTCTGAAAATACGAAGTCCAAATGAAGAAGTTTTGTTTTTGATACATTCAAAGAAGCAAATTAATTGTAATCAGTTTCGAACTGATAGTAAGATATATAAATATCATTATTTTTACAGGAGTTTGAATATTTAATAGGAATTAGGATATTAGTTAATCTATCAGATTAGATGCGCATTCCAATTACATTTATTAAAATTCAATAAGAGTTTATACACACACACACACACATTAAATCCACTATTTGTTGTAATTCATTCTGTTGTAAATCTCACACAAAACTAATTATTTCATCTGACAGACTACAAATTTATTGTTTTGTTCATGATATGTATTTTGTAATTAAAACTTAGGTATGTTTACTACACAGCTTAATAGTTACTTCTGTGTCCACCTATACCTAAAGCACAAACTCTACATAATTCTATGGCACAAACCCGCTCAGTAGCAACCCGTCCACTGATACGCACGAGGGGTAAAACAAAGGTCGCTCTGCCAGATCCCCATTTACTGGTTTTAGCTTGAAATAACCCAGTTTGATTCTGCAATTCTTTTAGAGCACGAAGAGATATCCGCACCTACACGTCAAATATGGGGCAGATTGGCCACCTTCCTGGTGGCATTCACTTCATTATATTTTAGGGGTAGTTTTTCATTTGCTATTCGTTTAGTATGCCCATACCATTCTAATTGGTTATGTTGAATACAATTTAAATCTGAATTTTATACATTCATACTTTCTTTTATAATATCATTTAAATGGTTTTTCTCTTTCAGATATCCTAGCAGACTTCCAATTATCTATTTCTGTTGCCAACAATTTCCTTTCCAACTGATAGTTCAGACTCCACATGTCGGAGTGATAGGTTATAATACTTCTATTGTTTTAAAAATTTTAGTTTTAGTTCATTTTGAGACCTGCTTATCCAATTGTTTTGCTAGTGTTTAACGCCCCCTTGTACTACTTGTGGCACTGCAGGCGATTGCTTATCCACTCATGTTGCATATACTGTGAAACTCGGAATTTAAAGTACTTACGACGTTGTAAGTCGCTATTGGGGTATGTCATCTCAAAATAATTTGAGATCACCTTGTGGCTTACCGGGAAATATGCGAGTCAGTTGAGGAATTTAATTCCGTACCGGTATATTACCAAAGTGACTCTGTGGTTAGAGCGGCCGGCTAGAAACCGGGAAATCCGCTTTTCAAATTCCGGTCTTCAGTCTGACACCACCTATTCACATTTTCTTGGGATTATTTTTCATCTTATTTCCTGCTCTTGTTTCCCATTTTGTGAAATCAGTATTCCCAGGTATTTATATTACCTTTCAGTCCCGGTGTCCATTGGAATGGACATGACTTTCTACAGACTATGTAATAAATTTAAAAGCTGTAATTACTATTTAGATCACTTGGGGGTGTGAGCTGATGTGTTTTTCAAGTTTTCCAGTTTTGTGCTGCTATCTGTGGCAAGTTTAGAACTACATTGGAGCTTTTGTTACAAGATGGACAAGAAGGTTCACAGATAATTTTTTCAATGAAGCATAAAAGGTCAGGTCTGAAAGGGTTAATTATCCCCATTTGGTCCTCCAATACCAAATTTTTAAATTTATCCATATTTACTTTTTGTCCCCAATTTGGTATTCTCTAATCAATCCCCTTGGAAGATATTTTACGTCTTCATATTCTGTAATCAAAATGAACTGATGCTTTGAAAATTGCAGGGAGCATATAGTTGAGTCATGATATTTTAGAGTTAACATTGGTTTATGCTTATGTTTCCAAAGTTTTATAGCTTTTTCTGTGTAAAATTTTACTTTGAGGCAACACCAATTTGGTATTAATAAATCACATTGCTTACCACTTCTTAAATTTTTTGTGATGGTTAAAAATAAGTCACGTAATTGATTATTTTATACTTTTTTCTCTGTTGTATTGTAAAGCTATTACACGTTTTAGTCCTCATATCTAATCATATGTAGGCAGTGTAGTGCAAGATTGGAGGAATACTTGGCAGACTGAAAAACAGCAACATGCATTCTCCCTGATCAAAGGGGACGACGGCCTTTACTAATTTGTGAAATATCAGGTAACACTCGGTACCATGAATACATGCTTTGCACTGGGTAACCGATAATTTGTATGTGAGTGCGTTGGAACCGAATAGGGCAGTTGAAATTGCTAATACCTTTGTTCTTGTAGCATTGTCCCTACTATGGTCAGTGGAGTTGAATTTTATACACTTTTTGACACGTAAGCGCCGAGGCTTCTTCATGAGATAGTTATTTTTCCAGTATATACATATATAGCGCGATTCGCAGCTTGTTTTAAAATATCAAAGAACTTGATATTTGGAAAGGTGTTCCAGAAATGGTAGAACAAACCAATATCTAAAATTTTAGCGCTTGTTTTTTTTATTATTATTATCGCTGCTGCTAAGCACAAAAGTACTGTATTCTACAAATTTGATGTCGAGATTTCACCGGAAACATATGTTTTGAGGCCCCCAGAAACAAAAATGCATTTTTAGAAACATGCCTCTATGTAAGTCTGTATGTTGGTCTGTGAATAGCATAACTCAAAAACAAAAAGTCGGTTAGAAACCAAACTTGGCATTTAAGTTCGTAGGCTCCAAGGATGCGACACGAAGATATTAAAGAAATTCCTTTAAATGGAACCTTTTTAACCTTTTTATAAAATAGCTATTGGTTTTTATTAAAACATCACATCTTAAAGATACTTACATCACAAACAATATTTATATCTTCAATGTGTGGGAATAACCTTTAAAATGCTGCTAATTCGGAAGGAGTTTTGTGTAATGTTGTGTAACAGGTAAACGTAATGCGATAGACGAAAACGTACTGCACAAAAGATAAAGATATCTTAAAAACACAGAATTTATTCTATATTACCTTTTTGTACCGCAACTCATTTCAAAGATATCCGTTATTAATGACTCAAAATGTGCTACGTATTGTCATTATTTTAAAGCTTTCTCGATATTTAGTAGCTTCCTGCAGTTTTATATAGTGTTTAACACTCGCTTTTACTACAAATGGCACATAGAATGAAAATGGAGCACCGGTGGAATGCGATGACGGCAGAAACTGGAGAACCCGGAGAAAACCCGCCCCTGCGCCGCTTTACCCACCACAAATCCCACATGCAGTCGCTTGGGATCAAACCAAGACGAGTGGTCTAACCACTCATCCACGACGCGGCCCTTCCAGCAGTTGCAACGGGCTTATAAGACCAGTGAATATCATCCATTTCATGAGCATTCACTATCTCTATTCCCTTTGTATCCAAACAAAATAGATATGCAATGTAGCTATTTTTGCAAACGTTTATTAAAATAAAATGAAGTAGAGACATATAAGATTTGTAAGAATACTTTACATATTGTCTAGTAAAGGATAAGGAATAGAAAAGGTAATTTGAGTAGAACAGGAACTTTTTTTAGTATAGTTGACGCAGATTAGCATTTTAATCAAAATCATTAAGAGTCACTTTTGAGAAAATCCCAATTTTCCAAAATTGTCCATTTAAAGGGTAGTTGGGATGTCGAATCTTTGGAAGATACTGATTTTTTAAGTACCAAGTTTGGTATTTAACGTTATTTTGAGTTCTTTTTTGGATTCAAAGGGTTCCAAAATACGTTTTTTCAGTGACATCTCGGTATTTTTGATGGAATACGACATGTTCTCAAACCACTATGTCTACTGTACATACGCGATAAAGAAAATAAAAATACAAAACTGCTCGTCTTGTAGTATACTTTTTAATGTTACATGCTTCCCTGTATCGTAATATATGAGCAGCAGTGCAATAATAGTTTTGTTTTTGTATACCATATTTCATATTTGCAAAATTCAAAGAACGTTGTAATGTTAATCCTGCCATTCTGGGATCTACATGCTGAAATAGTATGATTTAAAATAAGAGGCTTTTTTTTTTTTTTTTTTAAGATTATATAAATATGCATTAATCTACTCCAACACCGAGCTATGTGACTCAGGCGTTTCGTCTGAAACTGGCATTCGGGAGGTCGTTAGATTGAGTCCTGTGTACCACTTCTCTGACCCATGGGGATTTTGGGGGGGGGGTTTCTTGGGTATCTAGGCAAATGTTGGGAAGATTTATTCATTTCCCCGAAATTCCTGTAGCTCCATTTCATCCTACCTGTTTCTTAAAGAGTAGTAAGTGCCGGCGAGTACTGCGGTGGTGGCGCCTTTCCGTAGTGGTGAATGTACCTTGGAAATACAGCTTTAGCTGGCGGGATGGCGTTGGAGTCGTCTGTAGGACCCAGGGAGTTCGGTCAGACCTAGAGCGCGGGCTTAGACTTTTAGGGTCCTTCTACTATGGCTCTTTCTCCATCGTCCACTTTCGGCCACCCGTCAATAATCTCATCTCATCCTAACCTCCAGGGGTCTGACGCACAGTAGGTAATGGTAGCTGCAGTGTGGAATTCTATCCGGAATCATACACACATACTCACACTCTACTCCAACAACATAAAACAATATCCACAAATCTCCAGTACTCCAACATTAAAAAATAAAAGTAATAGCCATAAATATTTCTCCAGTTCATAAATAAAACAACATATGAGACTATCTAACAGATCCTATTCCTAATATATTTAAAGATGTCTGGAGGGAAGAATGGTGATTGGCACATCATGGACTGAGTTGGCAAGTGTAAAACAAATGAGAATTACAACGAAATTGAAAGTTACAAAACTTCTGATGTTGTTTTACTGAACAGTAAAATGGTGCCACAATGAGGCAAAATGTTCATCCAAGCATATTCATTGGTCTGTATAATATTAAAACGCTTACACTTCGTAATGAGTTTATGTGCTCCGTCATCATCCGACTGTACGCACACATGACTTTATCTGTCTACTAAAATTTACCTAAATAGCAATTGTATAAGCTGTTCTGTGTTAATTAAGTGTTTTCGCACACTAACCATGTTTAAGACAGAAGTTGGATACGTAGATTCAGACTGAAGAATGCAATGCTATAGCCGGGATGTAAACCACAGATCTCCCGGTCTCTAGCCGGTTATTCTGACCACTGAGCTAGCATGGAAACATGTCGCTACGACTTTATCTATGAAGCCCGGGACTTAAATTACTTACGACATTGTAAGCCGTCATTGTGGTATGTCATCCCAAAATAATTTGAGATCACTTTGTGGTTTAAGTGGAAACATGCGAGTTAGTTGAGGAATTTAATGCCTTGCTGGCATGTTGCCAAGGTAGCTCAATGTTTAGAGCAACCGGCTAGAGTCTCGGAGATCCGTGTTTAAAATCCCGGCTGTGGCACTGCATTGTTCAGTCTGACTCTACTTATTCGACTCCTGTAACGATTAATTTACACTATTTGACCTAATAATTGGATAAACTATGAAGCCCGGGATTTACAGTTCTAACGACATTGTAAATCGCCATTTGGGTACGGCATCTCAAAATAATTGGAGATCGCCTTGTGGTGTACCGGGAAACTTGCGAGCCAGTTGAATAATTTAATGCCATGCCGGCATTTTGAAACACAGTCCAGTGGCTACAGCAACCGGCTAGAAACCTGTAGATCCGTGCTGTAAATCCCGACAAATGCATTTTCAAAACCGAGCCGCAAAATACTGGCCTTGAAATTACATACCCCTTCCGTAATGCTTTCTTTAAAACGGTAAGAACACAATTACAAGAAAGCATCATGGTATAAGGCATGGAGAATACCCCACTTCATATTATACTTGGAAGTGAATAATAATTCATTTGTTTATATGTACATTAAACTATTTGATATATTGTTAAGCTGAATGATAGAATCCTGAAGAATAATGTAGTAATTACTTTGTTCGCAGGTGCTAGTGGCACGACTGACTTCTATAGCTTGCAGCAGCATCCACACGCAAGTCCCGCTGCAGGAGTGAGCCTGGGCACATTTCCCACGGCGCCGCCGCCAGCACCACCCCCAGGATACCTTCCACCCCTTTTAGGTTACCCACCTCCTCCACCACCACCTCATCCCGAACACCTCTCACCGACGGCTAGCTCCGACAAGCTGCTTCTACCGGGCAGTAAACCCGGTGTGTCCTCGTTTACCCTTGCGGCGACCACATCACCAGGACATGATTTCAGCTTGGGGCTGGTGGTACATCCGACATTGCCCCCCGCAAAGCTGTCTCCTCCAGCGGCAAGAAGATCCCCTTCGGGCCCTGCCACTCGAGGAAGCGGCGATGAATCAAGCGAGAATGGCGAAGATTCTTCCAACGCAACGGATATGGTAAAGTCGGCGTTCCAGCAGGTGCGCCCACAGAGCGCAAGTAGTGGCGGAACTGAGAGACGAAGAAGTAGCTCTTCTCCACTTTCTCCGGAAAAGTCTCCTGAGCCTAGACTCACATCAACCACAGCTACAACCAGACCTGCGACGATACAGACACATAAAACGGTTTGGAGGCCATACTAGTGAGACTTGAGATTTAAGTGTTGTATCATTGATTGTTACAATGAAAACAATTGCCGAAATGAGAAGAGCTGTGTACTTGGTAACAGACTCGCGGATTTACAATGTGGCTCATGAGTGTGAGCGTAGTGTAGCGTTCTTTATAGTCACTAAAATTTGAGCGGACTATCTCTCTTGTAAAATAGGATATAGAATGGGTCCAACAGAGCTTTGAAAATGCCAACTTATTAATTATTCCCGTAACTTACTTGAATATATGATCTCTGTCGATTTGAATTTATAATATATATGCGTATTTATTTATTTTACAACAGAGGAACTGTTCTCAGTGTTGTAAAGCACCTATACGAGATACATATTTGCCAAGGTTTATGTTAGCATTTCTCCAAAGATCTCGTTCCTGAAATCCTAAAGCATTTAATGTTTTAAACGTTATATATCTTCTAACATTCAATAACGTTTCACTCTATTTATCATGGCAAAGTTATTTAATACTATTTGAAACCGTATTTCTCTTGTTTTCTGTTGTATCATGTGTGTCCACAATAATTGTTTTCTGGAATATAAGGTTGTTTATTGACTGGGGCCTCTTGACATTATACAAATGTGTAACCTTAGTTTAAACCAGTACTTGATCAGATATCACTAAATTCTGCCAAATCATTTCATTCAGAGTTTTCCTAAAACTTTTGCTCCACAAAAATTTCGATGAAAATAAGAATTAATTAAGTAAGTATAATGTCCAGCTTCTATCAGAATATAAGTAACCCATAATAAGTGGAAATACAAAATATAGATACATGGTCCCTTTCTAATCCTTTTTGTGTTAATTTGCACATCTTTTAATAAGCGTGTGTCTCATTCTTGACCCACAGTCAACAGACACCTATAGAATGGCCTGCTGAGATCTTGCAAACAGATCTTCTAAAGACCAAATTATAATAAAGTACCTTAATTCACTTATCAAATTCTGGTTTGGACTCTTTTCTTTATTATAATGTAAAGGTTCTTTCCAAGATGCACATTTAGGTAAGGCAAGGATTCTCTAGGCATATGCCTCATTTCTGAACGCAGTTTTGAAACAAATAACCACTTTTAATTTAAGTTCTTTTAGGTATATTAGTACTAAATAATGATACACGTTTTATTTGGTACATATACAAGGCTCAACGAACAGTATGTGATGATGTCTCTGTTAACACCTCCAAATAATATTCTAGTAATGGCATAAAACTGATTGAGACTTGCATGTAAATTATTTTGTACATTATTTATTGAACAAATTTATGTTGTCATAGTGTTAATATATTTTGTTTTCTGATTAATACACACATTCCCGGAATGTAATTATCAGATTTACTTTATTTATTCGTTGTTTTTGATATGGTGCTTGTTTTGGGATTACCAAATGATAATACGTGCATTGAGGAGGATATGGGGATATTTTTAAGTGTAATTTTTTCGAATTAATAAAAATACCACATGCTTAGAATAAGCATCTACAGCTACCATACATTTATTGTTAAATTTGCTAGATTCATCGCCGTTCTTATAATTACGAGATGTTAGATGTATGAGTTGAAGATTTGCATTAGCTAACAAAAATGTACATGATCAACGCTATTCTTTACCATAAATTGCTGATCAATCTGGTGTTTATTATATCAGAACCAATCTGTTATAGCTTGTGCAAGTATTGATGGGTTTACCAAAAATTTATATAGCGGAACTCCTTTTGTTTACAGTGAAAATAAGGATAATGTCTGAAAGAAAAAAATCTATGTTTTCCTACTCAAATGACTTTCTTTACATGCTGTGCAACAAATTATTCTTGCAAGAAGCTTATTACTCTATAGTTCACGCTAACCGAGATAAACATTAGTAGAACGGTTATGAACTAGGCTAAAATGATAACCAAACATTTTAAAATCCTGTCGCTATGGGATACAATTGAAATTCCCGTCTCTTTGCTTGACAGGGCCCTAATAATCATGAGGTTGAGGGACCTTAACTCCAATCATCACCTTTGCAAGAGCAGGACAAAAGAACAGAGAGAGAGTACCGTCTCCCGGTTTTAGAAAAATTCCATTAGAAGTATTGTAAATTTTAAAACCAATAACAAGAAATATCACTAAAATGGTGAGCTCTAAAAATAATCTATATGGCATAAATTGTTGATTTATGGAGATCTATAGTTTTTGTGGATTACGTTTTTGTCTATCTCTAACGCTTTGCCAGTTACGCAAAAGTTATTCAGAATGAAAAAGACTTCAGAAACTATGTCCAACAAACTCAAGTTAAACATTTTATTTGTCATGTAGCTATCTTTAATACATGACATTTTAATCAAAACCGTTAGACACTTTTTGAGAAAATAAAATCTTCGAAATATCCTCTACGTGAGGGGTGATTTGGGTTGGGGATTCTTTTCCTGAAAATCTTCATGTCGCATCCTTGCAAGATACTAAAATTAAAAGCCAGGGTTGGTACTTAATAGAATTTAATGTTTGTACTCATACATCTAACATCATTCCAAGGCCATTTTCAATAAATTATGTAATGTTAATTAATATTTGATCAGCATTGGAATGTGATAAAAAATGCTCTCAATGAAATTTTATTTTGTGGGTTTTTTAAGCCATGTATATTTCCTTGTCAGTCAAATGGTTATATTTTATAAGGGGAAGCAATTGTCAACATAAAATACTACACAATTATAGCTTATTTATACTCATATACTAAATAAACAGAGTTAAATCTCTTTGAATCCAATTTCCATATTCAAAACCCTCTGCAGCCTTTTAAGTTTCCATATGAAAAGGATCTATTTGGATTTATCTGTTTTATCGGCGTTTTAAGATCGAATAATAGTTCATAATATCAAAGCAGGTCGGCAGTTAAATAATTTCAGTTGTAAAACTCACAGCATGAACTTGACGATGTAGTGAGTTCAGTCTGGTACAATTATGACTTGCATTATTCGTCAAGTATATGTGGTTTTAATAAAATTTGATTATGGTCCGCGTTTGCATGCCAATATTCAATAGAAAAACTATTTAGAACTTTTCTTTGTAAGATCGGATTTCGAATAAAATTCAAACTGAATCCTGGCTCATACACAATAACGAGTATGGAAAGTGGACGCAAATAGATTTAAATAGCTGTGGTTAGTCCAAAACATATTACCATATCTCGTTCTCCAAGTTCGTATTCATTCATTTTCGTACAGTTATGTTTTAAAGAAAATTTTATTTATTTTATATATGTTTGTTTATATATATATATATATTTATCGTTTTATGTGTTTTCTCTATAAATATAGGCAATATGCTACATAGTATTCCCATTTGTTTTAGTGATCTTTATGATTTAAAACTCAAATAATTTTAATTAGTTTACATGTGTAATGCTTTGCAGGTAAGATCTGCATTTAACGATAGAAGAGAATAAGTTGCGCTAATAGCTCTAAAACCAGTGATTAAAGGAATGTATCTAAAACAGGCACAGCTACCTTGAACATGAAATTGTTTACAATTGCGTATCACATGTTCTGACCAGAAAACCAAAACAAAAGAGGTGTAAATGAAGGAATCGAATCCCAGTTATTTATATATATATTACCACGTCCCATTCTCCAAGTTGATATTTATTAATTTAGTTTTGGAAGAAAATATTTTATTTATTTTTATATTTACACATTTATTTGTTTATCGTCCCGGTGTGCTTTCTATAATAGTATAGGTAATCTGTCACTTAGTATCCCCATTGCTTTAATGCTCTTTGTAATTAAAAATTCAAAGGATTTGAATCAAGATACCAGTGAACTGTTTGCAGATAAGATGTGAATTTTGCTATATAAACAAAGAGTACTTCGTATATACAAACAAGTTGGGCTAATATATGTAAAACAGTAATTCCAGTGATGTTTCTATCAGCCACGGCTACCCTTGAACTTGACATCGTTCACGATTGTTTAGCACATGGTCTGCCGTAAGAAAGAGAGGAAAAAAGAACTGTAAATGAAGGAAACGAATCCTCTTCCGGTTCTCTGAACTACTTCGCTAACAAAAGAGATTACTATAATCATTTAAGTAACAATATTGTTACTTAGATTTACTACCAGGTCTTTTTTGTCCAGTTCATGTTCTACGTATAATTGTGATACACTCAGTTTTGAAAGAAAGTATTTTATTTATTTTATATATGTTTACATATTTAATTTTCGTCTTTATGGGCTGCTACAAAAATATAGGTAATCTCTTACACAGTGTCCCCACTTTTTTAGCGATCCTGTGATTAAAAACTTAAATTATTTGAATTAGATTACATGTGTAATGCTTTGTAGATGAGATCTACTTTTCAGTGCATAAATAAAGAGTATCAAAGGCTCTAGATCAAAATAAGTTGAGCTAATAGTTCTAAAACAGTAATTCGAGGGATGTGTCTAAAACAACTGATAACTATCAGGCGAGGCCGTCCTTGAACTTGAAAACGAATGTGATAGTTTATCACATGGTCTTTATGTGCTTGCTATAAAACTATAGGTAATCTGTCAATTAATATTACCAATTTTTTAGTGGCCTTTGCTACCAGATTAGATTAGATTACGTTCAGTAAGTTCACCAATAGCCTTAAAGGCTTGTGAACATCGAACATTTCAAGGGAATGTACAATTCGGGGACATATGTACATAGACTTCAGATGCGGATATTGAACATAAAAAGACATTATATACAACTAGTATGAAACAAAACAGGAATAATTTATATACTTCCCTGCAGTTGCAATACTAATATAATATGTATAAATAGATGGTTTCATTGCATATGTATTGCCTTATGTGTTACACTTTTACTAGGATTTTATAGACTGTATATATTAACATTTTGTTATAATTGATTTGCAGTGCAAAGCATTGATTGTTAGTTCGATATATATACATTTAAACATCTTTCATCAATTCTAGAGCACGGATTAAATGTACTTTACAATGATTTATCATTAAAATTGCTAGATACTACTTACAGAGCTACGTAAGCATTATCGTCCGGATAATTTGTCACTCAGATAATCTTGTACAGAATGAAGTTATGTTGAGCAAAGGAACTCTTTACCAGCAAGTTTAAAAGAATTGCAATTGTCAGCTTTTCCCTTTTATCATTCGGAAGAGCATTGAAAACAAGAATGTTTTACACTGGGATTGTCACCTTTTTGTCTAGTATTTGTAATATGAACGTCATTGTTTGTTATAAACGTGAATTGATTATTACAAAGCATTTTAAGTTACAGAATATATACATGCAAGATAGGGTTTATATCTTCATTCAGATTATTTGAATCAAGCTACTAGTGCAATGCTTTGCAGATAACATCTGCATTTCAGTGCATAAACAAAGAGTACTCCGTGTGATAAATATAAATAAGTTGGGCTAATAGAAATTCGTGATGTATTTATACGATTGTTTATCACATGGTCAACCGAAAAAAGTCTGATACGCTCCATTCGCATAACTTTCTCTAAGTGTTCCATGTACAAACTATTGTTATAAAAGATTATTCTTCTATCTACGTCATGCTAATCGAGATAAACATTAACAGAATTGGTCTATTTCTTCCTTTTAAGTAGAAGGGAAATAGGGGAATACTCGTACATTAGGCTAAAGCTATAGTGAAATCTTTTAAGAGCTAATCGCTACGTGAAACAATTGAGACTCGGTTTTCTTTGCATAGTCCTGTTTGAGAAAAATTGGGTAGCTTAAAATCGAAACCAATAACAAGAAGTATTTCGAAAATTGTCAATTCTACAAGAAAAACATATATGACATAGATTCTATGTTTTAACGATATCTACATTTTCTGCATATTAAGTTTTTATCTATGTATTGCGGTTTAACTGCTATGCAAAATTTTGCAAAACTCACCCTGAATAAAGAGGTATTCAGAAGCTATTTCCATAGTATTCAAGATATACATTTTATTTGTCATATAAGTATCTTTAATATACGATATTTTAATCAAAATCGTTAGAAACATTTTGTGAGAAAATAAAAATGTTCGAAAATTTTTCCATGTAAAGGTTTGGGGAATTTTCTTGAAAGTCTTTGTGTCAAATCCTTTGGAGATACTAACCTTAAATACCAAGTTTGTTATTTAATGGATATTTCATTTTTGAGCTATGCTGTTCACAGCCACACACGGACCTTCTTCTAAAAATGCTTTTTTTGGACTCATGGGACCTCAAAACGTATATTTCCGGTAAAGTCTCAACTTCGAATTTTTAAAATGGAATACAATACTTTCTCTATCTGCTATGTAATTTGCATGTACATACGGGCTAGAGAAAGTAAAACAACGAAGGAAACGAATCCTCTTCCGGTTCTCTGAGTTTCTTCAGTATCACTTATATAGCAATTAGTAGTTGAAAATATATTACCACCAATGCTGTTCCCGAAGAACATAATCATTAATTCTTGTATGCTTATTTTTTGTAAGAAAGCATTTTATTCATTTGTCTCTCTAAATCATATTTATATGCCTCCTATAAGATATAGGTAGTGTCATTTAATATCCCCACTTGTCTGAGTACTCTTTGTAATTAAAAATTCAAATTATTTGAATTAGATTACACGTGTGATGCTTCGTAGATAAGATCTGCATTTCATTGCTTAAATAAAAAGTACTTTAGGTTTTTTTTATTTTTTTGTAGTGTTTAACGCCCGCTTTAACTACTTATGGCACCGCAGGCGGTGGCACTGATGATACATGAATGAAGATGAAGCACCGGTGGAATGCGATGGCGGGGGAAACTGGAGAACCCGGAGAAAACCCGCCCCAGCGCCGTTTTGTCCACCACAAATCTCACATGCGGTCGCTTGGGATTGAACCCGGGCCGTTTAGGTGAGAGGCGAATGGTCACGGCGTACTTTATGTGATAGATATAAATAAGGTAATATAGATATATCTAAAAAAAAAGTGACTAAAGGAATGTATCCAAAACAGCTGAGAACTAGCAGGCGAGTCCGTTCTTTAACTAGAAATCATTTACGATTGTCTATCGCATGGTCTGGCGTAAACAAAATAAATGAAGGAAATGTATCCTCTTCCGGTTTTCTAAGCTACTTCTCTAACAAAGGGGCTATTACTATTACTTAAATATTAATTGCTACTTCGAAATATATTACCACGAATGTTGTACTCCATGTTCGTAATCATTAACTATGGAATCCTTATTTTTCTAACAAAGTATTTTATTTATTTGTCTATATATGTTTACGGAATTGTTTATCGTCTTTACGTGTTTCCTATAAAATAATCTGTCTCACTATATTCCCAACTTGTTTGAGTGCTTTTTGTAATGAAAAATTCAAATTATTTGAATTAGGTTACATTGTAATGCTTTGCAAGTAAAAGGTGCATTTGAGTGAATAAATAAACATTACTTCGCGTGACAGATATAAATAATAAGTTGTGTTAATGCAAGTTAAACAGTAATTCATGTGATATATCTGAAGCAGATGCTGATAACTAACTATAAGTCCTTGAACTTGAGCTTTGTAGACCTTGGTTGAGTCTTATTTTGCATTTAAAATTCTCTGTACTTATGATAAACATTAGTGAAAAACTTAAGTTTCGAGAAAAAACTCAGGTGTTTTGGTTAATGTAAACAATGCAGCATTTAATGCAAGATATGTGTATGTACATCAATTAAATCAAATTTAATTGTTACTTTCTTCTCCTTACTATCCAAACACTAAGTATGATTTAGAGGATAGAGGAGTGAATTGTATTTGGATAAGGTTATGTGTCTAGCAAAAATATATTTCGCAATTAAATTGTTATTCTTAAATTAAGTTTTACTGTATCCCTGAACAAATTAATTTGTTCCATCAGAAAATGTTTGATGTAAAAGTATTCCTAAATTTTGTATGGAGGTCTACAGATATGTGGCAGTAATGTAAATAAATATATAATAGGGTTTTATTTAAAGTGCTGGATTTTATCTTTAGGATTGGAAAGTAAACAGTAAGGTCTTAATTCTGGGAAAATGTTTCCCATAACCTGATAAAAATAAGAAATGTTCTACTAGGTAAGGACAGAAGTTAATATTATTTTATGATTGTATTTCTTGCAGAGGAAAGATCCTTGATTTGGTGATTAAAGAAAAGCATTGCCTTCTACATAATTATTTCATTTTGAAGATAATTAAGGGATCACAAGTAACATGGAGCAAATTAAATTAGCTGCAGTTGTGCTTAAGGTATTATTTTAAATCTGATAATGATTGGTATATGCAGTATGAAGCCTGATATATTTATTTATTTAGGAGTCGTTACTTCTTCAGTAAAAATATACTAATGTAAGCTATTAATTATATTTAACAAAAGCATTCTAATATAAGTACTTGTACCTTATGCATAAAGAACATTATTTTAATAGTATCATATTAGTCATAAAACAGTTGTTTGTTATCAGAAAAGCTTGAAATAATTGGACTGAGTTGCTTGTAACTATGGAGAATTTCGCTCTGTTCCCAATTCCAGTAACTGTTGTGTAACCGCTGCCCAACTTTTATATTTTATATGGTAATGATTTTCATTGGAACGTATCTTCAAGCTGATTTGTGTAGAACTACAAAACTCTGTATGCAAAGATGTACTTGAGCATTCTTTCTTGTTATATAAAGATGGACTCGGATGGGTGTTCTAGTATAGAACTCATCAATTCTGTTTGTTATTCAATAGCATATGTGGAATTGTTGAAAAACTGGTTAAAATAACAAGGTTGCTTGCTCATGTGGCAATGAAAACAGAACATGCATGTAAATTTAAATGTATTTTATGGAACATTCAAAACAACAGGAGCTTAAATAAATATATAGATATATTTTTGAAGTTTAATATGGGAACATACTGAATGCCACTGTTAGGTTTTGTTATATGAATTGCAATCTTCTTTAATATTTATTTAAAGATATTTAATTATGTCGCCATGTTTAAAACAGTAAATAAATGACAAAAATGTGCTTACAAAGCTGCATGTTTAGAAAGCAGCAATAGTGTTTATATTATATAGTTTACACCTCTTTTTTCTTTTGTACTGAATTCCTTTGCATGTCTCTCTGGTGTAACCATATAAGAGAAATTGTAATTCATGACTGCACCAGTGATGTACAGTATGTCCATAAAGTCATGGTACACCTTTGACCGGTCACAGGAAATCAACGAAGCAAGATATAAATGTAAAATGTGCACCACATTAAAAGAAAACTGTGCAAATTTCCACAGCATGATGTCCAAGCATATGCGCACGCAGGTAATAATGCAATGCCACGAACTGCGCAGCAGTGGATCAGCTCACGCCACGTCAGTCGAGATGAAGACGGTACAGACGAAAACTCAGTGTGGTCTATGGTTTACCAAAATCGAATCCTTGAACAAAGTGCAATGTGAATATCGTCGCGTGTACATCCAAGCAGTTTGTTGAACAAACCCCGTTCTGGTAGGTCAGAGGATGGCGACGCGTCTATAGAGGCTATACGGGAGAGCTACGCAAGAAATCCTAAAATTCTGTGTGCATATGTTCGACAGTTAGACGTATGCAAGTAGTTAAAGTAACTCAAGTAATGTACGTTTTTCAGGTTACAGTTGCAGCTGTTGCGCTCTATAAAACCGGCGGATAGAACCAAACGATTCGAGTTTGCTACAGATATGCTTCATAAGATTGACAATGATGAACAATTTCTGCAGAAGATTGTGTTTAGTGATGAGGCAACACTCTATGTCTGTGAATATGTTCAGCGTCATAACTTCCGCATATGGCTGCTAAAACTTCTCGTGCCTACGTTGCATACGAAAGTAACACCCCTAAACTGAACGTATGCTGTGACCGGATGCATGACACTGTAATAGGATCATTTTTGTTTCCTGAGCAGACCTTGATGACAAAAAATTTGCCTTCACATGTCGGAAATGTATGCAGTGACATGATTTCCAGAAGGCGTCATCTTTCAACAAGACGGTGCTCCTCCACTAGCACTGTTGGTGAGTTTCTGGATACAACATTCCCCTAGCGGTGGATAGGCAGAGTTTTTGTCAAGCCATGGCCACAATGATCCCCGGATCTGACGTCCTTAGACTTCTTTTGGGTTTATGTGGAGCAGCATATCTACAATGAACGACATTAACAAATTTAAAACAGAGAATCACAGACTTCATTCACTCTGTTACACCAGACGTCCTTAAACGTGTGTGGGCTACAAGTGGAAGTCACATCTAACTGCACAGGAAATAAAGTTTTCCTTTAATTTGGTATAGATTTCACATTTTTTATATTGTTTCGTTGATTTTCTGTGATCGGTCAAAAGTGCACCATGACTCTATGGACACACTGTAGGTATTTTGTACATTGCATTCATCATGTCCATCTCTAATTTATCAAGCTTCCTTCTATAGTTCCAGACAATCAATAATTAGTGGACTCATTCTTTAGAAGGTTAATAATGATTCATCTATGCTATCCAGTGGCACTTAATATATTTAGAGTGTGTAGGCTGTATTGTAAATTTTGTATATTAGATTTGGTGATATTACAACTGCTGCGCCAGTGTGTATTATAATAACTGATTATACACTTTAAATGAATAGGTTGTATATTGTACATAGATAAATTCACGCTAAATGAAAAGGGCCAAATGGTTTTAAACTACCTTCCCCATCTTATTATATGGATAATATAATTAATCTAATATAAAACGAGTTTTATTTGCATTTTACTATTCCCTCTCCTTTCTCCACAAAAGTTCTAAAACAGGTTTCTATATAAGGCAAGGATGACGATAGACGAATAATGCTGATAATATCAAGGACCATTTACAGATGCCTCCTAATCAGACAAGCAGAGGCTTTTTCATAACACAAGACAGGATACAAGGATATAGGAGACGGTTCTATGTGAAAGGTCAATGCAAAATGTTACTACCGTTTTATTCTTGGAATGTTAAGATCAGAAGAAAAAAAGTTTCTCCTTATTTTAAATGCAGTGACGGCTTGCAGTGATATCTTCAGGGTAGGCACATTTTTGCAATACACAAATTACGATCTACCAGAAACGTTTCGCTCAGTTAAATCATTAACCTTTACTTTTAAAGTAGATCAATGCGTCGGTCTTTGATGCCGGCATATCGCTTGATGACATCGCCGTACCATGTGTCCTACTTTTGCAGTGAATGAAGAAGCTTGCGTTTAATAGGCACCGTCGCTAAAGCTATAACCCTGTCCTATCACATTGTGCTTCTTAAGTAAGACTTCACTCTATTCAAGCAAGAGAGGCTTCTCTCGATACTGCAACTTATGGAAGGAATTGCTGCAGCTAAGGTACACAAACAGTCTGTAAGCTTCCGGCAAAACACTTTGAATATCACTTTCCACAAACAGTTCGAGATCTTCAATTACACTTCGAGACAAAAACTGGTCGTCGGATTAGACAAACAAGAGCTCTTTTCTCAATCTTGAAAAGTCAAAATACATGGTCTAATAATTTTGTAATACAAGTAGCTCCTTGGCGGAAAACCATATTCTAAAGACTGTGGGAATATTATGTTACTATATAATTCAGTAAGTATTAGGACCTAAAAATGTGCATTTATATTCAAAAGGTACTTACTTACAAAGGAACTTCACTTCTAAATTTGCGTTTCTTCAAAACACACGATTGTTAGTGCAGCAATATATATATTTTTTTTCTTGCACACATTCTAATTGACTTCGGGAGAGCGCTTCAGCAATTAGCAGCGTAGGAAATTTTACTGTCTGTCGGTCTTGATGTACAACGCAAGCGCCACTCCAGCATTTGTGACAGCATCTTTCCTAATGCTTACTACTGGATACCTAATACTTGAAACTGTGCTTGTGCTAGCTGAGGATTTGCCTGCCCTTCGCAGGCAAGCGACAAATTGCCTTTGCATCTTTCCTGTATCTAACGTATTCTCGTTTTAAATATCGCTCTTTCCCTACAGACGAAAACGGACATGCCGAATTTTGAAGAATCCTATCATTTAAATAGCTTTAACTATATGGAATGTAATATTACATGTAGATTTTGTTTTGTTAAATGGAAACATTTCATTTTATCTTCGATACTCATACACTATCAGTATTATTAAACCGTTTTAAAAAATATTTTTTAAAATATTGGTGTAGGCTTAGTCTACCCTGCTTACCCAAGAGGAGTTGCCTCTGTTAAAATGCCAAGCGATTAAGAGAAGCAGTGTTTCTTCTTCATACTGGGCCCACCCCACGACTGCTCGCTCGCAGCAGCTCAGACTTGAGTTCTTGCACATGCCAAATAAGACACACACTTCAAAACGTTTAAGTTTTCAAAGGAATGTCAAACAGAACTCAAGATTATATTATTGAAATTATTAGTGACGTAATACTAGATATAATAGGGGAAGAAATAAAAGTTGCACCTTTTGTTGCTTTAATGTTGGATAAAGCGACGGATGTTGCAAAATCATCTCAGCTTTCCACTATCTTTCGTTAGGTAAAAGAGGGTCAAATTCAGGAGTTTTTAAGTTTTACAGATATCAGCAATAATCGCTCTCAGTTACAATAAGTGAGCATGTACATAAAATGAGTTCAGTCCTTTAGTGTGGGTTTGAGAATGAACTAGTAGCTCAAGGATATGATGGAGCTGCATGTTATCTGGTCATTTAAATGGAATGCAAACACTAGTGAGGAAAACATTTCCCATTCATCCCTGTTATGCTCATCAACTTAACCCAGTCTTATTGAAGTCACTCCAGCTCCTAAAGCAATGTAAAATATGTTTCAAGACATCGAATGGGTTTCTTCATTTTTTCTCATACGACGAAGCCTGTAAATGCACTGAATGCGTCGAAAATCAGCAAGAGGTTTCCATCGGTGTCTGTTATGCATTAGAATTGCAATTTCAGATTTGTGAACACTGTTCATGAAAATAAGTCAGAACTGATCCCATTTTTGACCATGTAGTTTTTCACCCAAATTCATGAAATAGCAATAGCTGTAACTGTGCTAAGGATATTTAAAACCATAGAAGTATTTCCCCCTTAGTGTCCTCTTGAAAATCTTCAGTCATACTTTTCTCTCGTGCATTACTCAATGTTCTCTAGATAAAGTCTTTTGGTGTAAATTACTTTACTTGAAAGTGACCATTTCATTCATAATTTCGCAACCATTTTTTAAATATATATATATATATATATGACACACGAGAAGAAAGTAACACGAATGAGAGTAAAGCTAGAAAGCGGTGTCCGAAAGATGAATTGGACTATCGTCTTTACAAAAAGATAATTGACACGACAATTAGGCAAATAAGAAAAGACTTTAGTGATTTAGAAAAACTAAAGTTTAGCTATTCCTAAAAGTTTGAAGCTTTCAAAACCAGATATCCCGCAACTTTTTTTAAATCTCTGAAATTAGCCTATAAAAATGTATTTCGTTTCCAAAATTTGCGAAGTGCATTAGTGGCTACTGTTAGGTTTTCAGAATTTTCAGGCAGAACAGTGACTGAGATTGCAAAGATTTTGAAAGACACTAAGTTAGAAGAAGAAATATTTTCAGAAGTTTCTAAATCGCATTGCCTCACAAATAGAGCTCGGTTATGGGTTCCGAGGCACACACAGTTACGAATACACAGATCAGCCAGCAGTATAATGAGAGGGTAGTGGGGAGAGGGTTGTGGCGTAAACAGGCACACGCTGAGGTACAATCTGTTCCAAAAATAGCTCATTATATGTACTGGCATTACATGCATCGTTCTAATTCATAAAGTTTAACAATAAAATAATTATTTCATAATATACTTAGTAAATAAAAACGCCTTATAATTTTACAAATAAAAGTAAAAAGCTTGCTACAAAAAATTCAGGAGAAAAGAGATTTGAAAAGACAATGAACACAAGTCACCAAACTCACTCAGATTTATTGCAGTGAATTACAAGAAATATCATTGCTGTATCGAAAGAAAAGGCTCCTGTCACTCAAATTATGTTTGAATCGTCCAAAGTTTTGCCCAGTGCTGAACGCCCGCTCTTTCGTATTTTCGACGTTTTTCATTCTGCGCTCTCTTTCAGTATTCACTAGTGTATCTACTAGCAGGAACTGAACGAGGCCAGGCAATGCTAGATAGTGCAGCACGGGCTGTAGGGACACACTTACTCCATCACGTCGTAGTTATACTCTGTGTGCACCAAACCTCAATCCGGCAATTTCGAAACCTCGGACCGAGCTCTGCTCATAACTGCAACTCCAGTGAGCACTTCAACAGTGTGGCCGCGCCATGGCTGAGTGGTTTCGATCCCAAGTGACCTCGTGTGGGATTTTTGGTTGACAAAGCGGCGCAGCGGCTCGTTTTCTTCGATTTCCCCCGCTATCGCATGTCACCATGTATCATCAGTGTCATCGCCTGCGGTGACACAGTAGTAAAAACTGGCGTTAAACATTAAAACAAGTAAAAAAAAAAAAAAAAATGATAAAAACTTCCAAAGCGGAACGTAAGTTTTCCTCCTTAAAACGTGTAACAAAATTTCGCACGCAACACTCAAACGAACTTCCATTGTTATCGATCGAAAAGGCTCTATTACACAAAATTCAAAGCCAAAGGCATTTTTTGAACGCCGGAAGGAAAATTTTGTCTGAAAATGAGGGAGATGTAAATCTGAAAGAGGCAAGCTTTATTTTCGTTCGAATGCTTACCATGTACACTAACACATATCTGTATCTTTTTGGGTAGATATACATACTAGTGATGTAACTGTTCCGTTAGTGATGCTCACCCTCCTACTGAAAAGTATCACCGCACGCCAATGATAATAAGCACATACTTTGTCAAATGTTTGAAATGCTGTCCTTCTCTACCCATATATTTATGGCATATTCTCTGCAAATGTTCATTCACACTCCAATGTAGGGGATACTTTGCATACGCCTTATACTTCATGTCGTCATCAAAGTTGGGTAAATTTCTGCAATTCAGTTTTGCGAAATGCCAATAATATAGTAATTAACTCATGTGAAATATTCTTCTCTGATAAAATATGGTTCCAACTATGTGGCTAAGTTTTACAAAATGGCAGGCACCGGAACTCAGAGGAATCTGATTTTAAACACGAGATTTCCTTGCATGACTCCAAAATTGGTGTGCTGTGATTGCATTTGAATAATATGATTTATATTTTTACTTTCTTTACACGCAATATGCACGTAGTAGGTAGAGAGATTATTGTATTCCAAACAGAGAATTGACATCGAGATTTCAACGAAAATATGTTTTGAGTTCTTCTGAATACAGAAAAGCATTTTTAGAAAAACGTCCGCGCTCGCGGGCGTGCCGATGTGTCTTTATGGTGTTTAACGCCCGCTCTTACTGACATGGTACCGCAGGCGATGCCACTGATGATACATGTAATGAAGACCGGAGAAAACCCGCTCCAGCGTCGCTTTGTCCACCACAAATCCCATGTACGGTCGCCTGGCATCGAACCCAGGGCCACGGCGCGGCCATGTGCGTGTGTGTTTGGGGTTAGCTTTGCTAAAAAATGAAGCTACTTTTAAATTCCAAACTTGGTATTTGAGTTTAGTATATTTCAAAGTATAATTTATATGGAAAACAGTTTGACAATTTTGTTTTTCTCAAAAATACCTTTAAGGATTTTGATTAAAGTACTGTACTTTAAAGATAATTTATATGGCAAATCAAACGTATATCTTGAGTTTTCTGTGAAGAACCCCTGAACACCTCTTCATTCCGAATGAGTTTTGTATAATTGGTGAACTGTAAGATATAGACAAAGAGTTACTGTACAAAACTGTAAAGTACATTAAAACATACAACTAATGTCATATCTACATTTTTGTAGATTAGCCCTTTTCCGAGATATTCCGTGTCATTAGTTTCATTTTAAAAGTACTTTAACTTTTTTAAAACGGCAAGTTACTCTCGCGTTATTCCTATTTTCTTTTACTCCTGCCATGCGGGACTCGAATCCACGATCCCCCTGCACCACGAAGCACCAAAGCCAGGTACTTCAGCGAGCGTGACCATGGGGACTGGCATATTAGAGCACAACTGGGGAGTGACGCTTTATGTGATTCCATCTCTCATAAATACTACTTGCGCATAAGACCAAATATTCAAAATTTCCAAAAAAATAATTCCCGAAGAAGATAGGGAGTAATGTTCGTAGCAGAACTGTAAAAATCACAGATTTTTAGCTCAAATAGTTTTCATAATACACATGAATAAACATTATGTCGCCAGACAGGTTTGTATGCTCAGTGTGCGAGTGAGAGGGAAATATGAAAAGAGTAGGGGAAGCGACCCGGCAACGCAGAGCACGATAACGCATCCCATTTGCTGCAGCGTAGACATCTTCCAATTTGAAAAACATAATAAGCCAATTTTAGCCAATAATGTTGAACAAAATCTCTGGACTTAAATTACATCGTGATCATAATGGGTCATTCGTTTAGTAAGTTGGTCATGTGGTTCAGTAGATCTCTAATTCATTAAAAGCAAAAAACAAGGAGCTGTTGGGAGCACATGATAAACTGTAAACCCCTTTAACCAAACATATCCTATAGACTTGAAAGGCTTAACACGACAATCAAAGAGAACGTCCCTCAATTTATGGCTCTCAGGTGGTTACAGGCGATCAATGGTGAACGTAGTATTTATTTACGTTTTCATCCCCATCACTCAACCCCCAACAGCTCGTCCTTCTTGAAGGGGATAATGTGCTCCTCTAGCGCTCATTAAGCTCGGTCTTTTTCCCCTAAATAAGGTATAGAAAAAATCTGACGTGTTCCATTCACATGACTTTCTCTACATCTCTACGATAAATTATTGTTAAAATCGTATTCTTCTATTTACTTCATGCTAATCAAGAAAATTAGCATAAATGGTCTTATTACTTGCTTTCATGTAAGTAGAAGCGAAATAATGGTGTACCATAGGCTAAAGTGATAGTTAAAAGCTGGCTGCTATGTGATTAAAGTTTCTTTGTATGGACAGGAGTTGACAAACTCCCGTATGAGGAAAGTATAAGTATTTTATAGCTGAAACGTATAACAAGGAATATCTCACAAACGATCAAATCCACGAAAAAAAAAAAAATATATATATAACATAAATTGTGTGATTTAACGAGCTCTAGATTTTCTATTAACTAAGTTTTTGTCTATCTCTTAAGGTTTACCAGTAATGCAAAATTCAGCAAAATTCATCAAGAATAAACTGGATATGAATTTTATTCGTGATGCAAATGGCTTTAAATTGTATTTTTATCAAAATAATTAGAGCCATTTTTAAGAAAACCAAATTTTCGAAAAATATTCCACGTAAAGAGTAGTTTTGGGTGGGGGGATTTTCTTGAAAATCTTCGTGTTGCATCCTTGGAAAATACCAAACCTAAATACCGAGTTTGGTATTTGACCTCTTTTCGTTTTTGAGCTATGCTATGCTATCAACAGACAGATCGACAGACAAGCACACACGGGCCTTTTTTTGAAAATGCTTTTCTTTTGGATTCCGGAGGTCCTAAAACTATATTTCCGGTAAAATTTTGGTATCGAATTTTTTGGTGGAATACAATACCTTCTCTATCCACTATGTACATTTTACATACGGGGGCTAGAGAAAGTAAAAATCTAATGACTTTCTCCATTTGATCTGCAAACGAACTATTCTTATAAAAGATTATTTGTATCTACGTCATACAAATTCGGATAAATATTACCAGAAATGGTCTTATTACTGTCTTCCTTATATGTAGGCTAAATAATATTTAAAAACTGTCGTCATTTGAATGTTATTGGAATTTGATCCTGTTTCTATTTCGGAGAATAAAACAAACGAAATATAACAAAAGAGGACTTCCCATTTGAGCACTTTAAAATTGAAAACAATAACAGGGAATACCTCTGAAAGATACAGCTGTACAAAATAAACTGCATATGACATACATTGTGCGTTTCAACGAGATGTGCAGCTTTGTGCAGTAAGTTTTTTTTGTCTATCTCTTACCGTTACCAGTTATGCAAAAGTCATTCAGAATGAAGAGGACTTCAGAAGCTCTTCCCAAGAACTCCAGCATATACGTACATTTTATTTTTCATGTAAACATCTTTAATATATATCATATTGATCAAAATAGTTAGTCAATTTTTAAAAAATAGAAATTTTTGAAAAATTTTCCATGTAAAGCGTAGTTTGAGCTGGGGAAATTTTCTTGAAAATATTTGCGTCGCTGCCTTGGAAGATCTTAAATACCAAGTTTGGTATTTAACCAACTTTTCGGGTTTGAGTTATGCGTTCACAGATACACACGGGCCTGATTCTAAAATTCTCTGTTTGAATTTAAGAGACCTCAGAGCATTTATCTGCAGTGAAAAAGCGGTATGGAATTTTTGAGTGGAATACAAGTAACAGTATGTGAAGATAAATTAAAAATGCCGTTTATAGACTCGGGAGACATCTAAATATGTATTTCAAGTCCACTCACTATGCACATGGTAGAAAAAGTAAAAAGGAGTGACTTTACTGATAATACTGGCGTTGATTCCTCAAACATTCAAGCATATCGTTCATTTAACATAACGTATTTTCCTAATTCAAGTAAAACACACTATTTTCCCAACTATCATAGAGTATACAACAGAGGCAATATCTGCATCACTGTTACCTACTGTACATCTCTTGCAGCTACCATCACCCAGGAGGAAGAGATGAAGCAAAGCACCTACATAAGGCAACAGGCCGTAGGTGGACAGGCCCATGAGACACACGAATTCAACAACAATATCTAGCTCCAGAACCCGTCCCACTGATAGAAATATCCACAGATGGTGATGAACGACCTGTCGAGTAGGCAGTCCACCAGTATCCATCATACATTGTCTTTTCTTAGAACAAGCTTTGGCGCCATCTCTCCGGCACCTCCACACAATACCATATCTAGAAGCATATTTGAAAATTAAGAAGGAAACAGAATGAACAGGAAATATTCGAAAGTAAATCGTAATAAATGAGAAACCACCACATCGTTCACCTATCGACCAATGAAATCCGCGAAAACCCCAAGTTCTGAATGGGTGGTCGGTGGGAGTCGAACTCGAAACCTCCCGAATGTGAATATCACATTTTACCATGGATGGAGGCCAGGAACTGATAAAGATAACAGAGGCAAAACTACCAACAGAATTCTACCAAAGGGTTGCAGATAAATTTAAACTAAAATAAATCCATTTTTCTGTAGACAAGAAATTTATTTTGACTCGTAATGCTGAAAAAAAATTTGTAAATTTAACATCAAGTACAACAAACTCGTGGTTATACCAGAGCACATATGTGTCGATTTAAAGAGGAGCCTCGAACTGTCCGAGTCTTAAGTAATCTTTTGAGTAGGTAACTGTCCTTTGCCCCTTTACTTGACGACTAAGACAGGTTTGCTAATAACGAAAAAGGAGGGATCCGTTTGTTTTTATGACACGTGCTTGCTAAGAACACCCTGAGACAGGCTGTTCCAGCTTGGCTGAGTGCGAAAGAGCAGCGGGTTACTCACTTACTCACAGAAATACGTCTGAAGTGTGTAATATCCTCAATGTAGAGGAACAGCTGTTGTTAAGGCTGAATGAAGTGACACCAATCACAAACGCTTTGCTACGATTTTCCTCCAGTGAGGTGTTTACTACCATGCTCTCCCTATAGCCTTGTTCTGACATTAGTTGTGCGCGCACGTGCCTTTAACTCAGAAGAGTAGAGATTGTAAAGGCTCTGTACGTGGGGAATCACACACTAGTGCTTCGTATCTTGGCTAATCTCAAAACAATGGCCTTTCAATTTCAAATAAAACACCTGCAATATCAAACATACGACTAGTTCAAATGTAAGCTAATAATAAGACTGTTATATCTTTCAGTGATTTTTCGAAGATCCAAATATGCTACCCCAGGATCTAGGTAACTGTAACGGGGCTTATATTTAAAATTTAAATGTATTTCCAAAAACAAGAATTACAAATCTTATCTGTTAATTAATTTTTCAGATAAATTAATAATAAAATTTGAAATTAAAGGTAATAATAATAATAATAATAATAATAATAAAAGCAAACTATTCTAAAACAAATATATTCCTAGAAAGTCAGTAAGCCAGTAACTATACAACTGCTTCCTATTTCTACACTATGAACAACATCACTGGCATGCAGCACTAAGCTGTGTATTTACTACAATAACTTTATTCTACATATTAATAATACAGTTTGTTTAGATTGCTTAACCATATTACTTTTCACATTATTTTATTAATTTAAATTAATATTTAATTTTATTATTGCGTCATAACAACAAATTAGATTTGCATTGTTATGCATATATTTCTTTAATAATTTACCCCTGGGTAAACTATTAAATATTATTTCTTTTCCATTATATAAATATATTTTAACAACATTGTATTTAATATTTCAATGCTTAGTGCTTAATTTTACGCACTTAATTAAAATAGTGCTTAATTTTAATTGTCATTATTGCTTAACATTTCTACTGGTTAATAAATTAATTTCCTACTAAATTCTTATTTACTGCAAACGTTTGAACATTTAACAATCAATACACATTTGCCTTTATTTTACTTCATATGCTTATATATTACATTCCTTATTTCTTCTCTCTTCATAACTTACTATTCCACTATCATTTATTTTTATTTTAACTCTTTTAAAACACTACTCCTATTTCCACTTTTAACACTTTCCTTCCATTAAACACAAAAAGTTCCTCCTTCCTTTTAATATTAAATATCCTTTCTCTCACTTAACAAACACTATTCATCTGGTTACCTATCATTCACTTAACTCTCCCATCCTCCATTTTCTCCTCTTTTAGTCTTCTCTAAACTATTATATAACTACGAATAATTGCACTTCTGCCTCACTGTCAACACCATTTCCACTCCTGTCATACCCTTTCATCATCATCATGGCTACAGACTCAGCAATGACAGTCTTATTCCCTACACCGGCACCTTCTTCTATCTCATCTCCTTCCTCGCTCACCACTATAACTGACAATGTAGCTATAGTAATCCTATTTACTACTCCGGCACATTCTTCCCTCATCTACGTCCTTCCTCTCCCACATATCTTGTCATTAAACATGTATTACTCTTAAACGTGTTTAAGTTTGAATATTATCTTCCTCATATTCCTAATTAATTTCATTCACTAATATATCTAGTAACCGTTGGTTTAAATTATCATCATCTAGTCTTAGGTTTTCTATTCTATTTAAAGTTCCTTGGGATCTTCTTATTTCTTACTCTCTAAATCGTAGCAGTACATTAATACATTCTCACAGATACACACACACACATATATATATATATATATATATATATATATATATACACACATACCAGGTTGGGCAACTGCCCCGTATTTGTCCTTTGCAGATAACCCTGCGAGCGTTAAAAGAGTTGCAGAACTTAACCACGGTTATTTCATGTTAAAACCCGCCAGTCATAAACTGGCCTGAGCGATCTTCATTTTATCTCTGAGAGTGGGACCCGCTAACGCCTCCGCTGATAAGCAAGAGGTCAATGTAATGTTAAAGCAAGGACAACAGCAACTCTAGGGGGAAAAACAACATTGAACTAAGTCAAATGTGACTAGTACAAAACATCAGCCAATTCATGACAGACTTCTAATGCGAATCTCCCCGATATATACTAATATAGCTATTTGCGAGGGGATATATACGTACTCTTTTTTTGTTTCATTTGTGTCGCCCCTTTTAATTTCAATGGTCATATAGGATTCTTTGACTAGTGAAACAACGTGTATTACTGTAGGTTTAGAACATTTGGTTAATCATTTTTATATCATTAAACACACGCACATTCACTCTCACATTCATACCTCCAGACTCTATAGGGGATAGGGAATGATTCTAGTTAAAGAAAAATTTACCTCCCCAGCCGGGAATCGAACCAGGGACCTCCGCTTGAGAAGTCAGTCTGCTTACCGCTCGACCACAAAGGGAGTCTAAGGTATATTATTATTATTATTATTATTATTATTATTATATGAATTACAAGCAAGGGACAGGTGACAAAGGAGAACTTAATTGTAACACTGGCCAGTACTTTGCCAACTACGCCCACTTCACCTGCAGGAGGATAAGATGAAGTGAATAATTACCGAGGGTGCCAGGTCCAGTGACGACAGACAGTAAGTAGCAGGGTCCTTAACATTTACAGATGTGTATTCCAAGTGTATGCTACTTGAGATAGACAAGTTCCGGCAGAAGTTTTCGTGCTATAGGAGAAACTGTTCTCCTCAAAGCACATCCGAGACATTACGCCGCACCACACTGTTCACTGCGCCTTCCTACTACCCGGAAGGATGAAAAATGTAGGAAACTAGGAGGAAATGGACCATAAAAAAAACTAGTGATACTTAAGAATCCTTTCCATTATTTGCTTAGCGACCAAGGAAAACAGGACAAAACCTTCAGTCGGGATTTTCGCACATCTCAGTGTTTTGAAGACAGTACCTCGCGATCCAAACATCTATGTTCAACAGCATACTTTATAGTAAAATTCATTTACTTTGAGGTAATACTATTGCTTCAACATCAGATACAATAATTTACGTCTACACTTTTATGCTCTTAGTTGCAATTGACCACCACTGATTTATGTGTTTTCTTCACAAGTGATGAGTTTATACGTTTAACACAAATGTTGACTGCTTCATTCCCGTAGTGAATAAACATTAGAAAAAAAACCGTTAGGTTCTCGGTTTTGTCAGACTTTCCCCTATTCATATTCATGTCAATCTCCAATTTCAATCCTGTTCAATCACGTCAGAGAATATTTTTGGCTCTTTGAATTTGGTTCCTCGTCTGTTGCTGCTCCAGTGGTGAGCGATGAGAATTTTATGTATGCGTGGATGGCGCATAAATTGAATAAATTTAAATTCACTGAGAACCTTTAATGATGGCTAATGCAAAGCCTATTGGAGCGAGATGCCGATTATTAAAGTACATACTTAAATTTGATTTTTAATCTAAGTACGAGACCTATTACTGTTTCGCATTATGTCTGCCAACTTCCGGTTTTCTCAAGCTTACGGCTTACCTAGATTTGTTTCCGTATGGAAAATAACAAGTACAAGCTGCTGTAACTTGCTGAAATACTAATCAGCGAATGCTTTTACGATCATCGACAAGTCTCTGATGAGCTTAGTGCGGTTGTTAAAAGCTACAGACTGCTGATAGCACTCCATTAACTTGCGTTGCCTGTTAGCGAAGAAGCAGAAGACGCAGTATAGGTTAATACACTTTCAAAATACACGCTCTTTTATTATCCTAAGTCCCGCCTACTGCCTCCACAAAACTTCCTAAAGTTGCCGGGAAACATTCGAATCTGTTGAGGATTTTAATGTCTCGTCAGCATGTTATAATGGTAGCTCAGCGGTTAGAGCAGCCGGCTAGAGACCAAGAGCTCCATGGTTTAAATGGCTTTGTTTTGAAAAATTAAGTTATTTAAATTAAGACACTTTTATCAATCTGGACATACATGTTCAACACTTGCGCTTGGGTACGTGTAAAAGATATAAGCTACTCACTTTATTTAAATCCTTGTTTTAATATAGATATCAGTTTGAAGGGCTGTAACCCACTCACCCTACCAAATTAATACATTCCCATACAAAGGAAACTACCCACAAAATGTCTACAAGGAATTCCATTTTGTAACTTCTACGTAAGCGTAAACTATATCCCAAAGTCATATATATTTTTTTACTGAATCCGCAAGAAAATCGTATTTTTTGACTTCCTCATAACATTTACCTCTGAACCAAATATTCAAATTGAAAAAGAGAAAGAAAAACACACATTAAAAGATAATTATGTGTTTTTTCTCTTCTCTTCCAATTAGCATGTATTCCGCTTTTGTTTCCCATTTGTTTATTTTGTTGAGAAATAGCGAGTCGAGTTTGTGAACACAGAATGCACACTGTAACCAGATAATTTCTGGGAGAGGAAAATGCAAACCAGCTGCAATTGTTCATTGATCATGACACCATAAATGAAATTTAGTTCTATATATTTTAAGTAACTAGTGGAAATTGGTAAAAACTAATTAGGAAAGGTAGAATCGCGCTCAGTGTCACAGACGAGATTTAATCCACGGATCTTCCGGTTTCATGGTTCAGATTTTTTTTTTTTTTTTTTTTAATAAATACGGTACCGGAGTCTGATCGGGACTCCGGCACTGTATACCCTACTTTTATTTACCCTTATTTTCATTTTTACCTTGTTTTTCTGTATTATTACTGGATTGCTGTTTTCTTATTTTTACAACACACACATAAACACAAACATATAACACCCATGCCCAAGGCGGGACTCGAACCCACGATCCCCAGCGCTACAAAGCACCAAAGCGGGACGGCTTGGCGAGCGCGGCCAAGGGGACCGGCATTTCAGATGTGGCATTGAATTTTTCAGTCTACCTTTCCAGCTTTTGTCCTACACATAGTTTGTGGTAATTATACAGGAAAATATGTTTACATACACTCGCGCACGCACGCACGTACTAACCAAGACCCATCAGAACGCCTGTTTGCTTCACTGGCACACTTTGGTGAAACCAGTGAAAATTATTGAAAACTGATTACAGGAAAATAGATGTATTTACAAAATCACTAACCCAGACCTAACAGACCGCAGATATCATAATTTGGAGAAGCCATTGGAAGTTGCTAAAAGCTGGAACATGTGTTTATTTATTCAGCACACTAATCTTACCTCGGGTGAATCAGAAAATCAGAGATCGCAATCGATTTATTGGCTCGCCACGGCCTGACGACCTAAGCTCGCCATCTTCTTCAAGTTTTAAGAATTTGCTATATTAAATACCTATTCATTATTTTTTTAAATTCAGGGTCCTCAAAATGTGCACTTCTGATGAAATCACGGTATTGAATTTTTGGGTGGAATACAGTACCTCCTCTATCTGCTATGCAGGTACACTGTACATTCATGCTAGAGGAAGCAAAAATCTGTAAGTGTATAGTAATTTCAATGACAGCTTTAACCATGTATTTTGTGGTATTTCCCTTTATTACCACAGTTTGTTTATAAATTAAAATGTTTGCCTAATCTATGCTAGTTCAATATATGTTCAATACAATTATACTAGTATTTATGCATTGCGGCGATTTAGGTCTATCAAAACAAACATTTTCTTTTTTCACGCGTCAATTCACAGTACAGTACGATGCTAATGTCTAAGTTCCCATACTCTTACTTGAAAAGCGGTAAGTAAGAACTCAGCATACGCTTTCAAGATGTCATTTTGTTCTTTACGATAAAGTAATGGTGGCAATCTATTTTGCTGTATTGAAGACCGCATTGTAATGCATTGCATTTTTATCCATCACATAAATTGTTTCGGCGATGCCATGGATGAGTAGTTAGAACTCTCGCCAATCACCATAGGACTGTATGTGGTATTTATGGGAACAAAGAGGCATCTGGGCGGGTTCTTCTTTGGGTTCTCCGGTTTTATCGCATTCATTGCTCCAAATAGATAAATAAAATCGGCAATACTCCATCCCAGCAGCTAGTTACCTATACTGGAACGTATATCTACAAATTTTAACTTTAACTTTATTAAACCTTCATTAAATACAAATATATATTTAAATTTAATAAATAAAAAAAGCATGAAAATAAAAATATAAAGATGTATAAACATTTTGACACTAAATAAATATTAACTAAAAATAAAAAATGATATTGGAAACCAACTACTCCATAATGGCCTTTCCTTTCATCCATTTTAATGTCTAGGGCGGAGGGAGGTTCCGACCTCTTCAGCTGCTCCGGTGCGAGCACTGTGGACCCCTAGCTTCCGTGGGGCTTCTAACGTTACGAGGAGTAACCGGGATGAACACGGAGCCCCTCCCTGAAGGGAGCTGTTCGGATTGGGTTGGACTCGGCATGGTAGTTGTCCCGATGCCCATGGGAGATTGGGTACGCCTGAGCGGTGATGCCTGGACGGGGTTGTAAGACACCTCCGGGTTCTCCAGTACTAACCTGGAGAGTTAGTAGACCATAAGCACCGTTGTTGTCGGCCCATGGAGATCTTCGGTAGGCATGCCCCAAAGGTCGACGCGCGCATATGGTGTATACCCTTCCGTCCTTGCAGGAGCTAGGGGCCCCGTATAGAAAACCGGCACCGGCCTAATGGAAAATCCCACGGATAGGTTTCCTGGGTCGCACAACATTCCTGTGTAGTCAGGTCACTCTTGCTTGGCTTACGTCTTAGGGGTATGATGCTAGTCTTTGGTTCCCAAGATCGCGTGTTTAAACCAGGCGGGGACCGATGGATTTTTTTTTCGGGGATAAACTTCCTTAGCGTGTTTTTTTTTTTCTCAAATGGAAAGTAAATCCAGTGTTTCCGCGGCACGTAAAGGAACCTCAAACCTCACAAAAGCGCCTCTGAGCAAAATTGAGCGATCTTTCACGCTCAATATAGACTGGGACGCTTAGAACCACAGCAGTTAAAAAGCGTACATAAATAAAACCCAATTTCAACTTCATATTGTCATTTCATATCACCCTCTTCACTCTCATGCCATCGGCCTGGCTGCCTCTCTGATCCAGAGTCCATCTGCGCTGGCATGTAAATTCTAAAATCGTTAACTGACATAGTTCGTTAGCATGTGTGACAAAATCTTTTGTGTTCTCATACATGGTAAAACAAGTCAAAGCAATCGAAAGAATACCAGGGTTTGTAGATTTCACAGTTTATCATTCTTCACTGGCATTAGCTCCATAGAACATACTGGGTTCTCCATACGAAGGTTACAGCACGTTATGCATAATGCGACGATTTTAAAGTAAAAATCTGATGTGTTCCATTCACATAACCTTCTCTAGCTGTTCCAAATACAAAATATTCTTCATGCTAATTCAGATAAATATTAGCAGAATTGGTCTTATTACTTGCTTCATTGTAAGTAGAAGAGAAATAAGTGAATACATTATGCTAGCATGATAGAAAAACCTTTTCAAAGCTGGTCACTATATGAAACAATTGAGGTTCGGTTCGCTTTGCATAGTCCCGTTTGAGAAAAGGCAATTATTGTAAAACTAAAGCCAATAGCTCGGAATATTTAAAAAAACGGCAAATCTACAAGAAAAATGTATATTACATAAATTACGTGTTTTAACGAGATATAGAGATTCAGCCATTAAATTTTTGTCTATCTCTTATGATTTATCGGTTATGCAAAATTTTGCAAAGCTTATCCAGAACAAAGAGGTGTTCAGAAGCTATTCACAGAAAATTCAAAATGTACATGATGTTAGTGATTTAAATATGTTTATTATACCACATTTTAATCAAAATCGTTAGAGCCATTTTTGAGAAAAACAATTTTTTTAAAAATCTTTCCATGTAAACGGTAGTTTGTGGTTTGGAGATTTTCTTGAAAATATTCGTGTTGCATCCTTGGAGTATACCAAACCTAAATACCAAGTTTGGTATTTAACAGATTTTTAGTTTTTGAGATATAGTGGCAAAGACAAACAGGGGCCTTTTTCTAAAAATAACCCTTTGGTTTCCGGAATCTTAAAACATATTTCCGCTGAAATCTAGGAATCAACTTTTTGGGTGGAATACCATTCTTCATCTAAACACTATGTACATCCGTGGACCAAAAAAAAACAGTCACTTCTGGTGACACAGTTTCCAAATCTTAATATTACTAACCCAGATGATCAATAATCATAATTAAATACATAACTTAAGCTTCTTCAAAAACAAACTATCAATATTAATTAAAAATATTAAAAATACAAAACAAGATACAGTCTTGGATTGATTGCCACCTATCCAAGATATTGCATGGTATTATTAAACCTATAGGCTACTTCTCTGCGAGGGTCGCAGGTGCTCTTCTGGCATGGAGCAAAATTTTTTATTTTCTGTAGCCCACAGGTACAATGTACATAGTGGACAGAGCAGATATTGTATTCCACGCAGAATTAGATGTTGAGATTTCACCGGAAACATATGTTTTGGGTTCCCCTTAGTCCGAAAAAAACATTTTTAGAAAAAGGTCCATGTGTGTCTGTATGTCTGTGGACAGCATAGCGCAAAAACGAAAAGACCGTTAAATACCAAACTTGGTACTTAGGTTTAGTATCCAAGGATGCGACACGAAGATGCTCAAGAACTTCCCCCACCACAAACTACCCTTTGCATGGGAAACTTTTCGAACATTTTTATTTTCTCAAAAATGCCTTTAACGATTTTGATTAAAATCCCGTATAATAAAGCTATTTACATCCCAAATGAAATGTATATCTTGAATTTTCTGGGAATAGCCTCTGAAAACCTCTTTATTCTGGATGAATTTTGCCGGAGTTTGCTTAACTGCTAAACCATAAGAGGTAGAAACAAATTACTACACTAAACACGTAGATCTCGTCAAAACACACAAGTTATGTCCTTTACGTTTTTGTTGTGGAGGTAATTGTTTCCGAGATGTTCCTTGTTTTTGGTTTCAATTGTGAAGTAATTATACTTTTCTCAGACAGGTCCGTTTTTCTTTTGTTCTACTCCGGGCCAAGCAAAGAAGCGGTTTGTAATGACAATCGCAAAACGATAATTTTTAAAACATTTGACTATTACTTTAGCATTACCTTAGTTTCCTTCTACTTATAAGGAACTAAGTAATAAGAACATTCTGATAATGTTTATTTCGATGAACATTATGTAGAAAGAAGAAGAATATTTTGCAAGAAGTTTATAGAGCAGCTAGAGAAAGACATGTGAGTGTAACACATCAGATTTTTTTCTTCTCTTAATTACGTTGAATCAACACATAGCGGCTATTTATTCTAGATATACTTATTTCATACACGAAATTCGGTACAGTTATTGTGATGCTTCTTTAAGGGTTTATTCTACCGTACATGTATGAAAGCATGTGGTGCGCAAACGCATCAAGTACGAATAGTTCTCTCTCAATTAAAAAAAACGGAATCTGTATAGTATGAAAAAACACTAAAAGTATTGATAAGAAAAACAAAGTTCTGAATATTTTTTAGAAATTTGATTTTTTCGGCAAATTTGAGTTTTTTGGGAGGTAACATCTTTGTTTGTTTCTTTTTTTCTTTTATACTCAAAAAGCCCTTAACAAACCAATCCATCACACTCATCACAAACTGACCCAACAGGAAAATGCCTACTGGAACTGGAATAACTGATATTCTCAGACGAGGCGACATTTTCTTCCACACTTCTATCATCCAGTGTCCCAAATACGTGGCTTCACATTTCCATCACGGTCAGGTATGTGTATCGTGTTGGGGCTCGATATCAAGGGACGGTGCAGTTGTGCTTCACGAATCACTGAACGGTGTGCAGTACACGGCAAAATTCGATAATAATATGATTCCCTCTATGGGGATGACTATTAAATTGTTGAATTTGTACAGCATAATCATTCTGTCTACACATCTCGAAAGGTTTCAGATTGGTTTTCAAAAAGACAGATATCAGTGTGGTAGACCTACCTCACTGTTCTCCAGTTTTGGACCCTATTGAGAATATGTGAGCTGAGGTAAAAAGGAAGCTGCGCTCCAATTTACCTGTAAAAAGGAAAAGGTCAAAAGATGGCTTCTGGGTACAAATTCAAGAAGTATTCTTGTATATCATCGTCCATATTACTGCAGGCATTTAATTTTGTCTATATCCCTAAGGTTGAGGTCAGATATAAGGACCGAGGTTTCATACACCCGATATTTATTATGTTTATTTTTTGTGTTTCAGTTTTAGAAGATAACAGCCTATTTACACATTTTTTGAGTTACTTAATTTAAGTGCTTGGCATGTTCTACATATCCAGTCATAACATTAACAAACATAAAAAATGACAAGCGAGATTTCAACCAATGAACGTATTGGGCCACGTAACATTCTTCTGTGATATGCTTTTAGTACTCATAAGTTAACTATTACGCTGTTAGTCACAGACAATTGTAGTTCTTTCGTGTGCATTGTGTACACAGCTTTTACGAAAATACACGAAGCTCTCCGATCGACACATGGAATCTGGAGATGACTCATTTTATTTTCACTACTCGTACTAAGTCTATAGCATATAGAGAAGGTACTGTAGATAATGCACTACAAATTTGGTACCGAGATTTCATTGGAAATACATGTTTTGGGTCCCCCTGAATCAAAAAAATAAACATTTTTAGAAAAAGGTCCGTGTGTCTCTATGAGTGTGTGTGTACCTTTGGACAGTATAGCTCAAAAACTAAAAGACTATAAAATACCAAGCTTGGTATTTAAGTTTGGTATCTTCCGGGGATGTGACACGAAGATATTCAAGAAAATCCCCCCACCCCCAACTACCCTTTACATGGAACTTTTTTCGAAAATTTTGATTGTCTCAAAAATGGCTCTAACAATTTTGATTAAAATATCGTACATTAAAGTTATTTACCTGACAAATAAAATATATATTTTGAATTTTCTGGGAATAGCTTCTGGAGACTATTTTATTCTGGATGAATTTTACGGAATTTTACATAACTGGTAAACTGTAAGAGATAGACAAAAACAACCTTAACAGAAAGTGTAGAGCACGTTAAAACATACAATTTGTGTTATATACATTTTATTCATGGATTTAATAATTTTTTAGTTATTCTTTGTTATTGGTTTCAGCTTTAAAAATCTTGCACCTTTCTCATACGGGAATTTGTCAACTCCTTTCCGCACAAACAAAGAAACTTCAGACGCAGAGCAACCAGCTTTTGACTATCGTTTTAACCTATGGTGCTCCCTTATTTCGCCTCTATTTACAAGGCAGTAAGTAATAAGACTATTTCTGCTAATTTTTTTCTCGATTAGCATGAAGTAAATAGAAGCATAAACTTTTTAACAATAATTTGTTGCCGAGAGGTAGAGAAAGTCATGGGAATGGAACTCATGAGATTTTTTGTGTCTACGACCATACATAATACATGTAGAGAAATTAAAAATTAATATCTTTACAACTGTCTCACATAGTTCGTTAACATTTTTTTGACTAAGTCTTTTGTGCTTTATACAGCGTAATAAAAAGTCCAAACCTGTGCTGCTGAAATTTGATGTTTATTGCGCGTTAAGTTACTTTTACTCAAATCATCTAATGAGCCAGAATAGGTGTTCTTACAAAAAAGACTTCAAGTTACCTACATATAAATCATATGTCGACTCAAGGTAGATAAACAATAGTGGTCAAATGTTACTGAAGAAAGACAAACATTATTCTGGAAATGCCGTTTACAAACGCCAAAAGACTGTAAGAGGGATTGGAGGTGGTTTGCTGCCTGCGATGTCCCTGACTTATGCTAGCAATAGTTCAAACGCGTCTCTTTTCGTTTTGACTTTAATATTTAGAAATTTCTATGCCTACAAATGAGTTATTTTAATTTTAAAGCCTTCCCTTTGCGTTTCTAACGACAAAAAGTGCCTATTATTTCTATGCATCGTCTGTTTAAGTCAACTGTTTTCTTAAGCTTGAGAGTTATATTATGAGTATGCATGTCCTCCTTAGTCCAGCATTTAATTTAATTTTATTTAACCTATGTAAGCAGATAATATTTGGAAATATAACTTTTATATATTACCTATTCCAGAAAATAAATAATGATATTTTCTAATAGGAGATTTCCAGTCTTATTCTAATGCTCAGGTAATGGAATTCTGCTAATATTTACAGATTTTCAATACGCTTGCCACTGTATTTTAAGTTAGAATTTTGCTCCATGCTGGAAGCTGTTGACATTTCACATTTTGGATGGGTACCCTGTCGACTGTTTTCACCATGCATACTTCAGTCATATTTCTTCTCTGAATGGACCGTAGCGCAGAAAGGGTCAGAAATCCAATTATACACGCCGAATCATGACAAGTCATTCTTGAAACGCTGGGATGAGGGTCGAGCGTAGATCTTGGGATGCTAGACAGGTTGTTGGCAAAGAGAGAGAGAGAGAGAGAGAGAGAGAGAGAGAGAGAGACAGAGAGAGAAATCTTGTTAGCCTATTTACCCCGATGACTCTTCCAGATGGACCCACATACTCGCTGGAGGTGTTGCACGAGGGAGGTGGAATATACCCTCTCGTTTTGCCGTTTCCCCAGGTTGCACTAGGGCAGTACTGTTGGGAGAAAAAGGGGGCGCGGTGGGGGCTCGCCACTTGAAGGCGCATCACATTTCATCGCATTACACGCCACGTTGGGCCCTTTGTCCCTTCCTTGGCCGCGCAGACGCATTCAACCGATGGCACCCTACGCCTTTTTTCCCTATAGTATAATTTTTTGTGAAAAAAAGTGAGCGCTCTAAATGAAGGGCTATAGTTACTGTGCAAGCAGCAAGGCCCACAGTAAATAGAGTGTCCGGAGGGGTGGAGTTCTCGGCTAGTATATGTGCTCGCACACATACACACAGGCGGAGGGATGGATGGACCCGGCGGAGCAAAAGCTAGTGCTGTTGCTACACATTATCTCCAAGCCGATGGTTTGCCCTCCATCCTCGGTCTGTCTCTCCGTAGTAAGGGTGTTGCTTCGAGAGATTCGCCTCCATAACTAGGCTACCTTCTCCGCCATCTCCATGTTTACGGAAGCCAGCGTGTCTGCAGCTGAGGCTTAAAGCAACGATAAATACATTTTTACTTTAAAACCCTCGCCATATAAGCATAACGTTCTTTGAACTTCGTATGGAGAACCTGAAATGTTCTATGCCAATAATGTCAGGGAAGAATGACAAATTGTCAAATCTACTAAACCCTAGTTTTCTTCCGACTACTTTGACTTGTTTTATCATGTATTCAGAACACAAAACGTGAACAACTTTCGTTACACGTACTATATACATAGTGCATAGATGAAGTATTGTATTCCACCCAACATTTCGATACTGAGATTTCACGGAAATATATGTATTGAGATCCCCTGAGTCTAAAAAAGTATTTTTAGAAAAATATCCATGTGTGTGTCTGTTGACTGCATAGCTGAAAAACAAAAAGACTGTTAAATACCACACTTGCATTTAAGTTTAGTATTTTCCAAGGATGCAACATGAAGATTTTCAAGAAAAGCCTCCCAGTACCAACTACCCTATACATAGAATATTTATGGAAACTTTTGCTTTTCTAAAAATTGGCTAACGATTTTGATTAACAATCAATATATTAAAGATATTCATTTCACAAATAAAATGTAAACTTTGAATTTTCTGGAAATACCATTGGAAGCGCTCCTTATTCTGGTTGAGTTTTGCATAACGGTTAAACCTTAAGAGATTAAGAAATGTAGAACCCGCTAAAAATCATAATTCATGTCAATTTGTTTTTCTTGTAGAGTTGACCCATTTCGAAATACTCATTATTATTGGTTTCAATTTTAAACTATGCAAAGCGAACTGAACCTCAATTGTTTCACATAGCGACCAGCTTTTAAGAGATTTGACTATCGCTTTAGCTATCATTTTCTCTCTACTTACAAGGAAGTAAGTAATAAGACCAATTCTGCTAATGTTTATCTAGATTAGTATGATATAGATAAAAGAATAATATTTTGTAACAAAGATTTGTTTGTGGAACAGTTAGAGAAAGTTATGTGAATGGAAAAAATCAGATTTTTTAATTTTATTTTTGAAAACATTAGCAGTTGTGCTATACAGACTATAGATAACAAGAACATTAAGCACATTAACATTTAAGCTTGACCATATTGGTTCCACTAACATAAACTGAAATATCTGCTAGTACAGAAATGATAATACATCTCCATGAATAAATGTTGCAGTTGAATGAAATTATAAAGTAAATACAGAATTAGTGATAAAAAATAAAATCAGAAATGAAAGTACATAAATAATGTGAATAATCATTAACAGGAGTCCTCTGTGTCATTTTTAAGGAGCGTTGTGGTAATTTTGTTTTCAACCTTTTAAGCAGTTTTTTTTTATATGCAGGTTATATGCCTGAGCACCGATAATATTAGTTGGTTTTTAGTCGGTCCCAATGGCCGAGCTCACTAAAGTGCCTCGAATTGGTGCTTCGTGACGTAGGGGATCGCTTGTTCGAGTACTGCCTTGGATGTGGGTGTTTTTGTGTTTGTAAATGTGTATATGTTGGTGTATGTATAAGTGAAAAGAAAACGTTAAAGTAATAGTTCAACTAAGAAGACTGAAAAAAAAAAAAAGAAAAAAAAAAGGAATACAGCGCTGGAGTTCTGACTTGTCTCCCGAACTGTATTTTTGAAAGACAAGACACACGTCTTCCAGAGTTGTTTCATAAGCTGTTCTACTGGAAGGATGTTACGTTCGTGATGAAGCTGAGCATTTCTGTGGTGCATTTGTAGCTCTGTGGAGAAATTTATTTTGTACAACTTGCAGGTTATGAATATTAGGTTTATTTGTTGTGGGCCATATAGGAGCTGCATAAGTGAGAAGAGGTCGAATTAAAGAGTTGTAAAGAATAATGGAGCAGTTCAATCAAATTTTGGAGCATTTTTAACTAATGGATAGGAGTTTTGGTCAGCCTTGAGTTAAAAAGTTTTGTGATGCATGCAATGTGATCATTCCATGCTATTTTTGTGTCCAGTAGAACGCCAAAATATTTAATAAGCCTGATATGCTGCGACCTTCATATGAGGAACCCGATTATAATATATCCCAATAGCGTCAGTGAAGAATGACAAACTGTCAAATCTACAAAATCCTAGTTTTCTTCCGATTACTTTAACTTGTTTTACCATGTACTTAGAACACAAAATATTTAAGCCACACAAAATGTTAACGAACTATGTTAGACAGCTATTGAGATACTAATTTTTACTTCCTCTACACGTATGTCTGTGCACATAGTGTATAGAGGAATATTGTATTGCACCAAAAAATTCGATATCGAGATTTCACCGAAAATATATGTTTTGAGGCCCCCTGAGACTATGTTTTTTAGAAAAATGTACGTGTGTGTATGTGTGTGCTTGTGAACAGCATAGCTCAGAAATAAAAAGACTGTTTAAAACAAAAATTCGTATTTATGTTTAGTATTTTTCAAGGATGCAACTCGGAGATTTTCAAAAAAATTCCCGACCATAAACTATCCTTTACATTAAAAATATATTTACAATTTTGTTTTCCTCAAAAATGGCTTTAACGGTTTGAATATTAAACATACTTACATTAAAAATAAAATGCATATTTAGAATTTTCTGTGAATAACATCTAAAGACCTGTTTATTTTGGATGTGTTTTGCATAATTTTCATAACTAATAAACAGTAAGAAATAGACAAGAACGTAATACACAAAATATGTATATCTCCTTAAAACACATAATTTATATGGTACGTTTTTCTTGTAGAGTTGACCGTTTTTAGATATTCCATCTTCTTAGTTTTAGTTTTAAACTATCTAACTTTCTCAAATGGGAGCTTGCAAAGTGAACCGAACCTCAGTTGTTTCGTATAGTGACCAGCTTGGAAAAGATTTGACTATCGCTTTAGCTTAATGTGTTCCCTTTATGCCCCTTCTGCTTATAATTAAGTAAGTAATAAGCCAATACTGCTAATTTTATCTGGACTTGCATGATGTAAAATAAAGAATAATCTTTTGTAAGAATGGCTTGTATTTGGAACAGCTAGAGAAAATTGTGTGAATGGAACACATCAGATGTTTACTTTAAAGCCGTGCCATAACGTGCTGCGACCTTCGTATGGGGAACCCGATGTGTTCTATTGCGGTAGTGTCAATGAAGAATGACAAACTATCAAATCTACAAAACCCTTGTTTTCTTCCGATTACTTTCACTTGCTTTATAACGGCTGTTAGAGGTATAAGAGGAGACATTTGTGTTTTTAATTAAGAAAAGTGTAATGAAAAGCATTTCGTCAGTGTTTGCTTCATTTTCTTGACTAAGAACTTGGATTAATAAGAATGGTATGCTTTCAGATTGGTTAGTACTTCAAATTAGGAGTAGCACACACAATACATACCTATGTTTATTTTCCCTGAGACCGCGGATTGGAAGGCGTAATCTTGAGGGGGTTATAATGAATGTTGTATCGGAACTGAGTTTAAATAATTTCTGCAAGGCCAAAGATCCCACAATATAGTAGGCCAGTAGGTCTCATATTGAGGTGTAAGAACGTAAAAACCAAACGAATAGTCTATACTAAGAGGTGCAAATTTTGTGACGCAAACGACTATTTAAATCACATAAGGCAGTAACTTATGTGTTTGGTTTGTAAAAGAACTGCTAGATGAAGAAAAATAACTAAAACACCAAAGTAGGTACATATTCAGAACACCGTATCTATGCTCCAAACATCGTTTACTTAAAACCCTCATATCTAATTCTAAATAGTTTTAAGCAATATACTGTACAGTACTTTCGAATTTTGAGCTATCAGTTATCGTGTTTCCTCTTTAATTCTTTTTCAGAATATATTTCAAGCCGTAAATTAAATGTTAACTGCAAGTTTAAACGCGAACGTCAAACCAGCTACTTAGACTGAAGGAAAAGAGTATTTGCACTGACTAATGCTTACAGGATGGTTGAGAGAGTGAGTGAGCGAGTCAGTGAAAGAGTGAGAGAGATAATCGTGCTTCGCTGCACATCATTTGGAGCAGAGGAGCCAATATATATTGTTTACCGTAATGCCACTGTAGAATTTCGGCTTAGGCTTGAATCTTTGCATTTCAACCTGTTGGATAATATTTACGACAGGGGCCGGGAACTCGCAATGATGAGGAAACATGGTCACAAACTCACTCCACTATCTTGCGAGGACAAAATAATTCAGTGTGCGACAGCTCTGTATTAGTATAAACAACTTAAGTGGAAACTAACCGAATTTTATAAGTGAAGGTGATGGATGGGGCTTCCTGCACTCAAAGAGTGCCAGTTTCCGACTTATGGTATAGAATAAACATTCACAAGAATTTAAAAACAGGTTTCTGCTTGGAGAGTTTGAGATTTCTGTATACATGTATTATTTTTTCAACGTTTGTTTGAGATGCTTAGCACACAATTTTTAACCTGTTCGGTTGAATTTATTAGAATTTCACTCGTCTTCTATTAAACCCTTTTGAAAGCATTTTTAAAATGAATTTTTTACAATCACACGACTTTCTCCACCAGCTAAAGCTGCACACAGTACTTCGTATCTATAGTGCTCATATAAAAAGTAATTGACTTACTAACTTCATGTTAGTTTTTACAAGTCATACTATTGTTCTATAAAAGTAATGTCATGTTAAACAACATAATTTGTTGCATGTATAGTATGAAAAATAAAAACACAACCGTATACATATCCTAAGTCAATTTTCTTACCAACGAAGACCTGCAAAATAATAATAATAATAATAATAATAATAATAATAATAATAATAACCCGCAATGTCTAATATAGATGCCGCATGCCAGTTTAATTTGAAAAATGATAAATGTATAACGAAGTTAATACTATAAAATGATTACAGAGAAATATTCTATATCTATAAGCTCTACATTTTTGCTATGTTAAGATTTTGTCGGTCTCTTCTTCAATTTCACAGCATTATACTACATTTATTGCTGTGTATATGTGCAAGCATTTTACAGAAAATTTAAAATATGCATTTTTTGACCCTGAAAATCGAGGATATGTTCACAGAGATTGTGACCAAAAATTAAAATAATTCATTGTTGAATTACATATAGTCAAGATGCATCATGAGGCAGTATATGTTTTGCATTCTACTATTATCACGATTTACTAATATTGAAATAGTCGTTGAGTGAAAATTGAAATCCTTGATTGTATCTTATACATTTTTGTTCAAAATATGCATTTTAAATATAAATTTCTCCTTTCGAAGAAATGTTAGTTCAATTTTAAAGACAAATATTACGCTTTATTTTCGTAGGCGTTTTCACAACTCTACTTATTATTTTTATTAGTGATACAAGCATTTGGACAAAAATAATTATAGTCATTAAACGTTTACAAATATTATTGACCATGCTGAAAATAATGAAAAATAATTAGCTCAATAAATAAAGCAATGACTTAAAATTAAAAAGTAGACTTAATTTACTCTTAGAAAATAAAGAGAAGAAATCGGGTATTGCTCTACTTCAAATTTTATGTTGCAAGGATTCTTAAAACTCTCTACCAATATTCTGTATATGGTTCTAAACTATTTAATATCTTGGAAATTGTCACATAAATTTTAATGTTGCACTAAGTAACCTTTATCACAACAAACATGCATATAAATGTTACACCAAAGAAATTTCTTACGGTCCCTTAAGCACGTAATATGTTAGTAATAATACTTAAGGTTGTTTTTCATCATATAAAATAAAACAACAAAAAAACTAAGTTTTGCATGTAAAGCTATGTTTCAGTTTCGGTTTTTTTTTAACCTCTTCATCTGGCATACTTAAACGGGATCTGATCAGAGTACTAAATTTGGTATCCATCCGGATTTTCGTTTTCAGCTATGCTGTTCACAAGCACATCCATAGATATTTTTCTTAAATTGTTATTCTTCGGTTGAGTGAAGCTGAAAACATGAAATCTCTATAAGGATTTTCTATGGAATACATTACCTCAGAAAACTACTGCACTAAATGTGGAGAAAGTGCAAATTTGATATTGATGTATGAAATGTTTAGTTATTCTCCCATCTATTGCCAACTAGCTCCAGTGGTAAGCTGTGAGCTTTTTCTCAAAGGCGTGCATGGTGACAGGAAGTAAAAACACCAGTTAAGCTTACTGAGAATAACGAAACAAGTTGCCGATTGATTTAAGACGAACTGTTCCTGGATCTAAGCATCATAAATTGTAACTGTGTCGTATTAAATCTGATAACTTTCGGAGTATTAAGAAATTTATGTTGTAGGCAAAATTTGTTTCCTTAGAAAAAATAACAATCCTAAGTTACCGTCGTAAATGTTAACAACTGCAAGACAAAGAAACAGAAGACGCGTTAGTAGATAAATTGTCTATTCACATATTCTTTAATCAATATACGTCCCACCTACTTCTGTCTTCCCCACCAAATTTCCAATGATATACGTGGCCAAAGCTTTAAGATTTTAAATTATCTCTTCCACAACCCTTCATTCCGTGACTTGTTAATTTCTAAGTCCTCCGTTTTCTTACTAATTCCCAGAAATGGTCTTTGTGAACTTATAAGCCACTTTTATATTGTGGAATAGTAATTCTAGTGAACTCTGGCATTAGTTAATGGCTGTTTTTGTAGTCTTGAGTTTCATACAACACCTAATTACTCTCGACTACTCTTAACTTGCTACCGGATTACGCTCTCCACCTCTTGCCTTGTTAATGACCCTTATATAATAACAAAATTGTAATTGTCTTTTACATTATTGTTGATTTTGGAATATGAAATTATAAACCTCAATCATTTCTATATTTTTTCCATTATTTCTTTACAAAATGGACATTAACTTAATACCGGTGTAACACTTAATTTTCCCCACCCATTGTCAAATCTTAGGAAAATATTACATATTATGTTATTTATATAAAAAGGTACTATTATAACTTAATAAAATTGTGATAGTGTTTACATAAATTATATATTGCATTCGCAATGTAAAAATAAACTTCACTGACTTCAGCTTTTGTTACTGGTGAACTCACTCAAAAAAAAAAAAAAAAAAAAAAAAAAAGTGCAACACGCAAAACCGATATTGAATATTTGAAAACGATTATTGCTAGGGAGCAATTTAGTAGCAAATGCGCTATATGTGAACATGCACGGTGTGTTTCCTGCAGTAAGGTCTGTCTGTCTGTCTCTCATGTCTTAAGCTCCTTGTACACGGTCAAACTTTTTGTCAAATTCGATGCTTTACAAGACTTTCCAGAAGTTGTTACAGTTTCACAAGTTTTCTTATCAAATTGTTTTTAAAGTATTTGACAGTTTTGAAAGCAAATAAAGACATGCTCCAAACGTTCAAAGATTTGACAATGATTTGATGGCTTTGGCCAATGAAATGCGAGTATTGCAAGTGCGTCAAGAAAGCTGTAACATGGCTAAAAGTGAAAAGCAAAGATGACTGGCTACCTGAGCAAGGTAAGGCATGGGCAACGGATGTCGCATGCATGATGAGCCGATTACGTTTTAATTTTATGAAATCTGGCGATACCTATGTCTTATGGTTTCCATAGACCACCACTAGAGGAAAAGAAGACACGCCACATGAAATTGGCAGGCAGATTTCCAGAGTATACAATAGTGCAATTGGATATAGCGCAGTTAACCTATAAACTCGCGTTATTTCCACTGCATTCGTAATCTGATGTTTGGGCTATCTGATGTTAAATGTAAAAATGCTATGTAATTACATAAAAAATAATATTTCATTGCCAATAGTTTTACCGTGGCTCTAATATTAAATCACTCAGCACGTAATTAATTTTTATTTTCTCTACACGTACTATATGCATAATGTATAGAGAAGGTATTGTATTGCACCCAAAAAATTCGACACCGAGATTTCACCGGAAACAAAGAAATTTTAGAAAACTGTCCGTATGTGTGTGTGGGGGGGCAGCATAGCTCAAAAAACGAAAATACTACTAAATACCAAATTTAAAATTTAATTTCAGTATCTTCCAAGGATGTGATACATACATTTTCAAGAAAATCCCCACCCCAACAACCCTTTACATGGAAACAATTTCAAAAATTTTAGTTTTCTCAAGAATGGCTTTAACGATTTTGATTAAAATCTCTTATATTTAATATATTTACCTGAGATATACAATGTATATCTTGAATTTTCTGGAAATAGCCTCTGAAGATCTCTTTTAGTCCGCATGAATTTTTCTGAAGTTTGTATAGCTGGTAAACCGTAAGGGATAGACACAAACTAACTGCACAGTAAATGTATATACCACAGTATTTTTATAATTCACTCAGTTTATGAAATTAATTTCTTACTTATTTCTCGCGTTATGAAAAATAGAATTCATCTACATTCACGTTTACAAACATACATCTTTTATCTAGATCATGCTAATCGAGATAAACATTAGCAGCATTGTCTAAATACTTACTTCTTTCTAAGTAAAAGGGAAATTTGGGAATACATTAGACTAAAGCGATACTCAAATTTTTTAAAAACTGGTCGTTATGCAAAGCAGTTGAGGTTCGGCTCACTCTGCATGGTCCCGTTTTAGAAGATTTAGGCAGCTTAAAATGAAACCAAATAAAGGAATATCTTGAAAACGGTCAACCGTACAAGAAACAAAATTATGACAGAAGTTATGTATTTTATCGAGATCTACATTTCTGTATATTAAGTTTTTGTATATCTCTTACGGTTTAAGCGTTAAGAAAAATTCCGCAAAATCCATCCCGATTAAACAGATCTTTAAAGGCTATTCCCAGAAAATACAAAATATACATTTTATTTGTGATATAAACATCTTACATGTACGATATTTTAATCAAAATCGTTAGAACTAATTTTGAGTAGAAAAAAAATTCTAAAACTTCTCCTTGTAAAGGTTAGTTTGGGTTGGGGGGGATTTTCTTGAAAATCTTCAAGTCGCATCCTTGGAAGATACTAAATATGAACACCAAGTTTGGTATTTGCGGTTTTTTCGTTTTTGAACTTTGCTGTTCATGGACCTTTTTTAAAAATGCTTTTTTCGGACTCAGGGAATCCCAAAACACATATTTCCGGTGAAATCTGGACCTCGGATTTTTGGGTGAAATCCAATACCTTGTGTATATTGTATGTATAGATGGCTAGAAAAAGTAAAACAAAAGTGCAAGCAAATAACGGACATAAGGAACCACATTTTGTTTTGGGGTATTCAGAAGGAGGAACCACATTGCAGCCAATTATAGGCTTACTATTTGAGCAGACAAAGAGGATATGAAAAAATCGAAGCATATAAAAGCAGTGATGAACAAGTTCAGCCCTAGTTCGGAACACAGGTTCATTGTTCCACATCAAACAAGTCAGAATCAATATTGAGATCGAGTGGTTTAGTTATTAAATCATCCAGATCTCGTAGTTTATTAAACCCCCCACAGTTGATAATGTGTGACAGCATTTATAACCCGATAACAATTCAGCATTTCTTTTCAACCGTATGCTGTTTAATTTCTGATTGAATATGCCAACCAAGCCAATATAATTCATTTTGAATATAGCTACTATCACAGATGGTGCTGTGGTATCTAAATAGACTGAAAATGTCGCTGAAATCATTCTATCTGCGTTTTACATTGAGAAATAAGCACATTTTTCCAGCATACATCTGCGTTTAATTCGGCTTTTGTAAAAAAATGGTTTTAAAGGAAAAAAAGATTGATAAAATATAAAATCCCGTGGTTAGAGTTTATAACAAATGAAAAAATTTGAGTTAATGCTGTCAGTAATGAAACGAATAATTCTAAAATGTAACGCAAGTGATAAAACTGGAACTTTATATATCCTTTACCATATGTGTAGTTCGAGGAAATGCATACGTTGAACCTAGGGTTAGACTAAACGGAGTGTGCAGAAGGCTTGATCTAGGCTACCGTAGGAGCACTCGCATCATTGAAACTCAGACGAAATATTAAGCACTGTGTTTCACAAGTACAGTGCCTTATTTCTGACTTCTGCCCGGCTGCTTCGCCGCCCGCTGCTGCCTCAGGACGGTACACTGCTGCAGGCCGAGATGAAAATTCCCAGACCCTGAACTCAAGAGCATAGCGTGCCGGCAATTCAAGCGCACAGATTTACATGCATACAACAACCATCATATACATTGGAAGAACTGAAAGACAATATCAGAATGTGGTCTGTATACCCCGGCAACTAGCCGAACCGCCTGCGGTACCATGAGTAGTTAAAGAGGGCGTTAAACACTACCAAAAAAAAAAAAAAAAAACTAGCTGAAGGCTGAAGTACGGAGAACGTTCCGTAGAAAGCATCCTTTTTCCCAACCACGTTGCACCGAACCACCATCGACACCTCCAGTCCTGAAATAGGCCAAACGGAGTTAACAGTGAAAGAAATTACTAATGAGAATATATGGGTGGAAAGTAAATTTGGGGGATGGGAAAATGACTCCAGCTTTCACCTAAAGACCATGGGAGATACCCGAAAAACCGTTGATCACTGTGTACGTAACTGGGAATCAAACCCGGAACCAATAGGATGCGAGTTTCATGTGTTATAGCGGTGCTACTTAGCCCGATGTATGTCTATTAAACCATAAAAGATAGTAGGGGGAGGTTTCGACCTCTTCAGATGCCTTGGTGCGAGCGCTGGTGAGGTACTAGAAGTACGTTGGACCGAACATATGAGTCATCACGCACAGAGCTATTCAGATTGGGTTGGACTCGTCGAGAGAGTGATTTGCTATACCCATGGAAGATTGGGTACGACTGAACGAAGCCAAGGCGGAGTTGTGTGACATCATAGTGTCCTCCGGTGGCTAGCCTGGAGAGCTTAGGATACAGGAGCTATTAACCGTTGTCCCACATAAATCAATGGAAGTATACGGAAATATATGTCCCCTCTTATGAGGTTGACACACGAAGTGTCGTGTTCGCTTCCCTTTAACAAAAAAAGGGGGTCGGTATATAAAATAGGCACGTCCGAATGGAAAACCCCACGGATTTGTTCACTAGGTGATGTAAGGCACAGCTGAGTAGTAGGGTGACTGCTTCCGGGTTTAAGTAATAAAAAAGTACTGCACAAAACATGTGAACTCCTTAAAATGCTCAATACACTTTAAATGACTTTTTTCAATGTATAATGCTTTTGGTTCGAAATGTTCAATGTTTGCGTCAGTTTTTATAGTGTCATCTCCATTCAATTCTTTCTCGAGATATCGTGGAAGGGTACTTCTAGCTCAGATATAGTAACCCAACTTTTTAACATCTGTCTATTCCTTCTGTTTCCTCTATCCCCCTTGTACTAGAAATGGAATTAATAATGAAACTATTTCTGCCAAGATTCATCTTGATTATAATAAGCTAAGCTTTTGTAAGAATACGCGTAGAAATTGTATAAAAATATCTAATAGTAGGAAGAGAGTCATGTGACGTTAATAAAAAAATTGTTAATATATTGATGTATATATGTATACACATATAAAACAAATGAATGTGTTGTGTTTCCATTACTATGCATTATATGGTGGGTTAAATTACTAAAGGCCGTAAGCTGGTTTAATTTATTTCTCTAGCCCGCATGTACAATGTGTTTTGAGAAGGTATTGTATACTACCCAAAATTTTGATGTCGAGATTTCACTGGAACTATATATTTTGCGGTACCCTGAGTCCGAGAAAAGCATTTTAGAAAAAGGTCCGTGTGTGTCTTAGTGTGCCTGTGGACAGAATAGCTCAAAAAAGAAAATACCAAAACTTGGTATTTAGGTTTAGTATCTTCCAAGGATGCGACACGAACATTTTCAAGAAGATCCCCCCCACCACAAATTACTCTTTACATGGAAAAAAATTAGAACATTTTGAATTTCTCAAAAATGCCTCTGACGATTTTGATTAAAATCCCGTATATTAAAACTACTTATATCCCAAATAAAATGTATATCTTGAATTTTTTGGGAATAGCCTCTGAAGATCTCTTTATTTTGGATGAATTTTGCCGCATTTTGCTTAACTTCTAAGCCGTAAGAGATAGACAAAAACTTACTACACAATAAATGTAGATATCGTAAAAACACACAATTTATGTCCTTTACGTTTTTGTTGTGGAAGTAACCGTTTCCGAGATATTTCTTATTATTTTCAATTGCTAAATATTTATACTTTTCTCAGACAGGAAGTGTCAGGTTTTCTTTTGTTCTACTCTTGGCCAAGCAAAGAAGCGACTTGTAATTACAATCGCATAACGATAGCTCTTAAAACATTTGACTATCACTTCAGCCTAGTGCATTCCGTTAGTTCCCTTCTACTTATAAGGAGCTAAGTAATAAGAACATTCTGCTAATGTTTATCTAAATTAACATTGTGTAGAAAGAGTTGTAAGAAGTTTGTAGAGCAGCTAGAGAAGATCATGTGAGTGTAACTCATCAGAATTATTTTTTTTCATTACGTCACTTACGTGTGTGCATCCTTGGATTGAAATGTCATATTCCGGTCATCTCTTCCACTTTTATGGTTCTTGCCATTTATTTAATGATTCAAGTGAAATTATAAAACCCAGGAAAAAGTTTTAAGAGTAAATTGTTAAAACTGGTGAAATTGGACTAATAATTGTTTTGTTTTTTTCATATAAGAATAATATGAATTTTAAAGATTTTTTTTTTCACTTTACAGACTTTTAAGTAGCAAACTATAAATGTATATGCGCAATTTTTTAACAAGCATGTCAAACTTTAAACCTGGTTATATCGCAAACCTATTTTTACATATTCAGAATGCTCCACACGATACAACTTTACACCAATTTGTTTAAAATAGTTTCTTTGTCTCTCAAAGGTACGCTTTTATTTAATACCATTACTTTTTCAAAATAGTGTTCCAGTTTTGCAAAATAAATTTTTAACTTTTAAAACCAAGAGTTTTGGCGAGTATAAAATGTAATCAATGTTTTAAAGTAATTTTGGGCTATTATAAAAAGTTTCAGCCTCGTTCAAGTAAAACTGCAACTTTTTATAAGAATTTTCTTTAAAAATATGAAACAATTCATTAGAACAATGGATTTAGTTAAAATTGAATAGGTGGAATAAGACTAAAAACTTCAAGGTCGTAGCCGGGATTTGAACCTCGGATCCACCGTTCTATAGGCGATTGCTCTAACCACAGAGGTACGATGGCATTAAATTCTTCAACTGACTCGCATATTTCCCGGTAAACCACAAGGTGATCTCCAATTATTTTGAGGTGATATCTCTAATGACAACTTAAAATATCTTAAGTACTTTAAGTCCCGGTCTTCATAGTTTAGACAGCTATTAAGTCAATTTCAGTTATTCAATTGTCTCATACAAAGCGTGTGTTGAACAGGAGTTGGATAGATAGAGTCAGACTGAAAAGGATAAAATTATTGTTTTATAAACCATGCAAGCTAGAATAATGTTTAAATTTGACAAAAATATCATTATTGTGTGTAATATACGGTACAAATTTCAACAGATATCCCACATACTATGGATTTTCCAAATTTCACAATTGCATTACCTCCACTACATGTGATGGCTTCAGAAATAACAGATGTCCACTATTTTCAACAAACTTTCAAAAACTACAAAGCAAGTTTAGTTTCAGAGACATGAAAACTACAAGCATGGTTTGAAATTTTGGGGCTTCAAATTCATATGGGACAGCAGTCATCTAGTAGAGGATAAATTGTCTTCAGGAATGCATGAGGATTAGACAATGATTTTCAGAAATAAAAGAGTTTCGGCAAATGTTGCATTTGCTGTTTATCTGGTTAAGAAAAGAAATAAATATTTGCAGTTCGTAATATAAAACTAAAAACACCTTAATTATACTGTATACGCATCGCGCAGTCCTGCGCCTTGGCCCACTGAAATGGTGTTTTATTTATGGACGCTCTTTAGCTGCCGTGGTTCTCAGTCTCCCGTTCTATATTGGGCGTGAATGACTGCTTAAGTTTACTCAGAGGCTTCTTTATCAGCCTTGAGGCTCTTTTACGTGCCGTAAATCTACGACACGGACCAACAGCTTAGCCTCCTTCCGAAGGAAGCCATTCTAAGGGTTTTTACGCCCGAAAATATTCATCGTCCTCTGCCGGGTTTGATCAGATATCGGTCCCCATGGCCACGCTCGCTAAAGCGTCTCGCTTTGGTGCTTCGTGGGCAGGGGATCGTGGGTTCGAGTCCCGCCTTGGGCATGGGTATTATATGTTAATGCCGATCCCGGTGGCCGCGCTCGCTAAAGTGTCTCGCTTTGGCGCTTCGTGGTGCACAGGATCGTGGGTTAGAGTCCCGCCTTGGGCATGGGTGTTTCTGTGTTTGTAAATGTGTCTATGTTTGTGTATGTATATGTAATAGGAAAACGTCAACCGTAACCGCTACACCACGGAGTGCGATTCCGTGGCGTTGTAGTTAGAGTGTGATGCTCTGGTTCACCGCTGCTGTACATAAGTGGGCGTGAGGTCGGCAGTCGTGTTGGTAGCTCCAGACTCGTGTTGCCTGCAGTCGCACAAGTTTATTATTTTAATATTATAAATATCATACATATATACTTTGTCACAATATACCACAGTGTGTCGTCACCCTTCATGGTGTAATGGTTACCATGCTAACTTCATATACCCAAGGTCGCGGGTTCAATCCCGGCGGAGGACCATGGATTTTTTCGGGAAAACCCTTAGCATAGTCCGCTTTGGAAGGGAAGTAAAGTCGTAGGTCCCGTGCCGTAGATTTACGACACTTAAAAGAACCTCAAGCCTGATAAAGAGGCTTCTGAACAAAATTAAGCAGCCTTTCAAGCCCAGTATAGAATGCAACGCTAAGAACCGCAGCATTTAAAGAGCGTGCATAAATAAAACTCCATTTCCATTACCACGGTGTGGTATATTGTAAATCGTTATCGTTATCGGTTCCTTTTTTCCATCTTGAGTGAACGTGGGACGTCGAGCATGAGATAAAGCAAAGATTTAACACGAAACGCTTTATTCTGCAGTTATTTAATAGATATTAGGCATAACAGAAATTTGTCTATTCTCCAAAATCGCTTGTTCTATGAAAATCCGATAAATCGTCATTCAGAATCGTACATATAGAAAGTACTTCTTCAGTAGTTTATGTAGCAGTGATTCATTATATTACGTTTTTGAATAAGAGAAATAATAGAAAATCAGTAAAATGTAGAAACAACGATAAACTACAGAATGTCTAAAAACTCCAAATAAAGGAACTACACATATTAGCGAGATAATTCACACATACACACACACACTATGTTATATATACACATAGAATATTTCAAAACGACACCAAACGAAGATGTGGACCTTGTTGGTCATACCGTACGTGATACACGAATATAATTTTCAGCTCTAAATTCGGCACATGAATTAGGCAGTCGTACATAACCAAATGGCATGTGCCTGGCCCACTCCAAGAGAGATGACGGTTGTAGCGAAGGTCGCGTGGTGTAGGCGTGGTTTAGGCGTGGTTTGATAGACACGCCGGTGCGGCACTGGTCACCTTAGTAACGGGAAACGTAGCATGTGGGGTTTGTTATGTGCTTTGGATAACACGTTCTGAGGTTGTTTACGTGGCGTATGACAACTGTTGTTCCTTCGTTGCCTAATCCCAAATATATATCACTCTATCGTGACAGAACCAGCATTCTAGTGCTAAAGTGATAATACACTGCAAGTTTTAAACAACCTGTGGGTTTTAACGGGCGCAGTAATACAACTTTTGAAACTCAACATAAACATGTAGATAATGCAGCACGATGTAATATTACAGTGGTTACATTTTCTTTTTCCCTGCCCGCACGGTAAGCATTAACCTACCAGAAGTATATAGGTTTAACAACACTTTGAATTAAACCAAGTGGATGTGTGGGATTTCCTTCACTTAACAGTTGTATTGGTGTGCATAAAATGTGGCCCATTATGGAACGGAGCTGTTTATGTCGGCACTAACAAGTTCTAACCCCACCCCCAGCGTAACCGCCATAGTTTTCCGAGTAGCAGTAGTAACTGAATTGATACGGTGCTGTACCTTGAGCTCGTATTTCATATTCTACGAATAAAAGACGAAAATAAATATTATAAATAATCAATTAAAGTAATTGCAAAATTCATAAAAGTTATTAGGAATTAATGACGATAGTTATAAATTTAATTGAGCGGAGAATATTAATACAGGAGAGAAGTAAACAAATTTAAGCAAGAAGTGAAAAGTCCGGAAGTAAATGTTAGAATATTTTTTCTGTGACAGAACACATATCAGAAGCGCAGATGTTTCGTTCCATTCATACAATACTTGGAAGAAAAAGGAAAAATCTGTCAGAAATAACGGAGATTTTACACGCTTGACCAAGTGCAGGTGTAGCGAGCTTTGAAGAACAAGCTTATTGCATTCCGAGAGAACTTTTTGTCAGAGAGGTATATACCCTTGAGAGAAGTCCCCGGGCAAGGGGCAGACACAAGTGGTGTCCGGACAAATATGAGTAAAGAGATAGAGAATTAAGCGAATATTGTGAGTTTGGTAGTAGTCAGAAAACCGGAAAGTCAGCCTAAAGTTTAGAAACAGGGATGATTATGCAAATTGACCGAACCTTTTTACTTTCTCCATACCCACTATGTACATAGTGTATAGAGAAAGTATTGCACTCCACCCAAAAATTCGATACCGAGATTTCACCAGAAATCTATGTTTTAGGGTCACCAATATCCAAAAAAAGCATTTTCACAAAAAGGTCCGTGTGTGTGTGTGTGTGTGTGTGTGTGTGTGTGTGTGTGTGTGTGTGTCCGTGTGTCTGTGAACACGATAACTCAAAAACGAAAAGTCGGTAAAACACCAAACTTGGTATTTAAGTTTAGTATCTTTCAGGGATGCGACACGAAGATTTTGAGAAAAATCCCCCCACCCCCAACTACCGTTTACATGGAACTTTTTTCGAAAATTTTGATTTTCTCAAAAATGGCTCTAACGATTTTGATTAAAATTTCGGATATTAAACATATTTACCTGACAAATGAAATGCATATCTTGAATTTTCTGGGAATAGCCTCTGAAGAGTAGTTTATTCTGGATGAATTTTACTAAATTTTGAATAACTGCTAAACCGTAAGAGATAGACAAAAACTTACTACAGAAAAAATGTAGAGCACATTAAAACACACAATTTATGTTATATACATTTTTTTCGTGGAGTTCGTCGTTTTTGTGACATTCCATATTTTTGGTTTCTGCTATGAAAAACGTATACTTTTCTCATACAGGAACTTGTCAACTCCTATCCATATAAACGAAGGAACTTCATTGACATAGCAACCAGCTTTTGACTATCACTTTAACCTACGGTTGTCCCTTATTTCGTTTCTAAGATTATTTCTGTTAATTTTTTCTGATTAGCATAAAGTAAATAGAAGTATAAGCTTCTTAAGAATTATTTGTTGCAGGGATATGGAGAAAGTCATGTGAATGGTACACATCAGATTTTTTTATAGTATTTAACGAACGCTTTTACTACATATGTACCGCAGGTGATGACACAAATGACCTACCTACCTACCTACCTACCTACCTACCTACCTACCTACCTACCTACCTACGTGGAATGAAGATGGATCAAAGGTGAAATGCGATGGTGGGGGAAATCGGAGAGCCCGGAGAAAACCCTCTCATGCGCCGATTTATCCACCACAAATCCTACATGCGGTCGCCTGGGATCGAACCTGGGCCACCTTGGTGAGAGGCTACAGCGCGACCTGTTCAATTCTGCTTAACAATGAAGACGACACAGCGAAAAGTAAATTTGACAGGGAAGGTCTGAGAACGCGAGAGGTTTTATTTGTACTTAAAACAAATTTTCATCCTTCCAAGGTGAACGTTGAATAGTTTAGTTATCAAGTATACGCAAATACATGGCCGAGTGATTAGACCACTGGCCTTTTACCCGGACGGTCTGGGTTCGATCCCAGGCTACTGCATGTGGTATTTGTGGTAGACAAAGCGGGGCAGGGGACGGTTTCCCCCGGTATCGCATTCCACTGGTGCTCCAATCTTTGTTTCATGTATCGTCAGTGGTATCGCCTGCTGTGCCATGTGTAGTAAAATCGGGTGTTAAACATTATTTAAAAAGTATACACATATACCAACAATGTTTTATTTATTTGCTTTTTTAATATGTGTACTCTCTTCTGGCATCGGTCTGCAGCTTCAAAAATACAAGAAGAATAAACGACGAGAAACCTGATTTTCATCATCTCTACTCTACACTCTGGTGCCTAGATTTCATTACAGTAGGTAGAAACGTGATGTACCACGTCTCTTGGACTCTGGTGCTCTTGGTGCTGCAGAGGGAGCACCCGGTAGGTAGGTGTATTTTTTTTAAATACAGTTCCGGAGTCTGGTCGGGACTCCGGCGCTGTATTTCCTACTTTTATATACCTAATGTGTTTACTTTGATTGCTGTATTATTACTGAATTTCTGTTTTTTCTACTTTTACACACACATACACAAACTTATAACACCCATGCCCAATGCGGGACTCGAACCCACGACCCCCTGCGCTACGCAACACCAAAGCATGATGCCTTGGCGAGCGTGGCCATGGGGACCGGCTGAATCAATATCAATCCCGACCTGACAGGCACATAACCCCCCAAAATTATGGCCAAATTGCCGAGAGGTAACATTACAATTTAAACCTCATATGCTGTACTACCGTTTTCTTAATGTTTTCTTACTGTCGCTTAGTAGCAGCAATAATGTTAACCTTCGTCTCCATGTCGCTAATGAAAGCTCTCACATATGTAAATGCTGTAGCTACAATTCGGTTTATCCACACATGCAAATAATTTTTCACTCCTTCCTCTAGAAGGACGAATTTTGTTGTGATTGGTTTAGCCTTTCTTTATGTATCAATCATAGCAAAATTCTTTCTTAAAGGTGGCAACTGAACCAGATTTTGGTTTCATAGATAAATATTATACTGTCGTTCATTAATTAGTTTTCATATCCCTGAGTTCTTTTTCAGTCCACTCTTACAGATAAGCGATACAGTCAGTAGTTGGTTACTGAAACTAGAAGTTTACGGAGAGAAGAACACTATTCCGATGTCGTGCATTTTGTTATGGAAGATACCATTTTGTGTACGCCTATTCCAGCTAAGGTATCCTTACTCACTCATGCGTAATGTTTAAAGAAGGTCTCATTTAAGTAAAAGATAGACACCAACTAACTTATTTTTGTTTATATTCATTTTCCTTCTTAAGCATTTCAAAGCGGCACAGCTTTATGTTTTTGTACAAACCGTACATTTATGTTGTTCACAATATCACAACAATTACTCTAATTTATGACCTCACACTACTGTTATATATTTGCTCAGTTAGTATTACTCGTAAACAAATTTCAAATAAACACCAATATGGATATGTACGTCGTTTTGATTTCCTTTTATTAATTTTTCAAATAAAATTAAGACGATTATCGCATTCGTTAAATTGTAAAATTATTTACCTAAATATTGTATTATGAAGTGAGCATTTTTTGGAGATGTCAAAGGAGCGTATGTAAATAGTAATGAAATTAGGAACAAAGCTAATATTGTTCTCTAGTAAAATTGCTAGGAACTAGCAGTAAAATGAACATGCATTTATAGCGCCAGTTAGAGTACAGCACATTAACTAATATTTATAAAAATGTATATAATTAAAATGGAACAGACAAAAATATGTTGATAGCAAGAGTTTGGAAACAACGCTACTGGACTCTAAATCAACTGCCCTAGGAAGTTCGCAGACCTGCTTAAAGCTTCTCTGCTCAGTACATAAGCGTGATGGGAGCAACTGAAAGAGGAGCAAAGGGAAAATGTTAACGTCACTCGTACCCTCTCTCAGCACAGAGACGGGTCAAGTTCAGTCATGACTGACAGTTTTCAATTACTATGGAGGACACTAACCCTGCTCGGGAGGAAGCATACTTTATTACACCACATTTGTAACATGCTAAATTAAATGAAAATGTTTAACGCATAGCTTCGTTATTCATCTTGTCGTGCTAATAAATATACTAAATAACATAACTAATAAATCTTTTTTTTTTCTTGCATGTGAATTGTCATGTTTAGTAGATGACTTTTATTCATTACTTATATAATTTGTCACACGAAGCAATGCACAGTTTAACCATGCATCATCATATTGAACATTGCTATTTTTATTTATTCTTGCATAAACAACATGATTACAATACTTCCAATCAATTTGTAACCCGAAGCTCTCCCGTTTAGGAAACACCATTGATTTACAAACCGCCTGCTGCTCAGCTTTCCTTGTAGAAGACGTTAATGGGGGCAGAGCAGGTAAAGTCGCCTCCCTAGAGCAACTTATTGATGATACCTGCTCTAAATTATTAATTTGGAACCACTATTCCAAATGAATATGTGGCAGTTTACAATTGCTGGTATAAGCATGGGCCTGATTCCCTATATAGGAGATGCGATACTGGCTGCTTTCAGCCTGGAGACCAGCTAAGCAGCTACTATTATAGAGGTAGGGCAGCGAAGAGGGCGGAGGGAAGCCGCGAATTAGTGTGTCGGTCCAAAACGTCCTGTATGAATGGAGGGAGAAGATGCAGCGGTCGTGAGTCGTTTACCCATTCTTATTCCAGGAGTTTACATTTCTCTAGATTTGATCAGAAGAAATCTTTCCTGAAATTCTCCACAGGGAAGCATTTCTGCCTCATTTACAGCAATATTTAAAAACGCTTCCGCAGCTCCTTTATATTTTTCCAATATTTAATTATCAGGATATCTATTGATGGCTTCTAAATTATATATTTCCCTAAAATGAAAATTACAATACATGCCAGTATCATACAGGTTTCTCGGTAATTCTAAGTATTTGAATTCTGGAAATTACGTTAACAATTTACCTTGAAACAGCGAAACAAGATGCATAAGCGACATTGAACATTTACTATATGTGCGTAGTGCATTTTCAGTTCAGTGACCTCGGTTTTACTGCTGGGCACTAGTGATCAATGCCCCACTCAAGCTGTTATACTTGTATAGTTTTCTCCAAAATATGATGGCCTACAAACGGGACAGTTCCCCCCTCCCACTGGGCAATAACCATAACGACCCTGTACTAGGGGCGAGAGGCAACGTTGTAAAATTTCGTTTTCCTGGAGACTCTGCTTGAAGGTCGAGAATCACGTCTCAGTTACGGGACCAATAAATGGAAGACTTGGTAACAGCGAGTGTTGATTTCCAGCCGCTTAATTCCTAATCCCACGCCGCCTTTGGAGGAGGAGTGGGGCAGGATTATCATGTTCTGAAAAACGCTGTAAAGTCTAGAGCTTGTGCCTTGTGCATCTCAAAAATTAAAGTTTATTCAGAACATGTGTGTTGTGTATGATTTACTTAAGAGCAGTATTGTTGTTGTTGTTGCTGTTTAGATGTTATTAGTCTACTGAAATGCCTACTAAAGAATTCCTGCTTGAGCAAGGAATTTTTATATTCGATACATACGTAAAACTCCAATTATGTAGACCGGGGTAAAGAGTTTAGAAGTTTCCTGGTATTGCAGTTCTTGCAGACAGACTGTTACACGTCTGGTTAACAATGCTAACCTAAGAAACGAAAACGAATAATTATTCCAAAAAATAAAAACAATTGATGAAATGTGTGCATCACTCGAATGCTCTCCAAAAAGTGTGTAAGGCGTATTGTGCAAAAAATACACGATTCCGCGGCCCCGCAATATAAGAAACGCACTGTATTATACTTTAATTACTCTTTTTGATTTGGAAATTAAACTAACCTGCAACGTTTTCGTAAAATAACAAAATAATTCTTCCTTCTTCACTAGAAAGTTGATGCCATTATTTATCGGATTTCCTGTAGTGTCTTCTAAATTATGTTTCTTCAATATATAAGTGGGAGTAGAATCTGCTTTATTCACATAAGTATCTAAAGCTAATTTTAATGTTTCAGGGGTATAATTATTACTGGTTACACAGAAGAACTAATACACAAAGTTTAGCTGTAGAGGAAAGCAAAACGGGCGCTGTTTGCACGTAAGATTATAATCTGTGAATTACACTGCTACAGATGCATAAGAACAGCTCATTCATCCGTTATACAGTAGTGGCATTAGTTCTGGAGACTTTCTGGTTAAATTAAGTTTCAGATCACAATACTGTGTTGAACTCCTCTCCAGGATTATTCTTATCTAATAGATTATAGTCAGGAAGTGCTAGCATAATGCATTATTGCACCTCTTGCCATAATTTGTCCCTTAATGGGCGGGTTTTCAGACAAATTTTGAAAAAGGTTATTTTATAAATATAAACACACATTCTTTATTTTAAATGTATATAATGTGAACACTGGAATCATTGATCTGATATTGCACAAAGCAATTCAGAATTTAAGGAACTCTAATAATATTAGGATTATGGCATTTCAGTAACAATACACCACCGTAATCATAAATATACGAGATTTTTCCCAATTTTGATCCCCCTATTTATATTTCATATTGGATGCAAAATATAATAAAAGTATACTTGGAAATTATACTGTTTTGCTTATGGTTCATCTAGTATGAAATATAATGTACTAATACTCTCTTATAATTGGGGACAAGAAATTGGGTAGATATATAATATTTGGCAATTATTGTAGTATGTTATAAAAGAGGAACACAAAAGTTGAAGAAATCTATTAATTGTTTGGGATTATGACACTTCAATACCATGAACATTATAATCTTATATATATAAGAAACATCCCAAAAGGTTGTGTTCCTCTTTTATAACATGCAGATATAGTTTTAATTCTCACATTAGATAGAATATAAAGTAAATTATATGTATATATTTATAAAATAATACATTTCCAAAAGTTGTGCTAAATTGTGCCAATATCAAGGGCCAAATTAGGTCCAGTTTGTGATGAAAGCTTCAATAATATATCATGCTAACACTTTCTGGCTCTAATTTATTAGATCAGAATAATGCTGGATAATAGTTTAAAGCAATGTTTAATCTGAAAGTTAATTTAAATAAAAAAGTGTCCAGAAATAATGACACTACTGGTTTTTATGATATAACAGACAAGAATCGCATAGCAGCACATATCATTGCCAACGCTTACTGTAGTGTTGAATCTTCCGTTGCCCGAAATGGCCTGTAAAGAAGGAAGTAGAAGCCAGCAGCAAAATCACGTTGCAACTAAAATTTCTGCATCCAAAGGGAAAATGGAAAAATTCTAACCTGACATATTTCACGCTTGGGAAGAAACAAAGTGCTGGTAATTGAACCCTATCCGTGGCACCATGGCCTACCAGTGATGTATTTAAAACCGGAGCGACCCCAAACGAACCCGCTGCACCATTGGGCGAGATGAATAAGTGAGACTACGAGCCCTTATCCCAAGAGGGCTTGCTCCGGGGCCGAAGAGCGTGCATGTTTATGTGTATGTGTGCATGAAATAGTGCTTTGGAATTTCTCCGGAAAAAGCAATACAAGCTTTGCGTTTACCTATCTAAATTTTACCACCTTGGAAGCCCAAATGACAAATGTAGAATTCTGTACCCATCACGAAAAAGTGTGAAAGAAATATGTACATGTCAGAATATTTTGTTTAAACTATGTTAGGGTCCAGTTATGCAACTGTGTGCAGAAATTAAGAAGAATATAGACTGTCTGTGTGGTCTGGTGGTTAGCATTTAACTTCCAAATCCAGATGTCCCGGGTTTGAGTTTTCCGGCTGGAGGGTGGAAAATGTTTCCTTAAGCCGATGTCCCAGGGTCAAATATTTTGGTCCAATACTCTTCAAACTACAAATTGGAACGTGGGACACTGGATAATTTCATTGTATACAATTATTTCCGTCCTTTTTTTTTTTTGGTCCAATTCCTGTTGGCTACAACTGGATACAGCGGTTTCTAATTTTTGGTCCAAACGTATGAAATGAACCAATGAGCGACCTGGTGGTAATGAGCAGTAAGATGGCAGGTAGCGCTGGTTCTTCCTTCCCCCCAACGTGATTGTTTGTGTGAAACTTTGTTGTATCTTGTAGACTTTGTCCTAAATAATAGGGTTTTAGCAGCTGAACTATGGTTGAAATACACATTTTTTAAATAATGACTCGAGCATTTATAAACCCTGCAAATGCATTTAATCGGATCCATTTGTACCTAACCTTCTTTTCTCAACAAAAATATAAAAACGTGGTCTTATCTTTGATTTGCTGGTATGGACTACCTCATATTTGTGTCTTGGCGAGTGATTTTTGCCTCAACTAAGAACAGCAATTTTCCAAACAAATTTTCGTCATTCTAAGGAAGTTAATATAATTTACAGGGTCAGAAACGAGTTCATTTTGCAGCATATGTAATACAGCTCTTCCTTGGCCTGCATTCCTACGTTTCAGCGATGGTCTAGTCCACCAATACCTCTTTATTGATTTTTTCTTTCTATTATAAAATGCTATTGCAATGGATACATAAACTAAGCTTGCGACAACGAACGTAAATAATTGTGGATCAGTAACCTCCACCACTTTCTATCAGTTGTTCATGTGCATGCGATAAATGTTTGGACCAATACACACTTCCGTGGGAATGGAATGGAGAAATTATACACCGTTCACGTTATATAAAAAATGTTGGACCAAATTTTGACCATGGGACAGACTTTAGCCAGGATTATTTTCTGATCTCCCTAGGCTCTGGAAGTATAAAAGAGTGTCTGACTATTTTTTTTTATTTCTGGACGCTCTTTAAATGCTGCGGTTCTTAGCGTCCCATTCTATACTGGACCTGAAAGACAGCCAAATTCTGCTCAGAGGCCTCTTTATGAGGCTAGAGGTTCTTTTACGTGCCGTAAATCTACGACACGGGACTAACGGCTTTTCTTCTCTTCTGACGGAAGCCATACTAAGGATTTTTACGCCCGAAAAAATTCCATCGTCCTCCGCCGGGTTTGAACCCGTGACCTTGGAAACCAGAGGCTAGCATGTTACCCCTACGCTACGGAGAGCGACAATGTGTGAA